>JAGVSN010000016.1:5281226-6529952 GCA_022651745.1 Parapsyche elsis
CGGGAACGGGATCGGGATCGGGACCGGGATCGGGAACGGAACTGGGATCTGGAACGGGAACGGGAACGGGATCGGGAACGGGCCTGCTCACGCGTCAGAAAACGTACTAGGAACGGGAACAGGAACGGAATCGGGCATTGCAACGCATGCCGGGTCAGCTAGTACACCATAAAAGAGGATCACACCAATTACACTGAGCAACAAAAAAAAAGCTCAGAGCGGAGATTGGTCAATCTTTACTAAGTTTGACCCATTGAATTCGAATCCGATAATAATTTTTGTTGATAAGCTCTCGTTTATGAGATATTCGCGATTTAAAAAATGTAAAAAATATCAATTTTTTTGGCTTTTGCGGTCTATAACTCAAAATATAGTATTGCTGTGCTCAAAATGAGTATTGAAATCAAGTCAGAGATTTTTTCTATTGATTATGATTTTTTATTGCTTTGAAATACTTATAATTAGAGACCCGTGTTTTTCGAAATTATTTTTTATCGATTTTAGCATATTGATTTATCATTTTAGCATATTGTAGCGAATAAAATTTCTGGTTTTAGCATCTATTTAGCATTTATTTTTATTCAATAATTTTTTAATACAAATCAATTTCAATACTCTAACACAATTCATTATATACAAACATAGGTATAGAATAACATAGATGGGCCCCATCGCCCGAGAAGTATCCGGAATTTATCTAATGCACACTGAACGACTAAGGCCCGTAACGCACTTGGCAGCCTGGCTGCGCGGCCGTGGCCGCGGCGGCCACAACGATGTTAGGAAATGTATGTGGCTGCCTGTTTGACAACGCACTGAGGCAGCCAGGAAACTCTGGCTGCGCGGCCACAGGTACCGGCTCCGATACGCAGCAGCCAGACAGGCAGCCACTGGCCACCGCGGCCAACACGAGATGTATTTAACAAAGCAAATGTATGTGGCTGCCTGTGCGATGCACGCACTAGCAGCATGGCTGCTCGGCAGCCAGTCAATTCACGTTTGCCATTTCTGATTTTCAGCCGCTTCGGCTGAAAATCTGAATAAACAATTCCAATTCCATTATAAATTTTACACTAAATTCAACGAATAAAATAAAAATATAAAAAAAAAATCTCTCTAATATTGCGCGCTGGAAATAATGTATATAAAACTATTTTCAACGAATTATTTGCATCTACATACATATGTACATACAGTACAAAAGGATCCGAGATTACGAACCAAATATTGCATTGAAAATAATATGTTGTATCGCTGTCCATTTGTGAGCATCTTTTGTTTAAGAACTTGCCGCTAAATTTCTGAGAACTGAGCTCTGGCTGCCGCTTTGGCTGCTTGAACTGGTGTGCGTTTTTTCTTTGGCCACGCAGCCAGGCTGCCAAGTGCGTTACGGGCCTAATGCACCCAGCGTCATTTGCTTGCTTGACTGCAAGCGAGTTGGTCGATTGACATTTGTGTAACGAAATTGTTTTACAATTACTCGAGAAAACATAAAAAGAAGGATGGCATCACAAATCATAATAAGAATATATATTATTTCTTTAATTATAATAGTATTTTTAACATTATTAAAATATCGGCACATTGTGTGTCTAGTAGACTCTAATACCGCGCAGCGATCGGAAACCTATGCCACGCGTGCCACTAAGATGCACGTGGAATGTTTTTTGGCACTGAAGGAAATTCGGAAATCTGCATAAAGTTAAAAACTTCAAACTGTGAACTAAATATTGGTGTCAGCTTCAAAAATTAAGAAGTTACTAATGATTAAATATTGTAATTTTTAATGATGGTTTTATTATAGTATCATATTTTAATATAGTGTATATAGTCAAATATGGTTTAATTAATTTGATTTAGTAGCACGTGGAGTGTCCAATATTTAAAATAAAATGATGTGGAATTTCAGTGTATGTATGTAGGTTGCCGATCACTCTAGTTAGAGCGCTTTGTCGACGCAAGCAGGGGCCGCACTGGAATATAATTATTAAAATTAACTATTTTTGAACTATTCAACATTAGAATAATATAGTAAACAGCACCAATTTAATTAATAAATTAACGTCACGTCATATTTTATTTAGAAATCAGATAATGAAAGTAAAATTAGCAACGCAATTGTTAATTCGAAGTGTTGCCAAAGCAATTGAATTTTGTAGGGATGATTTAAAAATGCCATTATTTAGGAATTCTGAAGCTACCTGTAAATTGGAATTATTGGAATTATTCATAGGATTATTCATAGAATTATTCATATTCATTGAAAAATTAGAATTTATTATATAACGAAAAAGGACAATTTGGACAAACCCTTTTCTGACTTTTTTTTTGCATCGTCGTACTCAATTGTCAACACAACGCAACGTCAACGCAATTGTTTCGAAAACAATGAAATTCAGAAAGAAATACGAGAGGTTGAATTTTATATATATTCTACGTCTACATAGAGTACCTAGTTTCGTATAGTTTTTTTTTTTGTATGAAGATTATGAGATGAGCAGGTAGCTTGGTAGCTTGAAAAGTGGCGCAATGTAATAAGATGCTCGCCACCGCCAAAAAAAATCTGGTGTTGGTTTTGTTGCTCAATGTAATATCGCTCGTAGGTTTTGATATGAAACATCTTACACCTCAGCCCGTGTGTTCAGAATCCCCCCTCCCACCCCCCCTCCCCTTATAATATATTATGTAATTATATAATATAATATAACATAATACTGATATAATATAATAAAATTTTGATATTATAATATATAATTTGATAATATATGTAATATAATATAATACTGATATATTATATATAAACGCAAACAACAGGCACTGGCTTGTAGTCTATTTATAAATATTGCTGCGCGCGATGTCGAACCGTCCGCCAATCAGCGAGCTCCAACATGACGTCATATCCGTTGCATTAGACCCAGGGCCGGCGCGTCGTATTTTTCTTGTGTGTGCGATAAATGTTTGGCGCCTTTTCAAAAAAAAAATTTTTCCCTTTTTTTTTCCCTTTTAACAAAAAAAAAAATTCCAAATAAAACGAACGGGAAATGAAGAGTAAATAACCGCACAACAATGGACATCTGTTCTTTATGACTTTTATCAGGTGTACCGTCCACAATAACTGAGAAATACATTGCATTTTTAATCATGTTCAAAATCTTATCCCTTGTAGTTTTAATCTCAGGTGGGAAATTCGCAATTTTAAGGATTCACTAGTTAAATAAATAAAATGATACGTTATCGTTCTATTAGTGTACTTTCGTCAGACAACAATCCCACATAATATAATATGCTTAGTTGCCCTTATATATATGTACTATGTACATACATATGTATGTAGATACATGTAGTCTCGAGGTTAAATTTCGGAGGACATTGTTTATCGATTTTAGCATTTCATTTGTCATTTTAGAATTTTGTAGCGAATTAAGTGTTTGATTTTAGCACCTATTTAGCATTTATTTATATAAGATAATTTTTTAATGCAGATCAATTTCAATATTCTGTTTACACTGCATTACAATACACAATTTATTATATATAGGTAAAAACAATTGAAAGTTTTTTTCAAAAATATAGACGAAAAAATGGGTCAATCGAAAACTGAATGTAAGCCATCCTCTACCCAATTTCGTGAAAAGTAGTTTTTTTTGTCAAAAATATCGACGAAAAAATTCATCAATCGAAAAATGAATTTAAGCCATTCTGTACCTAACTTCGCGAAAAGTAGACTTTTTTAAAAAATATAGACGAAAAAATGCGTCAATCGAAAACTGAATTTAAGCCATCCTGGAACTAACCTAACTTCGCGCAAAGTAGTTTTTTGTCAAAAATATAGACGAAAAAATGCGTCAATCGAAAACTGAACTTAAGCCATTCTGAACATAACCTATATTCGCGAAAAGTAGACTTTTTTCAAAAATATAGACGAAAAAATTCGTCAATGCGTCAATATATAAAGCATATATTCAGCATATATCGCAAAGTGTGAAAAAACTCTAATAATTTGACATGAATGAAGACTAACGCGAATAATTTATACGCTCATTAATCCGAACCGTGTACGCAAAATATATTTTGCACAATAAAACAACGCTTCGTATTTGTCAATTTTCCAGATATGTTTTCCAAATATACATCTGGAAAACAATATTTGCGAAAATATCGTCAATCATTTGACAGATTGTTGTTTATTTACAGACTTACATACATATGTAAGTTATGTAACGTGTGTATACATTTACTTAGATTTATGAAAATACACTATATGTAGGTGTATTTTCATAAAATACAGGGCTTACGAGAGGGGGGAGGAGAGGAGACAAATCCCCGGGCCCCGTACTACTTGAAAGCCCCTATTCTGGAGAAAATCATAGCAATATAAAAAAAAAAAACTATAAAAACCGATTTCTAACTATCTCCGTCTCACGGCTCTACTTGCAACCAACTGTGCAAACAGGAGCCTAGATGTTTCGCTCACTACATCTACACTGATTAACCTTTTTACCAATATTTTATGACTTTTGAGAGGAATTCATGAAGGGCCCCTTTCATAAAACAAACACTAAATAGGAGAATATTGTAGTGTAGGTACGGTTTCTTCATTTGGAAGTGGTGTGTGGTGCCGTGTACTTCTGTTCTGCCGTGTACAATCTTACAAGCTCGAAATACCACCATCGATATAGAAGTAGCAAATCTTTTTAGCCTTCTGATAGATTTGAAAGAGATTAGAAATAAATGAGAGGCAATCTTAAACGAATACAGGCTCGTAGCTGTAAATATAGGTATGCAAGCTGAATTTTCAAATCGACGAAAAAGAAAGAAGTCGAGAAATGCTGAAGAATCAACAATAATGCTTCAGTTGGTGAAGCATTTAATGTTCTTATAGACAGCCTTATTGTAAACATAACAACAAGATTTGCTGCAGCAAAAGAAATAAATAATTTATACAATGTCCTGTGGATGTTTCGCGACTTAAATGATGTCGAAATTCGGGAAAATGCAAGTAAACTACAAATCAAATAAAAATATGATCTTAGTGAGCTGTTATCCGAAGAACTATTACATCTGAAAGCAATATATGATGCAAATATTAAAATAAAAAATGTTTTACCCAAACAGTTGTTGAATAAAATAAAACAATTTAATCTTGAACCAATATTTCCCAATATTGTTATTGGTTTAGATTTTTTTGTACTATATCATTAACTGTGGCTCAAGTCGAAAGATCATTTAAGCACTTACATAAGTGCTTATCAACAATTAAAAAAGTATTGTGATCGTGCCAAAATTCAACTTCGAGATTTTGACTGATTCGTATCAGGTATCATCCCCTGATCACGTTTTCATGATCCCTGGAAAATGTCTATGCATATGACGGTGTGTCGGTGTACTTTTTAACTTTAACTTTTTCTCCGAAACTATCAAGTCTATCAAGCTGAAATTTCAAATCTATTATTTTCACGTAAGGTGTAAGAGAGTAAGAGAATGAAAAATTTATAAAAGGTATTTTTCAGTTCTAAAAAATTTTTCACAATGTTTAAAAAAATATTGTATAGATACATATGTAAAATTATTGCAGGTATTTTGGTTTGTCATCGGGGTCCGAAATTATTATTTTTCCCGGGGCCCGGGTTCGCTCTCGGCGGCTCTGGGTATATACATAAATGATATCCACCCGATGACAGTGTCAACGGGCAGTGACTAGTGTATAAATAATAGGTAACACGGAGTACTACACCTAAGAAGATATTATAGTATACCTATGTATGTACATATATGTATGTATATAAATATTAGCGTTTTTTGAACAATGATAATTGTTATTCTCAAATACTTCGCAAATAATTTTTAAAAACTTAAATATAATTATAGTGATTATCTAATATATAAAACGCTTAAGTTTGTATGTATGAATGTATGTACGTATGTGTCATTCGTCAATTACCAGGCGTTGCTCGGGCGCGATTAATAGAAACGACGAAGTACACACGATAGTAGATGTTTTCGGCAGATTTAAGCAGATAATGTTTCGGGAGCCCAAAAACGGGGCCGCCGGGGCAGGAGGGGAGTCTAAGGGGTAGTAAGGGGCCGGAATTGCTTTTCGGGAGTCCAAAAAAGGGGCCGCCGGGGTAAGAAGGAGGATTTGGGGGTTGGTAAGGGCCGGCATTGCTTTTCGGGAGTCCAAAAAAGGGTCGCCGGGATAGGAGGTCTGGGGGGGGGGTGGTAAGGGGCCGGCATTGCTTTTCGGGAGTCCAAAAAAGGGGCCGCCGGGGTAAGAAGGAGGGTTTGGGGGTTGGTAAGGGGCCGGCATTGCTTTTCGGGAGTCCAAAAAAGGGACCACCGGGGTAAGAAGGAGGGTTTGGGCGTTGGTAAGGGGCCGGCATAGTTTTTCGGGAGTCCAAAAAGGAGCCGCCGGGGTAGGAGGATGGTCTGGTGGGATGGTAAGGGGCCGACATTGCTTTTCGGCAGTCAAAAAAAAGGCCGCCGGGGTAAGAAGGAGGGTTTGAGTGATGTCATAGCGTTACTATACTCCCTAAAACCTATACCGGCCCCTTACCACCCCCCCCAGACCCCCTCCTGCCCCGGCGGCCCCTTTTTTGGGCTCCCGAAATAATTTACTAAACAAACTCTATATTACATTATATTAATTACACCCCGGGCAAAGCCGGGTAATAAAGCTAGTAATATTATATAACAATCCTTGTGGCAATAGCAAGTTGCGAAAAAATAAATCATTAAAATCGGTCAACCGGAATTGGGACTTTTTTCTTGTATTAAAGTCATCATCATTTTCAGCCGTTCACCATCCACTGCTGGATGAAGGCCCCTCCAATCCTCTTCCATTCCTGTCTGTCTTGAGCAATCTGCATCCACTTGACTCCACACATTCTTCTCAATTCATCAGCCCATCATCCACCTTGCTTTCTTTCACATCCTCTCGGATACAATTACAGTCATTTATGTCTATTTTACATTTATTTCATTATGTCTATTTTTACATGTATTTTTCTATTTGTTGTACACTTACATATGTCCATTTTTGTAATTTACCCACCATGACGATTTGGTTTGTTATGTCATGGTGGGTTTTTTGTAATAAAAATAAAAATAAAAATAAAATAACTGGCAGTATAAAAATCATAAAGTATGTTAAAGGCTTTATGTATAATTCGCATTGGTGCGAATCAACGACGATAGAGGGCGTCAGTTTGATGCAGCGATTTTGCTTAAGTGTGTGAGCACCTTAAAAAAAACGGTTCGATATGATTATCTCATACAACTAAATTTGATATCCGTACGTTACGATTTTAGTCAAAATCCACTAACTGGAAGTCGATTTTTCGGAGAGAAAGCTGAAAAACATTGAAAAACAAGAGTTAATAAAGTACTACATATGTATGTACTTCCGATTGGAAAAAAAATATTTAAAAATCGCTTTTTTACTTTATCCTAATCCGATACCTTTACTCGAACTACCTTTACATATCAATCAAAATATCGAGGTCTAATTTTCACACCATCACAACACATTTTCATACTACGTATCTACCTACATATGTACGTACAATATCTATGGTTAAGAGCTCGTTCATAAATTACGTGGGGGGTAGGGGGGAATGTAGAAAATGTGATGTCACAAAATCAACAGAATATTAAAAAAAAAATCTGAAATTAAAATATTCCGTAATTCCACATTTTTGATTTTGTTTCTAAAAAAACTACATTTGAAAATTAGATGGGTTCAAAAAAATAGTTATGGAGGAGCAACAAATTTTGTAACGAAAAGTGACAAAGGGGGAGGGGGTTCAACAATACCCAAAATCGTGTAACGTCGAAGACGACAAATGACGACGAAGTTGACCGCAAGCGCGTAAATTATAAACTAAAAATAGTCAAACAAACTCACTATTAATTGCAGTGAATGGGTCTCTTAAAAACTTCCACACAATGTCTAGCACGACTGGATGCTGGGAGTGCAGATCGCAACTGACGAAGATGGAAAGCTTATTAAAAAGCAGCCAGTATAACGCCCAGTAGTCGTAGCGTAGCAACTGCCGCGGTAAAGCTGCTCGTACCTATGTAACTCTAATGGTGGTTATACCGTTTTTCCGGGGTAGTATCATCAAAAAACATCGTGCATGTACTAAATCGACCGTTTGCAATCGAACCTCGAGGAAAATGGATCGTGTATGCAACGCAACATCAACGCGATATTGAAAGGATGTTGCAGCACGTGCTTTTCAATGCACTGCATACATAGCTATAGAATACCATAGATTGATCCTAACGCTCGAGAAGTATCCGGAATATATCTAATGCAGACTCAACGCCTAATGCAAAGGCGTCATTTGCTTGTTTGACTTCTGGCGAGTAGGTCAATTGACATTTTTCGAAAATGCCAACTTGTGTAGCAAAATTACTCAAGAAAACATAAAAAAGGATATATATTATTTCTTTAATTATAATAGTATTTTTAACATTATTAAAATATCGGCACATTGTGTGTCTAGTAGACTCTAATACCGCGCAGCGATCGGAAACCTATGCCACGCGTGCCACTAAGATGCACGTGGAATGTTTTTTGGCACTGAAGGAAATTCGGAAATCTGCATAAAGTTAAAAACTTCAAACTGTGAACTAAATATTGGTGTCAGCTTCAAAAATTAAGAAGTTACTAATGATTAAATATTGTAATTTTTAATGATGGTTTTATTATAGTATCATATTTTAATATAGTGTGTATAGTCAAATATGGTTTAATTAATTTGATTCAGTAGCACGCGGAATGTCCAATATTAAAAATAAAATTATGTGGAATTTTAGTGTATGTATGTAGGTTGCCGATCACTGTATTTAGAACGCTTTGTCTGGCACCCTGTGCAATTTTTTGTTCGGGAATGCCTTTCACCGCATTCGAAACCCCCCGCACACCCCCGTTGCTTCGGAGGCTTTCTCTAAGAAAATTTGTTTGGAATTCCATATCTATGTAATTCTACATATATCTATGACTGCATAGGACTGATCTGTAACCGTAACCGGTTGCACCGACCTCAACATGTGCAATTAAGGATGGACTAAGTCCTCTAGCTTTGGCCACATATCGTAAAAGTAACGGACATACTTTTTATTTATTGTCATGGAAAAGTCTTCAAAAATATCTTTATTAGGTCAATCGTTTAAAAAAAATCGACTCACTATGCCAGTGGTGTCGAAAAGGACCATCGCCACTGAATATGTTAAAAGGATGTTTTGTTTACATAAGTAGGTACTCGGATAAATAGATACATTTTGGAAAAAGTAACGGTTCGCACAACTTTATGTCAAGATGAAATATGTAATCGATAGATATATTGAATTTCATTGCCAAAGAAGAAAAAAGTAGAAAGACATTTTGAAACAGTGCATCAGTGCATAATAATTATGAGACTAGTATCCACGAGACAGTGAACTGCGGGTTAACTGACAAGTAGGCCTTTCAGCTCAACAGTCAAATTTTGCAAAACAGACATATTCAAGTCAAAAGCAGCAAAAATTTCATCTATTCGGGTGTCTCATTCTTGCTAAAAGTAAGTCGTTTAGCGATGGAATAATTGATGATTCTTTGTTTTATGGCTTTGAAAATAAGGTAAAAATAGTTTCTGTCATCAATTCTGTTATCGAGAAACACTATCACACGGATGAGTGGACAAAATTAGTTCAGATTTAAAAGCGCAGTTAATGCAATATCTTGGAGATTGTACAGCTTTTTCTTTGTGAGCATATGAATCCACTGACGTGGTTGATATGTCTCAGCTAATCATTCGAATGGTTTTCAAAGACTTTTCCTCGAAGGAGGAGCTACTAACAATTATTCCTCTGAAAGGGAAAACTCGTTGAGGGGGGGGAGGATATATTTTCCAGCTTTAAAAAGCTTGCGAATAAAATTGTCTAGTTGCCTATTTTTAAGCTTCTATCACAATGACTTCAGATAGAGCACCAGCAATGACAGGGCGTCATGATGGTTTTATTGCTCTACATATTCCTAAATGATGAATATTGGCGTACCAAAAATTTTATTGGTATTTGCCAGCTCACCGTTTGCTAAAAAATAATTATAAAATTTTCTTACCGAATATGTGCAATATTTGGCAGCACATACCTATATTTATATGAGCAAATATTTTCAATTTATTACGAAAAGAAATACGTGTCCCGAACGCTCGCGATTAACTGTTAATCATTATGCGTAATAATTAATTAATGTGGCATCATCCCAAAAAATTAAACTAAATTAATATTATTTAAATTAATATTATATTAATAAATTAAGCTTGTAAAAAATATCTCAAGTTTCAGGAAAATGAGTTTGGCAGTCTCCCCATATACTATGAAAAAGTGGCTAACAGTAAAGGGGTTTAAACAAAATAAAAGTTTATAAAAAAAAAAAAAAATATGTTCATCCAGTCAGTCACCCAACAATACATTTAAAATTAAATTTGGAACATCACAAGACCCGTTAACGGAAGACTAACGAAGAAGACGAAATATGTGTACAATAAATATATATGTACATACATACATACATATGTAGGTATTATTGAATCGATACAGTTCCACGAAATGTGATCGATCTGTGAGCCGAATATGCGTAGGTATGCAGTAAAAGATTAAAACTCGCTCTGATTCACGTGTGCAAAATAAATACAAATATGAGCAAAACATGCAATTTAATTTTGCAAATGCATATTCAAAGCCAGATAATTGTTTGAAACAGTGTAAGATCGAACTAATTCCTCAAAGGGACGTGGAGGGGGAGAGGTTTTTATCTTAAAATGATATATGAAATGAAAAGCAGATCGTTCCCATTTTCAGCTGGTACGTGCATAATCCATAAAGTGAACGAAAAATCCTGAAAATTAGTATTAGTGCAATTTTCAGTACAATTTTTTAGTACAATTTGTTTGTGTCCGTTGTTTTCAAATATTTTTTAGTGGGGAGAAATTTTTATATTTTTTGGATTGCATAAATTTAATTTTTTAAAATCTACGATTTCAGATACGTACACATTTGATTCCACATTAATTAGCAACTACATACTTGAGCGTTTCATACAATAAACTTCGGTGCGTCATTGTGATAAATTACATTATGTATGTACGAATGTATATGTCCACACAGGTAGAGAACGCATTGCAGGGTGCATCGACAAAAAAAACCCCAGACTACTACTGAAATCTATATCTATCTATATAAAAATGAATGTCTGTCTGTCTGTCTGTTTGTTTGTTTGTTTGTTTGTCTGTCTCTTATAGGCTCCTAAACCACTCGACCGATCGCGATGAAACTTTCAGGACTTATTATGATCATGCCGGGGATGGTTTCTGTGAAAAAAAATCGGGATAAAACGGGAACAGGAACGGGAACGGGCCTGCTCACGCGTCAGATAACGTACTAGGAACGGGAACGGGAACGGGATCGGGACCGGAATCGGGAACGGGATCTGGAATCGGGAAAAAACGGGAACGGAAACAGGAACGGGCCTGATCACGCGTCAGATAACGTACTAGGAACGGGAACGGGATCGGGATCGGGACCGGGATCGGGAACGGGACCGGGATCTGGATCGGGAACGGGACCGGGATCTGGATCGGGAACGGGATCTGGAACGGGAACGGGCCTGCTCACGCGTCAGATAACGTACTAGGAACGGGAACGGGATCGGGAACGGGACCAGGAACGGGAACGGGAACGGGACCGGTATCTGGAACGGGATCGGGAACGGGCCTGCTCACGCGTCAGATAACGTACTAGGAACGGGAACGGGAACGGATCGGGAACGGATCGGATCGGGAACGGATCGGGAACGGAACGGAACGGAACGGATCGGGAACGGATCGGGATCGGGAACGGGTCGGGATCTGAACGGATCGGGAACGGGCCTGCTCACGCGTCAGAAAACGTACTAGGAACGGGAACAGGAACGGTATCGGGCATTGCAACGCATGCCGGGTCAGCTAGTACATATATAAAAATCAATGTCTGTCTGTCTGTCTGTTTGTCTCTTATAGGCTCCTAAACCACTCAACCGATCGCGATGAAACTTTCAGAACTTATTGTGATCATGCCGGAGATGGTTCCTGTGAAAAAAAACGGGAAAAAACGGGAACCACCACTGACACTGATATAGACATAAGATACCACCATATTGCCCGCGTATTCACCTTCCGATTAAGGCATATGCATTATTTGCAAGTAACAACCAACTTGAGCAAGGATTACATTATTACAAGAAGAAAATTCTCAAATTTTCATTCTTAGATCGATGATTCATGGATGTCACAATAGCGCGATAACTATGCGAGCTATGGAAAGTAGGGTGTTGAAATTTGAGATAAAAATTAAATATACATAAGTCGGGTATCGTGCGCGAAGTATAAAAAATGATTAAATATTATAAAGATAGGGTCACCCCATAATTTTACATTAATTCAAGCCGTACAATACTGTTTAATTGAATAAATTGAGTACAGTCGAGTGCATTGCACTGCAAAATCAAAGAAACAAAGAATCGTCTGTCGTCGAACCTATGCAATTGTCACACAAAAAGACGAAAAAATTGAATAATTAAACACGACTTTGTTTTTATTGTGTATGTTTTTTTCAAACTTAAAATTGATTCATGACAATCAATTATATTAAAATGAATGGAAAATTCTAATTTTTGGATACAATAATAACAAAAACTCGAAATCATCCACCGACCCTGAAGTTCATCTCGGCATATTGATTTTATGTACACCTAGCATTTCTTCAAAAGCTGAAAATTAAACAACATCATCAATCTAGTCATGTCCATGTTTGTCGCTTAACAAACATGAACAAATCGTGAAAATTAGAATTATGTAAATATATTATTAGATAAATTAGAATATGTAAGTTGATATGTAATTAATATGACGATTCTGTGTTCGGAAATACATAGTTGTCCGGTAGGTACATATGTATGTGCATATTATGTTACAGCGAAAGCATATTTCAAATGAAAATATATTTTCACTGGCGTTTCGGTGAAATCATATTCAAGCACATTTTCACTAGTAGATATTGTATATGTATTTCTACTAGTGAAAATATATTTTAACTGATACTCACTGGTGAAATTATATTCGCTTCCGAACTGTCATTGAAACTAAATTTGTCAGTTGTGAAATGACCAATCGGTTTGAATCGGAATTGACTTATAATGGTCGGTTTACGAAGAAAAGAGCACGTGTTGCGTTGCATTGTACGTATCCTCAGAATCCTCAGATGAGTATATCGTATATGACACCGTTTCGTTCAAAACACACTTGTAGGATGACACATCATGGACTTACATACATAGGTCAACATCAACAAGTCACAAACACATACGCTTACTTTAATATATAGGTACTTTCACCGATACTGAGCAGTTAAACTGTATATTCATTGTTTGATACATTTTCACTTGAAATATGCTTTCACTGTAACATACATATATACCTACATACGTAGGTTTTCAGTAAAACGACTGCAAAAAGTTCAATATGTACGTTTGTACGATGGCGGACAAACAGACAGATCTAAACTATTATATTTTCTATAAATTACAAAATATCTATTCATCTACTATGTATATAAAGTTGGATGCAAATCTACGGTGTTCAATTAAGAACCACCAAATTTGGTATATACATATGTAGGTACTATCTGATGGCACTCGAACTTAGACCGTAGACGATTTTTGGAAGGGGTCGGAGCCCGGGGTTAAGGGGCCCCCATACAAAATTTTTCATAAACTTTTGTTTGTACTGGAGAATAAATGTCTATTTCGATATTATTCAGTTGCGCCTGCAACATTAGAACAGATTCTGAATGAGATTAGGAATCTCAAGCAGGATTTACAACCCTTGCCTACTCTTATTGCTGACATTAAAGAAATGAAATCTGACCTAAATGATCTAAAGGCCTCACTATCGTTTATTGATGCGAGGGTCGAGGATCTTTCCAACAAAACATTGGAGTTTGACAATAGATTATTATCACTCGAAAGTGTCAATTTCGAGTCATTAACCACTAGCATCTCTCGATTGCAATTAGATCTTGATTCGAAAGAACAATGGTTAGGGTCGAATAATATTGAAATCAGGGGTGTCACTCCTAAAAGGGATGAAAATCTTCTCACTATCCTCAAGTCAATTGGTGAAAGGATCAGTTACCCTATCATTGACAGCCAAATTAATTTTACATCTAGAGTGCCGACGCGTAACCCTGACATTACTAAACCGATAGTGGCATGTTTCCTTAATAGGCATATTAAGGAAAATTTCATTGCAGCGGCCCGTGCTGCAATGAAATGACTGCAATGACTTAATACTAAAGTGCCCGTGCTGCAATGACTTAATACTAAAGACATTGGTCTCTCAGGGGACAGTCAGCGGATATTTGTGAACGACCACTTGACTTTTTCAAATAAACAATTGCTATCCAAAACTAAAGCCTTTGCCAGGAAAAAGGATTTTCTCTATGTTTGGGTGAAGCACTGCAAAATTTTGGTGAGGAAAGACGATACTTCTCCTATCCTTACCATCAAATCAATGGACGACCTCAAAAAATTAACTTGAAACTTTATTTCGTCTTTAATTATATTCATCATTTATTATACTTTACTGGTTTATTTATCTCTAATTTTATTTTTAAAAACATTTTGAGAACCTGCGGTTATGATTTTTGCTACGTGCTCGCTCAATGTTATTCATGCATATCATTATTTCTTCTTTACCTACAATGCATTGAGCAGTTTATCATTATATATTTATGTTTATGTATATTATGTCTATGTATATTCTACAATCTTCATATTTTTTTGTCTTACCTACATTGTATAGAGCTGATAACTATTTTTACTTTATCCATATTTTGGATATATTATTGTGTTTTATTATGCATACTCATTAATATTTATATTCTCCCCACCTTTCATCTTCCACTTTATTACCACATAGTATCTTATTCCTGCACTCAAAAATGTCTAACTTAACTATTTATTATCAAAATGTTCGCGGTCTACGTACTAAAACACTCACATTCCTCAATAACTGCCTTGCAAACAATTTCGACATTATTTGCATCACTGAGACCTGGCTGACTGATGGAATATTTGATCATGAACTTTTTGGCCAGCGTTACGTTATTTATAGACGAGACCGTGACTATGTATCTCAGTCCAAAAAACTTGGTGGCGGGGTTTTGATCGCTGTGAAATCTGATCTAAATTCCTCCCATCAACCTGCCTGGTCCTCACATGCTGAGGACATATGGATTTCTATTAATCAAAATTCTCCAACACCCCTCCACATTTGTTGTTCCTACCACCCTCAAGGTCATACCCATTCATCCACTTTACAACTGTTCTTAGATAATGTTAGCAACATCCATATGAAAAATTATAACGATTTGTTCATATTGGTTGGTGATTTCAACCTTCCCCATATTACATGGATCGTAAACCCCACATCGTCCATACTCCTACCCCATTGTACTCACCCAAACTTAACTAGCTCTCTTCTTCTCGATTTCTTATCATTCTCTAACATGTCCCAATTTAACTCCCAGCGCAACATTCTCGATAGAATCTTAGATCTTGTTATCGGTAATACCCCCGATTGTCTTATTTCACCTTCCCTTTCACCTTTTGTTCCAGAGGATATTCATCACAAACCTATTGTCATATCTTTAAACTTACCCTCTTTTAACCTTCCTAAACGTATTTCTATCGAAATCCACCTCTTCAACAAAGCTGACTATGTCTCAATTTGCAATCACTTGTCAGATATCAACTGGGAAATTGAATTTTTGAATTTGGATATCAATGTCTGTACTGATAAATTCTACAAAATCATTTTTAACCTTATTGACTCCTACGTACCTAAAATTATCATCAATCATTCTAAAAAATTTCCCATATTTTACACCAAATACCTTATCAAAATAACAAAAGAAAAGTGGAAATTCCACAATAGATGGAAAAGGTTCCATTCTCTTAGTGATTATGAATCCTTCTCTCTTCTTCGTAAACGTCAAAAATCCCTATCCAAACTCTGTTTTTCCAATTATATCATTTCCGTTGAAAACTCAATCAAACGTAACGCTAATAATTTTTGGCACTATGTAAAATCTAAACGCCAAACTGACCAGATACCAAACTGCATCAGATGATCTCTCCAAATCTAATTTATTTAATGATTATTTTAACTCTGTTTTCATTCACACCTCCCCTCCCGATCCCTGTTTTGATAACCTCCCCTCATTGGACACCATCAATAATATCTTCTTCGATCCCCCTCTAGTTCTTAAATATCTTAATAATTTGGATACTAACAAAGGTGCAGGTCCCGACAAAATTCATCCCTTATTTATTAAATCTTGTGCATCCCAACTCTGTTATCCTATCTTCAAACTATTTAAATTATCATTAACCCATGGCACATTTCCTACACTATGGAAAACTACTATAATTACCCATATTTTCAAATCTGGAGATATACATAATGTTTATAACTATCGTCCAATCTCTAAATTATCTTCTTTTGGCAAATTATTTGAAAAAATCGTTACTGATCAATTATCCTCCCTCCTTCGTAAATATGTATATAATTCCAAACCAACATGGTTTCCTATCTAAAAAATCTGTGGAAACCAATTTACTCCATTTTACCGATTTCATCACACGCTCCATGGAAGATAACTGTCAAACTGACACCATTTATACCGACTTTTCCAAGGCTTTCGATAAAATTTCCCACTCTATCCTCATTCATAAACTTCGCAATGTAGGAATACATGGTGATCTTTATAGATGGCTATCATCCTATATTTCCAACCTCTCCCAAGCAGTCAAGATCAATATCCAAATTTCCGGTTTTAAAAATGTCCCTTCTGGTGTACCCCAGGGTTCTCATTTAGGTCCCCTTTTATTTTTGTTATATATTAACGACATCGACTCATGTTTTTCCCATTCCTCCTTTCTTCTATTCGCTGACGACACTAAAATCTTTAAAAAAATATCTTCTGTTGATGACTGCCTTATGCTCCAACACGATTTAGACAAATTTTCTAAATATTGCTCATCAAATCAACTCTTCCTTAATATAATTAAGTGCTCTCACATATCATTTTCTAGACTCAGGTCTCCCATACTGTTCACTTACAATATTGACAACTTACCTATTATTAAAGTCAACACTGTGAGAGATCTCGGCGTTATTTTTGACACAAAGCTTTCGTTCAATACTCATATTGACCTAATTGCTAGAAGGGCCTATAGAAACCTGGAATTCATTATGAGGGTATCCAAACCATTTAAATCCCTTGATACTCTAATCCTCCTTTATAATTCCTTTGTCAGAAGCCAGCTTGAGTTTGCAAGTACTGTGTGGAATCCTTTTTATAAACATAACATTAATAGATTAAATAAGATCCAAAAAAGGTTCCTAACTTATTTGCATTATAAATTCTCCCTTCCTATAAATTCTAATCCTATGCTTGCCCATATCAAAATTCCATTAGTAACCAGACGAACTATTATTGATCTATGCTTATTATACAAAATCCTCAATAACCTAGTTGATAGCCCCTATCTCCTCTCTAAAATTTTCTTCAACTGTCAACCCAGAACGCTTCGAAATCCTAACCTGTTCCACCTAAAGTCCTCAACCTCAAACTTCTCCCACAATTCATTTACCTGCAGAGCATGCAAAGCTTTTAATAATCTTCCTATTTCTATCGACATATTGTTCTCCAGCTTCCCAACATTTAAAATTTCTATACTCAAACATTTTTCCAATCCTTAAGTCTTCACTTACATCATATCATGCATTCCATTACCATTTATTTCTTTAGTAATAAATAAATAAATTATTATTCTATTTGTCACTCTAATATACATACATACCTACTATTCTAACCAACTTTATTATTCTATTTTTGATACTTTTTTCTCTTGTCTTCTTCATTTTATATTTATACCTTTATTGTTAATGCTTTATCTTTAAGTCTTTTTTATCCTTATTTTCTTTACTTTATCTATTTTATACTTTTTTCGTTTTTTCATTTCTATTTCTAAATTTTGCTTATTTTTGTATCTACATGTGAAAATTTGTAATTGGCGTTGATTTCTCTATTGTTCCTATTCTATATTTTATATGTAAACGCTGTAAATTTTCCTAAAATAAATAAATTAAAAAAAAAAAAAAAAAAAAAAAAATATGTATAGATATTGCTTATTTACTTTGGTATTCATCACCTTATATTTAGCAAAATAAGATTGTACTATTACTAGAGATGTAAAAGAACGTTCTTTAATAAAATATTAAACACATGGCCCGCGGGCCACGGGTTGAGTACCGCTGCTCTAAACTGACATATAGGTCGCGCAACGAGAGTTGAGGCGAACCACACACACATACACGTGTTTTGTGAAATACAGCATATTCCTTCAGTCCAATCATTCAGTCTTCGATTTTTATATCGTTTGTTGGTTTAGTTAGAGTAGTAAGTTTAATTAGAATATACCGTATCCAAAGAAAAACACAAAACCCATTTTATATGACATAATACTAAAGAATAAGCCAAATTACCAAAATTTGTAGGTACATATGTACATACTTGACAAAATTCTGGAAGATAACGGACATAGTGTACTGCGCCTACCACCCTACCACCCAGAACTAAGCCCTATAGAGTTACTGTGGGATATTATTAAGGGTAAAGTTAAAATTAAATATTAAAAAAAAAAAATTGTATCAGCCTGTATACTAAAAATGCATATGTGTTTGTGTGTGGTTCGCCTCACCTATACCAAACTCCATACAATAAAATTTTTGGAAGCCATTTTGTTTCAAAGGCAAAGGCCCTTATAGTCTTATAGAGATCATGCAATCCTAATCCAATTTTTCGTCAAATCGACCCCGGTTTTCGTGATATTGGTTTTTCTGATGTAGACCCATCTTCCCTCGTATTCATATCGTAGCGGGTTCCTTCTCTCATACGGGAATAGTGGGTGATACAGTGCTCGAATTCAGCGGGGGCGGCAGGGAGCGGGCGTTCCCTTTCGTGAAATTTGAAAACGTAGCGTTCGCTTTCGTAAAAAACCAAAATTTCCGTGCTCTTTCAATAATTATTGCCGAAAAAATGTTAGAAGGTGAATTTTTTTACATTTATGACTCCTAAATCACAACCTTTGACCGGTATTCCGACAAAGATTTCTTATCTGTAGCCAAAAGCAATTTAAAATATTATTATGTTTTGAAAAAGCTGGATGCACGTGTGTTACTTGAAGATAACATTTAGAATTGGAGGGTTTTTAGATTTTATTTATTTTGGTCGGTTATGCGTAAAAAGTTTTATTGCTTTATGGTCGGCACTGTCTATGGTCAAACTGCAACGGGCCTCTCTCGATAATTTACGATATCTTTCTTTGAATTGTCGGCTTTCTTATTTTAACAAAATTTCTAAAGCAGCTGTACCGCTACCATTATACTAATTAATAAAATTTCTGATGCCCATATAAAATCGTTGAATATAATAAAATCGGCCAATAATAATGAAATCGATAAATTTGTACAAAAAAGTCAGAATGCTCATATTTTAACGACTTTTTCAGAACAGTGTATAGAATGTAAAAAATTAGAGACCATTTTCAGAGGTACCTGTTGAAGTATTAATCTCGTAATTCCGTATATAATACGGAAGAGGTATTAATCTCGATAAGATTTTGCATTTCGATGAATTATACATATACATATGTATAGGTATCTACATACATATAGTTAAATAAAAGGTCGTTTGATATTTTTTGAAAATTATCGAGCGCTCCCATTCGTGAAAATTTCCATTTCGAGCACTGGGGTGATAAGTAGGTGGAGCTACAGCTAGTGGAGAGGGGATGGCTTGTTGAAATTGTTAATTCAATCCCAACATTTTAATGGACTCCGGATAGAAACTTTGAGTTTGAAGAACTAATCATCTTGCGACTGGTGTAGAAACAGTGGACCAGGTTGATACATACATATGTATATGTACATAGGTATGTCTCAGCTGCATTAGAATGGTTTTCAAAGACTTTTTCTCGAAGAAGGTCCTACTAACAAGCAATTATTCCTCTGAAAAGAAATACTCGAGGAGGACATTTTTTCCCAGCTTTAAAAAGTTTGCGAATAGTATTCATTCGCCTATTTTTTAATTTTGGAGCTTCAGCAACGACAGGGCGTCGTAATGGTTTTATTGCTCTTGAAATGATGATATTTTTTTCAAATTAGATAGTAAGGTATTACTATGTACAACCTTTTAATTTCCACTTGTACCACTTTATAAAAGTAGATCGCAGTTAGGTTTGCATCTGAGAAGTAGATCTTATGACAAAATTAGTGGATACCCATTGCACTATATGACTATACCGTTTTGCAGCTGGTTTTGCAAAACCCGTTGCGTTGAAATGTATGGGTGCACCCAAAATCTTCGCCTTTTTTATGTGCTTGTTGATTTTTTAAAAAACTATATCCTCCTTACTGGACATTGCTACGAATGGGATTCCTATATTGCTACAAAATTAGTGGGAACCATTATACATACATACATACATATGTAGGTATAAGAAAAAACAGGGTGCTGAGTCATGTATTTCTCAGGGCGCCAAAAATATTGATACGCCTTTGTATTTAATCACGAAAAGTGAACAATAACAATTAATATCTCGATAAATATTTGTTTATTGAGTAACCAAACATGAACCTATATATGATATGATATGGTGTTTTTTACGATATTTTTTTTATTGATATACAACAATCAAAAGGCAAGAATTTTTATTATGAAATTCTTTGTGAACTTATTGAAATGCAATAGATTGACGTTTTTATGAAACCAATCGAAATATTGTAAAACATCAGGTTTTAATTTTTTTATATGTACGTAATAAATTTATTTAATATATTTCTTTGTATTACAATTATTAAAAAATACAACATAAAATTAAATTCCGGGTTCGTTGATAGCGTAAGTGCGATTTAGTATGAGTTTTGCGTAAGTGCGCATTCTTATCATTTATGATTTTATAGTTTTCCGACAATCGAATTATTATTATACCGTTTACTTAATCCAGGTAATAAATTTTAAGATATCTCTTATCTAAATTTTAACAAACTATAAAAATATTTCCCAGATCTACATATATTCGATATGAAAATTTTCCAATATAAGGGACGCTCAATCGTGTTGTTGATCATTCGAATCGAGTCTGTCAATTCTTTAAATTTTCTAAAATGTTTAAACTTATTTTTGCATTAGCTTTTTTGGTGGCTACGCCTTTTCACGTGAATGGGCATGGCATGGTGATGGATCCTGTCAATAGAGCCTCAAGGTGGAGAGTGGATCCAACAGCAATACCTAATTACACGGACAATGGACTTTATTGTGGGACGTTTGTGGTAATTTTAAATATTGATGTTTTAAAGTTAAATATATACCGATGTGAATAATTTATATTGACGCTTCTTCTTTCGACGCTAATGAAAGTAAATTTGTATTTTCTGAGTGAAAACTGAGATCTAGCTACATATGTACATATGTGTCGAGTTTTTTGCGCATAGGGCGAGTTTTGAGAGTAAATTATATGTACATACTATAAATCAAAATTTTTATACAGCAACAATGGAATGTGAATGGTGGAAAGTGTGGATTATGCGGAGATAATTATGCTGATTCAACACCAAGAACTCACGAATTGGGTGGTAAATATGGACAAGGAGTTATTGTTAAAAGGTTGTTATTTTTACTTTTTCACTATTTGTACATATTTAGGATCCATATCCATTTTATCCATATTATATGTATATAAAAGAAAGTCGTCTGTTTCTATCTTTTGGATCATTTTGTTGCGATGACGCTGAAAAATTTATTTTAATTGCTGAATATTGTTTTCCAGTTACCGACAAGGAACTGAAATGCCAGTACAACTGACCATTACAGCAAACCATATGGGATCATTCCAATTCAGAATTTGCAATCTTGACAAGTATACCGTTGAATCTGAAGAATGTTTCGATGATATATTAGTTTATATGGCCAATGGGAGCGATAGACATCCAATTGGTACACATCTTGGTACCCACTATGTGGTCTTGAAACTTCCCGATGATCTTGTTTGTCAGCATTGTATTTTACAATGGACTTGGACCGTTGGTATGTTTTCTAAAAGATTATTATTAACAAATACTATTTTTTTAAATTTATTTATTCTTTTCATTATTTAACTGATAATGTTTTTCATTAGCTAATAGATGGGGAATTTGCGAAAATGGAGATGGAAAATCAACACCGGGATGTGGACCACAGGAACAATTCCGTACCTGCTCTGATATTACTATAACTCCTTAAATATATCTATAATTATGTATGTACATATGTTAGCATAAATTATTACGTATTTACATATGTATGTAGATGTATAAATCAAATAGATATTAAAAATAAAGTAAAAATTATATATATATGTTTTATTCTGTGGGTAAATGTTACCACTATGTACATACATATGTATGTACATTAGGGTGGCAATTTTTTGTATGAAAAAAGTTCCGCATGGATATGTTGGAGCTATTCGATCAATTTCATTTCCTCTTGGCCTTGAAATAGTTTAGGGAAAATTTCGATTTCGATTAAATAATATCACTGTACAACAAAAACAACTGCTGGAGCAAATTAAAAACACACAGTAGAATAGATGATGAAACATATAATACATACAGGTTAGTATTAATTTAAAAAACCTAAGATTTGGTACTTTTGGGAAATTTCTTACTAAAACTACTTCCACTAATCCATTAATGTCTATAATCGTTATACAAAAAATGATTTGGAAGGGCAAAACATAAGCTCGCTTAAACAACACGTTTCTGACATTTATCAACACAATTTAAACTTTAATGACACAAGGATTTTTATTTATATATGGCATATATATGTATATATTTTTATCTAAAAAGTTGCTTATGTAAGTTTTTAACAGAATATTTTACACAAAGTAAAAATTCTATTTTGTAACATTTGAGTCGTGGACGACTTCGTTGACTTTAAAATTACACTTATTTTGAGATGTCTATTATATTTATACTATATTAAAACACAGGATGACATAGTGAAACGAGACCAAATATAATGAATCATAAAAGGGGTACAATAGTGGTAAAAAAGTAACTGTTTATGCAGAACATTCATAAAATTAGATAAGAATAATTATAAAAATCAATGCACGTTGATGGACAATCATTAAATTAAATTTATTAATGATTAAATATTCAATGATGGACAATCCTTATTCACTATCGGATTTTACATATCATTGATCAGCGATGAATATTTAAATTTATAGATTATTTGTTGTTTATTATATTTACATGGTAATTAATATTCAAAATCAAAATAAATGTAATAAAAATTAACGTTATTCATAGTACATATTTCTATTATTTGTCTATTTTACAAACTGAATGTTTATTACTGAATTATTTTGTGCAAATTAAGCTGATACAAAATAGGATGAAGGAATATTTGTCACATACAGCAAATTATATTTCCATATACATACTATAATTTGTAATACCGTTTATGAATTTGGTGATATATTGGTGTAAATTCATTGTTTCTAATTGCAACGTAAATTTTCATCACACAGCACAGAGAAAATTATATTCCTTGTATTTATATCATATTATACTAACATCTCCGTATTTCACATTTTCATATCATTTGAAATTTGTCAATTTATTCTAAATTCAGTAAAATAGTTTAAAAAAAGGTTAAAAAAATTATAATTTTTTAATTACATATATAAATTATTTATTCCAGAAACCAAAGCTTTGTTCTTTTTTGAACATTTTATTACATTGAAGAAATTAATTTATTTTTTTAAATCCATTTTAAAACAGAAAAATCGTAATTTACACACTTGTGAATGAGAGTTGAAATAATTCTAAAAAAATTGATGATCATTCATAAGCATTTTCATTAGAATATTAAAACGTTTCGGGTTTAATTTAAAATTTGAAATATCAAAGTTTTCTTCATTTTTGACATTAGAATGTGGATGGAATTGGTATTTTGGAAATGTCTTCAATGCTTGTGGCTGAAATTTTGATTTCATCGGATAAATAACTTTTTTTGATAAACCATTATTAGTTGGTGTTGATATTTTTGGTAGTAATTTCAAAGCCATGTCATCTTCTTTTTCGTAAAAATACCTCGATTGTTTCGGATTACCCATTTTATTTTTTCTTAGTTTACCTACAGCTCGAATAAGTTTTTTTAGTTTACTTATAGCTTTTAGCTTTTTTAAACTTATTTTATTTTTAAACGTTAAATATTTTAACAGTCTGTAAAATAAATCTTTGTTCTTCAACACAGAATTTAAATCTTTTTTGTTTCTGGATATACTATCTGGATATTTTTCACTAAAATGGTGAAGCCCAGACTTTTCTTTATTGCTATCGTTATCTGTGTGGGATATCCTTTCTTGAAGCACGTGACTCGTACCATCTCTATTATTTCGTTACCTCAAAAATACTGGTAAAAATGTATTCGAGTATATGGGAGATATATTAATCCAAACTGGAGCATGGTGTTTTCTTGATAAATGGTTAAACGGAGATGGTTTTACGTAAATATCACCATTAAAAAGTCCTAATCTGGCTTCCGCAACCTAAGATAGACATGCATGACTTTTAATTGAAATATTTAAATGGAATATTTACGTAATCAATTTTAATCTTACCATTGGATAAAAACACACGAATAATATTGTATAGAACTTCATGTCAATTTTTTCACAATCATTTCATTACGAAATTGAAAAAAAATTCACAATAGTATTTTTGGTTAAAAATGTTATTTTATTTCAAAACAAATCACTAAACTTTTACACTTTTTGTTAAACACAACTTCCTAATATTTATTTATATACATATGTACATATGTATGTAACGATGTAAGGTTCAAATACAACTGGAACACCAATTCATTATTTTATCTGTTTATACAAAAAAAAAAATAAAGAAACAACACTTTAGCACGTACAAGCACTATCTTATCACAATTTATTCGCATCAGCATTTTAAATTTCCTCGTAGAACAATCCCGAAAACCAAATTTTTCACATATGTACCTATACCTACATTATGATTTTTGTGACTATGATGGGTGGGTTGATGAATATAAATTAAAATTGAAATTTTAGATAATTGACAATTCTTTTTATTTATTATATAGATACATATGTATAGGTATATGATATAAAAATTATATCAAAAAAATTTAATTGTATCATTTATCGATGATGTCCGAATCCTGTTAAATGCGTATTTCTATGCATTGGGCGATAGTTTATATGTATTGGTCTGTTTATATGATAGGGACTACCTCTGGAACTTCCAGGAGCTTTGTGAATATTTCCATTGAAAATTCCAAGCCGTAAACTAGAGACCTATGTACATATACATAAGTAGTCAAAAGAAATTGAAATTATTAAGAATGATTTTTCTTTATATTATTTTATCATAAATCTGCTACAGATTTAAGGATTAATAAATATAGAAATAAAATTACTTACATATGAAAATAGTGAAAATAAAATGAAGAATATGTATATAACTGCAATTTTTCCAGGTAAACCGTGTATGTATGCCATAATTAGTAAGATATTGATATATATGTAGGTGCACTATGATATGGATAGAACACTCGTTTAGTAAAAGATGCATTTAATAAAAACACATCGCGATTTATGTAAAATAATAAAGTGCTGATTAGTTGTATTTGCTAGCAGAAAAAATATTTATATGCAAGCATCACGTAGGCTGAAACAGCAAAAAAGGTAGACGCAACCAGGAAGCGATTTTTTTAATAATAAAAATTAGCAAAACTTACACTGCGAATGTCACATTTATTGTATATTACGATGTTAATATTATTGTCAGCATAAATTATTGTTTTTTGATTATTAGTTTTAATTTTACAATTAACTTCTAATATAATATACCAGACAAGATGTAGGATTAGATTGTGTTTAAGAGATATTTGGCTTCATTTTCCCAATTGTGATTAAAAATAAAAATCGTAAATATATGAAAAAAATATATTTCCGGAAACTTAAAATTTATAGTTAGAACTACTTACACAACAAAGAAAGTACACAAAGTAAAATTTATACAATTTTCAATTGTTCAAAGATCTAAATTAAATACATACATATAACTGAAACATCGTGAAAAGTGTACATTAAAATATAAAATATACATAGGTACATTTTTAGATATCGCCAGTTGAAAAAATTTAAATCACCGACCTAATATGTATTTGTAATCATAAAAAAACACACATTTGGTGCATTAACACTGAGTACTTTAACATTTAATTGTTATGCCAATATGCAAATAATTATTTTTAAACTGATTATTGCTAAAATATAAACTCAATGAAGAGAATGACAGATTACGAAAAAAAATCAGAAGCTTTTAATCTACTTCTTTTTGGTAAATTTATTTGAAGTAGATCATCGGTCAAATTCTTCTTAGATTTTCTTTCATCTCCGTTGGTAGATAATGGAGTATCCGGTCTTCGTCTTAATACTCCAGGTGTTGCAGACTTTGAAAATGGAGTGCGACGACCCGGTGTCGACTTAGGGGTCAATTTTGGACTCGGAGACATGGTTCTACTCAGATGGCATTTAAGATGAGTTGTGGCAAGTCGCTGAGCTGCTGGAGACATAGAGGATAATCTATCAATGGTAGATCCTGTCGATATTCTCGGAGATGGCCTGAAAATGAAAATAAGGTATTCAGATGTGTATTTAAATAAAAGTCAACGACTAAATCTATTATGCGTGCCTCTATTTTTTTTTTTTTTTTGATTAGTTATTTCTCATAGGAGCTAGGACCCACCAAAAATCTATAAAATCGCGTCGTTTTTACACCCACGAAAAAAGTCCAGTGTGCAAATTTAACGATTTATATTTTAAAAAAAGACGAAAATAGAGGTAGATATAGAAAATATCTTTCTCATACTGATGATGAAATTTTTTTTTAAATTGGTATAGTTTTGGAGAAGAAAATCGAAGAATACGAAACCTCGATTTTGTCGATATAAAATAGCTATTATCCGCTCGAGGCGCAAATGTCCCATTCACTCAATATATGTGCGGGGGTGGGGGGGGGGGGGGAGAGGGTCATGTACATGTACATACGTTTATCTTTCATGAAATAAAAAATACATTTGCGTTAGCGGATAATATTTTATATGAAATATGAGAATGAAATTAAAGCATCGAAATGGACACATTAATATATTTACTTTATCCTAATCGGATAAAGTATTGTGATCGTGCGAAAATTCGACCTCGTTTTATAACGAATAAAGTAATCGATAACAATTTTATTTATCATTGGCCTGTGGTTAACAGTGGCCGTCGAGGTGCTCGCGTCGTTGTTTTCCCTGAGTGCCGCGTCGACTTTCTGATGTTCCCAATACCGTCTCACTCGTTCTGTCACAGAAATTTTGGTACTGATCGATAGATGATTAGATCCTCTTTCTGGTGATATACGTCTTTTGTATTTCCTACTGGCTTTTTGGTGAGTATAGGCCGACATAGTGAAATTTTAGATTTTTTTTCGACTTGTTTTTGAGTTTTCACCAACAAATAATTTACACCGTTCACTTTTTATGGCTTAAATCAACAGATCTTGAAGAGATATTTCGTTAAGTAGCAAAATCACCGCGCCAGCACGTCAGAGTCGCGAGATATACTGCTTGGAAATTTTCAAAAACGTCCAAAATAGCCGTTGGAAGATACGCCATCTCCTCCGCGCCTCGCGCATGCAGTGCCAATTCAAGATTATAAATGCATCGTAAACGTATACCCGAGCGAATAAAATAACATTCATGTCAATCGTGTTATTAGTAACGAAGTTCTAGTGTCGGAATGTATGCCCATCCAAACGTAACACCGCCGTTTTCGAACTGGAATCCCATACTGGTCCACGTAACGTATTCACGTCAAAAAGTTTTATAACGATGATAAAGAAAATTCTCAAGTTTTCGGATTCTCAAACCGGACCCCTAACTACCCCCCCAAACCTCGGCGTCCCCTCTTTGGACCCCCACAAGCCCCGACGTCCCCTGTTTGGACTTCCACAAGCCAAGGCGGACACCTAACCACACCCCAGACCCACTCAAGCCCCGGCGTCCCCTTTTTAGACTCCCTCAAGGCATGCCATATTAATTACACCCCGGGCAAAGCCGGGTAATAAAGGTAGTTTCTAATAAATTTTGATCGAGTAAATCTCGCGGAACTGTACATATACGATGTCGGTCCAGAACTTGAGGAGGCTGTAGCTAAATTTCCATCAGCTAAAACTTAACTAAAACTGAAGCATGCATGACAATCAGTGACTCAGCGAGTCCTAATGGTCCAAGAGAGATGTACGAGCGGGACGCGTAAATGCATTCACATGCGTGAGCGACCGAGATAGCATATCTTGCAGCGTGCAGCATATTCCCAAACTGCGGCTCCTGATATATTTGCAGCGCGCGTCAATAATATAAATAATATTCGTAATATAAATAATATTGGGTGCACCACGCACGCACAAACGCACGCACACTCACTTCGCATACATTGATAGCTTGCGCTGCGCGGGGACTTTTGCTCGACTACAACAGCAACAACATTACTAAATAGCCATTTTTCAAAACCGTCGCCGGTATCCAGCTCTCTTAAGTAGAAATTTATTAATGAACTTACGATAACATGCTCCTTTTTGCAGCATCAATAGCCTTTTGTTTGAGAGCTCGGTGTCTCTGTCCAGCCTTTTCCGCAAGAGAAATTGCAAGTTGTTCTCGTTTAGAAGTATGTGCCATTTTAAATGAAGTACCAGAACCTTTCCTGAAATCACATAAACAACAATACAAAAAATTTGACAAACGATGAAATAAAAATAATTTATCCACATATGTAGTGATGAATGGAAATCAAACTTACCCTGGTAAAGGAGTGTCACCACCATCTAATCTAAATGGGGTGCCCTCTATTTGACCCCATGTCATAAGTGGAGACGCACCAGGGGCACCGGGGCATGGTGAAGGAGTACGTACAAAGCTATGCGGTAATAATCTTAAACTTAAATCTGAAATTTTAAACCATATTTGAAAATGTAATACAAATTTATTACCATTTTAATATACATATTTAAATATAATCAAAGATATGTTTACCCAAAGGGTCAGAACTGCCCAAATTTTTATTTAAGCCTTCTTTAGATTTACTATCCAGAAGTGTGCTGCCATCAACACCAATTCTACCACTCAGAATTTTTTCCTAGAAAAATAAATTTATATATTACAATGAAATAAAATACCAATTGCTTGACCGGATATCAGCATTATTATTCAATTAATTTTTTTTTTTTAATTTATGGTCAACAAATTTTAAATTAAGACAGTGTACCTGATTCTTGGCAATTTGAGATATGATTTCTTTGTTATGTTGATAATCAAATGGGTCAATATCCATTCTTGTATTTGAATGAACTACTTCTTGTTTTTCTATTGCTTGTTCTGTTGGAGTTTGTCCATCGGGTACATACATTATATAGTTTTTGGCTTTGTAACTCCAAGTATCTAACTGCAACAGAATATGATTGTTAATAATTAATAAACTAGCTTGTTAAAACAAAATTTTTTGGAACACTGTAAACTTCGACTGCAATATTTACATCTATCGGTTTTTCAGTTTGATTTGCTTGTTCTTCTATCGAAGGAACAGTACACATTGCCAATCTTTTTAACTGACTATCGTGTTCTTGCTGTAACTGATCGGCAAATTTTGCTCTACTACGACGACCCATCTCTTCCATCAGTTCTTGAAAACTACTGTTATCTTCACTGGTGTGTGCAGCTAAATAAGAATCTAGAATGCAAAATGAATAAATACGATGATAAAAATTTTTATGAATAAAAGTTTTACAAAATAAGTATTGTGTATGTCTAATAGCAGAAAATCTTACCGAGAGAATATTTTGTAGATCCATGTTCATTGGTGTTATGTGGATTCATTCGATTTTCATATTTGTTTGCGGGATTATCTGATAATAAATGTCTTGGAGTGCTTGGAATTTCACTGTGAGGTGTTTCAAAAGTAGCAGGACTTGCAACTAATAAAGATAATAAAATGTTATAACAGTAATATCGTCAAGAAAATCATACAAAATACACAAATCTTTAATAATATTTACATCTTTCCGTCGGAGGTCTCTGACCACCACTATATTTTATATATAGCTCCCTTAACTTCTGGTGATCCTTTCTCTCAGTTGCATCCAAGAAATCATTTTGCGCCTTCAATTTTTCAAGATCGGAAAAAAAGTCTCGCTGTATTATTTTTGCCATTTCCTAGTTGATATAAAAAAAATATTACTATAAATATGTATATGTAGTAGTGCAGGAATCTGCCTGACCGACCGACTGGCTGAGTAGCCTAACCACGGAACGCTCCCATATCACGGCACGGTATGTACACACTCACTGACACATAAACGGCATGCTTTAACCAACCGATGACACTGTCAACGGGCAGTTAGCAATTCTTAAAACAATAAAATACGGTTGGATTTATGTTTGATGATAAGAGCAAGAAAGAAGTCTGAACGAGTTCGCTTTCAAATAACACGGTTGCACGCAAAGTTGAAGTGGACACGTAAAAGAATGGATGGCAGATGGACGCAAGATATACAGGAAAGGTATCCGAGAGGATGTGCAAGAAAGCAAGGTAAACCGAGTGGACGATGGGCTGATGAATTGAGAAGAATGTGTGGAGTCAAATGGATACAGATAGGAATGGAAGAGGATTGGAGAGGCCTTCATCCAGCAGTGGATGGTGAACGGCTAAATATGTATGTATATATGTAGTAGCCCAGGAATCTGCCTGACCTCACTCACTCACGCACACACGGCACGGGTTTAAATACCCGATGACACTGTCAACGGGCAGTTGACAAGTCTTTAGTGCAATAAAATACACGGTTGGAGTTATGTTCGTCGAAACGATTTCACTTTCAAATCACACGGTTGCACCCAGAATCGATGAAATGTCCCAGTGGGCAGGAGATGAGTTGATTCAAAGAGTTGGGGCGAATGAATTTTTCTCATTGCAACGTTTTTTGTTAATCATAAATTGTATAAAAATAAAATAAAACTCTAGATATTTTTAAGGATAAAACCAGTACTAGAAAAAATTAAAAACACTCCCCCCCCCTCCCATCTCATGTCCATTAATGCTAGGTGGGTCGCAAGTTTGTGGTTCTAAAAAGTGGGTTGCAGTACTAAGAAGTTTGGGAAACACCGATCTAAACGTTAAACTTGGAAGTGGGAGTGGACTGGTGTTATTAAATCAAGTCAAATCCATGGGATGAAAATTAAAATATTTCAAGTGCCCAAACTATTGCACGTGACAAGTAAAGAGGGAAAACTAACCTCAATATAAGTATCTTCGTCAAGGACTTTAGTTTTGGTTGATTTCCTTTTCGGTGGGCGCGATTCGGGCATTTTGAACACCTCGGCAGGTAGCAGAGAACCTACACCACGAGATGACGACATCTTGAGATTACACCAGCTCCAGCTTGTCTGTTATACCGTCACCTGGTGCGTCACAACTGTCAACAGTGACAGCTGGCGAGCAAACTGGTGCCTACAGTACTGCCAACACAAATACCCAAGACACAATTTACATGGCTGCCACTTCAACGGAAATAAATTAGGCTTAGCATTTTTTCCATTCACACACTTTATTCCTATCAACTGTATTGAAAATGTTGTGCCTGCAGAATAAAGATTTATTTTCGTAATTTTAAATAAATTATATCTTACTAAAGGCTTGGTTTCGTAAGTGCGTCGGCCTGATCGATGCCGACCCGGTGATTTTTTTTGTATAGAGTGTCTGTCAAACTTTTTCACCTCACGACACACTGGAGAAGGGGAATTATCTTCGTGGCAAACGAAATAAAAAATCCCCAAAAAAATTTCTCCGGAATTGAATAAAATTTCTTCAGCCTTTTTGATTGATTTTGTAAGTCATTTTTCAGATTCTCAGACCTTTTCTTTCGCGGCACATCTGGAACCTCTTGCGGCACACTGGTGTATATGTATCTAGTGTCTATACCAGCTGTTCCCAAACTGTGGATCGCGACCCACTAGTGGGCTGCGAAAAGTTTTTGATATGTGAATTTTTTTTAAATTATTTGAAAATAAAAAATCCAACTATTTAAAAATCGGATTTTCGTGGAATGGAGACGAAGAAGATCGACGGTCACAGTGTGGTTTGTTGCTGCGATATACTCGAAAACGAGAGCATGCGACCGAACAAATTGCGTCGGCATATTTAGACGAAGCGTCCGGATTTAAAAAACAAGCCAATGGAATTTTTTGAAAGACAACTTGAACACCTTGTTAAAAATGAAGCTTTTGCATTACACCAGCAATGTTGAAAAATCCCTCCACATCTGATTAGTTTGCGAATTGCGCAAGCTGGTAAATTACACACAATTGGCATGTCTTTAGTGCTCCCAGCAATAAAATACACGGTTGGAGCTATGTATGTATATTTGATGATAAGATCGAGAAAGAAGTTTAGAAGTCGAAACGATTTCGCTATCAAATAACACGATTGCATGCAGAATCCATGAAATGGCCCAGTGGGCAAAAGATGAGCTGATCCAAAAAGTTGGTGAGAGTACATTTTTCTCATTGCAACTGAACGAGTCCACGGATGTACAAGGTTTATCCTAACTGCTTATTTTCGATAATTATAAATTATATATATAAAACTCTCGATTCTGTTAAGTATAAAAATAGTATTAAAATAAATACCCCCCTCTTTTCATGCCCACTAAAACTAGGTGGGTCGACACACTTGCAAAACTAAGCCTTAAACTCTTAAAGGCTTGGTTTCGCACGTGATGCAGCATACTACAGCTTACTATGGTCCACGCTGCAGCTAGAAGACAGAAGCGCATCTCGCTCTAACGTATGCTGCAGTTAAAGGCTGCAGCACTCGCCAAACCAACCCTTATAATGGAGCTGAACAGAGTCATCAGGCGTAGATTTTAGACGAATTTGGATACCTAATATGTGTGGTTTTTCTTTTCTTTTTAAACAGATTGTTTTGAAATGAATATTTTTTTCATAAAAATGTTTTAAACTGCTTTGAAAAGTTTGCATCCTTGAATAAAATAATTTGAGATGATACAAGAAGAGGTCGCTAAATATTTTCAGAAAAATATTGTTTTTTTAATATACTGCTGTCAATTTGTAAAAATCTGGTCAAATATGAATAGTACTTAAGCATTTATGATACAATAAAATATATATTTATTGAGGATAATTATAATTCAATCGTAGAAAAGGTGTTTAATTTTATTTATAAAAATATATAGCATAACTTATTTAAGATTTTTGGTATTTTACGAAGGCACAATTTTGTTAAAATAAGCTTACAAAGTTTAAAAATACAATTTGCTAAAACATTGTTCCGACAATTCAAATACATATTTACAAAATACACACAACCATACAAAAACATTCGCACATATTTTTAAAGATATAAACTTTGTTGCATATACTAACACATTCAAATATACTTATAATAATATTATATATTATAAAACTATCAATTTATAATTTATAAATTTGGTAAATTATATTGAGGCAACGCCCATATCGTTCATTTTATTTAATCGTTATTCCTGTCAATGCTTAAACAAAAAATATGTTTCTTTACTTTTCCATCTTAATCAAAAGTTTTATGGACTTTTTGTATATATTTGCATAGTGATTACCTACATACAAATGTAAATGGATTTATATTAAAATATCTAATCGCCAAAAAATATACACTATCTCGGTGTATAATCATGCATTGGATAACTTCCAACATTTGGACCTAAAGACGAATTTGGAGTGGTTCTAGGCGCCAATTGATTTGCACTCGAAGGAAAGTAACCAGTTTGGTAAACACTATGAGCAGCCCCTCCGTAAACAGATCTTGGACTTCCTCCGAAAGGACCGGACGGATTTGATCCTGGTTTTGTGGCGTATGCTGGTATTTGGTGGTTATACGCGTGATGATTTACTAAATGATGGTGGTATATAGGTCCATAGTTGCACACGTCTCCCGTGTACGGTTGAGATATTTGTGCTAAGTTGGAGGAGTTGGGTATTTGAAGGGTTGGTGGTGGAACAGTTGCCGATGAATATCTAGCTGATGTGACTTGAGAAAGTGCTGAGTTTGGTTCGTTTATATTGTTGTTGTTAGTTGGGGGTAAAGCATTCGATTGAAGGGACTGTGAACCTGGTGATGGATGATTCACAGAATCTTCATCTGAAAGTAAATATCCAATTGATATTATTTTGATTATAAATCATCATTATACTAAAAAAATGAAAATTGCAATAATTAACCTTTTGCCATTGACGTTGGAGTTGTTCTATGTTGGATTCTTACGGTGCGTTGATTTCCAGTTAGTTGTAGTTGGTTCATAACTTCTGTTCCGCTGGAAAGATGAATAAAAATGTGTTATAGGTCATCATCATCATCATCATTTTCAGCCGTTCACCATCCACTGCTGGATGAAGGCCTCTTCAATCCTCTTCCATTCTTGTCTGTCTTGAGCAATCTGCATCCACTTCTCCACACATTCTTTCAATTATCTTACTTGGTCTACCTTGTTTCACATCCTCTCGGAACCATTCTAGTACTTCTCGCGTCCATCTGCCATCCACGATGTGTCCAGCCCATTGCCAAACTTTTTCACCCGCACTGCTATATCTGCCACAAACCCATGTATTTCGTTTGCGATCTCTTCTTGTTATGCCAAGCATAAATCTTTCCATGCTTCTCTGTATTGGTTTCAATTATTCAAGGAATAAGTTCTGTTTATTATATCTGTTTAAAATTATGCGAACGATGGTGGATTCAAATAAATTGCAAAAACATTAAACGTGTCAAGGAAAATTTAATATCAACATGGGAAAGGAGAATGAAAAGTGTGAAATATTTCAAGATGAAGACATTATAACGAGCTCTTATATTAAAAATTTAAATTCCAAGGAGATAGAGGAGCACGAATATCAACCAGTAAAAATAACCCAATTTATTTCTCCACAGGCGTGCAGTCGAACATTTTATATTTGTATTTACATATAATACAAATAAAAATTATCATATGCGAAGTACATATGTAGGTACATCCATTTTCTAGTTTCCAACGTCCAATCGTACAACAATTGATCTATTGACTATTTGTGTGTTTTTATACTAATTAGATCAAAATAATTGAATTAACTAGTATAAAAAATTTGTAATCAAATAAAGATCGAACCGTAAATTATTTCTTAAAGTTGATTGTTATAAAAATAAAGTAAAAATCTTTTTTTAAAAAGTTTACTGCTTTCGATCATTTGTAACCGCAAAAATTAAATCAATCGAACTAGATTATTGTTTTAGCTTTGCAAATAATACAAAAAAAAAACATTTTATTGGACTGCACTGATTCCTTTGGTGAAGCAGACTGTTAGTAAAACCCATCTTGCCCATAAACATTTCAACTGAGGGCTTCTCAAAACAAACAGTCTGTCACTGGCTGGAGAGTCACAGCTCAAATTTTTCAATATTTATTTTCATTAAACCTATTACTTTTACATCGATATGTAACTATAAATACATCCGAAGAGAGGCTCCTGTCTCCATTTTTCCTCGATCGTATCAATCGCAAAAGCAAACTTTTTTTTTTGACTAAAAATAAAAATAAAATTTTTTTTGACTAATAAAATTAAGTAAATTGTTTAATAAGCAAGTTCTTTAATTTATTGTTTAAGCATCAATGACGACATCTCTCAAGATAAGATTAAAAAAATATGTATACGGATATTTTTTCGGCACGTTGATGTATCACTGCGTTTATAATAAGAGGCACTAGATGTGTGGCCTCCCGTAATTCTCACTGACAGTACCCGTCAAAACATTACTGACTCGTCAGTCAGTGAATTGAAACACAGCATACTGATTTTTTTTAGTTTACACAACCATATGATCTGTAGGTACCTACTTGCAGATAAGCGCACGTTGAGAACTACATATGTACGACAAATAAAATCAATTCATTTTACCCCGAATAATCATAGCAAAAGCAAAGTGGAATCTTTTTAGGATAGTCAAGCACTTCTTTTAAATTTACATATGTACGCATTATTTATTCCGTACAAGCATGGATACTCGGAAAAATATAAAAAGGTTTGCGACCGAGTCCGTCCGTTTCTCGAAGTGTTTTCAAAATTGTTTACGAGTGGCGGTGTCTTTTGGGTAACGTTTAAAGAGCGCTAAGTTAAATATTATCGCTTCAGAAATTGTTACAATTTTATTAGCGGAGATGTATATCGCCACCATATGTTGGGAACTACGCGTGCCAATAATAGAAAGCGTTCTCGCATCCCGGTCACTTTACCGTCGGAAAACGATCCGTCTTTATTTATTTTATTTTTTCTTCTTATTGCGTTTCAATATCGCCGTTTCGCGCTCGAGTCATAAATTATGCATTCAAGTGGAAGTAAAGAGCACTCACCAATCGTCGGGATCGCAATCTCTGAAACCTTTCGCGAACGGATTACTGGCTATCTTCAACTGGGTGATCTGAAATATCAAATAATAAACATATGTATAGGTATGTAGGTACCGGCGACGGAAGAATTTCAGTGTGATTTATTGCGCTGAAACGCTCTATACGACTTACTCTGTGATTTTGATAAGCGGTTACAGCTGTGAAACAAGTTTCGGGAAACACGAAAGTACGATAGTTTGCAGTGGTATCAGCTGGCGGAGCACCCCTGGGCGGCAAATAGACAACATGGAATCGAGGCTGGTATCGATGCATTGAGTTTAATATTATCTGAAATTATCATGCAATAGCATGCTGTAAGTTTTTGAATGTCTGACGTGACCATTGACTGGAATAAATTAGAAAACATGGAAAATACGTGCTACTTTTCACTCACATGTCCGTTATCGTCCAATTGATTATTCGTAAGTTTCAGTTTGTCAAACGAGACTAGCTGCTTCATCCATTGGGATCCTGGAGCTGGTGAATCAGGGTGCACGTGAATACGGGGTGGTGACGTAGGATCGGCTTTTCCGGCGACGACCCATGACGAGCTGGCGACGATAAATCAAAAATGAAAATATGTATGCACAAAAAATGTCTTAAACGAAAATTTGTCATTCTAAATTGCCTGAAGGATTGCAAACATCTGCGGCGTACGAGGTACGACCCATCTGCTAAAACTTTCCGTGTAAAACCGTTTCGAACGATAAGATAAATTCACCTTAAAAATTTTACACACCACTTGAGACTACTATAACCATCGAGACGAGCCACTTTAAACTGCGGTGGGTGGGTCCGTACAATCCTTCAAGTTAAAAATATGTTTAACCGCACCTGTGAAAAGCGTATCTGTATCTCTTGTCGTCCACCGGTACAAAGTCCATGATGAGCATGTAATCCGCCGAGGGATCCAATCCACCCAGTCGAGCTTGGAAAGCCGGAAACATTCTACGGCCGGCTTTCGTCACTATCATCTCAGTGCCCAGCTCGTGAAACTCATCCCACAGGGGCTTCATTTCCAATATTGCGCAACAAGATGCAAGGCTCGGATGGATCGGCAAACTCTGTAATTATTTCAAAATTCCGATTAATCACAAATAAATCAATGTACACGTCTCCGACGATACGACACGGGGTAAAGGAGCGATACGCAAGTATCGCTTACAACCCAGCCGAAACTTTTGCCTTTCTTTATAATAAACATATGCAAGGATAATTTACTTCTTTTCTTTGGGTCGATCGATGTAACGGAAGGGGTGTAGAGTCGTCATTGTCAGAGCCGGAATCTCCGGCTATTCCGGCACTCGGAGAACACACGTCAGCACCACCGGTACGGGGATCCAATCTGCTCCTTCCAGCACTCTGAAGACAAGCTGAAAACAAATGAAACTGTACAACTCGATTTATGTACCTACATTTCAGATGAAATTGGACCTCGCGGAAACATACTAGAGCTCATGCTTTTACATATATTATGCATAACCGGCATTTGAGCGGGAATATGAGGCAGAGATGCGAAGTCAACCCAGAAGAGAAGAAAGAGCCAGAGACACTCGAAATAAATTTCAAAGTTCAATACCGTCTTGGTTGGATGCCGTTCGTCTATTTGGCTATTGTCCCCTTGGCTAGTTAGAGGCGCATACTTCGAGTGCGTGAGCAATCTTCAACGGAATGTTTTCCCTCGGGAACTTAGCGTACCTACATATGCATTCATTGTATGCAGTTTTACAGGGCAGTAAAATAAATAAAACTTTTTGCAAAGAATTCTAATATTTTCAACGAATCTGACTTTAAAATTACTCGTTATTCTTTTATAAAATGAGGTACCACTTCCGGTTAACAAAAATTGTAATGATAACAAACTTATATTTTATATATGAAGTTTCAATGTGATGAGATAAACGGTTTTTGAGTCTAAGCGATTCTACATACACACATCCGCCTAACACACAGACATTGTCTAAAAATCATGAAAACGTCATCAGGAGACGATTCCTGATACATACATACATACATATCAGACAAAATATGTAGTTGAACTTTCTCACGATCACAATATCCTATGTACATATATGGTAATAGACATAAAATCCTAGTAAGATACATAAAATTGATTCTGTGTAAGTAATTATTGTATATTTTTGTGATTTAAATTTATCACAGAGGCGCTTGTGTCTAAAAAATCTGCTCTTTTTACTTTTTTGATATAAAAATCAAATTGTAATTGAAAATTTGAGTATAACTTCATTACTGAACATCATATTTATTTATCTATCGATAATTTTAATGTCTGCTCTTTGTCCACTACGAACGGTGGAACATCTTCAAAGCGAATTCACACTGTGCAGATATTGCTTTGATTGCGTAGGTAAATTTTAAACATGCCAATGTATTATTATTTTTAATTAAATTATACGTTTATATGTGTGTCATCGCGGGGTGACCAATTTCGAGATATTTATTATTCTTCAGCATATTTATAAGCATTTCAAATATTCGACGATGATACGCTGTAAATTTGAAACTCGAACATTTTGATTTATCAGCGACGATTCTTATGCTTTTATTTCCCCTCAAAATGAACACCTTTGATTTATGTTTCACGTGCCGCTATAAAATAACATATCTGTAGCATTTGATATTGATACGATTGCAATGAAATTACGTATTTTGCACAATGATACATAAACGAAGACATCCCTGTACGTATGGAAAAGCTCGTCGCGCTGGCATGAATGATGTGGGCCAATTCCCGTTGGCTGTTAACAATGGACAACTATTCGATCAATGTTGCATGGCGCGTGCCCGACACTTAAATTTATTAGCTCAGTTCACCGGGTGACACTTGCGAGGATCTCAGTCTGCCAATTCGACCAAGACCGATCAGGCGAAATAGATCCTCGGTGGAAAAGCGGACGTTTTGAATTTACGACTTGCGTGGAAAAGCTCGCCGAAATAAATAATTTACGGATGTTAGCTTGTCATTTCTATGAAAATTTCTTTAAGAATCGTTTAAACATGAGTTTAAATATTTTGAGTATCGGGTTGGACGGTTCATTTCGATATAGGATAGGTATATATGTATGTATGTATGTACATATTATGTCGCCGGAGACGGAAGCAGGGGCGTCACATTGTGGCACGCGAGCGTCTTTGTAATTTATGTACCGTGAGGCATCTGTACGACGGTAATAAAATTCGCTGTTTATTTATGATCAAATTATGGATTTTCAATGTTTTGCCAACATCTGATGATAACTTTCGAAGACCAGAAAAAATCCAAAATATAAAATCATGTACATATTGACCTGTTTTAATTCAAATGATATATTCAGAGGTGTTTAAACATCAATTTTTTGTATGTATTTTATCATCATCATCATTTTCAGCCGTTCACCGTCCACTGCTGGATGAAGGCCTCTCCAATCCTCTTCCATTCCTGTCTGTCTTGAGCAATCTGCATTCAGTTGACTCCACACATTCTTCTCAATTCATCAGCTCATCGTCCACTTGGTCTAACTTGCTTTCTTTCACATCCTTTCGGATACCATTCCAGTATTTCTCGCGTCCATTGCCGTTTTCTTCTCGCTGTGTCCAGCCCATTTCCACTTCAACTTTTTCACACTTTCCGCTATATCTACCACATTGGTCATGCTTCTTACCCATGTATTCCTCTTACGATCTCTTCTTGTTATACCGAGCATGCTTCTTTCCATGCTTCTGTGTGCTTCTGTATGCTTCTGTTCACATCCATATGTCATGATTGGCAGTAGGTACGCATTGGTCGTATGCCTTATTTTTTAAGCATAGCGGGATGTTGGATTTAATAATTATGTTCATTCTTCCAAAAGTGCTCCACCCTAGTTTCATTCTTCGTTTTATATCTTCATCTTTACATCCAGTCATGTTTTTATTTTTCTAGGTATAAATAATTATCAACTACCTCTACAATATGGTTGTCTACTGTGATTACGTTTTGCGTGCAAAATTCATTAAACATATGTATGTATTTTATAACAAAAAAAAATCATGGTAATAAATGAGAATAAGTTTTGACGAAAAACATTTTGAGAATAAGTCCAGTAATGATAACATAATTAAGGTAAATTTTCGCTTTCATTCACGATTTATACGGAGTCACACGAGATGGTTATTTATGTCGGGAGATTTCGAATTTGGTCGTCGGAAGCCGACACATAAATCTTCTTTGCTGGCGGGCTTGCCCCAGCAGTTGAGCCACCGCGCTTTAAAAAAGATTTATGCCATGAATTTGTTGCACTAATTATTTGGCGTAAGACCTATTTGTTGCCTGGATCGCTATACCTATTTTTTGACATGTCGCGTGTTTGGTATGCAAGAACATTTATATTGTCGCGAGTTTGGATGTTTGGGTTTTCAATAAACTACGTATTTAAATTGTATTAATTGATTACAAAGCGTTTATACTTTATCGCTAGATTGTACAGCCCTTGCGTATTATACATATTTGCGTTTAGATCCCGTCACTCAGATATTGTGGAGCATTTTAACGTGGCATTTTGACGTTGACACTTTTGAGTCAACCGACACCTACATGAAACAAAGCTACTCGTCCTAATGACCATGTGTTCCTTTTATTATTATATTTTCACCTTTCTGTTCAAAAACATTCTAGCAAATGAGATTTAAATTATCAAAAGTTATAATAATACTGTCACACTTTACATCTTTGCATTAGCTTCGAATTAACAAAATTTAAGTACATATCTATTATATTATTATTTTATGTATTAGAGTAAAAGTGAAAATTTCAATTATTATTTACAGTTATTCAACTATACTTATGATTTTTTTTTTAAATGTGGTTCGTTGTCAAACGGTGCCCCATTAACAGATAAGATTTATAAGAAATTTCAAGTGGAAAAAACCCTTAAAGATCCAGATGCACGCACCGTTGGTCAACGTGTGCGGTCTTAACGATTCAACCCCACAGTACAACAAAACAGTATTTAAATATGTAGTTTAAATGTGATGGAAAGTCAATAGTAATGATAGGTATAAAATACATCATACATACAAGGTGACAATGTGTGTGTCATTTAAATTTTCATCGGTGAACCCAATCATTTTCGGTTTGTTTTCATAAATGAGCAAGATGTAAAAATAGTACGCTGACTGCAGCTGGATAATATTTTGATAAGAAGGACATCCACCGATGATGCGTCACCGGTTTAACCAGTAGGTACCGTTTTCAAGGGCTCAGTGATTTATAAGCGTTTCAAATGCCTTGTGGTTTCAGCATTAATACCAGACAAGTCGTGACATACCGAAACAAACTGCTCGCGCATGCTTGGAAATCCAAAATTCTATGTCGCATCCCCCTCCTGATATTTGACGAATTTTTTTGAACACGCTTCAAAGTGTCTCGTTTTCCATTTTGGGGGTTAGAAAATAGTCACAAACATTCCGCAGTTCGGATAACAATCGTTTAATAGAATAACAAAATATAAACTACCTACATGTTGAGAAGAATGGCAAAAAATAATTTTATTTTACATTTAAATTTGATCAAAAGTTAGATATTAGTGTGCTAAAAATATTCACGTTTGACAAATGCTAATCAATCATTCTGCGTAGACAAATATGTGTAGGTTTTTTTTCATACCCAAATATTGGTTGAATTGTAGAAAAGGACCACACATCGTAAAGCTCACAATTTACACGGTGATGGTTTTAAAATATTTTTACTTTATTAAACTAGGTATTTTAAAATATAATTTAAGTATCAAAAATATTGCTATCTGCAATCGTAAACATCTGAATTGAATTTCATACAAAATAAAATAAAAAAAAAAAAAAATTTCGGCGCCTTAACCCTGTCAAAATATTTGTGCAATTTTTCGTGTATTTTATAACCGTGCCGGTTTTTTGCACTGAAAAAGAAGATCAATTAAATTGTAACAGTATCTATCCAGTTCACAGGAGGTCTGTCGAAAATATTTATGTTCACATAATACGGTCTCGTGGACCGGAACGTGCGGGCAAACAGAAGTAGTATTTAGTCAGACTTCTCTAATGACCCCATGACTGTTCAGGGGTTGGGGTCTTGTGTTCTAGTTGTTTTTATTTTTATACATCAGAGTTTCTGAAAATTTATTGCAGCTTCCGAATTTAAGGTTTAATTTTGGGAAAATAAAACTGTCTTCCGCTCACATTATAATTTTGAATTGATCGATTTGTTAGCTTTAAACTTGGGGCACACGTCATATTAATAATATTCACTCATCGTACGATCATACTGTTAATTAAAATTTGAAAGCATAATACGTATACGTTTTTATTGATAGTTCAAATGTAATGTGTCCCACCGTTTGGGAACAATTAAGAGCAGAGATTCTCAGAATGTTGGTGTTCGTTTTGACACGCACATAATGAATGTCCGCCCATTCGTTAGTAAAACGTCCGTGGAAACTTATGTCACCCCGACACTTTTTCTATAGACCTAGTAAATTTATACCAGACGAGGGAACAGACCAAAATCGTATATCCACTTTGGAGCATTTATTGCAACGGTAAATTTGAGATGCAATTTCGAGAGCATTCATTAAACAGAATTATCGTTTTTAAAATTAAAAAAAAAAAATTGTATGGTGTTATTTATGAAGTGCCACATATCGACATATTGATTTCTATTTCACAGGAAATTCGACAATCTTTCGGAACATTAATTATACTCGGATCCACATGTGTAAATATTGTTACAAGCTCAATCCCTGGTGCCACGTTACGAATCCCTGGGGATTATCACCTTATTTTTTCAACTCATGTGTCATTAATCTTTCCAGAGGTATAAAAACTTACAACTTTCGACAGTTTTAAAATATGAATACTTGAAAATTGAGCGGAAAATGTTACTATTGATAAAACAAACGATACTAAAAGCTATATTTTTGACAGTTTAAAATGTATCCAAAATCAAACCTTCGATTTGTTTCATGGGTGTAACGGCGCTGGTGTATGGTGGTGCCCATGGACCATAACAGCACTCCTCAGATTGCTGCTGCATGATGATTTAGTTGTTTTTTATGATACTTGTTTTTCACTATGATCTTGAGATGTCTTAGAAAAGAGCCGAAATCGTTTCTGAACCACAGTCAAAATAAAATTGCACACAGTTCATAATACAATTATTAGGATAAATTTAAATGTCAATATCCATATTCGTTTGTTGAAAAATTCATTTGGACTCATATCACGATTTTTCCTCTGTAAATGTCAATAAATAATTTATCACAAATCGAAATGTCTAATTGATGAAGTGTTTATTTATTTGAAAATACGTTCTTTGCGATGGACGGTATTATTTAGTTAGTTGAATAAATCATCAATCTTACGTACACAACAAAATACTGTGAGTTTTCGGAAAGTAAATTTTAATTTCACGCTGAAAGAAAAGTCCGCGGGCTAATGAGCCGACGATAGACGGCATTTCTGTACCGTATTTTGCTTATAGCACAAGTATATTTGGAAATTATAATGAAAAAATCAATTGAACAACATTTTAATGACTTCGTGCATTGAACTATAACAATTTTAAACGAAATGTATATCTTTTTTAATTATATGCATCGGTAAACTGAATTTAATAATATATTTTATGAAAGTTTAGCTATGCTTTTCAACCAGATTTCCTTTGAAAGCGCGGATAATTTTAGTATGCGTAATATTTTTGTAAGCAAACGATACGAAGTGATGATTTGTAAGTTTTCCGTAGGTATACAACGCGGTGAAGAGTTTTCATGTTGTTCGTCTTTTAACGCCGGCTCATTGGGCAACTTGATGTATCTAAAATTACGCAATTGTTGTGTACAAAAAACATATTATGCATACGTATAATGGAATGATAAATTCTGCACGTTAATATATCCGTTAGCAAAACGATTATTTTCGTAGCGAAAACCGCGACCTACGATATCTGCCGTTCGGTTGCGCTTTCAACGAATATTGTGTCACACTGTCATTGAAATGATCACTTTAAAATGTCCAAACGCAATATTTATATCAACGGAACAATATAAAAAGAATTTAGGACCACTCAACGCCCTGTTTTTATGCTTTCGCTTGCGTTGTAAAAACGGGGCGCGATCGCTGAAAGTTTGCGGAAACGTTTGAGAAAAATTTTTCACGCCAAGTTTTCAGCGGACACTCGATGAATTTCTATTGTATATCATTCAAAGCTTAAGTACAACTTGTGTTTTAATTTAAACGCCGTATCATTACTCCAAATGCAAAATGTAACGGTTTAGTACAGTTTTAACGAAATTAAACGGTATTTTTGTATACAAGGATTATTTTTGCAATTTTTCAAAATGAAACCTTTCACGGCGGATTTTTTTTTTAAATTGAATTATTTTTTCATTGGAAATGTGATTTAACTAGTATGATTCGTCATTGTGGAACGCAATATCAAAATATCGTCAGCGGAAGCTCAAACAGTTCGAACGGGCACTATGTACGAAAAACTTTTTTAACACTCGATATACACACACTTTGATTTAATTTGTTCACTTCCTAGCAACAAACGATGATAACTATCAGATATTATAATATTAGTAAGGCACGTGTCCGATAAGCGGGATAATACGGTTTTGGAGCTGTGTAGTGTGCGCGAGCTGTCATCGGGCCGGGCGAGCCCCGACTCCTGACAGCGAGAGGCGCTAAGAGATCCGCCACATTTTTGTCGGCTTTTTTTGGAGCGCTAGCCCCTCTAGAGGGGCAACGCTGAATGATTTGCTTCCGAGTCATTTCGTCGCCAATCATTTCGCACTGCGAATTAATTAAAGGCCGATCAACGCGCCCCCGTTGACCGTAGTACGCCCCCGTTGATTTATTTCGCGAAATTTGCCGATTTAAGCGAGTTACGACGTACGAAATGATACTACAGACTATTTCACAATTATTGCCATACTAGTGTATCTATCATAAGGTGATCATTTTGGAAGTATGAAAAAAATGAAAAGTGCCGCAACCACCTATCGTTGAAGTTAATTTCTGCAGAGATCTTTTTTTGACGAAAGCACCCTTTAAAATTACAAAAAGGTAAGCTGTACATACTGTCTGTAAAGTTTAAGCGTATCCTTTTGGTTTGTTTAACTTTCTGTGCAGTAAAATTTTCAATTGATAGATTCCCGGCAGCCTTAAAACAACACCTCCGTACATGTACCTATACATTAATTAGACCAAGTATTTTAAGTTTTACTCTATCCATAATGGACTAGACACAGAGCGAGAAGAATGGATCCAGTATAGTTTATAGTTTCCAGTATAGTATCCAGAACAATTTAAATTTAATATTTTTTTGTTATAAAACACAAAATTTTGCACGCAAAACGTAATCACAGTAGATAACCATATCGTAGAGGTAGACAATTGGCGAAAATGACTGGATGTAAAGAAGAAGATATAAAACGAAGAATGAAACTAGGATGGAGCACTTTTGCAAGAATGAACATAGTTTTTAAATCCAACATCCAACGTAAAAAATAAGGCATAGTACAACCAATGTATATTGCCAGTTACGACGTATGGATGTGAAACGTGGATGCTAAATATACGTAACACAGAGAAGCACGTAGAGATGTATGCTCGGTATAATATGAAGAGATCGTAAGAGGAATACATGGGTGAGAAGCATGACCAATGTGGTAGATATAGCGGAACGTGTTGAAAAGTGGAAATTGGGCTGGACACAGCGAGAAGAATGAATGGCAGATGGACGCGAAAAATATTGGAATGGTATCCGAGAGGATGTGAAAGAAAGCAAGGTAGACTGAATGGAAAGTGGGATTTTGGAAATTGGTAAAATGAAAATTTACTTATTGATTCAATGATTAATTTAAAATTCTTCGCATAAAGGTACCGGTGCGTGTTACGCGTTCTCGTTTTTTATTGGATTGTGATAGTATTTCACGTAATAATTATTACCTTCATTTTCCCATTCCCAGAATGATTAGATATGGCAATAACTAACTACTCCGAATTTATTGATTTTTTTTTAACATTAATCTATCGTCCCTAAGACTTATTATTTCTTTTATAAATTCAACATAATTTATTTAGTTAGTTTTTTATTTCTCTTTGTATTTTATAATTTAATATATTATGTATTGTATTTGTAAAAGCCCTAACAGGCGTTTAATAAATAAATGAATTAATGCAATGAAATTGTAGATATAAAAAAAATCATCAGTTTTATCGACTTGTTGTATTGATTGATCAATAGTAGAAATAAATTATATTTAAAAGTATAAGAATTTAAAACACAAATTTGAACACAAAACTTGTGTTCAAACTCAAAATTGTGTGTTAAATTAAATTCCGAATACAAATCAATCAATCAATCATTAACTTAATCTTAACTCCTTATGGAGTTAAGTATAACATGATTTGTAGATGCATGCCTAGTATCCTAGTATAGGTATGTACGTATATGTATGTATGTCTATACTTTTGCCATTTAATAATGGTATTAATATTATATTTGATTCAATGAACAAAAAATGATTAATTTATAAATGAAATTTACACCGTAATTTCAGTTGGGTTTAGGTTCATTCGGTTCATTAGGTTTTCATATACATACATATGTACCTAGGTATCTACGACCTACATACATACATACACATCGGAATAATATTCATAGTTATTCTTCTAAGTATCATATGTATTTTTAAAATGAACGCACTTTAATTATTTATATTGAAAATGTTTTTTTTCTTCGAATGATTCAAAAACAAATTGAACAAAACAGAGTGTAGGCGGAAAAGCGATTCCACGCCCACAAGTGAATCAAATAACGCCATTGGTTTGTTGGTCGTAAGGCGTGGTCTCAGATGTTCTAAGAGTATTACCAGTGTTTTCCAATTTCCAATTTTACTTTGTAAACATCTTTTCTCAATAACGTAATCGTTTCGAATCAAAATTAACCGAATGATTAATACATGAAATTTATTGGACCAATGTTTAGAATTTTTGTATGGGGATATTCGGAATTAAAAAATATTTCGTAGCATCTATTGTAGATTACAACGTAAATATGATTTTAAAAGGAAATCCTACATACATTACATATTACTGAGGTACATAGGCGCAGCTGGGGGGGGCTTCGAAGCTTAAGCCCCCCCCAAAAATTATTTTTAGTCAAATAAAAAGAAATTGCAACAACTTTTAGCTACACGACTATTAATGGTTATGATTATGACTATTCGTTCCAATTCATTATGCTCTTCTAGAAATATGTTCGCCGACACTTATAATATATAATACGCCGACACTTCCTATATATAATCTCCGACACTTATAATATAATCTTATAATACGCCGACACTTCCTCGAGTGCAAAAATGCTATTAAATTCCATCTCGGAGTTCGAGTTTTTAATTTCGCTTTATACAGTTGAACATTTTTTTCCCTATACATTACTATTGTGCAGGCTGTTGCAGAAAGTTGACAGTGATCTTCGCTCTGCATTTAATCATGTTGTTGATGTAATTGAACAGATAAATGGGATGCGAGCTAATTCAGAAGAATCATATCAGACTATTTATAAAAAAGCTTCCACAACAGCAATATCTGTTGGAATCGAAGTTATGTGAAAGTCAAATGAAATGACAAATTCCCAACAAAATGTGGTTTTGAGAAATGAAATCACGGAAGAGTATTTTCGAAGATCAATGTTTTTAAATTTTCTATATCATATGTCTAGTCAAATGAATAAAAGATTTACGAAACATCGAGATATTCAATTTAATTTTAATTATCTACTTCCTAGAGGAGTACAACCCAAAAAATTTGAAGTTGATGAATTTATTTAACTTGCTAAACTCCAAACGACTCCATCCTAAAAGCTGAATTTAGAATGTCGTATGAAATGTTTGAAAAATTATCAGAAATAGTGACGTAAAATATTTTATAGATTAGCCCCCCTTAAGAAACAATACTTTATTCGATTAGGATAAAGTAAAAAATCCTGATTGTGCATTGCCTGCTGAGGTATATTTATGTTGTCAAATTGTTGTTTGGGAAACTGCGTAATTTCAGGCGGAGCTTGGCGAGACCGTTCCCGAAGAAACACTCCATTCAGCGTCCGTGCCATTAACTATAGTTTCCATAAAGCACTTACGGTGAATTTATGATGTGAACTTGTTTATTTAATTTTTACCGTAGAAACCAATTTTTCACATAGAACAGCCGTTAGTAAGCGGAATGGAATTTTAGCGGCAGCCGCTAACGTGAACATGGAAAACGCGATGGAAAAATAAATATGTCCAAAATAATAAATGGAATGTGTACGTTGTCTAAGGATTTTATTTTTTGCAGCCGCTCTCTAAGGTTTGTTAAGAGCGAATTTTCCCCAAAACTTGTCAAGACAATAAAAATTATATGAAATATTTTTTTGAACTCAACGGATCGCTATGCTGTTGTTCCATTGTCCCGCCGCGCCGCAAGGAGATTTGTGTATGTTGCCAAATGAAAATTTAAAATTTACCGTGAAAGCGCGTGGTATTTAATAAGAAGTTGACGATTGACAAATGGCTGACATAATTATTCATTATGTGGTGTGACTAATAAGCTGCGTATGCATATATTTCACGAACAAGCAACGCGGTCCTCACAATGATAAATAGCATATAAAGAGCACTAGATGAAATTTCATATAAGCAATATTATTGGAACATACCTACTAAATCGACAAACGTTATTTCGATAATACGAAAGAGCTTATTGTAGCCAGTGCTTTGTTCGATTGGTGATCTGTCAACAAGATTTTCTGACGCATCGACAATTTGTTGACATTAATGTTTTTGAATCATTTATAAGTGCAGAGAGAATATTCGAAGATTTATGAAGAATTTCTTCGTGTATCATTTGAATCGTTCGAATTTGAAGTGGGCAAAAGCAAATAGATCTCGAAAGAATTGGTGAACCCTGGAATGCAGCCAAGAGATATCCAGATCATGTCATTAACAGCTCGTTTGTACATTGAAGCGTTGTGGTGTGCACGTGGAGACGGCCTACGGAGACCACACGAACAAAAAAAAACGCAAGAAGGAGCTGAGATAACAAACATTGAACGGGCAAAATGTAAACTATGAAAAATACAAATACATTTATAGTTATATAGAATATTGAACGTGCGAACTACGATGAAAATATGCCACAAATAATTTCACTTAGGTAAATATCGATACATATCTATTGGTAGATAAAAAAGTACAAGTGAAACATAAAAATTCATATGTACCTAAAGGCTAAAGGGTACATTAAATCTATCTATCAAATTTATAAAATATTTCTGAACTATTATGGTTTTAGAGCACTGGAAATCATTCGAGCTTTCCAACGTGTTATTATTTATTTACTTTGAAAGGATTGCACAATTATTTCTATACGTAATGTTATCAAAGCGTTAACACGCTCAATGAGATTTGCTCCGCGTGCGTGTACAAATAAACAAACACGGAATTCCTTTTACACGCATCTAGTACTTTTCAAGTTATTTCCGCGTGATTTTAACGTGTCGACATATTCACAATATGCCCATGTTTCTTTTCATAATAAACACTGGAATAGCCATACTGTTGGGTCTCTTTGATTCTCGTATTTTACCACTTCGAATCTGTAAGGAAGTCGTAAATATGGGACACCTACATAATTCAAGTGTAGAATGTTTAAAATTTGTACCAAACTTTTGCTCGGTTCGAATAGAACAGTTGAATAATAAAATGAGACGGTCAAACACGTTCACAATATGTACCCAATTGTAAAATAAAATTTTGTGACATTTGTAATTATAACTACAGTTACACTTATCCGCTATAGTCGAGGGGTTGCACCCCTCCGATATTTTACTACGGCGTTTCAAAGCGACAAAAGGAAATTTGAAAATTTGCCACACAAAAGCCGATCGTAAAGTAAACGGCTCAAAGCATGAGTTTTTCGCGTTTGTTTGAAGACGCCATTTCGAACGCCACATTAAAAATGAAAGAGCGTTACTTGAAACTAAAATAGCAATATTTTGGCGGTCGTAAATGTAAAATTAATAATAGCCAGCGAGCGACAAGTACAATGAAGGATTGTTAAATAAAAACGCATTATGTGCATTTAATGAATCTAATAAAATTAAACATATTCAAAGATGAAAGAAACTAATACATATACTAATACTAATACTAAACCAATACAACCAAAAAATTCAGTGTTTTCATTTCATTGAATTTTGGATAGGTACTTATGTATGTACATACCTATGCCTATGTAAGTATTTATGTACCTACCTTTGACGTAGATACAACGCTTGACGCTTAGTCGCCGATAGAATGCGATTTTAATCGAATACAGCTCTCGAATTCCAATTTATTCAATGAAAATGGCACTTTTAGACCCAAAAAATAATTGGGTCTAAAAGTGCCATTTTCATTTTTTTCGAGTTAGCTATGTAGAATGAATCTATGTATGTATGTATGTACATAGGTACAATGCCAGATACGAAACTTTGAATTCATTACGATAAATGCATAAACTATGAGTTATATGCAGATCTGCATGTTTGCATATGACACGGGGTCTAAGTGCCTCATACGCTTGACGTTTTATTTGATAACTGTGAGGGAAAAATAATAATAATAATAATAAATATTTAAGGTACATACTCGTACCTACATATGTATGTACCTCAAACATAATAGGTACATATGTACATGCTAAAGGGTCTATTTATACACTTTAGCATGTACCATGCATGGTACATAGACCCTTTTGAATTTATCTTTTGATATTTTATTTTGTTTTTCCTTGTTTACTCATCTTGAACTTTTGGGTACTTAGACCTAATAGACTTACAACAGCGGTAGCGAGGCGGTCTTGCTCGGCGTGCCTCGCAATGTGTGTACCATTTTGCCTCGCGAGGCTACTTGGCTACGTTGCCTCGCAACGTATGTAGAATAAGGCTTGATGCTTATTAGTCTTATTACTTTATCGTGCCTACCCAATTGTCCTTTTACAGGCTTGCGGGAGTGAGCTTTCAGCTTTGAGACGTCAGTGTCGAACAGATTTTTTGTGTTTGGATCTGTTGTCTGGGCAAGTATGAGTTATTTTGTAAGCAAAAAGTATTAAGCATGGCCGCCGCTACTTATTCGTTGAGCACATATCAGCTCAGCACTATTTCCTGCGGCTATGGCCGTGTTGGTGACAGACAGACGGCCGCACGGAAGCTGGCGTCGTTAAGCTTGTCATCGCTGTATTTTCTACTCCACCGTCGCTTTATACCTAAAAGCTACACCAGGATATATATACACCGATTTTGTTATATTTATTCAATAAAAAAAAATAAAAAATATATATCATCACGCAACGCTAGAGAAGCTATTGTAACTCCGCTCTATTTGCTTGCAAATCTCGCTGCCGGAATCAAAAATTAATTTAGACATGTGATAAGAGTGCGTCTTCGTCGTCGAGTGGTCCATAGCGGTACTTTTCAAAGTTTCCCAAATTGTAAAAAAGCAATGTTTGCAACATCCAATCGAATATTTTTTAAAAACTGAGATTAGCGATGATAAATAATTGAATTTGAATTGAATGGAAAATTGTTATTTGTACAAAAACCCATTAGAATCATTTTTTCATCTTTATAGCCATTTTTTTCATGTATAGTATCTATCTAAAAATTGAAATTTCAGTTGGTTTTTTGGCTTATTTTGATCAAATATTGTTTTTAAAAAATGTGGTGTTTATAAAAGAATGTTTTTAGTGAAACTGTGGTTCAGTGGTGTTCCAAGGAGTCAATGTGCAGCGACGGTCGTTAGCCATGTTGCGTCTGCAATTTGCTGCTGTGATGATGGAAATATGTTCTTAACACCGGCCCATAGCGCCACACGCCATTTCCTTTGGATATTCTTTTAATCGCTGTTGCACGCATCGGTCATTCACCCGGAAAATTATTTATTAAATTAAAACAATGAACGATAACCGTTTAAATCGTTTTTGCAAAAAATAATACGAATCGGGTAAATAATACATGCAGCAGTTTTGACAGCGTAGATAAAATATAGAACGTTACTTTCATATTTTCTATTATATTTAATATTGCTGAAAAACTTATTTTGAAAACTGGATTTTATACGCTTAATGTTATTGTCGATAGCTTTCATTTGCGATGAAGCAATCGGTAATGCATATTTTGAAAAGCACCATTTTTACCAGACGAATGTGTAATTTTTTATAGACATCTGTGTGAAATTTCCAAAAGCTATTCGCTAAATTTTCATCAAATTCAGGTTTATACAATAAATTAATAAACTAAACTAAAATACGATTTACAAAAATCGATAAAAGGCCAATTGAAATTAAAATTTGGCAACGTTTTTAAGTATCGAGTATTGTTGTTCTTTAACAATTTTAAAAGCGAAAAAATATATCCAAATAATTGTTTGAGGATGGAATTTCTTTCCGAAAATTGTTGGTGAATATCTTTTTTAGTGGGAAAACTCTCCTGAAATTTATAAAATGCGACCATTTCTTATTTTACACTGTCTATTTTTTTTAAATTAAAATTTTAAGGGCAAACCACAGATTCAGTCCCCAATACTGACCACTTTACTTTTATACTTTTATCATTTTATAATTGAAATAAATTGAGTTTGTGTAGGAATTGGATTTGGAGCAGGAAACAATAAAAAAAAAAAAAATTTTTTGTCTGCAATACTATCCAAATAAAATAGGACATTCAGCAAAAAAACTGTCGGTAGCGGCCAGCCCTCTGCACCCCTTCATCCCCCTTCTGGTCGCAACAAGCTCCCCGCACCCTTTTTTCCTCCTTCAAGTCGCAATAAGCTTCCCGCACCCCTTCTTCCTTCTTCCGGTCGCCGCCAATGCACCGCAACCAGGCCGCCACACTCGCCAAACCGAGCTTTAATACAAATACATATATATTTTTTATCCTTAGTATTGTGGGTGCTATATGAATTGACCGGCTGGGGGTTGCTACCCTTGCGAGGGTTGCTAGCCCTGCCACCGGAAACGAAACGGTTCCATGACAAAAGAGAACATGACAAAACAGAACACTTCAAAAGATAACAGGACAAAAGAGAACATGATAAAAGATAACAGGACAAAAGAGAACATGACAAAAGAGAACAGGACAAAAAAGAACAGGACAAAAGAGAACAGTGACAAAACCGCACTTAACGCAGTCATGGCCGCGGCAGCCAGAAAAACGTGCACCCAGTTCAAGCAGCCAAAGGAGCAGCCAGAACGACGAGAACACACTCACAAATGGTCAGCGATAACATTGTATGTAGATACAATATATTTTCAATGCAATATTTGGTTCGTAATCTCGGATCTCGGATCCTTTTGTACTGTGTGTATGTAGATGCAAATAATTTGTTGAAAATAGTTCGTTTCCAGCGCGCAACATTGGCGAGATTTTTTTTTAAATATTTTGATTTTATCCGTTGAATTTAGTGCGTAGTGAATTGTTTATAAGATAATTGGTAAGCGGCTGAAAATCTGAAATGGTAAACGTGACTCGACTGGCTGCTGAGCGGCCAGGCTGCTAGTGCGTGCATTACACAGGCAGCCACATACATTTCGTGTTGGCCGCGGCAGCCAGTGGCTGCCGCGTATCGGAGCCTGTACCTGTGGCTGCGCAGCCAGAGTCTTCTGGCTGCCTTAGTGCGTCATCAAACAGACAGCCACATTCATTTTCTAACATCGTTGTGGCTGCGCACCCAGGCAGCCAAGTGCGCTACGGGCCTTAAGAGCGATATTACACTTGGCCACTTCACCAACAACCAGATTTTTTTTGAACCTCGACAACCAGATAGATATACAGGTTTAGATGGTACGTATTAGGATGATATTACATTGAGCAACAAAAACGGAACACCAGGTTTTTTTTGAACCTCGGCGACCAGATAGATATACAGGTTCCAATGGTAAGTATTACGATGTATTAGACGATGCGATTCTGGGTTGCTTGAAAATTTCTTGGAAGTCAATGTTCGCCGAAAAAAATCTTCACCAAAAACCCTTTTCTGACCTTTTTTTTGCATCGTCGTACTCAAATTGTCAACACAACGCAACGTCAACGCAATTGTTTCGAAAACAATGAAATTCAGAAACAAATACGAGAGGTTGAATTTTATATATTTTCTACGTCTACATAGAGTACCTAGTTTCGTATAGTATTTTTTTTTTGTATGAAGATTATGAGATGAGCGAGTAGCTGGTGAAGTAAAAGTGGTGCAATGTAGTAAGATGCTCGCCACCGTCAAAAAAAATCTGGTTGTTGGTGAAGTGGCCAAGTGTAATATCGCTCTGAGCGACAGCGACAGACGGACACGGCCGTACCGCGGCGTATTCGGACCGATCCGTGAACTGAGGGGATGTGAGGGGGCGGGTTTGCGTCGCGGCGTGCGATTGACGAGTTGACGATTGTGGCGTGTGACGTGTGCCGTGTGCGTGTTGCGTGTTGCGTGTTGCGTGTTGCGTGTTGCGTGTGGCGTGTGGCGTGTGGCGTGTTGCGTGTTACGACGTGTTGACGCGTTGCAACGAAGATGTGGTCTTGTTGTCGCTGAAGTGGCGGCCGGCTGCTGGCGACGCATGGCTGCGGGGGCGGCCGACTCCGACGCGGGGAGCGGGGGAGGGGCTAATGCATCATCAGCATCATCTGGATACGCGTCAGCATCAACATCAATATCAGCATCAGCTGGAGCAGCTTGGTCAGCAGCGGCTGAACGTCAGGCGGCTTCCTTAGCAGCGGCCGCCTGCCAATGGTCAGCCGAGACCGGTCGAGCCGAACTGCCTCGAGTATTCCTACGTGTCTTCTGCGAGAGGTTCGAAGCGGAAGTGGCCAGAATTAACGCGGCCGGGGGTTGTTTGTCGGGAACGACAGGAATCGACAATCCCTCCACTCACACTCCATTCTCGCCTCATCTCAACGGCACTATCGAACAGGAGGAACCGGACGCGAAGCCAGTGAGCAGACACTTCTTCAGGCGGCTCTCCTTCAAGGGTTTACGCAGAGGTCTATCCGTCTCTCTTTCTGTCTTTCGTAGTAGTTGTGCAATTGTCAACTCGGCTGGCCCGTTTGTATATCATCATTTTCAGCCGTTCACCATCCACTGCTGGATGAAGGCTTCTCCAATCCTCTTCCATTCCTGTCTGTCTTGAGCAATCTCCATCCACTTGACTACACACATTCTTCTCAATTCATCGTCCACTCGGTCTACCTTGCTTTCTTTCACATCCTCTCGGATGCCATTCCAGTATTTCTCGCGTCCATCTGCCATTCATTCTTCTCGCTATGTGTCCACTTCAACTTTTTCACACGTTCTGCTATATCTGCCACTTTGGTCATACTTCTTACCCATGTATTCCCCTTGCGATCTTCTCTGTGTGCACTGGATCTTACGTAGCATTCTTGAATTTAGCATCTAAGTTTCACAGCCATACGTCATAACTGGCAGTTTTCATAATGAATAATGAATATATCGTTATTATAATTTTTCTATCATTTTAAGGTGTTATCCAACCTTTTGCAAATAACTTGGAGTCCAAATACAAGTTTAATTACCATTTTATATTTAGAATGTTACTTTTATGGAAAAAATCACGGTACTGGTCCGCGAGATTCAAGATTTTGAGTTTAGTGGTCCGTGAGGTCCAAAAGGTTGGCGACCGTTGCTCTAGAGCAATCTACATGCAATTGACTCTACACATTCGGTTTACCTTGCCTTCTTTCATATCCTCTCTATTCCAGCCTACTGCCATGCGCCTCTCACCGATGTATTCCTCTTACGATCCGCGTAAGATCCAGCGCACGCAGAGAAGCGTTGACGGATGTACACTCGGTGTAACGAGAAGAGATCGTAAGTGAAATACGTGGGTGAGAAATGCGACCAAAGTGGCAGATATAGCGCAACGTGTAAAAAAGTCCGCATCGACTCGACTCCGCTCGGTCTACCTTGCTCTCTTTCACATCCTCTCGGATACCATGCCAGTATTTCTCGACTCCGTTTGCTGTCCATGTGCCACTTCAACTTTTTCACACACCTATGTATTCCACTTACGATCTCTTCTCGTCGTACCCGTTCCATTACTGTCTGTCTTAAACAATCTGCATCCACTCGATTCTGCACATTCTCAATTCATCGGCCCATCGTCCGCTCGGTCTACCTTGCTTTCTTTCATATCCTCTCGAATACCATGCCAATATTTCTCGCGTCCATCTGTCGTCCATTCTTCTTTCCGTGTGCCACTTGGAACAATGGAAGAGGATTGGAGAGGCCTTCATCCGGTAGTGGATGGTGAACTGCTGAAAATTATATATATAATGAAGAAATAATAGTCATCAGGGAAAAAGTAATAACCGTTGTTAAAATATACAAATGCGTTTACATACATGGTAGTGCCTAAAATCTATTATAATCTCGATTGTTTATTTGTAAAGAGACTTGGCATCAGAATACATGTCCTATTTAATTTAATCGTTTAATAAATTATTAAGTAGTTACGTAGAATTTAATTCATGTGTTATTTTCGTTTTAGGCAAGGGATTATTCCACAAACAGCATTCGGATGAAGTTGAATTGTCCGGTCATTCCGGCAAACAAACAAAGACAAAGTTAGCTAAGATAGTTGTAGAATGTCGCAAAGAGGGATTAGTCAATTATTTGACACCGGAAAGCTTGGAACAACCTAGCGGTCCACACAAATGGGAGAAATGTCGATTAGCACTCGTGAAAACTGTCGGCGGATACATGCTAGAGTTTTATTCTCCTCCGAAATCTGACAAACCTCGTAGCGGTGTGTTTTGTTTTCTTATTACCGATGCGAGAGAAACGACCGCTCTCGAAATGCCCGACCACGAGAACACATTTGTTCTAAAGGTAATACTTTCACTCTTTCCTCTATAATATATTTATTCAAAACTATTTTTGAAGAGTTCAAATTGAATTTCAGGCCGATAATAATATGGAGTACGTAATTGAAGCACACGATTCCGAGGATATGCGTTCTTGGTTAGCAACGGTGCGATACTGCATGCGTAGTGCTCCGACATCTCAGCCGCCTCCTGGTGCGTTAAGTTCTGGTACAGCGGCTGCAGATATGTCGCTTGCAGCAGAACCGTCACCTACTGGAGACACAGCCGTTTCAGCACCTGATTTACCACCTCGTCGATCTGGCGACTGTGCTACGAGCAGTAGTAATTTCCAATTGTCTAATGATGCTATGGCAGAAGAAGCTACTGAATCTGGTGACTATTTTTCATTTAATCTTCTTGCAATTTGTTCTTTATGCCAAATGAACTCGGCTTGGGTGTTCAGTATAAAATTTAAATTGCATTAATAAAATGTTGTTTTAAACCATGTAGAACCAGAACAGGACTTGGCGGTGCAATAAAAAAATTGGCCATGGTTTCACGGAACTCTTGCTCGATCAGAGGCAGCAGTCAGCGTTTTGCTTGGTGGTGCAACCAATCATGGGGTATATCTTGTTCGACAGAGTGAAACACGTCGTGGAGAATTTGTTTTGACGTTTAATTTTCAAGTATGTAATCATTTTACATTTTTGTTCTATAGATTTGGTAATTACTGTTGATTGTTTTTACTTTATCTATATACGTATGTAGTATAGTTAAAGTACACTCATACTTCGCTACAGCGGTTTCAGTTTCGATTTACGGCCCAAAATTTTTCGATATACAGCTAAAAAAAATCGGGGTAACCCTCATATGTATTTTATATATTAAGGTTACCAGTAGATAACAATATTGTAGAGATAGTTGATAATTATTTATACCTAGGACAATTAGTGAATATGATTGGATGTAAAGAAGAGGAGATGAAATTAGGATGGAGCGCTTGAACTTCTTGGAAGAATGAACATAGTTTTTAAATCCAAAATCCCGCTATGCATAAAAAAGAAGGCATACGACCGATGCGTACTGTCAGTTATGATTTATAGATGTGAAACGTGGATGTTAAATTCAAGAATGTTACGTAAGATCCAGTGCACACAGAAGCATAGAAAGATGTATGCTTGGTATAACAAGAAAATATCGTAAGAGGAATACATGGGTAAGCAGCATGACCAAAGTGGTAGGTATATTTGAACGTGTGGAAAAGTTGAAATGGACATACAGTGAGAAGAATTAATGGGAGCTGGACGTGAGAAATATTGGAATGGTATTCAAGAGGATGTGATAGAAAGTGAGGTAGACCGAGTGTACGATGGGCCGATGAATTGAAATGAATGTGGGGAGTCTAGTGGATGCAGATTGCTTAATACAGACAGGAATGGAAGAGGATTGGAGAAGGCTTCATCCAGTAGTGGATGGTGAACGGCTGAAAATAAGGATGATGATGATGTGCAGCGGAAAGTTCCCGCGTTTTCTTAATTGTAAATTCAATGTCGAATGTTTGTCGACAAATGTTTCTGATTTTTATATAATGAATGATATCATTTTCATCGTTTTCTGTCGTCTACAACTCAAATTTAAAATCCCAATTTTGTATAAATATCCTGATTTTGGACGAAAAAGTGTTTTATAAGGATTTGGTCCACTTTGGACAAGAGGGGACAAAAAAGGGACCATGGACTGAAAAAGTTGGTAAGGTTTAGAATTATTTTTTTTATTATTTTATTTATTCCTATTGTTGGTATGTATGTATGTACATTACTAAAATGTTTTTCAACTAGAAACTTAGTGTTTTTCTTAATTTTTCTATTGAATTGAAACGAATCCTATGGAATTTGTATGGGTTTGTTTCAAAATTAATGATTCGTTATATGGCAATTCGCTTTACGTCCAAATTTCCCGGAATGTATCTCGGCTGTAAAACGAGGTATTAGTGTATTATGATTGTGCGAAAATTCAGCCTCAAGATTTTTCATGTGGTGGTTTAAAAAGCAAAATTACAATTATGTATCGTATGAAATGTGAAGCGAGAGAAAATTTTCATCCCTCGCTCGGCCGCTGCTTCTGGCAACCTGGAGAATGGTACTCGACGTATTTAAAAAATCCCCCAGAATTGACTTCCATCTCAGCCTTTCTTGGGAACGGTTGTTTTCTTTACCTTCTACCTCTACTGCTACGTCCCTTGTTCTATTCGCCACCAATCCTAACCACATCAGCTACACGACAGTTATTTTAATACTAAAAATTTAATAAGGCGTGTATATTTTAGCACTTTGTATCATTATTGATTTTATTTCTTCTAGGGGAGAGCTAAACATTTGCGGATGACTTTAAATGACATGGGGCAGTGCAGAGTGCAACATCTTTGGTTTCCAAATATTTATGATATGTTGGAACACTTTAGACAAAATCCTATTCCTCTAGAAAGTGGTGGTACAGCTGATGTGACACTCACAGAATATGTCATCAATAATCCACAGCATAGACAAGTGAGAACCACCTAGCTACTATTCTTATTTTGTACATATCATTTGTAATTCTCAGTAATTTTTAGGGTGTTTCTGTGGACTGATATTTTATACTGTGTTTTTTATACATGACATACACATACAAGGGGCAGATTTAATTACAATCTAGATATATATATTTGACTGTCAAATCACTAACCTGACAGTGAAATAAATTAGAATTATAAATATAAAGCTTTAAATGTAATGTTTAGTGGATGAACTATATTTCGTTTTACCTGTAGTTGAATTATTGACAGCTAATAGATTATGATTATGAATGTTTTATGCTATAAGAAAATCTATTCCAATTCAGTTTTATATACAAACCCCCACCAAACAATCATACAACTCAAATGAATCATGCATAATTGCTTAAATTTGCTTCTGTGTTTGTGCATATTTAACTTTGGAGAAGTTTGTGTAGAATGTTAATAGCTTTAAATTGTTTTGTACATGACATATATATAAGTGTAAATATATTTTATAAATGTACAAGCCCACCCAATAAATGATTAATAATTATAATTGTTGTACCTGTACTGTGTAAAATAATATCCGTATATTATATATATGGTATTATTTCACGATAATTTTTATTTTTGACCAAATTCATTTCATTTTTAATTATTTTAATTTGAAAATTCCTACAAAAATGAATTTTTTGCGTGTGCACACATAAAGATGAGCTTTTGCACATATGATATTAACATAGATTTTGTGTCTTACATGTTAGTTTTTCTGTTTATCTTGTCTTTGTGAATTATATTTATTGCTTTAATATGATATATGAAAATATCAGCTTCCTGTGTGTGAATTGTTTTGTCCATAGTAAAGTAATTAATCAGCTTGCCATTATTTTCAATAAAAATATGCTGTAAATATGTACATATATGTATGTGCATGGCAAATACAACAAATGTGTATTTTTTTTATCGTACATATTGATAAAAGACATACAGCAAATTTATTTCCTATTTATAATTAGGCAGCTAATTTTTACTTCAATTGATTGCATTTATATTAGAAATTTATTTACTTATATATTTTATATTTTTTATCTTCTATTTTGATATCTATTTTAACAAGTGTAGTCTAAAATATAATTGTAATGCATGCTCAATGTTTTGTTTTATGATTATTTGTATTATTTTTGTTGACTTGTTTCCAAAGTAAAGTACATACATAAAATTTATTGGTAGAACTCTAAAACAAATTCAATAATATATGTACATATACATATATAAATTTAATTGCATTTTTTTTTTTTATTATTCATTTTTACAAACTGATTCCTTTTTGTCCTGTATAATAATCATGTATGTGCTTATCCAGTGACTACATATATGTATGTACATATTATGGTTGTAGAAGTACATAAAATCAATTGTGCCGATATTAGAAAAAATACTTTTAGTGATTGTATTTATAAAATTATTCTCTACAAGTCACATATTTATGTATAATTTTATGGCTGCTTGCAAATATTGGTTTTTTTCTGGAGACAGGAAATATCAGAATATGTTTTTTATACTATGTAAATTTATATATTTTGGTTAAATAATAGCTATTCATTTTGTAGTTGTTATTTCTGATCCTCATTAATTTACATAGACCTTTTCTCTTCTCCCATATATCATCCACAAAATAATAAAATTATATTACCTACATATACATTTGATCATTCGAAAAAATTCCCCATGGTTTGTTATAACCAAATAAGATTGTGGATGCTATCATTAATAACATTCAAGTATTTTCTAAAATTGAGGACAGTCCATGATGGCATTATTGTGCTAGAGGTGAAGCCCTTGTCGTTTGTTTCAGGCAAAAATCGAAACACACTGCACTATCGAGAACATAAACGAAAGATTCGTAAAATAATTTTTATTGATAAATTTTCTTGAATGATGAGGACATCATATTTTTTGTAGATTATTTCATATATGAACTTTTTTTTTTTCAATATATTGTCTGGTGAGTTTTACTTTTTCTTTGACATTCACACTGTCATTCATGTCTAGCTGTTTTGTGTCTGTGAAATTTATTTAGAAAAAATATTAAAAAATCTTGCGATTTGAACATCTCAAAAGATTAAATATTTTTGTTCTGACTAACAAAAAAAACTATAAAACATAAAATTAATTAATTTCATAATTGCAGCTTGGTGCAACGCATGGTACCGATGTGCGGTTAAGAAGGTCTGAGCTTGAAGCCATTTGGAATGCATCAACAGCAGGTTCTGCGACCGAAACTACTCCCGATGATGAAGAAAATCCAAATGCTCCACTTCATGCTGTTGATAATCAATATAGTTTCGTTTGAGCTACTTCTCCTTCATTCCTTTCAATTAAATAGTACTGTTGTTTTCAATTAATATGTAATCTGAAGGAAACGTATATGCATGTTATCAATTGTAATAATTATATGTAATAGCCTTTTATATAACCTACTTAAGATACAGACCCAAGTCGCACAAATATTAGCTTTAAGTGATAATATCTAATTGTTATAAATGGATTTTCAATTAATGGTGGGACTGCTTTGCTTCTGAGCTATTATCATATTCATATTTGTTATTAGGAATTATGAATTGATGTGGAATATCTATACAATTTGATGAACAAACATAATATTTCAAAAAGAAAATGATAACCAAGAATATCATTTAAAGCAATATTTCATTGAAAATTTTGTACATAGCATTACAGTCTCATTACACAATCTGTCTCAAATGAGTTTTGATTTCACTCGAGAAACTATCGAGTACTACTGCACTTGAAGTACATTCATATTTGTAGTGCTTTCATCTCATGAATGTGAATCCCCACATGTTCTACTGTGCAGGTTTTATATGCGTTAGTGACAAATTAGTTTGAGTTTTGGTTACTGCCCATCTCAAGACGAGGAGTGGGGAAGACATTCATGAGATGAAAGCACTAACATTATTATGTAATTACACAACATTAAGATGTTAAGTTATTTTTTTGTTTTGTTCATTATCATATAAACAAAAATAAGTTTTAGTATTGCAAAAAATTAAAAATTAACATATAAAAATTAAACCACTTAATTTTATGCAGAGTAGCTATACAGTACCCGTCATTGAATCACATGAATTTTTCAATATACATATGTATTAGATTTCTTCGTGAAAAATCAAAATTAATAATAAGCGAATTAAGTGCTGTCAAATTTGTCAAAATATATTCTTTTTGTATTCTGGTCACGCAATTCCAATAACGTTTTAATTTAAAGTGGTGGGACTTTTACGACTAGTACTATATTTTTCAGTTTAAACTATTTTATGTATCATTATGGAAGTGATTCTGTACTTTTGTATATGCGAAATAAACACTCATTTAATTTTTAAAAATAATGGCTTTAATAATTAGTGTATGTATGTATTAAGATAATATTTATTTTTTTCATAATTGTATAAGTATATTGTAAATACTTAAATGAAAATGTAATTAACATTCTTTTGATGAATTGTGTGTATTATAATTATTCTATTCTGTATTTCACAACTTAAAGAAATAATATATCAGGCTATCATTTTCATGTTATTAGGCAATTAATTTGAATATTTTAAATTGTCTATTTCTTCATATCGTGAATATTTCAGGCACTATGTTGATCTGTACTGATTTTTTAAACCTTTTTATAAGTGTATCATTACAACAGATTGCTCAAGTCTTGTTTGTGCCATTAACTTAAATTATCTCAAGTCTTCTTATTATTTTAGTGATAATTTCTAAATCTATGTAAATGATATCAGGCTAGAATTTAATATGTATTAAAACTGAAATTTGCAGCCAACTTTATTTAATATTTTAATTTGAAATACATATTATAATTTGCCACATTTATAAAATACATTCATATGTATGTATGTATGTACATTGTACATACCTTTAAATCTTATAACCATTGATGTACACAATTTATTCATTATGTATTCATGTTCTTGAGAATTTGTAAATCTTCGGTGTTTTGTAAAATTTTGATTTAGCAATGCATTCGCCATTATGTCATACATATATAATAGAATTTGCAGCTCACGTAGATACATATACATATAGTCAGTAAATTTCTGCAGCTGATTAATTTTATTATTATGTGTAATTTGTTTTATATTTGTTACATATTAATTGTTAGCGGTTTACCTGACATTGCATTAAAATGCATTAAATTAATGCATTTTTGGACTATGTCAAGAAAATATTTAATTTTAGTGGTTAATAAAAATTAAGTGTCCACCCTCTACAGAAAAGTTCTTTTCCAAATTGCAATTTGCATGCTCAGAATTATCAATGATAAATGTTTCATAAGGCAATCATACTTTACTGCAATGTGGTATACATATGTACCTATATTTTTTTATAATATTTTATATTCACAAATCTGAAACATTTGTTACACAAATAATACAAACGGAGAGATAAAACCGTAGGGCCATAATTTTTTAAGTTAATTTAAGCAATATGTAAATATATACTTTAAAGTTCATAAATACACCACAGTGTTCGCATTACAGTTTATATTATATTTTTGGGAATTAGTGAATTCGAGGGTACTAAGGTGAGTAAGTATAAAACTTTGCGCTTCAAAGTTATTTGAAATTTTCTAAATGTATTCAAAATTGTAGTGAATATTTTTGCATTGGCGATTTGGAAATGTAATACGAAAATAAAGTTCCTCTGTGTGATTATTTTCACTCATTTTTTTGCATTTCAGGACATTAATTTTACTTGTAACGTTAATATTTATATTTTATCAAATGTGTTTTATATTTTATATATGCCTTAAATACCAACTGGATTTAATGCTTTGTTTACGATGACTTCTTGCATATTCCTTTTAAGGGGTGACTCTGAATGTCATGCTTAGTGAAATTTATCGCAATATATGTGTGCACAAATTTATAATATTATAAATGTATTTGTAAATGCGTAGCATTCATATAATGAAAACATTTTAGTATTTAAGTTGGATTTACGTATGTATAAATATATTTATATATATATATATATATGTATATACCAAGTATATAGAACATTATAATATAAATGTTAATGTGTAAGTTGGTGCATGAAGTATTCAAATACGAATTCCAATTAAACGTAAGCTGTTTAAATCATTTTGTATTCTATTGATGGCGTGTAAGAAATAAACTGAAAATTAAAATTCAAAAATTTGTCGCAAAATTACTATTATTTTTTATTTACATATATTATAAAGTACTTTCTTATGTCGTATGAATGTGGGATGTGAAACGTGGATACTGAATTCGAGAATGTTACGTAAGATCCAGTGCACACAGAAGCATGGAAATATGCATGCTTGGCATAACAAGAAGATATCGTAAGAGGAAGACATGGGTAAGAAGTATGACCAAAGTGGCAGATGAACGCGAGAAATACTGGAATGGTATTCGCGAGGATATGAAAGAAAGCAAGGTAGACCGAGTGGACGATGGGCTGATGAATTGAGATGAATGTGTGGAGTCAAGTGGATGCAGATTGTTCAATACAGACAGGAATGGAAGAGGATTGAAGAGGCCTTCATCCAGCAGTGGATGGTGAAAGTACTTTCGTGCGAATTCCATCAATACAACTATCCCATTTTGTACATTTGATACCACGGTCGTCGCAGTGCGAAATTGAAGTGGAACATTGGTATACTTTTAGGAAACATTTTACGGTGGACTTGTGTTATGCTGTACAGAAGTGGCAGTTTCGATTTCAGAATGGATTAATAATGTATTTTTCTTCAGCTGTATTTTCAGCTACATAAATTTTTCATAAATTTCAATATCATCCGTTTCAGATCGTGTTTCCCAGTCGCGCTCGTTCGACGCGAACATTTCCACCGCCACTGCCTTCATCTTACATTCTCGACGAGTCCGTATCACGTGAACGCAATAAAACATGAGCAAAGAACTCGTGCCACGTGCGTGCGACGTACGTATTATGTGCCATAAGGTGTTTAAACCATTTGAAATTTCAATAAAAACACTCCAACCCCTCCCCTATCATTCTGGGGAATAGGCGTTGAAAGCTGTCTGATTATCGCGGATGAGAAAATAGCGAGGTATAAATACATATACATACGTATAGGTAAGCTATCGGCCATTTTTCATTTGTGAAGGACGTGGAAAAATATGATAATAAGTCCGAATATAAAGTACCCGTGGGATATTTGTCGGAATTATTTATCAACCCCACAAAATAGTAACCGTTGTTAGCATTTATTTCCTCGGGGATTTATAAATGTATTTGAACGTGTTATTAGTGATGAACTTGCTTGCACTGTACTAAAGTGGAAGACATGAAAAATCAATTAATCTCAACTGAAGTGAGATTTTAGAACCGTAAAGAACGTACTTTACCCATTGCTCGTAGGTACATACATATCGGTTTAAGAACTTTGAGCTTTATATTGAAAATTTAAAGTTTTGCGTTGCTGTCGCAACGAGTAATTCAAACTTCGAAGTTTTCAAACTTTGAACACATTTAACGATTAATTGCAATTGGTGTTGCATAGGTACGCATTTACTACTCGGCTGTTTAATATGTAATGTGTATTTTAATATTTAATATACAAAATCATAATAAAAAAAAAGACAGTCAATTCATTAGTGTCGTCGCGCCCTTATCCGAGAACGTTAAGGGAGAATTTTTACCAAAATACGCGAATAGCTCTGATCAAAGTTGAACAAATACTGAAGACGTAAGCGTTTTCACTTGGCAAACAGTTTCGGGATTGGGGACTCTTTGAAGTACCGAGAGGCTGCTCCCGTTTTGCTTTGTTCCCGTAACTGGCGAAGAAAGTAATGGGAATCAGAGGGTAGTCAGACAAAGCGGCGGAAACGTTGTCCAATAGAGTGCCAAATTTTAGTTATTTTACACCTTTCTCGGTTAAGTGATAGTAATATTATCGTTTTTACCTATTGCTCTTAAATTGAAACAGTACAAATGTAAATACATAGCTGTATTTATGTAAATTTGAACAGATTACGTCGGTAGTTTGCGTGGGAATATATTTCGTACAAACAGTGGAGCTGGTCTTGAAGTACATAGTTCGATTTGAGTGTTTGAACATTTTCATAAGTCTCGAGTCCTTTGTTTCGCCGAGAGGTTTTCTCTCTAGGGTGATGTAAAGCGGAAATGGAGCCAGTGTCCCGGAAATCAACTGTACCTGTAGGCTCGCACTCTCACGCACCATTTTTATTATGTCTGAAATTTTCCCCGTATTCGTGCACGGTATACGACTGCGACATTTTCACTTTGGCACATTTGACTGATATGGTTTCGAAACGAGTCAATCAAGACTTGAAAGGCTACATAAAATACGGTGCGACGAACAGTCAATTTTCGTTCAAAATTCTACCGCTTTGTAGAGATTTTATCGGATCGATCTGTGTATCAAAGATTGTGCAATATTGTCTTGGTGTTATTTACAAGGAACATTCGTGCATTAAATAAATATATAAAAAAAAAGCGGCGATGTTGTCATGAGCACGCACTGAAATATTGGCGAAAGGGAAAATCGCGTGGAATGCAGATTCAGTCGGAAAATTCGTGGCCACGCGCCGCCGCTGCGAATTTTTCCGGATGTGAATTTTCGCAACATTCTAGCGAAAATGTGTCGCGTCCGTATCTCTGGGATGAGGCCGACCTACATTCAAAAATAACAACGCCATTATCATAACACCGGCCCAAAGCTGACAAAGCGTGTGACTGTCGCTTTACACCACACAAAAGTCAACCCTTTGCCGTTCGTCAAAGCTGATTGGACCAGCATCTTCACATTTGTCATAAAATATAAACCCATTTCAACTCCATAAATATTATATTTTATCGACATACACAAGCTTTATATAAAACGAGAGTCTAGCTAAAACCTAAATATTATTGCGTTTGTAAGCCTATGCTTATTCTAATTTACAAAGGAGTGAACGGGAAAAGCATATCAACAAACATCGTCAAATTATTTTCGTACAGAGTTTTGTTATTATCGTTATCATTTACATACACTCTCTAACTAGATTCAAAATGTAATTGTGTATGGAGCTTATTTGGAGGATTACGCGTATAATACAATCCCATAGCACTGATGCAAGCCGCCTGTTGGTATGTACCTACAGAGTTTACAAACCCGAGATAACGACGAGTCAACAGGATCAGATACGATGTAATTTATTTAAACAGGAAACAGTGGGTGTTTATGGTCTGCTGGTGATGAATTCTCGCTCAAGGAGAAAGAAAGTCGTGTGAGCTCTCGTTCAATGGTGGACTTTTTTTTAAATCTCCGCCCCTTGAAATAATACACATCCTCTGCGAATTGTCTTGAGCGGTATTATAATGTATTGCTAAGACATTTTGCGTTGTTTTTGACGCGCAAAAAAGACCAGTGCGTTCATATAACGTGTGCAGCCATTAGTGAATTTATCATTGTGACCCTGATCTTGACGGGTCTCAATTTATTCATAGCCGCAATGTTTGTTTTGAGATACTAATCATTGTAGCGGTAGTGAACGTTTTATTTTCAATCTTGAAATATAACGGGTAGCGCATATTATGTAGGTACACAAAATGTAAAAAAACTTTATTAATGATTAATTTTCTGCGGGGAAATGATTTGTCAATCCAGACAGAATACAACAATTTGTTATGCACCCAAAAAAAATTAAGAAATACTGTTCAGGGGGCTATTGAGATCAACTTCATATCGTACTAAAGTACATCATATGATTCGTCATGCAAAGTTTGGCACTGATTACTTGATTAGTCAAAGGGATAGGGAAAAACAAGGCTGTGGAGTCGAAGTTGGAAATTTGTGCATTTTTTGGCAGAGTCGCAGTTGCGGTCAAAGCTTCTATTATAAAAACGTTTTTGGTGGAGTCAGAGTTACAGTCGGAAATTCATTAATTGACTCCACGGTCATAGAAAAATCAAACAGATTGATAAATAAATATTTTCAGTGAAATAATGCGGTCGCTTTTGGATGAACTGTCTAAAATTCTAATATAGGAAAATTAGCAATGTGTATGAATTTATTAAAAGTGTACCAATGAGAATGGTTTTTGAATTTGAATTGTGGATTGAATTTTAAATAACGACAACCGTTTATTTTTGCTGGTCGCGTCGACTTTAGCCAATTAGAACGCAGTTTCAACCAGTGAAATTTTCATTTTGCGGCTTTCGACATAGACAGCATCCGCCCCAAAGCCCCGAGCAACATAATTCGATTTGGACCGAGTGAATCCAATTAAGGGAGCGTTTGCGGAAGCGGCGTCCAAATGAGATATGAGTTTTTTACGGCACACTTTTGCGGCTCAATTCTGACTCTTCGCACGAATCGCGCCAAATGCGCCAATTTCGGACACTGCAAACCGAGTAGGTACACACATACATTGTTTTGTTTTATGTTTTTAAACTGTGAGAAGAATCCTAAAGAAATAGTGTACTGTACGGTGGCTTTTGAACGTTTTCGCTCGGGCTGGGATTCTTTGATCTCTTTGTTGTTTTCCACGCACGTGACATGCAACAATGATAAATAATTTTAGTATATGTACATACATACATACATACCTAATACCCAATTTATGACCTATGTATGTGAAATATGGATGCTGAATGCTACGTAAGATCCACTGCACACAAAGAAGCATGGAAAGATGTATGCTTGGTATAACAAGAAAAGATCGTAAGAGGAATACATGGGTAAGAAGTATAACCAAAGTGGTAGATATAGCGGAACGTCTGAAAAAGTTGAAGTGGATATACAGCGAATGAATGGCAGATGGACGCGAGAAATACTGGAATGGTATTCGAGAGGATGTGATAGAAAGTGACGTAGACCGAGTGCACGATGGGCTGATGAATTAAAATGAATGTGTGGGGTCAAGTGGATGCAGATTGCTCAAAACAGACAGGATTGGAGAGGCCTTCACATCCAGCAGTGAATGGTGAACAGCTGAAAATGATGATGAAGATGAATACCTAATTGAAACGATTAACCGGAAAAATCGACTTTAAAAGCTCATTTTAAAACTCACATTAATCGGACATGTGTTCATATTTCTGGAAAATATATAAATACATATAAACAGAATTTCAACTGCAGCTCTAAAAGTGCCTGTAAACGATCAAAATTTTCACGGCAATGTATTGCCGGTAATATTAATGCAATATGGTGATGTGGGCCGGAGATATAGTCGTGTTTCACGACACTATTGTTCCACTGTTCCTGGTATGGCCATGTGTTGGTGAGTATTGTTGCCATATTGCCGATGATATCACTCGGTATACGAAAATACGCGGCAATATATGTTTCTTTCCTGCTCTCTCACATACGCGGGTCTCTGTCGCTGAGGTGCGGACATGACACGACAATAAAACAGCAACTACTTGCCGGCAATCATTGAGCAACACATTGCTGCGACACATATTGCGCATGTGATGCTGAAAATGTTGCTGGATGGTTGACGAGCAATATTGCTGAAAAATGTCGCTCGTTTACAGACCCCTTAAGGTAGGAATAATCCAATAATGCACACCTATGTATGTATGTCGATCTAAACAGTATCAACTAAAAAAAAAAACACCTTTTTTCAGCAATGACGAAAAACTTGTTGTCGTGTCGCTATAAATGATAGGAATTTTTTTTTTTTTTTTTTTATGAAAACATGCATATTAAAAAAAGTTCAGATTAAAACATTTCATTTCATTTTGTTGGTTCGTGCAGCTTCGTTTGTAGAATCCGAATAAATTATTAACTAAAAAATCTTTTTTAAAAATTTTTTGAGTTGATACTGTTTTGATCTAGGTGTGCGATATATGAATTACCGAACTGTAAATATCTAGCGATGCTAGGGCACTTTGAAATGCAAATGATAAATTATAACTTTGTTTGTAGCTAGGGTAAAATTAATTCAAATAGTTTAGTAATTTATGTGGAATCAGAATGAAAGTTTTCTTTGCACATTTATGAGGGGGATAAAAAGTGTCTAAATTACGAATTTTTTCTCGGACGCTAACGTTTGTTTTGTCCCCGCAAGAAGGTTTTTACGCATTCGAAACGTGAAAGAAAAAAGAAAGTTTTGTTTGTTTTCGAAATTGGAAAACTGGGCAACGCCTGCGAGAGCGATATAAAGGCGTGAAGACGTAAGGAGGATACATAATGTACGAAGTCCGCGCGTTTGTGATTCAAACCCTAAAAATAACACAGGAGTGAGGAACTAGGGGGAAGAGAATGGGAGGGAGGGGGGGGGGGTGTGAAAAGAAGGACTAAAGAAAGAAGTCAGCTCTCCGAGAGGAAATACTGGGCGACGACGAGCACTTCCCGAACTTTAGGAGAGTCTGTTCCCGGTGGCTCCGTGGGTGGCACATTTTATTCGCATCATCATCATTACAAAGTTTTATCGGGATCTTACGACTCAATCGTACAAGGGGGCGGGATCGCACACCCCTGGCCCTGACAACCCTCCCGTTATCCCACCTACCCCTTCGTAATTTATGTCAGCAGCTGCAGGAAAAGCGCAGGTCCTTGGAGGGGATCGAGACGTGGGAGGGGGAAGGGGTGACCCTTTCCGAAAATTCTCATCCCGTCTCTGAAGGTGGGCGCTGTGAAAACCTGCGCCGCGACTAAACTTCGACCCACCCCCTTCCCCTCCCCTTTGGCGCAGTGGTTATCAACATTTTTAAACTAGAAACTAGTGTTGCGAATATGGTGCGCTGCACTCGATCGAACCATGCATACGGTTTTTACTTATTAGGTATTGTGATCGTGCGAAAATTCGACCTTGAGATTTTGACTGATTTGTACAGGTCGTGCACCCAGAGTTGAAGCGAACCAACACACACAAAATTGTGCGTCTGTGAATAGTGAATAATATGAATTTTCACTAAATGTAACAATAAAAACGCACCGTCTCTTTCGCGCGCGTAAACGTTACGAGTGTAACAGTGACACCGTTGTTTTGTATATTTTTATTTTGTGAAATACGGCATGTTCATTCAGTCTTCAATTTTTATATCGTTTGTTGGTTTAGTTAGAGTAGTTAGTTTAATAGTTTAGTTTGAATATACCGTATCCAGGGAAAAACGCAAAACCCCTTTTATATGACACTAGCTGACCCGGCATGCGTTTCAATGCCCGATCCCGTTCCCGTTCCTAGTACGTTATCTGACGCGTGAGCAGGCCCGTTCCCGTTTGCGTTCCCGTTTTTTCCAGATTTTTTTTCACAGGAACCAACCCCGGCACGATCACAATAAGTCCTGAAAGTTTTATCGCGATCGGTTGAGTGGTTTAGGAGCCTATAAAAGACAGACAAACAAACTAACAAACAGACATTGATTTTTATATATATAGATATGTAATACTAAAGGATAAGCCAAATTACCAAAAATTTGTAGGTACTTGACAAAATCCTGGAAGATCACGGACATAGTGTACTGCACCTACCACCCTACCACCCAGAACTAAACCCTATAGAGTGTGTGTGGTTAAAGTTACCCCCTACTGTGGGGTTAAAGTTAAAATTAAATATTAAAAAAAAATTTGCATCAGTCTGTATACTAAAAAATGCATATGTGTTTGTGTGTAGTTGGCTTCAACTCTGGCTGCGCGACCTATATCAGGTATCATCCCCTGATCACGTTTTCGTGATTTCTGATTTTTATATGTGTTTGTTACAGTTACAGCTTCGGTTACAGCGCATCTCAGAACGGGGAGTGAGAGGGGGGATTCACATTCGACATGTGAAAACACTGTGTATGTGTAACTGCAATATATTTGAAATGAAAATTCATATGAAAATTGTGTTGATTGCGTGGTGCAGACATTCGACGCAAAAGTCACGGAAAAGAAGCTTTCAATAGATTTAATTAATTAATTTAAATCCTTGAATTAGTTTTTTATCATTTAAAAATAATTACTTTACCACGGAACGGAATGAATAATAATATTTAATCGCATATAAAAGCTCATTGTCAAAACTGAGATGTCGACACTTAAAATTGTTTTGACAAATGATTCGTTATTTTTGAAAGCGGTTTAAGTCCGTTTTTATAATCGACTGTGAATTCTTTAAAAATGAATATACATATCATATGTATCTGCTTGTAACCGAAACTACCATTAACTCGAAATTGGACTTAAAAAATAGCGGCTCACATGTGTAATTGCTCTTTTCGTGTTTTATCTAGGTATACATACATACGTATGTATGTATGTAGATAAAACAAATTGTGATCGTGCGAAAATTTGACCTCGTTTTAATGATTTTTGAAAAATGCCTGTGTGTGTGTAGAATTGCTACAAATCAATAACCGTTTATTTCAACAGTAAATTTCGTAAGATTCAGAATTTTTAAAGATTAAGCAAAATTAAACAAAGCACTACGAAAAACGACCGATTCGTTTATTTTCAATGAAAACGATAATTTTACAAAAAAAGCCAAATTTTGTGTATGTACGTAAACTTTTACCCCGATAAACAAATATATTATTTAATATCGTCATCTTTTTCAGCCGTTCATCATCCAATGCTGCATGAAGACCTCTCCAATCCTCTTCCATTCCTGTCTGTCTTGAATAATCTACATCCAGTTGACTCCACACATTCTTCTCAATTCATCAGCCCATCGTCCACTCGGTCTACCTTGCTTTCTTATTTAACACTAATGTAAGCCCGTTGAATATCAACGGAGCGGTTTCACATCACCCGTACTGTGAGTGTTTGTGTGTGAATATAGTTTTTACATAAATGGCGCGTTATAATACAACAACGTAACAATTTAGCAAAGTCGCCAACCTTTTGAGGATTAATATTGTCAAATTGTAGCAGGCCCGTCACTACCTAGTTTGGATGAATGCGTAAGCGCACCCTATTCCGAACTGGTGATATCGGATTCAAATCCCACACGCGCGCGGACGGTTCGTGTCTTTTATATATTTACCTCGGCGAGCGTTATCAGCAGACAGACACACAGCAGAATAGGGCTATTATATATATGATATATACAAAGAATTCGCGGCCGAGGACGAGGCAAAGCGCAAAATGAATATAAACCGGGGAAAATCACTATTGATGCGACAGGTATTACATACACAAAACGCATAATTTTTTTTAGAATTTCGTAGAAAAAAGTGTAGACAATATATCTACACGTGCAAAAACATAGTTGAAACTTACAAACCTGGGCTGTGGAGTGAGTGTGTGAATTTTTACTATATTTTAACAGACCCCATAGCTATGTAACCAACGATCAATTAAATCTCAATGGTTTCACTCGTGCATATACGATATTTATTCGAATGGTATGTGGTCTACTAGGATCATATTTTAGTGAAATATACTTACGGAAAGACTTGTAAAAGTTATGATTGTATGACGATATGTTTAAGCTTCGCATTTGTCCGTTAGTTAGTGAGTAAAATTAAAATTAAAGCTTTTAAATGTGTTATGTGCTATTGTATGTTGGTATTTATATTTAAGTTAGATAATAATATGTTATCATCATATTTTAGTAAATTTATTGTGAGAGGAATGGATGTATGTGAATATAATTTAAGGAATAAAAATAATTTAATTATAAAAAAAATGTTAGAATAAATAGAAATAGGAGAAGCATCTTGTACAGAGGTGTTTTGGAATATAATAAACTGCCGGATGGAATTAAAAGTTCCAAAACTATTGATAAATTCCTGGCAGTCTTAAAAAACATCTCTGTATAGGCGCTTAGTTTAGGATTATGTAATTAGCTTTAGGTACTACATATATTATATAAATAAATAAATAAATGAAGATGAGGAGGCTACGATTAGTTCAGAGAATCGATCGTAGCCATGGCCCAAACAATGTGAGGTAGGGTGTTACTTGTTGCGCGATACGACGATGGTTTGGCGCACCATTTTCGCGCGCGAACAACGCAACGCGTCAAGCGATTGTTCGGACTGTTGGTTCGCAATGCGACGCGTAACGGGGCAAGTCAGTGAGCGTCGGTTTGTCGTACGCGGACGTCGGTTCGTCTCGGTTCGCTTCGGTTCGGTTCGGTTCGGGTCGGGTCGGGCCGGTTCGGTTCAAGTCTCGACGTTACCAACAAGTGGAACCGAACGGTAGCGGTCGCGGTCGAGCTTACCGCCCATTACCGCGTGAGCTTGCATGCGCTAAATGATTTTGCCAATAAATTGTGGTCGACGCAATCAGATCAAACTCCTAAGCATAGTCCGCAGTGCGTCTACGCGAATTTATTTTTGAAGTAAAACTTCTATTGGCACGGTAGTGAAAATCGTTTCGTTTCGTTTCTATACAAACTGACCGAACGAAAATTGCGACGATATTGCCGTCTCTCTTGTTCTTCGGCGTTCATGCGAGACAGAGATAGCTACCCGCGGCCCAAACCGCCCCTCGCCCTCAAAATTTAATCGCTTTTATCGCTCCATTGTTAGAACAAAATGTGTTAACAATAACGCGTCACCGGGCTTTTATTATTATTTTGAAATTTCCAGAATATTTAGAATGTAAATCCATCTCAGTGTCTCTTTGGGAAAATTGAAAAGTTGACGCAATTGAGAGGATGTAAAAGGTTACTAGCAACTTTTGAAATATTTTTTATGCAAGGAAAACTAAATTTTAGCAGAGCGGCGGTTTACCAACCTGGAGTTATCTGGGTTTTGCGAGGCGATGAAAAATGCAATATTTTTTTTAAAAATAGATTGCGTTCAGTTTCACAGTATATAATAAAATTAGTTACTAAATTATTAAATAGACCAGCGGTCGCCAACCGGTGGTCCGCGAGAGAATTTTGGTGGTCCGCATTTTTCATAATCATCATCATATTCAGCCGTTCACCATCCACTGCTGGATAAAAGCCTTTCGAATCCTCTTCCGTTCCTGTCTGTCTTCAGCAATCTGCATCCACTTAACTCTACCAGTCTACCTTGCTTTCTTTCATATCCTCTCAGATACCATTCCAGTATTTCTCGCGTCCATCTGCTGTCCATTCTTCTCACTGTGTCCACTTCAACTTTTTCACACGTTCTGCTTATATCTGCCACTTTGGTCATACTTCTTACCCATGTATTCCTCTTACGATCTCTTCTTGTTATACCAAGCGTACATCTTTCAATGCTTCTCTGTGTGCACTGGATCTTACGTAGCATTCTTGAATTTGGCATCCAAGTTTCATATCCATACGTCATAACTGGCAGTTTTCATAATGAATAATGAATATATCGTTTATTTATTATAATTTTTCTATCATTATAAGGTGATATCCAACTTTTTGCAAATAACTTGGAGTGCAAACACAAGTGTGTTACCATTTCATATTTAGAATGTTATTTTTATGGAAAAAATCATGGTAGTGGTCCGCGGGATTCGACATTTTGAGTTTAGTGGTCCGTGAGGTTCGAATGGTTGGCGAGCGCTGAAATAGACGATAGAGTTAAATCAGGGAAAATGTTGCAAAATTGGCAATGTTATTTTTTGTTTATATATTTAAAATTTATAACAAGAAGAGATCGTAAGATGAATACATGGGTAATAAGAATGACCAAAGTGGTAGATATAGCGGAACGTGTGAAAAAGTTGAAGTGGACACGTAGCGAGAAGAATGGATGGCAGATGGACGAGAGACATACTGGAATAGTATCCGAGAGGATGTGAAAGAAAGCAAGGCAGACCAGGTGGACGATGGGCTGATGAATTAAGAAAAATGTGTGGAGTCAACTGGATGCAGATTGTTCAAGACAGACAGGAATGGAAGAGGATTGGATAGGTCTTCATCCAGCAGTGGATGGTGAACGGCCGAAAATGATGATGATGTTTAAAATTAAAATAAATGTTACTCATTTGTGGAACCGGAGAAATACATAGTTTATCTTTGTGATATTTTTAGTATTAGACAATCTAGTCTCTACACGCTTTAGTAACGAGGGTGGCGTGTGCAAACTTAATTTGTACACGATGCATGTGTAATTAAATTTTATTTTTGCAATAATCATCTTATGTGCGCAAACTTAGCACTAACAGATTTGCGCAGGCCAAGCACGAACGTGTTACGAAAGGAAAAGGAAAAAATAAGAAAAAAAAAAAATTACGACAGGTTTATCTTGATTTTGAGTAATTTATATTTCGAGCATCTTCTCGGAATGTTTATTTTATTTCACGCAAACGTTGGGTGAAAATGAGAGCCGCAGATTTTCAAAAATGAGCCGCATGCGGCTCCGGAGTCACAGGTTCCCGACCGCTGCTCTAGCATAATATTTTATTTTCTTATGAAGAAAATTTCATATATTATATGAATGAAAATATAAGACACAAGATAAAATAAAACATTGTATCTACATAATACAAATATGTATATCTATGTACATACATATACGAAGAGAAAAGTCGGTTTGTTTTTCTATTTTTGTTACTGACACGGGCGAAAGAATCGATCAATCAATTGAATGTTGTGAAATGTTTCACTTTGAATCTAAATCATTCGATAGGGCATATTCCCATGGCAAATAAAGAAAATGTTTTGTAAACGCACTACTAACCTAACGTGTATCAAAACGTTTTATTTATCTTTTATTACAATTTTAATCGATATGATGCTGTTGACTTAGTAAATAATATGAACCTTGCGCTTTATACATATGTATATGTATATTTATGTACATATGTACATTGGTACTGTTACGCCTCTTATAATTAGATTCAAATTTTTAGTTTTGGTTATACAGAATCAATGTCTAAATTTTTTTTAAATTTTCTTTCTACATATTTCAATCCTCTTCAGAGGTTGGCAACCATCGTCACTATCTTAACCCCTTTTGCGGCTGCTCTTAAAGGGACCGTATGCTGCAGTGGAACCACTCCCGTAAACTTCTCAGTCAATTTATAATTAATTTTAAATTTAACTTTGGTAATTCTCCGTCAATGTTTAATATATCACGTTGGAGGCAAAACGTAGACTGCTAATTTCATAAAAATTAAGCTCCCTTGGAATATAAATTTCCCGACACATACTGCTTCGAAAGGCTTCGCTTTTAGTACTAACTTTAGCTTTGTTGCAGGCGAGTTCATGCCGTAGTCTCCATGTAGAGTACGTGCCAAACTAAGGACGATGAGACGTGATAGTGCTGTTCGTAAACTAATCGTTAATTTTATTTGGATGTTCATGAGCATTGTCTGATTTTAAAGTGTTCTCTGTCAGTATGTTGTACCTTATATTCGAAGCGCATGAAATTGTGTCTCAAACTTAGTAGTACATAGTCTTGTTGACAGTAGTGTGAACGCAACTAATATTTACTTTATCAATTGAATTTTAGTAAAGATAAAGTATTGTTTTGAACATTAGTCACGTTTGAATTAGTCACATTTGAATGACGACGAACGTTGAAAAATTAACCTTACAATTTATTTCTATTATCATTTAATAGCATTTTAACAAGGGTTAATTGATAACAATGGTGAAATACTTGAATGTATTTAATGATATCAACAAGTTTGCGTACGAATACGTCTAAAAATATTGTAAAAGGTTAAAATTAGTATGTAAGTACGGTACGTGCATGTTTATAATATTCAGTTATAATATGTATAATATATTCAGAAGGTATCGCGTGCGAGTAACAGGTAAGGATAGACCTCTGTTTCCTTTATACGGAAAATATAGTAATCAAAGCTATTTCTCATAGAATATTTAACATTCCGAAAAAAACTCAACATACTGCTTTCGTGTAACCGTATTTTACGTTTATCTGATATCTTTATCGGCGATACAAATATATTTTAAATTACATAATTCAAAGGCATTTCCTCGCGTACAATATTTTATTACTGTTTTGTCATATAAATAATATGCAGAGTCAACGTAATAGTATATAATAATAATTCATTAAATAAATATTTTTACTTAAAATGTAATCGGATTCAAGATGAATTGTACTTTTAAATTGAAACGTCATACTTGTATTTTTGGGATGAAAAAAAAAACATTATCTTATTTTTGTTTCGGTTTCATGTATTTTAAGCGATGCTGTTAAAACAGATGAAAAGAAAATACTCGTAGCATAATGAGAAATGGGAAAAGGAAGAGAATGTTTAGCGCTATGGATGTAGCTATGAGCAATTTTCTTTGCGAAAACAAAAAAAAAAAAAAATTTTTTCACCAAAGCAGCTTCTTTCAATATACATACATACATAGATACATATGTATGTACAATGTACGTATAAAAGCCATATCAAGTATTTTATATTAAAATGGACTAAAAAATCCTTACACAACTTGTTAATAATGATATATTGAATTAATACGTGAATAGTGTTTTTTTATTATTATTTTTGTGTTAAATAGCAATAACGATACAACACAGAATACCCAAGACGAGGTTTATAGTCTGAAATATGTAGGTGTAAAAAATTTGTTTTTATTGAAGGCTAAAAACTTTTTTAGCCAATTTTACAAAACATCTGAGAGCAATTTTTTCAGTTGAAAAAAAATTTTGTGTGAAAAGTTTTTCGTCAATGTTTTTTTTGATTAGCAAAAAAACAAAGAAGAAATTTTGTAAAAAATTTCCCTTAAAAACAAGAGTTCCTCTCGGATGTCATTTGTATTAAAAGTATTTCAAATATTAGCATTCTAATTACATTTCACGTCATTCTATTATTTGATTTTGCTTTAACAAAATTTTTTATAACGACATTGAAGTTTATACAACTTATATAAGCATTATATTTAACTGAAATGTCTTCCACTCTACCCCAATTGAATTTGAATAATGTAAATATGCAAGCGCGTAGTTTCACTGTCTCATCAATTAGTCGCCGAAAATGTAATAAGCTAATAACTATTAACAATGTCTTACTTACAACCTTAGTTGCTTAGTCTCTATAATACCACCTGTTTGATAATGTACTATAAATAAATTGCTCTACGTACACGGGTCAGCAATAGTTAAAGAAAGCAGAGATTTTACATTCGAAACGGCTCGAGCTTCACTCATTACGTAATAATATATCGACGTGGTGTACACGACGTGATATTTAATTATTTATAGTGCACTCCGAGTGGAACGAGACCATTACGGGTGGTTTTCGGTTAATTGTGAGCGGGCAATTTGTCAAAGTCTGAAAAATAAATGGTCAATTTAGTTTGCGAGTGTGGGCGCGTTGTATTATGTTATTGTGGGTGTATGTATGTATTAAAATGTTTGAGCGACAAAACCCAACCGACTCGACGACTCAATTTGAATAACGCGAGTCGAATTCTGATGGTGGCGATAACCCTTTAACCGCGGCTCGATTTCAGTTCGCTAATTGACGTGAGTCTGCGGCCGATTAGTATGCGAAATCACGCTTGGACGTTGCCGTTCACTGTCTATACCTACTCTTTATCGGATCACGTACGCTACCTACATATTTTATTTACTAAATATTAGGTACGTACATATGTAGATATACCATATTATTATCAGAGGTTAGCAGCCTTTGTACATATTGATTCAATTTTGCAGTTTAACTCATCTGCTAACTTTTGCTTTTTGATTTAATTTAATCAGTCACTAATTTGTTATGGTGTACGTACTAATGTTAATAATTCTACTGATTAAATTTAAATTGTTTGTTCGGATTGAACTTTATGAATTTGTTTTGTGAACAACATTGTACATACATATGTATGTACATACAATGTAGAATGATTCATGGTTCATATTGGACAGAGTTCCAGTTTCCATTTCCAATCATACGAGTATGAATCATTTTAAATAACATGGATAATATACCTACGTCAAAATCATACTATTTATTATTTAATTTATTTTACTTTATATAATAATAGCTAATTAGCTAATTTAACTTACATCTATTGCATATTTATAACAACTACATAAATCAATTACACATTATACACTATACTTATACATAACTACTATCTCTCACAGAGGTGTCTCCTCACACTTTTCAAGAATGCATCTATTGTCTTAGAAGGCTTGACGCACTCCGGGAGGGCATTATACATTAATACACCCCTGTGAAAAACACCACCAGCTGTCTTTGTTTTCCTTACTCAGAGAACCTACAACTAATTGGTTTTTATTTCTAGTACAATAACTATGGATATCATTATTTCTAATGATATAATTCTTAAAATAATTTGGCAATAACTTATGATCCAACTTATAAACAAAAGACAATGTGCTTAACTTTAATTTAATTTAAATTTAAAAAAATATTTTAAATACATACATATAAAACTATGTGCTATTCAATTTATGGACCTATCACAACATAAATAATTTTCATAGTTTGGTATTATTTGCAAACTAGTGTAAGCCCGTTGAATATCAACGGAGCGGTTTCTCATCACCCATACTGAAAAATAATATTAAATTTAATAGTTTTTATAGTTGTTGTATAGATGGCGCATACAAAAACGTAAAAATTTAGCAAAGTCACGAACACTTAAATAATTAATATTGGCCGATTATTGCACGTACATACGTCATCGCCTCCGTTTGGATGAATGCGTAAGCCCACCCTCTATCGAACTGGTGATACCGGGTTCAAATCCCACTCGCGCGACGTTCTGGTATTTTAATTATTTACATCGGCGAGCGTTTTATATTTTAATTATTTACATCAGCAGACAAACACACAGATAGACGGAATAGGGCTATTATACATGTAATATATGTATACAAAGAGTTCGGATGAGGCAAAGCGCAAAATGAATATAAACATCACTATTGATGCGACATTTTTTTTAGAATTTCGTAGAAAAAATGTAGACAGTATATTTACATGTTCATTGTGTATTGTGATCGTGCGAAAATTCAACCTCGAGATTTGACTGATATATGTATCGTCCCCGATTTTTTAGAAAATGTCTGTGCGTCTGTATGCATATATGTACACATGTACACATCTCAAAAACAGTTTATCGTATCACACATCACACTTATGTATAAGTTTCATACCAACGACTACAACCTATATAATTTTAATCTACATACATATAAATTTTGAGTATTTTGAGCTTTGAGAGTTTTGGAGTTTTGACTACAATTGACGTTCCCTATCACAATTTATATCACAAACTGTGACTCATTCTTTATATGTCGTGTATTTCTTTCAAAAATATATTTCACCTTGATAGACACTGTAAATTTTTAAACGAAAGCATTTTGGCTACAAACGATTGATGGAAAAGCTCTGTTAGGCTCGCATTTTCTCGGTCGAATCCCTCTGGTGTATTGAATAGGGAGGAGGGGAGACTTTGAGGCATCAGGTGGGTGGGGGAGGGGATGTCGACCCTTAATGGGTTATTATTTTCAATTATTTAGAGCTCGGTATAAAGCTCGCCCTTCCCTTAGTTGGAGGGTAAAGGGAAATGGGGGGGAGGAGAGAGTGAAGGAGGGGACACACAAAAGCAGGGCTGGCGCCTGGCAGAAAACTGCGTCTAAACGTTAATGGCTCCCCTCGCTTGTTTCATTACGAATATTGCACACCTAAAACGGACCATTTGCCCGCATTGACAATGACGGCGACGACGGAAAAAGAACCCTCTTTACTTTGAAAACCCTCCCTCTCCTAGTGGTCCCTCCCATCTTCACCACCTGATTTTGTTACCGTTATTATTTGTGTAATTGGTCGGTTTTTCTTTAGGCGATTGTTCTCGCGTGCTGCGAGAATTTCGGAAAGCCGCAATCAGAATTTTCCTTTGTTAGCCGCCGCTATGTGCGCAACGAATCCGCATTTGCCGATATCGTGTCATATATTTTTTTTTTCGTTCAATGCCAGATACAAAAACACTTTTATTATATGGAACATAGAATACGTCGAATGAAACCATCCCGCGTAATTTATAAGGTCAGTTTTATACAGAATACTATGTAAAAGTATAAAAATGGATGATATGTAGTGTTCCGGCGATAGGAAAAAGTATTTGTCTGAAGCTCAAAAAATATAATACTTTATCCGTTTGTTTTAGCATTGATAAAGAGTTTTTTCTACTCTTGTTTTTGTAAAAGTCGTATATCGTCTGTTTTTTTTATTATTGTTTTTCCCGAAAGACTCCAAACGGAAATGAAATATTTAAAGCAGATTACGATCGTTGGAGTGTTGCCAAAATTAAAAAGTAAAAAGTTGTCTGTTTGCGAAAAATGGTTATAAATTACGATTAGAATATTCCGAGACGAACTCGATAGGAATAAGTCAAAGAAAAAATCAACTCTTAGTCTTAGTCGACGAAAGCTTTGTTGGCTTTCAAGCAAGCCAACTCTGTATTATTTATTCAGCATGATACAGTTTGTTGTTTTACTTTATATTTATTTAATATCGTATATAATATAATATAATATTAAAATCCCAACAAGAGTAACCAATTGAGTAAATGCTTTACCCTTTATCGGCTCATGCCGACATGTAAAATTATTGATTAAACGCCAAACCGACAAATCGTTTTTCTCGCGTCTAATTTTATAGTTGTCAATCACTCTGCGCTCATACGTGTCGAGGCATTATTATCGCACACTTGCCAATATATAACACTGTAGCTAAAAATAATGCGTGTTATTTTTTTTTTTTTATAATTGTTATATACCACCTTTGAATATTACGATTGGGAAAAATTGAATTTAATGGCTGCCGTAATTTTGACGAGTCGTCTCCCCCTTAATGTCGAATGCTCGTCGAAGTGACAGACAACGAAATAAGCGACACTCGAGGAATATTTTATGAGTGAGTTGAATACTCACCATCGTCAACTTCACAGTTCGACGAAGTATTTTATTTTCACGCGATAACGTCGAAATTGGCACTCTTCACGTCAACGAGTTGTGTAATTAATGTGCTGAGCTAACTTTTCTTTTCAATCGACCTGTCTAACGGACGCGTAGGTACATCGCATGCTTTGAAGTTTATTTTATTCCCTACATCTGTAAGTGTAGGGAATGCAGTCTGTGCGATACGGACCATACTATTTCGAATTGGGCTCGAGAACGTGGATCGATAATATAACCGAGAATTAAAAAGCGGTGTTACACGAAAATTAACAAGCGGGGAAAATTCTAATTTCCGGACGTTGATTATTTGCAGCGGAACTGAGGGGGTCAGGGGTGGTGTTAGGTCCGTTAAAAAATTGTTAATGTTGTTGTAATGAAGTAACTCTTTAAATAGCTACACATGCCATCGCCACATTAGCCCTCCGACAATAGAAATTGTAAAGTTGGAACCCCCGTGGCTGGTTCCTTTACTGCCGCATACAACCAAAATAGTATCCACCTTCCGTTTTGAGCTTCCTTTTTTCGTTTTGCGCCCTACATAACGTTTTCCCTGACTTGCCAAATGTATTACATACATAGTAATATACAGCTTTCCTAGAGTGTATTATACACTTACTCCGTATTAGAATATTATAATTTTTGTTTGAATAACGCATTTAATTTTTAAATGTCATTTCCGTTCCAAAATATAAAATATGCTATCACTGTCGAAACATTTTCCAACAAATTTTATTAAATTATTAAACTTCTCCATTAAACTACTGAAATATGATCAAAATGAAAATGTCTTCCCATAACTAACCTAAATGACAATTAATTAAAGTATTTCACTTGTGAATGTTGTACTTACATTATGAGTAACAGCGCAACGGTGTCAGTTTTGATTATATTTTAATTAGTTACGCATTCGGAGTTGACAAATCGTCCAAGCCATTGCCACTGAAAGTTTATTAGGCGTAATAAAAAAAAAATGTACATACGTTCGAATTTAATCGTGAAAGCCTACTTCATTAGTTGATATCACGCCATGCTCCATTATTCAACAGACAACCGTCAATGCAATGTCATTTTTTTTCATACGATACCAGAAGCAGCTGTTCAATATTTAACCTATCACCAGAGTGCAAAAAGATAAATATTTAAAACGTGTGAATGTTTTGGGTGATTTAACGCTCGCACACACACACACACACACACAAAGAACTTTCCACGCGCGAAAGTTCAATTTCATTTGTTGCCGAAGTAAATCTTCGTGTATCGCGTCGACATTGCCGTGTTATTACGACGTTGTTTGATTGCATTACACGTGAGTAATATATTGTATAATAACATATACGACTGGGGGGCATTGTAATGTGTATTTGGCGTTTGCGTTGTTGGCAATCTAGCGCGTACACCGTACAATGTCGGCTTTTAGCTGAAATTCAACGGAGTGAAGTGTGTGCGGCTCGTGTAAAATGGGAGTCTGATAACCGGAGAAGGTTTTGAATGGTGAATTTCCTTTTCGGGAAATGATTTCTGGCGGTGTTGTGACTGCGATTGACAACGAGATAAAGTCGCCGTAGCGTTGCAAATGTTGTTCCGAACATGCCCCAGACTAAAAAAAAAATCAATCCAATAACAGTTGATAGTATACCTAGTATGTATAAGATAAGGTTATGTTGTGTTAAACCTTTAGCGAAAATTTTGCTCATTTATGTATTTACATCGAAAAAACAGACATCGAGGTTGAATATCAGATATGGGGTCGTTTTACGAAGGGGGTAAATTAACGCAAACTTTACTTGGAAGCATCATCTGACGTAAATTTATGATGTATTGGATTACCGTGTCATTAAAACAACATGGCAGGCTATTAATAATTCATCATCATCTCATCGGGGATCGCGACGATAAGGCTGGCTTGTAATACTCACCAAAGTAAACATACATACATACATACATACATACCACGTAAAGATTTCGCTTTTGAAATAAACACTTTAACGCGTGTTCACAAGCACTCGCCGGTTCAAATACACGCTGTATGCTGTACCTACACTCCAAATAATATATAGATACATTCTGAAAGATACGATGGTGTGTTGCTGAAATCGGATGAAATGCAATCGAAGCAGATTTGTTCGAAATAAAATTGCACCGTTCGTATTTCGGATAAAATTGTTAGCTGACCCTCTTTGTCCGAGCGTGAACGTACGAAAGCTTCTTCAAGTTTTTCCGTAAATCTATTTATATTTTATCTACTCTTCTTTTACATTATTTTCAATGTGAATTTAATATATTGTACTTATACCCACACCCACGACTTGTACATAATTATATATGTATGTAATAATTTAAAACAGCAACGTTGTAGATTTGATAGTTTAGTAACCGTAACAAACTGCCGAACTCCAATGCTCGTGTAAGTTGAATCCCCCAGAGTAGTCGAACAATTTATTCGATTTTTCGCATCAATTCTAACTAAAAACTAATGTAAAGAAGATTATCTTTAATTTGTTCTGACAATCTCCAGTTAAATTTTTTTTTGGATTATTCAACTATCACCATTTATTTATTTATTTAAGCTAGATTAAAAAGCTTATTACAAACAAACATTACTTAAAGCTACAAAATAAACTTATTATCTACTAGCATTTGTACAGATGTGCTGTTTTAAGACTGCCAGGAATCTATCATTTTTATTTATATTTCTGATAACTTCTGGCAGGCCATTATATACAACAACACCCCTGTACAAGATACTTCTCCTGGATCTACCTAAATGAACTTATTCTTACCCTTAGTATTATAATATATATTATACCCTCTTATTAAATATTTATCGAAATATTTTGGTAATAAATCGTTATCTAAGGTCTCATTTACATTCATCCAATTCAATTAATTCAATATATATCTTATACTACATAGTTAATTTATTGACATTTAAAATACTCCGCATAGCTCTATTTTGAAGTTATTGCAACCTATCTTTATTTACTAAATTTAAAAATTAACCACAATGTGTAAAATGAGGTCGAACAATTGCATTATAAACTAATACTTTACCATACGACGTGTGTCTATTACACTTTAATTTTAAGCATGCATAATATGTATTTTTAGCGCTTTTAAACACGAATCCATTCTCGACATGTTTTCAGTACTGCACTTTAAAGTTAAAACAATATAATTAAAACGTTCAAAATTTTTTGTTCTATTTCTGTTACCTGTCTATGAATGAGCTATTTTGGGTACAATGAAATGGCTTTTGTTTTCGGGGTAGATAATCGATACGTATACATACATATGTATCATAGAAGATTACCTTTACGTTTACACGTCTAGGCTTGTACATACATATTTGGGCCTCGAGCAAAAGTGTATTGTTAGACGATAAAAATATTTTTACGTATTTGCAGCTCTTTTAAACCTTATATTTTTATTGGTGTGATCAATTGAGGCCGGCCTTCCTGGGAATACCTCGGGCAGGGGCGCAGCGTTGCGTGGGCGTCAAGGGGGTGGCAGGAGGTTAGAATGGGGTGAATGGGGTATGGGAAACCAAGGGGGCATTTGGGGGCGCAAACCACCCGCCACCACCTCCAGTCTTCGTTCAGACTCCGAGAACGACGGGTGCAATTCTCGGCGCGAAAATTCACAATCCCACTGGACCCTCTTTCGAATGTTCGATGCAGTTAACGAAAATATATTTTTTTGAAAATTTTTCCCATTGACGCGCGTGCCAAATTGTAAAAATTGAAAATTTTGAAGTAGTTCATCGTCGTGCGTCGAATTTTGGTCTGGTTTTTGTTCCGAGAAGAAGCGTTCGTAAGGATATACATAATCGAAGTTTATACCGCGGCTAGAGATTATACGGTACCTGAAGTTTGCGAGCGATGAAAACTTCAAAGTTTGTCAAACTTGGCCATATTATAAATACACTCGTATGGTAAACCTGTTCTTTCAAAGCGATCTTTAATTAAATGACGAATTAAAAAAATCGCATTTCTGTGAAAAATGTATCATCAATACAATATACAATACGATTACAGCACATTGAAAACGATCAAAATGAGTGAAATTCGTATTGGTTTTAATACAATCAACTTCTCATAATCGAAATTGCTAAATTATCTCATTTCTCAGTAATAAATCGATATATTATGAATGTTGAAGATTGCGCGCTCTCATCAAAGTAAATTAAATTTTGCAAATGAAAATTCAGTATCTAATTAAGATGTTTGAGAAAATAACGGTGATGTCATTACACGAATGTTATTACTTCCGCCTGACAATTTCAATTATGATTATTTAGATTAACGTCTCAATTTAAAAGTGCTTGAAGCACTTTGCTTATGTAGAAAAAATGAACCAAATTTAAAATTCCAATAAGAAAGCTACCACACTCTATGGAATTTTTGCACTGTAAATACAAAAATGCAATGATGATTCAAGTACATAGCTGAGAAAATATGAAAAAAATTTATTATTAATGTAAAATGTCGGGGGTTTGAAATTTTAATAATATAGAAATACTTGTACTGGGATTTTGAGTTGAAAGCCAGTATTTCGACATTAATAAATTTATTATTAATGCGTGCGACACTTTTAATCTGCGACGCGGCGCGAATCAAATCAGCGAAACCCGAAAGGGGAAGCCCTTTAAGCCCCCTGTGGAAATCGAATGAAAATTTTGGACACATTGTTCTCGAGAACAATTTCGCCAAAAGTCATAAAGACTAAAGGAGCCGATCCTCGGAGGCGCGGGAGCTTCGACGAGGGGGAGGGATTTCCAATTTTCGGTCGAACTTGGGGATTCGGGCTTGTCGACACGTATAATTAGGTCAACCCTATTCAACGTCACATAAATAAACTAAATATTGAATCTTGGAATATCTTCGAACCGATCGCCAATCACCTAATTCACATTAGGGACAACGAGCACGGCGTGCGAGCTACGACGTGGATTATGAGTCAATACTAAAATGTCGAATGCGTGCAATGTACCCACTCGTGTGTTTGGGAAAATGTGTGCTTAATCTCGGTTTGGTTCGAATTGCAGCTGGTGTAAAATGATGTGCAACAGTGAACGTTTGTCATGAAGTGTGGTGAAAGCTCTAGTGTCTAGTGTCTAGTGTTTTTAACGAGTTATAATGCGAGATAGCTAATCGCGCCTTGCTGTCGGTGTGCAGTAGTGCTCAACCTTTGACTGTTGAGTGCGATTCATCACCGATGCGATTGTGATGCTGTTGTATTGCTTCGCCCATCAGATCTGTTGATTCACAATGGGGGCCCACGTCTCAGCTAGGAGTCTGTTCTGCACTACCATTTTCCTGACACTATTTTGCTGGAAACTGACGGGTAACTATTACATAAAATTTGCAAATATACATACATACCTACTTGTGTTGTTTTTCATATTCAATTTTAGATTTTTTATCTCCCATATTGATTTTATTAATGAGGATAGTCAAAGTTTTCCTAGGACACTAAACATTCTGATATAACAAACTCTTGCTCATACATATTTAACTAAGATTATTATAAAGTCAACACTGGGAGTTTGCAAGAATTTTCTTTGTTAAAGGGGTTCTGTACATTGTTCAAGTTGGAGAAACGGAAACCTAAGTTTCCAACCTAGCATAAGGGATGGATATCTAACGAAATACTTTTATGTATTTATCTAAATACTTCTAACAAATAATATTGAATATGATTTAAATTTAGGAAATACTGTTACTTACTTTTTTTTTCATTTAAAATTATTATGTTTTTAGTATATATTTTTTTTATTTCAATTATAATTTGTGTGTAAGAATATCGTTAATGAACCACGGTTAATAAGGTAACTAATTAATCGGTCAGTATTTAAATCATTAAACAGTCAGTAATTTTTCAAGAAAACGGTCAGTAAAAATAATAAATGGCCAGTAAAAAATATATTTTTTGTAAGTCACTTTCTAACAAACGGTCAGTAAATAACTATTTTACAGCTAAAATACCGACCGTTTATATAAATTTACTAACCGTTTACTATTAATGACTGACCATTTAATATATTTACTGATCACTTAAGTATTGATCAGTGTGTACTGACCATTTATTAAAATTACTAACAATTCGGTTAAAATACCTGACTGAAAATAAAAAAAAGTTACTGACTCTATTAATTTAATAGAATGAACATTATTTTTAAATCCAACATTCCGCATTGCTTAACGAATTTTGACCAATGCGTATTGCCAGCTATATGTACATATGTAAATAGGTATGACATACGGATGTGAAACGTGGATGCCGAACTCAAGAATGCTACGCAAGATCCAGGCACACATGAAAGCATGAAAAAATTTATGCTTGAACAAGAAGACAACGAAAGAGGAGTACATGGGTGAGAAGCATAAGCCAAAGTGGCGGATATAGTGAAATTATGAAAAATTTGTAGTGACATAAGAATAGATTGCAAATGGGCGCGAGAAGTAATTGAATGGTACCCGAAAGGATATGGAAGTAAAATGGATATTAAGACGAATGTGTAAAGTCAAATGGATGCAGACTGCTCAAGAGAGACATGACAGACAGAGGGTGGTGAAAAACTGAAAATGATGAACGAAATATAATATGATGTTACATACATACATATATGTACAGTGATCCCGACGAATTGAATTATAGTTATGATGAGTTCAATACAAATTTCTAATTTTTGCGAAATTAAGCTATTTATCTATACGTACATATGTACATATGTATATAAGTATACCTTAATAAAGTACAAACACACACTTCCAACATGGTGTTTGTTTATAGCGGTGAAATAAAAGTAATTTTAGTCGTTTCCAATGTTTCATTAGTTCTCAGCGCCCCATAAATGTTTTTATCACTAATCAGACCAATGAAAAGCTGTAAACGCACGTGAAAATATCGAATTTTCACGCGTGTGACCCTACGTATGTGGTTTTCGGCGAAAGCTCGATATGGACTTACGGCACGCGAGCTACATACATATGTATGTACATACGTGTGCGTGCTCGTTGTACTTAGTCGAATTCGTACACACTACACGTGTATCGATACGACATCGGTGTGTTCGTGTGTCCATATCGCCATATCCCCATGTCGATCGTAAAGGCCATTGACAAATAAAGTTTGAGCCGAAGATGCCATCGATGAATGGCCATCACACGCCAACAACACCCATAAAGCTCGTTTTATGTTTGCTAGGGCCTAATGGTAAACAGCGATCACATGGCGCCAGCCAGCTGACCTTTGGCGAGTTTTATTTCAACTTCAGAATCCATTACATTCTCCCCCCCATGGCTATTTTTATTCACAAAAAATGCCATACTAGTGGGAATCTCTTTCGTTTCGCGTGCGATTAAGTTTGAAATACGCTGCGACTGGAAATAATCAATATCCGGGATTCATCTTGGATTCCAACTGTCTCAACTTCACAGTGCCACTGCTCGAAGCAAGATTTCTTAAACTTTCATAAGGAATAGGTACTTTGAAATTGGTCGACGTAACTCCAACTTTCATTCATTCTATTTTTTTCTCGAAAATTTTAAGTCCAAAGTATTTCTCATCAACGTTCGAGAAGTTTTCATTAAAAACTTTAAAACTATGCAAATTGTTGTTTATGACGAATATCGGTAGCTTGAATTTTAAGTAGTCGTTGTTTCATTTTCATAGAATTTTTAACAACCGCCACGTTACATCATTCGGATAAAACTAATTAGAAAATACTCGTATGAATTTAATCTCACTTTTAGTTTTGTTTATTTTATTTAAAGTACATGGACATGCGGCATAACCGATAGAGCCCAGGGATCTGTTGCATTATATACATATGTAGGTACATACATAAAATTTTTATTTGAAGGATTACAAAAATCAATTTATATTCAAAAACTTGACGAGATGATTTTTAAAGAGGTTTATATTTTCAAAAGTTACTAGCTGATTTTGGTACATAAATAAATTTGGAATTCCATCTACGAATGGCTTTATGCATGCATTACCTTATGCGGGTATTACACAGGGATAGTTTACTCGCAACTATCTCGCTAGTTTACTAGCCGCTAGTAAACTAGCTCGTGTAATAGGCGAAGCTAGTAAACTATTTGACTTTTTCAACCGAGCGAGTAAAGTTCGAATGTTTGAACTTTACTCGCTACTATCTGGCTAATGTGACGTCATTTCATTTTGACAGTTTGAGGTTAAGCGGTTCATTTTCAGCTCCCAACATCCATTATACATATATATAATAGCCGAAATCGGTCTGTCTGTCTGTGTGTGTGTGTGTGTGTCTGTCTGCTAATAACGCTCGCTGAGGTAAATAATTAAAAAACCAGAACGTCGAACGAGTGGGATTTGAACCTGAGATCACCAGGTTGGGAGGAATCGTGCTTACACTATCTTCCAAACGGAGGTGATGACAGGTTTGTTATAATAGTTGGCCAATATTTATTCTTAAGGGGTTTGCGACTTTGCTAAATTGGTACGTTGTTGTTATTATAACGCGCCATAGATGGTATATTATTGCATAGATGCAACAACTATAAAAACTATTAAATTTAATATTATTTTTCGGTACGGGTGGTGAGAACGCTCCGTTTATATTCAACGGGCTTACACTAGTATATTTTGTCAAAATTGTATTATTAAAAAACGCATATTTATTAACCATATTTATTTTAAAAAAAATGTATAAAAAAGGAAATAAAACAAGTACTGTAGACTGTGTACAAAGACTGTAAAACTAGTTGACGACAGCGCCACTAGCCACTGGCGAGTACACTAAACACGTGTAATAGGATTACTAGGTACTCGCTACTACATAGCTCTACGGGTCAGCTAGTAAGCTAGCGAGATGGTGGCGACTAAACTATCCCTGTGTAATACCCGCTTTACCGACAAAGCTACGCTCTGGCTGCTGTGGTTATAAAATTACCCGTTAATTATTATGCCGGCACTTCATATTGGACGAGCGCTGACGAGCGGTGCCGAGCCCCAAGGTGTGGGTAAACATTCGCGAGAAGGCCAACGTATTTTATAAACATTCGCGCGGTATCCGCAAAAGTTGAACGAACGCGAGCGACGGCGAAAAAAGCAAGGTGACGAACCATTGTATTTCAATGTGACGATCCCTTCCCCCTCCACATTCAGTGTTGTCTATGAGTTTACTGCGCAATCATGTGGACAAATTCAATAACGTTTTTTTTTTACCTTCCAGGCATTGCATACTGCCAGATAGTAATTGTATGTGCTTATTGCACACAAGGTGGTCCCATAGATTACTGCGATGTCTTGAACGCTTGACATTTCTGTAGGCAGTGACGCGACACTTCGTTCGCTGCCGCTTGCTAGTTGACAATAGAGTGGCGCCACTAGCGATACGATCGTAGCGCTCGGGACGGACGAGCAGCGGCAGCTGACCACAACGCTACGGCCAATATTTCACGAACATTCGACGAATATTCCACGAACATTCGAACGATGGTGAAGTGGCGGCATTAAAATAAAGTTTAAACACGACAAAGAAAAAAAAATAAAGGACACGAAAATGACACCACTACGAACTATGTAGATTAAGCCATCACATACGCAGTACAATTAAACTTGAGTATTAACATGTACTGTACAATTAAAATGTTCAACTCGTCGGGGTCAAGTTTAGGGTAGGTAGCGTGAAAATTTTCAAATTCATATTTAAATTGCGAATTCTAGAAAAGTTGGAGGTAGCGTTTGTAAGTACATATGTATGTATGTATGTATGTACATACATACATAGATACTGTATTTTCCCTTACGTGATCGTTGGGGGTACAACAAAGGTGGCCTCAGAAGACATTCATCCGCGGCGGTCGTCCCTACAAAAGCTCCTTTGAGCTTTGGAAACCGCGCCGGAAATATGGCCGCGAAATATGCGAATACTTTGCGCCGCTTAAGCCGCAAATAATAAATCAAATCCTTCGGCTTAACTTCTAGGCTTGAGCGCTGTTGCGGCAAATTCGCAGCCGGTACGCATCGACAGCCGAGCTGCCGCCATTAGCGCTCTCTTCGCTAATTGATATTAATACAAAACGCGTAAATTTACCGGCTTATTTACAAAACCCACCGGAAATTAGTCTATGTCATACACTGCGACAGACATTCCGTGTTCATATGCTTTGATGTAATGTGTCTCCCAACATTCACAAAATCTAATATGTAAATTTGGTATGTACTATTTTGATTCCACACAATTGATATATGGAATATAATTTAACACTACGTGTATTGTGACTGTTACATATATGTACATTTGTACATAGTAGTGGCGTGCGGTGACTTTTAGTATACGGCATGCTTTTAAAAGTAACTTTTTTAAAACTAAACAAATATGTATGTACATATGTAGATATGTATATGTATATCAAAAACAAAACTTTCAGTGACCTATTGACCACCTCGTATCAAAGAACACTGAGTTTATTTCCTCGTGTTAAATCGAAAAGTTTTTCCAAATGGTGAATAACAATAAAAGAAGTAGTCTCAACAACTAAACTAATAAAAATACAAGCAAAGTTTTATCTCACATGCAAAAAGATGATAAAGGCGGCCGAAGAAGATAAGCGGCGCGGCGAGAGCATCCGTTGGTCGAACAAATGATCAAAATTGATCGATCGCGATTGTAAGAGATAGAGCTAATGCGCATGCGCAATCGGATGCATTTCCGTTACAGCATCATCACCGAATATGTACCACTAGAGTGGAGCGACATTGCAAAAATTAAAATTTGGCATTGTAATGCCTACCAAAAGTTTCGTTGTATTATCCGTATTCTCGAAAAAACTGAAAAAAATCTGTGAATATGTCTTCAGGCCTCTACCTGAAGGCGAAAAATGAAAATTTGCCCATTCATTTCGAAATCTGAACGCAGAATACAAAATTTTAGATAACACAGTCATAAAATTACCCTAAATTTATTGAATATTATAAGTACTTTTTGTAAACATCTAATTTATTTACGTATTCTTTGAATTATTCAAATAAGTGTGAATTTGTGAGCGCGGTGGAGGGAGGCATACGAGTAAATATAAGTATATACGAGTAAAGTTAGTATGTATAGTAAAAATAAATATTAATTTTCTAGTTAAAATTGCTATTTATAGAGATTGGAAACAATCAATTGGAAATTTTCATACAAGTAAAAGTGTTAAGATAAAAGTGCTGGTAGAGACTAGAAAAACTTTTTTAATTAAGCAGATTTTTTTGAACAGAAGAGGTATGTATGATGTAGACGTAGAGGCAACTTTTTAGAACTACATATTTCAAAACGAATATCCCAAAAAAAAGTTCCATACATCGTCGCTCCACTCTAAATTATACACGTAATGGTTTTGTATACTTGTTGACTTTTAAAATTAAAATTACAAACAATATCAAATCGAATAAAAATTGAACTAAAAATTTCTAATTATCGCTATTGATATACATTTTTTTTTAATCTGTTGGAGATTTTGGGGGATGCGCCGCATCCACAGCATCTATCGACGGCACGCCACTGGTCCATACATACATACATAGATAATATCGTTAGCTTTAGTCGTACACAATTATGACAACTTACTGTTACGTTAGACTTTTGGCATTTATATTCCATTCCCAAGATAGACATAAAAAGTTTTCGCGAAGTCTTAAATGTGCTTAACAGAGAAAGAAACCTTTAGGGGAGCTGGGAAAGATAATAAACTGAAAATATCAATTGAAAATAAATGAGATTTTCATTCATTGCAACATTTCAAATAAAAAGATTTTTTTAGATTTAACTTTTATGCATTGAGTTGTAATATTGAACCAGTGCGTTTGTGAATTATAATATTCGGAAATGTTACATTCATTGCAACAAAGGTATACAATGCACACAGCGTGTAACAATTTCAGCTCAAATGTACGTATATCTTTGACACAAAGCTCGTGCCGCAAAACATTCCATCGTTTTCCCGTTTGATATGGGACGCACAGATTGTTCTGTCTTGAAAGTGACAAGGGACACAAACAATTCCTCATTTCGTGTAAATAAAAAGTGACCACGAAAATGTAGTGTAAGCGTTGTGTTGTGCATTTGTAAAAATATCAAAACGGAAAGTTTTACAGAGACGGTAATTTATTCTCGTAAAATTTATATATTACACTTACATACACGAAGAAAACTATGCTTCATTAAAATACCGAAAGTGAATCTGCATAATTAAAACAGACTTGTGCTTTAAATTGTCACATAGTTTATTAGAGCGTCTCCGTTGGGATTGCTTAAGTGAATTATATCGCAAATTAATGTCGGTGCTGTGTATTTTAGGGAAAATATCTCAATTGTCGAGGTGGTTGCGAGATGGTTTTTGAACAAAAGGAAAAATGACAAGGTGCTTTCGCCTCTTGCTTTAACGAATTAACATAAGTCAATTATAACGATGATGAAATTTATTCTTGCGCCTAGGAGTCTTTATTAATTTATATTAACGGCGAAGTCTCTTCTTCTTCATGTAATATTCAATATTTGCTATGTGAACGTCGTACTTTTAAGTTAACATAAAAACGTGCAGGTTTAAATTTAACGTATTGTATTCAGTGGCTTAAACGACGCGGCAGGGACGCAGGTTCAAAAGAACTTTTAGATTAGACTTATCCATCAATGTGTAGAGAGAGGGCTTTTAATAATCTTGCCGAGAAGACCACCGACTTCTAAACTACGCCACTATTCGTACTCGTTCTTTTTCAAAGACCCTCGTACCAACACACATTCTCGTATTTGAAGACATTGATTAAATCAAACCATGAATGGGTGAAAAGTAAAGTTATTCTGGACTTGTTAAAGGCTTACGTCCCCGTGTATGGATCTATGCGTAATTCGATAAATTAGATCAATCAACGCATACATTATTGGATTTTAACCTAAAATATGCAGAAATATTGATAATATTGTGTACAAATTCGCCAAAGAAAAATATTTCGTAATTTAAGTACATCAACATCATTTTCAGCCGTTCGCTATCCACTGCTGGATGATGGCCTTTCCAATCCTCTTTCATTCCTGTCGGTCTTCAGCAATCTGCATCCATTTGATTCCACACATTTGTCTCAATTCGTAAGCCCATCGTCTACTCGGTCTACCTTGCTTTCTTTCACACCCTTTCAGATACCATTCCAGTATGTCTCGCGTCCATCTGCCATCCATTCTTCTCGCTACGTGTCCACTACAAATTTTTCACACGTTCCGCTATATCTGCCACTTTTGTCATACTTCTTACCTATGTATTCCTTATACGATCTCTTCTTGTTATAAATTTTAAATACTAAAATATTAATATTTAAAAAATTTGACTGTTGGCTCGAAAAAGGTTTCCCGACACTGGGCTATTCTCGCGTCCATCTGCCATCCATTCTTCTCGCTATATGTACATACATACATACATATGTATGTACATATGTCCAGCCCACTGCCATTTCAGCTTTTTCAAACGTTCCACTATATCCAACACTTTGGTCATACTTCTCACCCATGTATTCCTCTTTCAATCTATTCTTGTTATTCTAAGCATACCTACATATTTCCATACTTCTCTGTGTGTATTGCATCTTGTGTAGGATTCTTGAATTCAGCATCCACGTTTCACATCCGTATGTCATAGCTGGCAATAAGCATTGGTCAAAATTCATTAAGCATAGCGGAATGTTCGATTTAAAAATAATTTTCATTTTATTAAAAATTAAAGCCTGAATTTATGGGTTCAGTAACTTTTCCGATTTTCGGTCAGGTATATATGTATACCAAATGGTGAGTACTTTTAATAAACGATCAGTATGTTTTATAAAGGGGGCATGAAAATTATAAAGGGGGCATATGCTTGGAATAACAAGAAGAGATCGAAAGAGGAATACATGGGTGAGAAGCATAAGCCAAAGTGGCGGATATAATGGAACGTGTGAAAAATTTGTAGTGAGAAGTAATTCAATGGTACCTGAGAGGATGTGGAAGCAAGGAAGACCAAACGGATGATGGGCTGACATGGGCAAGGGGATGCAGGTTGCTCAAGACAGATAGGAATGGAAGATGATTGGAGAGGCCTTCATCCAGCAGTGGATGATGATGAAATCAATCAAATAACTTGAACTTCGTGATAAATTATCATATAATGCAGCCGAGAGCGGCGAATCAATACAAGCGCACCCACTAGAATTTCGAACATCATAATGCCTGACGTGCTCTCTACATACACACAAACATGAATTTCCGTGAAGTTATTATGTGTCCGAAGCAAAGTTAACTTTCGGTGTTCAACAGGCCGAACTTGTCGATGTTGGCCTACTTTCAACGAGGAGGGTCGGACCCACCCAGTTCGTGGGGACTAGACCCGCCATATTTTTACAATAATGGTGCACGTGGCTCCAGGTCACATTTGCGTACATACCCACACTTCGAAACCCGTCCAAAATAATCCATCTCTCTCTCGAGGGGTGCTGGAGCTGCGTCCCAATGCGGAGCACCTTTCGAATTTATCACTCGATCGCATTGTAGCGACATGTGCTCGCCAAAGGCCGCGAATATCTACGCCAACCTAACTCCTCCTTCGTTTTTCAATTTCCACGGTCAATAGCTACTCCTACCCCACCCCTTATTTTCCAGCCCTATTTTCCAACATATCGGATATTTTCCGCAGAAATATCTTAGTACGGTAGTAAATATTTGAGATCTGTTGCGTAACAATGTCGATGCGCAATTTTGTATTTTCCTCTTTTTTTCCCCCCCCGTTTCACTTTATTCGCAGCTTGTTAAGAACGACGACGCCACCACGCCGGGGATAACACCCGGGAAATACCATAAATTAGGCGAATATAAGACCAATAAAATCATCCAATCGTAATGTGGAGAGAACAAAGAAAAACAAATAATTATATAAATTAGAAAGGAACGGCAGCAACAATATATACATAGGAGGAAAATTCGCGTTACTTGGTAGCGGTGACCTCGCATAGAATTACTACTCGCCACAAAAGGTATCCCTTTTAAATAGTGCAATAAATTCGGATTTAAGGATTATTTTGATTAAATTCATAAACAGATTCAACGCAATTAAATATTCACTAAAAACCGTCAGCAAACATTGTGAAATTCTTGTATTCAATTTACACGACGAACAAAATAAAATACTATTCACATACTTGTATTGATTTTATCACTTTTTCATGTTACAAGAAACCACATTATTATTTCACATATGGATAACATAAAATTTCAGTTTATATTTTTACAATTTAAATGCTTTTGTGCTCGTGCACAACATATTTGAGTTGTGCACGTGTTCTGTAGCCGAAAAATACTATGCACCGTTTTAGAGATGAAATAAAAAAAGAAATGTTTAAGTTTGTCTCTTTTTTGAATATACATGTATGTAACGTTGTTAAAAAAATTGTGAATTTGTATCTCACACACTATTAATTATAAAATGTGTTGTAAATATTTCAACTAGAGTGCTTTTTAGTATGTAAGCTTATGAACAATATGTACAGAACTAACGCAGTTGATAATGCACTAGACTAGACGGGTGAAACGAAGTTTCGTCTCAAATTCGACTAGTTTCAAATAATTTCATTGAATGGATACGAAACCGTCGCATTAAATTCCAACAGGAGTGGGTATATAATATTGATAGAATTGAAACTAGTATACAATAGAAATTAAGACGACACGTTGTTTCTCAACTCGACTGATAGTGTATAAGTTTGTTGTCAATGTTCAACTGGCTGCTTCGGAGTTTTTAAATTAATATTCTAATTATTGACTTTTAAAAATGAAGTGATTTATATATATAACCATGACATATGCCATGGTTATATATTTCCCGTTATATATGAGGACATATAAAATATGTATGTAGATTTACGGCACGGGGTTCGTCGTCAAATTGGAACAAACGGCTCGACATTGGAAATATATTAGTTTAGGGAGCTGGCGACCCTTTACGCGATCGTCATAAAAGCCGATTGTGAGACGGCAGAAAATTTAGCTTTTTTTAAGACGTATTTCTTTGTTGTTTAGGTGGTTTCAGCGAGATGGACGTGTCCCTAGAGATGCCCAACTTTGCGGCTAGAGGCTCCTCAGTGATGTTGCACTGCTTGCACAACGTTCGCCCCGAGCTGCTGTACAAAGTGGAGTGGCTCAAGAATCGCGACAAGATATTCCAATACGTGCGAGAGAGAAACCCGCCCTATAAAAACTACACTATCGAGGGAGCTGTCCTTAATGTGAGTTAAAAGTTTAAAAAAAAAAATCAATCCAACACCATTTCATATAAAAATTTGAACACTTGGATTTCGTTCATCGCCCTAAGTGGTCCATATATTGAGAAATAATTGGGGTGGAGTATAAACGAGCAGTTAGGGGATGTGAGCCTGATCGGTTCATGGTTTTCCCGTCACGAAAACGGTAACGGAAGTGGGGGTCCTATCTGGGCTACGCCTGGGGATAACCCAATGTAATGGTTTGTTGACTGTGCGGGTCCTTTGCGGACAATAAACGTATTTTCCCAGCGCACAGATTTTATTTGGGTCAAATTTGGCAAATTAAAACGTTTAATTCAATGATGGAACGAAATCAAATCGAAAATTGACATCTGCGTTTATCGCAGCAAGATAAATTTACACGTACACTTTTTTTAAAGTATTATACATTTACATCAATACATTGATAAAGCAATGTGTAATGTATATGTTCGTGCATAATATATGTACATTCATAGGTATAAAAGCTTACCGTGTAAAAATTGTTTGCTTATCTGGCCATAAACCTTCGCTGATCTGCAAAGCCCGCAAACCATAAATCAAAAATCTTATATGCATATTCATAAAATAACGTTATTTAGGTACCAACTCCAATTTTTCCGCTTTAAACTGAAACGAAATAAGGATATTTTAATGCAATTTATTCATTTTTTTTACTGTAACAATAGTCCATTTACAAACTCCATCTTTGCATTTAATCTCTACCGCATTGTATGTATACATTTTAAAAATATATATTTAATTTTAATTATACACAGATTAGATCCACAAATTTTAATACGGTTTATGGTCGGATAATACTTCAGAGTACTTTTCAACACAAATCCCACTTTTATAAGACCTTTATTTAAGATACTACCGCACAGTGCCGATATTAAACGGAAAAACTTCTCCCGAGTGATTTAATGCTTTTCTTTTGACAAAAAAAAAATCGTTTTCCTTATTTGAGCTTAGTGTCTGCTATTGGCATTGCTTCGAATGTGCGCGATTGTCAAACTGCCCAAATTGAATTATACCTCTTTACATTTCAAATGTATTATTATAAAAAAAATATTAATATAATAATACAAAGGAACATCAAAATGTGATATAACAATAGAGGTAAGAACCAGCCACAGAGTCACAACGTATACATACAATATTTGAAGCGGATACACATTGTAAAAGTAATAGATTTTGGTACATAATGTGCATTGTGATTTATTGATGTTATTTTACCGGCAGATGTCCCGATCGAACGAGAGTTGCGTCCTGCTCGAGGATTTAGAATTTTCCGCTTCCGGTTCGTACTCGTGCGAGGTATCCTTGGACGTGCCTATATATACGAAGCCTTCTACGTCGCAGGACCTGCTCGTTATACGTAAGTATCTATCTCTCGCCATTTCGGTGGACGAATCCCCAAATTTATTGTGTGGCACACCCACGATGTGGACGAATCGTATCGATCCGACCGGGGAACGTGAGTTCACCTGCCCTGCAATTTGCGTCAGGTGTCGAGCATACCGCACGTTGCATTCCACGTAGCATAGCGTTTCAAAAGTACACAGCTCTTTTGTGATAGGGTTTCGCCTCAACCGATATTGAATATTGATAGATGATCAAACGGAGATTGTTATCGTCAGAAAGCTAGTCTGAGCCGATAGCACACAACTGCATATACAGAATTATTCACGGCTCATAGTATACATACATACATACATAAAGGTGGAGCGACATTGCAAAAATTAAAAATCGGCATTTGTAATACCTTGGTCGAACTTGGTCGGCTTGTGGTCGAACAAATGATCAAAATTGATCGATCGCGATTGTAAGAGATAGACCTATTGCGCATGCGCAATCGGATGCATTTCCGTTACAGCATCATCACCGAATATGTACCACTAGAGTGGAGCGACATTGCAAAAATTAAAATTTGGCATTGTAATGCCTACCAAAAGTTTCGTTGTATTATCCGTATTCTCGAAAAAACTGAAAAAAATCTGTGAATATGTCTTCAGGCCTCTACCTGAAGGCGAAAAATGAAATTTTGCCCATTAATTTCGAAATCTGAACACAGAATAAAAATTTTTAGATAACATGCTCATAAAATTACCCTAACTTTACTTAAAGTACTTTTTGTAAAAATTTAATTTATTTACGTATCCTTGAATTATTCAAATAAGTGTGAATTTGTGAGCGCGGTGGTGGGAGGCATACAAGTAAATATAAGTATATACGAGTAAAGTAAGTATGTATAGTAAAAATAAATACTAATTTTCCAATTAAAATTGCTATTTATAGAGATTGGAAACAATCAATTGGAAATTTTCATACAAGTAAAGGTATTAAGACAAAAGTGCCGGTAGAGACCAGAAAACTTTTTTTAATTAAGCAGATTTTTTTGGGCAGAAAAGGTATGATGTAGACTGTAGAGGCAACTTTTTATAACTATTTTAAAACGAATACCCCAAAAAAAGCTCCATACATCGTCGCTCCAACCTAATGTACATATGTATGTACATAGGTACATATGTACATACATACATACGTTTCTTTGTAGCAATAGCTATTTATTACTCAATTGAAAATAGCAAGTAAGATAAATAATAAATTTACCCTTTATACGTCGGCCCATCGATGTCTATGATTATAAATAATGTAAATTAGAGCCCTTTACAAAATTTTTGCCTGAATGTATGTACAATTTAATTACGGTTAATTACCAGTTCTACACATCGCTTGCTTAGAACAAGACTGTTCTATCTCACATTTGTCAAATTATTCAGAAATCACAATTCAATATTTGAATCACTGTAAAAAAAAAAAAAAACGTAATGTTGATTTTATTTATGAAGATATTTATTCAGCACTAATGTAAATCTATACTATAAAGTTGAATGTTTGTTTGTACGATATGAAAATTTACAGTTTTCAATTTAGAACCATAAAATTTGGTATACTATCTCATGGTACTTTAAATTAGACCGTAGATGGTTTTTGGAAGGGGTTGGAGCCCGGGGTCAAGGGGCCGCAATACAAAATTTTTCATAAATTTTTGTTTGTACTGGTGAATAAATGTTTATTTCGATATTCATTTGTTTTCATAATTCACCAGCCCGAGCAACGCCAGGCAATTCGGCTAGTATGTATGTAGTATATAAGGCCGAGCGCACACTGGGTACGTATTCGTACGAATTCGTGTCGTATGTACATATGTATGTATGCATGTTGTTGTCTCTCTCAGAGAGAGACAACGCCATACGTGAGAGGGACAACAGCATATGTACGTACGACACGAATTCGTACGAATACGCACCCAGTGTGCGCTCGGCCTAAATGATACTGACTGAAAAAACTGATCTTAAAAAAAACAACACTCAAAATGTGAAATAAAATAGTCTGGTTCTAGCAAGGTACATACATACATATGTACGAGTATGCATTTTCTTTGGTACAAAATAAATTTCGATACCGTTTTACGAATTTTTGAGGAAAACTGAGCTTCTTTACGAGTAACTGTACATATGTAGTTTATTACTGCATTTCATTGCGACGGAATTCGGAATTAAGATTTGCTTAGGTAGACAAATCATGCTAAATAATTTCTTGTATTAATTAAATTTTTTAAACTTTGAAAGGGTTCGCCCGAAAGTTTAAAGGTGTTTAGTTTCATTTAACAATCCGGCCTAAGTAGTCCGTGAAAATGAAATCCATTAAGTATTTCGTATCAAATTATCCGCGATCGATTAGATTTTAAGGACGGTTTTGTATTACTCTGTTATTTTCCATGTAATAGAACCCCAAAGACATCCACCGAGGATTACTTTCGGCGCCCCCCTGTATACGGCCGGCGAGTTGGTGGAGGCGAATTGCACTACCAGCGTGGCTCATCCAGCGCCGCACATCACGTGGTTCATCAACGACGTCAAGGTAAAATCACACCTGTAAAATCGCATTGTGTATAGGCATGTGTGTATGTGAAGTGGGTGGAGACTGCAGAATATTTCTTTGCTGCAGAATATTTCGCGTTTCATTTGCCAGTTTCCGTCGAGTCGCCGATGAATAAAAGATTAGATTCGATAGAGCGTGAGACTTACAACAAAGTTTTCACAATGGGTTCGGTGGGATTTTAAGAGATTTAATCTCGACTCGTCCCTTCCGATTATCAGATTTATCATCAGCGAATGCGAAATAAGCCGGACGGAACATAGCGCCAGATGGCGTTTCCCACTTTGAAAACAAACGATTTTGCTTTCGGCCCAATTTTCATTAGCACATTATACATATACGAGCTCGAACTGAGTGATCAGTCAAAATTTTAAACGGCTGCTTTGAACGCCAATTTTAATAATACAACTTTAACAAATTCAAAAAAAAAAAAAAAAACTAATTACCGTCAGTTGTAATAAATACATTAAATAATCGGGGAAAGCTCTATCCGTGTCGTGTCACTGTTTGTTTCGTAAAAGGTGTGTTCAAAGTCAAACGATTTGTACGGTGAAATTTAGTCGATGAAAAAATGAAATATTCCGTGTTTCAATTTAACATTTATGATGTAATTTTACCAGATGGGCATGTAATGTCTCATCGTGACAGCTAACATACATATGTACATCGAAAATATTTTACCATTCGCCACACAACGTTCAACGAAATGGCCAATCTTTTCCCATACGTTTCAAGTCATAACTTGAAAAAAAAATGTCAATATTTGACTCGTGTAACTTTTCTTGGCTACAATTGAATTATTGACCTCGTTATCCGGAACATTTTGCTGTGATATTTCGCTGCGGATACTTGAAATAAATATATTTTTAAGCATGTTTCTCGAGCTTTTAGCGACCAAGGAGATTCCGTTTAATAACATTTTTTCAAAAATCGTATCATGTACATATTTATATTAATCATAAATTTGTATTGTTGAACACTCTTTGGAAGTTAAATTCCTACAGATACGAACCACTGTCTATTTATTACACTTCCCCGAAAATGATGCTTTCTCAAAGGAGTGGTGTAACTTGAGATTCCCTTCATAATAAAATTAAAAGAACGAAATATGAACGTTTTAATTCAGCGTTCGTTCGAAAGGAAGTGAAAAAATAAAGTAAAAACAACACGAAATTCAGTTTAATCAAATCCGACATGCACATCGCTCACATTCCAAAGGTGTAATAATAATTTAATATTTTTGCGAAATACGAGAAGAGCCGCGAGCAATAACGTCTCGTTATTTTTAACACAACTTCATGGTAGTGCGATTTTTTACGCGGAAGGTTTGATGGGAAAGATTGATGAAGCGTGCCAGTTATAAATAGCGCGTATCAAATGAACCCACATATGCATGGTTATTATGAATTTTCTTCGATGAATATTTTAACGTGTCGGTCAAATTCGTGCAGGATAGTGATTAGTGAACGCATATCGAACACTCTCCGTGTTTCATTGTTCAATTTGACAGATGAAAGGGCTCGATTTGATTGATTGATATTGCATTTTTGTAACGCTTTGTGTATTTTGTATTTATAAATTCGTTGAATTGGAATTGAACCCCAATAGGTTGACGAGACACTAACGAGAGGTTACACAAGACTAATACCGATGTTCCGGAGTAGAAAGCGGCACAGGTCAACCGGAATTCGACAACTGCATCCGACTGATCGTCCAGCGACCCATCATCATCATCATCGACAACAACTGCAACTGTTAAAACAGCATCCGAACGAAACGCCGGCCGACGAGAACACTCCGCTTCCGTCAGAGGTGATTAACAACAAGACCAAAAGTTGTTCGGCCAAAGACGTATATGGAGGACCAGCTCATTACCACAGGCACTCGTCGAAGCAAACTGTTCAGGTTTGACGGGGATGCCTGGAAGCTAATCTACACCTAGAGCATGCGCACTTGTCAGCCATCTTAGCACTGTCACATCATCGCGTCATCGTGGTCGTCGATAAAGTCGGAAGTTTTCAGTCTCACATACTTTTCCTTCATTGTTATAATTATTATTATTCATCAACATGAAAAGTCACCAAAAAAAAAAAAAACACGACATCAACGAGTTTAACACATTTCAGTCAATTTCACATCGAAGGTAAGTAAGTACACGTGTGTGTTTACATTTTAATCCTTTTGTTTTATATACGTACGTAAATATTGCAAGACACACACACTGATGAACAAATATGAATATCACAATTCGTATGTACTGTTTATATTTAATTTATCATCAATTTTATATGCTTGTGCCGTTTCGGCGTTATTGGAATGTTTGTTTTAGATTTTAGTGTTGTTTTTTTTTTTTATTTATTTTATTCATCATGTTATTTTGACACGATTCATCATTGTGCGTGTACCGCCGTATAGTTTTACGTGCTATGTTTTCGATTAAAATGAAAAATTTTAATCTCGATTGTGACTTGAAATGTTAGCAATTTCATTAATTTTAAAATGTTAATTACAGTATAATTTTGCGTTTTTAAGACAAATTTCACCATTATTAATTACAATGTAGCCTTTTTATTATTATTCGTGCGAAGCGTGAATAAAAAAAATTCGAACGATTTAAATAAAAATTTTTAATTTATGAATGAAATTTTTTAAGTCATTCATATGCATGATATGTGTGTGTTGAAACTTCTTATTATATTACGATATTATTTTTTTTTTCAATTATATAATACACAAAACGAGACACGATAGTTTTAAAATTAAGCGTATCAAATTAGCTTTCGGTTAATTTGGTCAAGTTCAACACGCTATCCAATTGATTTTTATGAGCGTGTGAAACTTTTAGTTTCTTTCTAATATTAAATACGTTAAAACACGGTTAAAGAAACGTTCCCACTTTGATTCCGGCTCCGACTTATTAGTCCTGATATTATGGATGTCAAATATAATAGATCTATCGATCTGGCTATAAATATGAAATAAAAGCTATCGCGTCTCTTGGTGACCTTTTGCCTATTTTGAACTATATTGGGTTTTGTGAAGAGTTCTGATTTGATACAATACAGAGCCGTGAAAGAAATGTAATGAGGATAGTCGACATTGTCACGAATTTGAATGTGAATTGTAATTGATTCAAATTAAATATACAGTATTATACAGGTGGATGCGGTACCCCAGCAAAAGAAACCACTAGTGAAGAGTCCAGGACAGAGGTTGAGTGTTTCGGTGTCTGCCCTGAGGCTAGCAGCTGGAGCGAGACTTTCCCTCACCTGTTCGTCTACTATACCCGCCTACCCCAACTCTGCAGGTCGTTATGCCGATGTCAAGAACCACACTGTTATTGGTAAGTACTCAATGACACTTATCGTCATCGTTTGCCTCCAATTACCATTCCCTTGTCCTTTTCATGCCCTGCTTTCATCCAGGTGCCTTTTGAATAGCTTTCAGAGGGTTTTTGTAAGGGTGCTAGAGAGCACTTTGCTTTTATGGTCATTAAAAGTAAAAGGAGTTTAGTGTTATAAAACTTTTAATTTTACGCGTGACGTGTTTTCTACTATCAAAGAATGAAACTACAAGTATAGTGTACATATGTTTTAGTTGATGTCGTTGTTGCTGAAGAGCTAGAGCCTGAACCGACCGAGCCGCCACCGAACAGTGCTGCTGCTTTGCAACATTTTAAATCTCCTATATTTATATTTCTATCGATGGTTCTATTAATGAATTTTCACGTCTGCAAAAGGTTATTCTTCGTACGTTTTTAAATAAAATTTAACTGGGCTCTGTGATGCTAAATTATATATAATAATTTGAAGATAAGCATGTTGAAATTTTAGTTAAAAATGGGATGTTTATTATGAGTCCAACCGTTGTCGTTCGTTGCGAACTTCTTCAATATATCGGAGACAAATTGTATTCAAATAATGTAGTTGAATTGTCCAGTGACATTGATTTCGAGTATGCATTACTTATAATTGTGAATATATCGCCATTATTTACGAAAAAATGTACTTATATACTTGTCTTCCAAGTAGATGATTTTTTATTAATTTTCCGTTTGTATTCAACTACAATTAAGTAATGTTATATTCGAAATTTTTTTTCAGTATCCAAAAATGCTTACAATAAAAATTGTAAAACGTTTCGTTTCAATCGCAAAATAAAATCATACAGTTATGTTAACAAACCGACAATCAGACTTTTTAAATATTTACAATATTTATCTTCAATAATTTTCAATGAAATCTAACATATATTACTTTCCATCATATACTGCTAATACATATGTATAGTGTAAATTTGATTTGCATTATTCTAAAAATGAGTCGAACCACTCGCTAAAACGTATATTTACATACAATTTACGATATTTTTGTGAAATTGAAATTTTTAAATGCGCATTTCTATTGTAAAAAAGCTTCAATGTATATTAAATATAAATAATATTTAAAAATGATGAGCCGAATTTAGATGGTAAAGAAACTAATTGTTATTGTGCCTAATGCAAAATGTGTATGATTAAAAATTGAGCATATTGTCTATTTTGAATATTTCCTTGATATTTATACATGAACAAAAATGCTATTCATGTAATTGAGCTTTTTCGGCTTATTCGTCTGACGGTTTACATATATTTTTTTTGGAATTTGTACAACACAACTGCAAACTTGTCTTATGATACTTAAATCAACGCCTACAATGATTTGTCAATTAAATAAAGTAATTATATTTACCCGTTTTCAAAATAAAAAATTCCATGTTTTGGAAAATGGAGATTGATTTATTTCTTCCGATTGTTTTAGTAAATAATTATTGTAACATCAAATATTTATATTTGCAATCTTTTTCTACATAAACTTAAAATGAGACAAACTATATTGCAAAACTTTTAACCAAGTGTAAATAAATATCCGTAAAAAAAATGATTATTAAATTTTTCATATAATTATTAGGTAGTTAGTGTACATACATATATAAAAAAAATCATTTCTCGTAAGTCAAAAATATATGTAAACCGAATTTTTTTTTATTTTATATTCAAGTCAAATGAAAACTATGATTATATCTTCATGTATTTGTAACGTGTAAAAGTGTGTGATTAAGAAATCTATAATATAATAATATCTACTTATGCCAAGTTATGAAATTCAATATTCTTAGTGAAATGTTTATGATACATTATATGTATAAAATCTAAAATATTAAATAATATACATATAATAATAATAATAATAATAAAAAAAGCCAATGAAGTGGCACTTGATGTCTTCCTTAAAAGTTAATTAGATATTTTATCGATAAGGTAGCCTAAAATTTGTGACAGTGAGTGAAGGTATTGTGTTATGAAATTTATGGATATACATATTTGTCAAATATTATTGAATCAGGCCAATCGTAATATTATATTAACCGTTGTCTGAAATTTAACACTTGTAAATTGTTTGAACATCTCGGTGTATATATTATGAAGCGCATTTTAGCCTTCTTATGTTGTGATTCATTTTACGTAATTAATTGAAATGTGTACGATAGATATGTAAAATTCATTAACGTAGATACGAATATATAAATATATATATATATGTAAACGTTTAAGGCTTTAATTTTCATTTTTTCTAAGTCATAGTTTGACTATGAAGACTTCCACGTACCTTCTTTGATGAACAATCTATGGAACAATTAGTTGATAGCTATTAACCATTCTAATAAATTGTTTGCGTTACTTAACTGTCATATACTTGTCACGATAAAAAAATATATGTATGTATTTTAAAATTCAAATGTGTTTAATCTATTTATGTGAAAACATTATTATATATAATAAAAAGAAAATAATGTATATCTATACAGGTCAGAGTTATTGCAAATTCGAAAACAAAATATATGTTGGAAAAAAATAAAGTTATTCTGAAACGAGAACTTTGAATTTATTTATACTTGTATCTAAATAAATGCTTTTATGAATAGTTTTTCATAATTTTCAGAAAACGGCTAATTTCGAGCACAATTTTTTGTATATTCCATCATCTAAATGGGGTTGGTTTTCCTTCATTTACTTCTCATCATTTTGCAAGAGTTGCGAGTTCCTTGTTACGGTTTTTTATTCTGCTTATGACGGAGATAGATTGTCGAAAATTGATGAGGTAATTTTTTTATTTTACTCTAGACCTTAGTAAAAAATACTTTTTCTCAACAAAATTTCTCCATCGCTTTCATTATTATTAGAGTCTTCTTAATTTTTATGTATAAATTAAGCTACCCGTTCTGTAATTAAGGAAATAAAAAGAGAAAGATTCATGAGCACCAGCTTTGAAGATTCGATCGAATAGCAAAGAGCACGACTTGTACGAAAACAAAAATACATATCTCCAAATTAAAGCATGAAAATGTAAGCAAGCTTCATTGTATTTTTCATTTATACATCATTTTCATGCAACTTTTTTGAAAAGTTCAATCTCAATAATGAGTAATATTTGTATTGAAATTTAAGATCACGGTAATTTATGAATTTCTAGGTCCTCATTTATTTATTCAGCGTAATTTCGAAGTTTTCTTTGAGTTAATATTATTTTGTTAAAGCTCTCTGCTTGAAGAAACATTTTGAATAAGTAATGAAGCTATTTTCGTGTATAAAAGCACATTGCTTGGCCAATGAAACGACTGGTATTCATGTATACAAATTTAACATTTAAAACGTTTATCTCAAGTTCGTTACGAAGAGAACGAAACAGCGACAATATTAATTTGTATTGTGTGGGCATTATTATGTCGTGTCTGTGGAATGTTCGCGATCTTACTTTTATTTTCAATATTTTGCCCGCCACTACATATAACGTCCATACATTTAAACTTATTCGATTACTTAGATTTTATTATGTAGTTTACGCGTGTCGATGAAAATATTATCATAAATAAACAAAACGCTTTGAGTTAAAATCAGCTTATTCTAAAATAAATTAAACCACAATGGAGACTCAAATGCTCTCTTTGTTGATAATATCATCAGCTGCAATTCAATTAAATAAACTGTCACTTTCACGAATTCACTACAAACGGAATATAATTTCAAAAGATGAATGTGAGCCATTACGTCCACACAGCGTGCAATATCACAAATGAGCAAACGACAACACTTTCGACGGGGAAAAAAAAATGCTAAAAATATGAATTTATTTACACTTTGAACCGCCGCATGGCTAAATTTTGTAATCGCTTTAAATACACCTATAATTGCACTCTAAGTATACGGCAGCGCCAAGTCGCGTTTAGTCCACTGAAATAATAACTGTGAACTGAGGCACCCGCCTCGACAAATGAGCACGTAGACGTATTTACGTGTATAATAACGGTATAAACGGTTACGAGGGAATATATTGCTCGGCTTTTGGAGGTGGTTTAGCGTTCAGCGCTAAAGTCATGTTCGGGCGAAGAAAAGGGCATGGATCATTCCGGAGGCTTAATTATTTCGGGGGGGGGGAATGTTGGTGGCGGTAATTGATGGACAAATTTATGTTTAATTAAGGGAGCATTTTAAAATAATTGTAGCAGGCGAGTGCTATGCGCACACCTCACCCCTATCTTATATTACACCATCGTACTCCGTGTAATAAGGGATGCTGAGGCACGTGTGCTACGCCTCTCGGGGAAACTTACGAGCTTTCCCATACACCCTTTAATACGTGTAGGCGCATACGCTTCCCCCCCCCCCCCCTCACCGTTTTCAGATTTTCAAAAACATTTTGCGATACACCGGCCCTTTATAATGTAATGCGTGTGCGAATAGTGGACGTGCGTTTATTTATTGCGAGCCTACTGAGAAAATCGACGTGGATTTTAATTACGCACGCCGTTCCAATTCTCACGCGTTTTCGCGGAAAAACGCACCGATAACGTGCTAAAAAAAAATACAGCGCAGGCTATGCGTGAGGGTTTTCCCGTTTAATATACTAGGTATGCATATACATAATACAATCAACGGTGACGGCGATGGTTAACTTGGTGGGGTAGAAAAACATGCCGCATATGTTCACAAACACGTGAGTGTATGAATCAAATCGAGCGTATACTATGTACATATTATCGTAGATACAGAAGTCGCCAAATATTATCTATAGTATATACATATATGTATAATAGCCGAAATCCGTCTGTCTGTGTGTGTGTGTGTGGCTGCTGATAACGCTCGCCCCGCTAAATAATTAATTAAAAAAAAACAGAACTTCGAACGAGTGGGATTTGAACCCGAGATCACGAGGTTGGGAGGAATCGTAATTACACTATCTTCCAAACGGAGGCGATGGTGTACGTGCTATAATTGGCCAACATAAGCTCTTAAAAGGGTTCGCGACTTTGCTAAATTTTTTACATTGTTGTTATTATAACGCGCCATAGATGGCGCTTGGTTGCATAGATGCAATAACTATAAAAATTGTTAAATTTAATATTATTTTTCAGTACGCGTGATGAGAACGCTCCGTTGATATTCAACGGGCTTACACTAGTTATATATATACATACATATAATAGCCCTATTCCGTCTAACTATCTGTGTCTGTGTGTCTGTCCAGAACGTCGGACGAGTGGTATTTGAACCCGTTACCACTGATTCGGAACAGAGCGATAACGCGGTGAGCCAAACCAGATGAAAAAAGTGCTAAATAGGGCAGGCTTCAACGTGAACTATTTATAGCCGAATATAATAAAAAAATAGGTTTGCGACTTTTACATTATTACGTTGTTATTATAACGCACCATAGATGGCGCAACATATTGTTGCATAGACAATAACTAGAGATCCGTGTTTTTCGCATTTTGCGATAAATGCGAAATATATGCTAAAATCCTAAAATATGCGAATAGATGCTAAAAAATCACAAAAAATATACAAAATTAATTATTTTAAAGAAAAATATTACTAAAACAACGTTGAGATTTGTTTGTACACGCTAACTAGTGAACTTACAACTGAAAGTTAAATTCAAAGATTGTTTTGAGTTCTTAGAACAGTCGTGTCCATATTGACACTAACCGTTGGATCGTCAACACCTGGTTGTGAACATCTGGGTCGAAAATGACGAGTTAACGAAAACCCATACGAAAATTTTACCAAAATAATTTTTTTTTACCTCGAGGTAAAAAATTGAGATGGTTTACCCAAAGTAGTTGTATGAATGGATTAAAAGGTTAGTATTTATTTACTTAACGTATGCCTATCATTTTCATAATTTGGTTTAACTATAAAATTCACGAAAATTACCGACCGTAATTTGATACTAAATTTGATTAAAGTATCAATGTTCAGAAATTTATTAAAACGTAAAATTTTTTTTTTAGCGCCATACATGATTTCATGTTTCAATAGTTTTAAAATTTTGATTGGAAATAATATATTGCATTTTCAGTGCTGGGCACATAAAATAAGTTTAGTGGGTAATATATTCATGAAAGAGTTGACTACTCTTAATGAGCTATTAACCAAAAAAAAAATATCATTTTTGCATTCAAGAAAATTGAAATCAGAATATGTTACATTTTTGAAGAAAAATTATCCTAATTTTACAGTAATTTTGTTTCCAAGTCCCGTTATTACTCGTTGGAAGTCATGGTTTAAATTTGAGAAATATTTGGATACATATTTTGAGCCATTAATAGAATTTTTCCCAAATCACTCGAGTAAAAAATGCAAATAAAGATAAAATTATTGAACTCTATAATTCAGACCCTATTTTGATAAGAACGCAATGTAAATATGTGGGTGAGATTTGTATTAAATTTATTTGTTTAATTGATCAATTAGATGGATCTTCCTATCCCTTTGCCCATTTATTATGGGAAGAAATTGGGGACATGAAACATGCCTACAAAATATTATTGATGGAGTTGGCCAAAACCAAACAACTGCTTTCATTAGTAACATCAGAAACAGTAGTATTAGTATTATTATACCCTTATTTACCTTACTAACAGAGGCTCAATGTTTATAAGGGTATGAGCACTTTTTTAGACAACTTATAGCAAATTTAAAAAGTGGGTTAAAACCTGATATATTGCAATGATTAATGGCCACAAAAATTAAATATGAAGAGTTTGGTTCTGCTGCAATACAATCAATTTGGTGTCCATTGAATAGTGTGGATGCAGAAAGATTTTTAGTAAATATAATTTAGTGGTAACTGATTGACGCAATTTTTAAGAGCAACTTAAAAGAATCGTCTGTGGAAATATGTTCCATGCTTAGTTTTAATAAATTTTAAATTAATGTTATATTTTATTTTTTAATTCATGATTTTTTGTCTCTGTATTTCTCCATATTGCTATTTCTTAATAATTTTCTACTATTTATTATTTGTCACGTTAGTTTTAAATTGTTTTATATAATAAATTGTGTTACAGAGTATTGAAATTGATCTGTATTAAAAAATTATCTAATAAAAATAAATGCTAAATAGATGCTAAAATCAAATGCTTTATTCGCTACAAAATGCTAAAATGACAAATCAAAATGCTAAAATCGATAAAAAATAAATGCGAAAAACACGGGTCTCTAACAATAACTATAAAAAGTACGGGTGATGAGAACGCTCCGTTGATATTCAACGGGCTTACACTAGTGTAGTTAATAACGACTGATTGGTCCAACGATTGCGAAGTATTTTGTGTTCGATAGAGCAAAGATTCGAATTGAGGCTAGTGGAGCTATTTAATGCGAATAAATTTGAAATGTTCTTCAAATTTAAATTTAAATTTCAGAAATGTTCTTGAGATGACTTGCCATCAAAATTACAAACAAAAAAGTAACTTAAAGCTAAAATTACAAACTAATTAAACTTAATTATCTATTTAGCACTTGTACAGAAGAGGTGTTGTTTTAAGGCTGCCAATCAATTTGGTTTATTTTTCTTAAACCTTCTGGCAGTCCATTGTATTCAACAACGCCCCTGTACACTATACTTCTTCAATTGTAGATCTATTTAACTTTAAATTCTTAACAATTATTCTTACTCCTACATAGTATTATGACTATAACTATTATACCCCCTCATTGAATACTTATTGAAATAATTTGGTAATAAGTTCTTAATCTGACTAACATGCACATTTTTACGGTTTCACTTACATAGATCCAATTCAATTCATGCAACATATTTCTTATACTAGTTAATCTATTTATGTACATTTTAAATACTCCGCATAGCTCTATTTTGCAATTGTTGCAACCTATGTACATATATTTAATTGACCTATTTATTAAATTTAAAAAATAACCACAATCAATATATATGTAAAATGACATTATAAACTAATTTCTTTGTATTTCTAGATAGTATATTTTTTAATCTTCATAATAATCCTACTTTCCTCGCTACTTTTTCAATAATTAACGATTATTTTAAAACACTATTTCACACTAATCCACTGATATCCTCGTATGCGTGTTGTTTTTAAATGACTTGCATTTTGACAATGCTAAATTACTATAATATAAAATAACGAAAGCGAAGCGCCTCAAAATGAAAATATATCGTGCCGCGTGACATGGGTGAGCTAGCGCGCGGCGTTAGCCGTTGGTGTGAGCTAGAGAGCTGCCGCGCGAATTTGCTCGAGCCGGCGATCGAAGCGCTTAACCACAGACCATTACGGCCATGCGTTCATACAATAAACGAGCTTTCGCTAGTGTATGTTAATATAAACTAAATTTAAATATTTAGAGAATCGTAATCTCGTCTACAGTCGGTCCCTCATAACAGGATCGTGACCCCCCTGAAAGTCACCATTTGAGAGAATAATAAATAAGCACTGAAATAAAACTGAAACTAATTTAAAACTAGGCAGACATGCTATAATTTAGTAGTAGGGTATATTAAAAAAGAGAAACAAAGTAAAATATGTTCACAATTTTCCCAGGCGACATTTTACATTGGGAATTACATACATATATGCAAACCTTTAAATCTACAGGTTAAAAAAAACTGGAGAATCGTGGCAAAATGGTAAAAACAATCTACATATTAGCTTAATGGTAGAATTTAGAAAGCTTGTGTGTGTATGCGGTCAGGGGTTGTAAAGTGATTTCGCCGCGAGCCACACGATATTATGTGAAATCGTGTAATTGAGAATAGCTCACCGTGATTAAAACGGGTAAGATGAAACCGACGCGACGTACAAGCAAACCACCGCAAGCAAACGTGTGTGCAATAAATTTCACTCTTGGAAAATGCGAATATAAATACTTGGTATTCTGTGTGTGCGATGTATGCATGTACATATGTATATTTTTGTACGTAGACTATAAATTGAATTGCTCCTACTCCACTTCGTCGTGTACCTCTTCAGGTTTTATAAGTGAACTGAGAACTCAATTTTAGGCGCAAATCCCGAGCACGATATTTTTCCCTCCTTTTTTTAGATTTAGAGCAATTTTCCTCCATTTCCTTTCTGATACACCACTTTAGACGAGCTCAATAGTCGACTACCTTCTACGCTTTAAGATTTTTTTGCAATCGTTTCACATTTCAATTTTGTTCGCGAGGAAAATAAAGTTTTTCCGGTTTAAAAATGCAACACGGAAGAATAAATTTGCGAGATAAATTCAAAAAAAAAAAAAGAGATGGGGCGAAATTGTTATTTTATGCGGTTGGAGTCCCTTTCATTCGTTGGACGAAACTTCAGTGCATATTTTTAATGAATATTCATATATTCAAAGTAACTTCTTCAACTTATAAATTTTGAACAATATTTTTTCTTACTTGCTTTAAATATGATAAAAGGGTGGTGGTATATTAATGTGAATTTATACACATTGTACATACATACATACATACATATACATATGTATACGCAATAAGATACGAAAAATTGAGATATGTAATTATGTTAAGGCGTAACATTGTAAATGTTAATTGCTTTGATGAAGATGTATACGATCAACACTTGATGATACCTACATACATATTTATTTATTTATTTAAAATACATTAGCAGGAGCAGGCGGCATAGCCGATGGAGCCCAGCCCAGCCTGACATAACTTATAAATACAATTATTATTTATTTATATTTGAAGTATTACAAAAATCCATTTGTGTTCAAAAACTTATCGAGATGATTTTTAAATAGATTTGTATTTTCGGAAGTTACTAGCTGATTTGGCAGACGGTTCCAAACTTCGACCACTCTATTTGAAAAAAAAAGAGTCTCTGACAATTGTTCGATTTGTCTTTTAGTAATTTCAGTGTATGGCCTCTGAGATGTGCGTTTTCATTGAAAGTAAGGAGGTTTTTCATCGGGCATTTATATTTATTATTTATTATTTTGTAGACTTCTATTAGATCGCCTCTTAATCTTTTCGTCTCCAAAGATGTGAGACTCATTTTCTACAACCTTTCATTATAGGATAGTGATCGAAGTTCAGATGGCATTTTTTCGCTTAAAAGTAGGTACCCGGTACATTTTACACGTTCTCGATTTTTATTAGATTGTGAAACTATTTCGCGTAACAAGTACTATCTTCTTTCTCCCATCCCCAGAATGATTAGATTTGGTTTATATATACTCTGATTTTATTTTTTTTTTTTCTTTGTGTTTTCTTTAATATATTATTTTATGTATTATCTATGTAAAAACTCTAATAGGCGTATAATAAATAAATACATATGTATATTTATGTACAATAACTATAGGTACATTAAGGAATGATAAATATGTTTTTTTAATGAAAATGTACAGTTTGTTTTAAACTAATATATGTAGAATCGTTTGGCGTATCTAATGATATGAATCTATTTTCGGCTGCGAGAGGGTTATTCGGCAAATGTACAGGTGGAAAAGTTGAAGTTAGCCGATTTTCTATCCGCTTCAGTACATACAAAAGAAAGTTAATTTTCTTTTACGATTCAACCGTATTTCTTGTCGGTGGCCGTATCGCCAACCTGTTGTTGGCCGCTACATTTGTGCCTAAAATAAAACCCCTTCAAATTTTCGAGTTGAATAATATCCTGGGGCGCCGCTCTAAATTGAGTGCTCCTTGAAAGCCTCATGTTTATGCGCGCAAACAAAAACATACAAAACTCGCCGTTTTTATTCGAAAAAGGCGGAAAGCGAACGCCGAATTGAATTTTTCGCTATGCGTGTTCGACAATACATATACTCCACACAATCATGGAACATCATAACGTTTAATTATTCACGTAGATAGATCTGCCAGCTCGCGTGAATAAAATTTGATCGTCAATAATTTTGTCATTACACACGCGGCGAAACCCATTACGTAAATAATACGGTTCCGTTAATGTCCTGGGGTATATTATAATCAATTATTTTGCGTACGTAGGGGTTCACCTGTTACGCCAGGGTTGCCCTATATCATTTGTTCCCCTTTTTGGAGTGACGTTCCGTGACTAACGATTTGAAAAATGCCCTGCGGCATCGCATGTAAATCCTTACCGGGGTCCACAGACCGACCGGATTTAGATAAAGCGCCCTTTATTGTACCACTGATTCAACCGCCACAACTCCACTAAGGGCTTTACGTCAAAGGAGACTTAATTCAACACACACCCACAAAAAACAAACGTTTCGACACGACCAACCAAAACAAACGATTATTACTAAACTTTGAATTATTAAAAAAAAAACCGATATTACCATCGCGCGAATTCTCATTTAATTAAAAATTCTATTGTGTGCAAATGCGCAAGCATCCAAATCGCGTACGAACGTTTAAAATTTGAAAATATAACATTTTAACCGCTCGTATTACTCCTATGCTAAGTATAGCACTTGCACTGTAAAATTAGAAACGCAAGAGTTGAAATGAACTAAATTCAAATTTTATCGCGTGCTTAGGCGAAATTTAAAGCTCCTGTATATGCCTCGTACAGCGTGTCCGATACGCATAATCGTTTTGTTTCATTTTGTAAAGTTATCGATGGAAAAGCGGCGGGGGCTTTCCATTGGCGAAAGCGTTCCGGGGAAAATCAAATTACGACTGACGGTCTTACATGGCCAATAAAATTCTGATAAAGCCACGTATTGTTTTTCCCTCCGCCAAGATCTCCGCTCGTTATGCAAATTCCAACCGAGTCCTCCGGCAAGAAATTCGGCACGGACTTATGCAAGCGTAACAATTGTTCATTCATTTTATCTCGAAGCGGTAAATAAAGACGTAGCTCAAACGTACGAATGCGTATCGGTGTGCGTGTATGTACATATGTACTATAATACATACGTGTGGGTGAAATCAAAAAATCAATGTATCATTAAATACGTATGTGGAAGCATGTGAATGTTTGCATACGAGAAATTCGTTCTGAGGTTCGTGACGTACAACTAGGTATGTCTTTCCGTTTTAATTTCGTCGGAAAAAGCTCATTTGTTTTCAACGGGATCGTAAACTTTTATGGATGAGACGAATATGTCGTTTGTTGAGCAATCTGCCTCCCATGGATGTATTACATGTCGTGTTTGAGCTCAACATACACGACTTACAGAATATCTGTACAAATTTCACGTATGGTAAGCAATCTTTTGTGATCTGCATATGGGTATCTTTTATTTGCACGAATAGAATAATTTAGAGGTTTTTATTTATTTATGTTAGCTTTTTTGTCATACAGAGCGTATTAATTATAAATAATTAAAGTATATGAATGCTTAAAAGGAAGACAATTTAAAATTTAAAATCGGTACGATAGAGACTAAACGTCTCGGAGAGACAAAGGTTACTCAAGAATATGGATGGGACCCATGGGGATAGTGAGGATCTAGCAACCTTTCTCTCGCTGCCAATTAAGGTGATAGAATGACATCTGTGCTATTTTCATTCACATATTTTTTTTAAATTTAAGCAATTTCTAAATGATTATTTTAGAACGTATTTTACACGATCTTTTTCTTTTCGGAACATTCAGTTTTACTGTAAAAGCTTTGCCGTGGAATTGTATTGAGAATTTACTTATTTGTATAGTCGAACAATTTTCCTTAACGAGGAAAGCTCAAATAATGAGCTTTAAATACTTTAAGCAGTCGTTACGTAAACTACAGGGTGCTAGAGCCTTATGAGGGTGCATTTTATTGCGTACGATATTATGAACGATTGAAAGTGTAGACATTTAAGTAACAGGAATTGTTGTTGCTTTAAAAATAAAATCCACACATTATCACAATTCAATTAATAATGTCTTTACATAAATCACGTTAGTGATAATGAAAAAAATATGAATTTTCAGCTTGATTGGTTAAGTATTTAGATTGGTTTGGTGTCAAAAATATTGCTGGTAATACGATTTATGACTTTTCTACAATAAAAAAGTCCCACTTCCCAATCCCGCTTGACCAATTTTAATGATTTATTTTTTTATAACTGGATATTATCCAAAAGATTATAATATTAAAAGGATACTAATTATTTAAAAGCTTAATAGAGGTAATAGTTTCGGAGAAAAAGCTGAAAAACACCGAAAACCAAGAGTAAAAGTACTACTCCCGGTTGGAAAAAAAATATTTGAAAATTGTATTATTTTGAAAGCAGTTAGTTACACAAACTATAATTACACACTAAAAATATTAGGTGACTTTCCAAGGGAAATACCACTTTCGATTGACGAAAATTTTTGAAATTCTTTTATGGATTGTAATGGCCAGCAAACAACCAATAAATACGACGTTTTTGTGTGATAGAATGAAAGATTTTTGAGTTATTGCGATTCTACACACATCCGCCTAACACACAGACACACTGACATACAGACATTTTCCTGGTACAAATCAGTCAAAATTTCGAGGTCTAATTTTCACAGGATCACAATACTTTATCCGATTAGGATAAAGTAAAAATATCACCGAGATTCAATAAAAGCTTAATTTTTCATATGTATGACTATTTTTTACAAGGTTCGGTTTAAATAGGAAAAATGTGAATGTGAATGAATTGTTTACACAAATGTGGTTTTAAACGCTCACCCAATGACTCACTGTCCTCACTGCTACCTGACGTCTAGCCGAGGAGTGGGGGTACCCACTGACCGCTGGCCGTGACTGGTTTTCGTGTCGTGCCACGCTTCGATGACACGTTTTTACTAAACTGAGGGGCGGTGTGGGGCGCAGAGGGGACGCTCGAATTTTCGGGGTGGATCTCTCTCTCGCACGAACGCGAAAGAGCAAGAGAGAGGGCAATAGCCTACCTCCACTCATCGCTCGCTCCGTTTGTAATATCATGTGCATTTTACAAATTTCCGGCAACTTGTGCACCATTGCCGAAATAATTATCTCGTTCAAATGGGAGATATCTTAACGACGCACCCCGTACACGAGGGGTGAAAAGCGATACTTCAGCACTTTTGCCAAGGCTCGTAAAACTGCTAATTGAGCCGCCGTAGCCGATAGTAAAAATTTTATTCGACTTCGTTCGCCGTATCGACGCACCCTCGGAAATTGCATAAATATTATACGCATACACGCGTGTGTACGTACGTACGTATGTACATACGTACACTCGCGGGCATCACGTATAGATGAGAAAATTTCGCGTGCGTCATTTACATACATTTCAAGTGAGTGAATATGGTGGAAACGTTTTTTATCAAGATACTCTAACGCACACACTCTTTTGTGTCTTTCTCGTGTTCATAATCGACTTTATCTTAGAGGGGTATCCCGGTGTGTGCCTCCCCGGGAGCGCTTTATTTCGCGCCCTGCCGAGATACGCTATCGACCCAAATGTCGGCGCGAGGGTTAACCCTGTCGTAGGAAGGTACGTGCACCTAAAGGCAGTGGCGGATTCGGACGTTTTTATGACCCACCTAGTATATAAAACTTTCAGTCTGCCAATATTGTGGAGAGTATTCATGCCAACGCATATTATATAGGTGTATGCGCACGTACAAACATCGCGACCATTAGGCCAGGTCTGATATATTGCGCGGAACAATCGGAAAATTTTTAAACACCGGCAGGTGCACGACAGGTAAACTATTTTAAATTTCCACCGAGAACGAGTGCGGAATTCAATTGAAATAAATATAACAAACGGCTTAACTCGGCGCGCACTGTTTTGAGCACTTCGGCTTTTCACGGTGGAACTTTTCTAGTTTTTCCCGACTCGTTTTAAAGTTGACTCACAATGCACAATCGTTATTCACCCGCTCGCTTTCAAACCGACGTACGTATGTATGCACGTATGTACCTACGTACAAAGCGTCCGTGAAATCGGTCGAATAATAATTTATACCGGAAATGGTGCGATACGAGCGAGCACAATACCGTATGCCGATGAATGGGAGTACAGTTTGATTGTAGCGATTCGCAAATCTGTTCCGACCAGAATGCAATTGAAAATTACGGTGGCATCAATTTCACACTGCGTTTTAATATTCCAAAGCGTGTTTCCGACGACATTTATGTGCAAAATTTTACCACGGCAACTTTACAGCAGTGGTGCACAACCTATTTGATAGAGGGTCCAATTTATCCATCTTCTAATTGTTCACGGGCCGCACAAAATCTCCTTTCAAAATATTCTTCAATTCGGATGATGTGGCAAGTATACTTTGGGCTGGAATCAATGCCATGTTAAGGATAACATTTCTTTGCAGTGCTGAATGAAACAATTTAAGTTTTTCCTGGAAGTCTGAGATGTAATGATTTTTCCATTGCGATCGAAGATTCAGATCATTAAGGTGTGTTGTAATATTTATCAGAAATGACAAGTCACACAGCTATTGAGGATCTTCCAAAATATCGATCGACTGTCCTTTGTTAACAAGGAACATTTTGATTTCTTTTAAAAGTAACACAAATTTATTCAAAACCTTGCCTCTGCTTAACCAACGAACTTCGCAGTAGTACAACAGGTCATATTCAACATCGATTTCATCAAGAAAGGCTCTCAACTGTTTTTTAATGTTTACTGCCATTATAAATAAATGGGAATCATGGCGAATTTTCAATATTGTTTCGTAAAGGTTGTGCACTGGCGAAATTCTAGGGAGAACTAACACTAAAATGCGTGTCTTGAAAACAATTGTCTAAAAATAGACTGCAACTGCATTGTAGAAAGTGTGAGACATTAGTAAAAAAATGAATTTTGGTCGCTAACCTCTACCTGTGAAAAAATAGTGGTACTAAATAAAAATTTTTTTTTTATATTCAATGAAGTACTTGTCATTTTGGGCCGCAAGAAATGTCATTTCGGGCCGCGGGTTGTGCATCACTGCTTTGCAGTCTCCCGAATCGTTACTGTGGCCAAGCAAGTACATTATAAAAAACACAAATATAGAATGATGCGTTAAATTCTTATGTATATTTAAAAGCACCTCAACCAACTAACTAGCATTAAATAAGTCAATGTGTATTACAACCTAGTTGGTAATTTAATGGCTGTTACAACGGGAGACATGGCTAGCATGTCAGTACGAGCAATCGGGATGGATAACAAATTATGTTCTCTGAGGAACCTAAACTGACTTGGTACGTCAAAACCCAATTCATCAAGAATTTGCGGATAATGCATCAGGCCAATCAATAATTTGTCAAAATGTTTTCCCAGATAAAGCTGTCGACGTGACTTCGGGGAATTAAACCCTAACGCTCCTAGCGAAAATGCACTAGGGTAGAGCCACGGATATCTCCTATACAGCCTTGCGTAAAGAGATCTGAGAAACCTTTTCTGTACCCACGTGATTGGCCTTTTAATGCAATGATATGATTTAATTGTTTAGGGGTCCGCCTATTTGTGTAAAATCTTCGATCACGTGCGCCTGTGTATTTTTAGCCGGCGAATTTCAGGCAGACGCGTCAGGGGCGCTGCGATGTGGGGCCGCGGCCCACTAATTAAGTAATTCCAGTCACGACACGAGCTCTTTCAGCGAGATTAGATCAGTTGGATAGCGGATCCGACGCCTAAAGTGAACCAGCGAAGCCATCGGCCCGTGTTTATTCGCGACGGACACGCAACCGCCGCGATAGCCGACGACGCAAATTCAATTAAACTACACAACACCTGCGAATTCGATGCCGGTGATTCGTGTCTCGACACAACTTTTTCTGTTTCTGGATAATATACGAGACAATCGGACACGTGAGAAGGATTTTATTGCTGTATAAGCAAATTGGTATGTTCGGTGCGAAGTTTCAAAAGCTCTACGCTGAAAATTATTGTATTCGGTCGTCATGCATTTGAATGGAAGATTTGTATAAACCGAGTGGAAAAATTGAATTGATATAAAATCGGATCACAGAAATGTACTAAATTAATAAGAAAATATACAAAATGGGATGGCACATTGCGGGACAAGAAGGAAAGGCGGCAAATGAGCACGAGAGCGAATTATGCAGACGGGCCTAGAGTACTCCTTTGTTCAGAGGCGCTGTTTTATTTTGCCAAGAGCTTTTATACGCCGAATAACATTTCTATGGAAACATTCGCAATGTTCAGTTTTTCCATTTGAAAAATACAAAGCAAAAAGTGAACGCCACCAATGCTGGTAAATTTTTTTTAAATTCTCACCGTATTCCATCGTTCAAAAAATAAAACCAAACATTCCCGTTCGATTTTCAAATATGAGCGATATAATAATGAGTGACGTCGAACAACACACATTCTACCTTTTTTTTTACACACCGTTCCAAATAAAATCAATATTGATTTGTTTTCGGTACGTTGTACATACATTATTAAAACTCAAACGAAATACAAAATTTATATAAATCTTAGTCTCAATATCGGGTCTATAAATATAATGAGAATTTCAATTTGCGTCATTTTTAAACCTGCTATATTTAAAACATCTAAATATATATATTATTTTAGAGTAACAACACTCCGTGAAAAGTCACAACACGTACACCGGAATGATGGATCATCCAATTGCTATCAAGATCGAAAACACACAATTTTAATCCTAATTTTTCCACCAACAAATATTCTAGCTAAAAATAAACATAATATAAATATAAATTGCATATTTACAGTCGAATGAGCTTTCATTGTGGATTAAATTTTTTTATGGTTCAATTACTCGCTCTACATCCGAATGGTGAGTGTAACAAGTATTAGTGGCTGCTTTTTTTTGTTGTTGTATTTTTTGCATGATACAATGTAAGATACGATTCTCATTTTGCGTTGTCGCTTTTAAGCTTCTCATTTGGGCGAGCACTCATCGTGGGCCAAAATAAGGTCACACAAACGACAATAACGGATACAATTCGTGGTGGATTAACGAGGGTCTCAAAAGTCGGGGTCGCCAGAGCTTAAATGAATTTCGCGAGAGCGACCGGAGGCGATTACAGGCGGGTCGTTTGCCTCCAGGGGTCCCAAAATCGTGTCCACTTTTATTTCGGTCTTAATAATTAAAGCGACTGGAGGCCTCATGTGTTACCCGTCAGGATAAATCGCGTTTCGCCACCAAAGACAGCCCCCCCTGTCCCTAGGGAAATGTCTTTCTTCACCGCTGATTAAAATGACGCAAAAAATAATAATCACCTTTATTTCACGGGAGGAATTTATGGAATTCCCCTTTCCGTATAACAAACAGGTGAGTTTTCATCATCATCATCATTTTCAGCCATTCACCGTCCACTGCTGGGTGAAGGCCTCTCCAATCCTCTTCCATTCCTGTCTGTCTTTGGGAGCACTACATATTGTACCTACATACATATTCTACATATGTATATAATTTACCTACATACATATCTACTATATAAAATTCAATGTTTGTTTGTTTGTCGTTTCGCTATGCAAATCTACAGTTTTCAACTTAGAACCGCCAAACTTGGTATACTATCTCATGATACCCCAAGCCAGACCGTAGGTGGGTTTTAGAAGGGGTCGGATCAGGGGGTCGACGGGCCCCCCATATACAAAATTTTTAATCAATTTTTTTTTTTGAACTGGAGAATAAATGTTTTCATTTGTTTCAATTTTTCATTCAATTTTTGTCACCCGCCCGAGCAACGCCGGGCAATTCGTCTAGTGTATAATATACGTGACTATGTACATAATATATTTTAAATGAACATTATAATTTACATCTCCTATATAAAATTCAATGTTTGTCTGTTTGTTTGTTTGTCCGCTATGCAAATCTACAGTTTTCAACTTAAAACCGCCAATCTTGGTATACTATCTCATGATACCCTAGGTCAGACCGTAGGTGAGTTTTGGAAGGGGTTGAAACCCGGGGTCAAGGGGGCCCCATACAATTTTTTTAATCTGAAAAAAAATTTGTACTGGAGAATAAATGTTTTCATTTGTTTCAATTTTTCATTCAATTTTTGTTTGTACTGGAGAATAAATGTCACCCGCCCGAGCAACGCCGGGCAATTCAGCTAGTATATGATAAAATGAAATATCACATTCATAGTATTATATTATATATTTTTTTCTATTGAAGGATTGAGATTCCGCTATTGGGAAATTATTTTTTAAAACCTTGCAGGAAATTCAATGAACTCAATGCGGATATTATGAAAATTATATCAATATCCTACTTATTTATCAGAAATTATTTTTCTTCAACTGAATAAAATTGTGCAAATTTTATAAAGCAGTAAGTGCTGCATGGTATTGGTATTGATTGATTGATTTGATATTGATCTAAAATTAATGTTACTGAGGTATACATCATCATTTTCAGCCGTTCACCATCCACTGCTGGATGAAGTCCTCTCCAATCCTCTTCTATTCCTGTCTGTCTTGAGCAATCTGCATCCACTCGACTCCACACATTCTTCTCAATTCATCAGCCCATCGTCCACTCGGTCTACCTTGCTTGCTTTCACATCCTCTCGGATACCATTCCAGTATTTCTCGCGTTCATCTGCCATCCATTCTTCTCGCTATGTGTCCAGCCCATTGCCACTTCAACTTTGTCACACGTTCCGCTATATCCGCCACCTTAGTCATGCTTCTTGCCTATGTATTCCTCTTACGATCTCTTCTTGTTATACCGATCCATGCTTCTCTGTGTGCCTGGATCTTGCGTAATATTTTTGAACTTAGCATCCACGTTTCACATCCATACGTCATAACTGGCACGGGTTCACATCGTAGATGTGAATTGACTTTTCATCGTGTGATTAAACTATACTTGCTCTTAAAGCCACTATTGTCGTTTAAATTGCAATTTAAAATATTGAACGGTCGTAAGTACCGCGAAATCAACAAGTATTTTAGCTGAAAGTAATGGGCACTGAAAATAGAAAGAAGGAATCCAATAATGACCAAACGTTTTTTCACTTTCGCTAATTAGTCTCATTGTAAAAAGGCGGCGTTTTCCAATTAATATCCTATTGAAAGGAAAAAAAAAGAAATTTCGAACGAGGGTCAGAAAGGAGTCGAACAATTAAACGAAAAAAAAATTTCATCGTAAAAATGTTGAAATTATTGATTGAAATTTTAAATTAAAATAAATACAAGCTTTTAGAAGAATAATGTAGATACGTGTTTTGCTTTACAAAGTCGAAGAATAAATCTTTGGTTGCTATTTTATGGGAAGTTGAAAACAAGCTCTTATCAGCTACAAAGTTTATCTCGAGCTCATAATAATTATTATTTTGGGATACGGAGTTTTCAGTTTAAGGCGGTGTAGAACAAGTGATCGTAAAATATGAGCCGGATTATAGCCGGGAGGCTCTCAGGGAAATCACACCGCGGAAAAGTTTTGTGTCGCCGGAAAATGGGTTTGATTACGTCTAGAGTCGTGGGAGTGTTTTCTCAACAAACAAACATTTCACAGAACTGGTGCGACCAAAATATACACTACACTTGTTTGCAGAACTGGTCTATGTATGTACATACCTACATATATGTATGTATATGTATACCTGACTTTACACTAATAACATCACTTTATATTTACTACGTACATATACACATACATACATATGTATATGGGTAAAATTAATATATAAAGTGAATATATGTATACCTATACAATATAAAAATTTGTGCTAGTATTATGTTCAAGAGTACATTTGTAGTATTTGTACGAGAGATCATCAATTTTTACCCGATAAAAGTATATGTAACATTCGAATTTAAGCTGCAAACAAACTTGTTAAAGCTATTATTGGAAATGAATGACTGTTGAAAATAATTAGTGTAAATGATGGTTTGAGATACGCCTAATCTTTATTGCCTCCATCTCAATGTGAATCTCAAGTAAATGGTCACCTAGTAAGTTGTTTTTGTCATCTTTGCGCCATTGGGCCTAGATTACTTTCACGGGTCGGTTGGAAAATACATCCCAGAACATTTTATGGCCCAAAAAGCAATCCGAGAAAAAGGAAGATAAATTGTTTTTTCCGGTATTAAATGTCGTTATAACGAAGTCATTATACGAAATTGAGATTTTGATCGTACGAATTTAAGCGACGTTGTTTTGTTACCAATAATACCCGATATAGTCGCATACATATATTCAGAAGAGGATCACTTAATTGTCTACTGAATATGCCCGAGCATGTACATACAAGTTAATTTGTTACATGTATGAAAACGTTCCAAATGTGGTTCGCACACAGGCACACACACATAGTTACATAAAAAGTAGGTTTGCGAAGACAACTAACGTTACTTACAATGCATAAAGTCACCTAGTTGTGCGTATGTTTTAGGGTCACATCTGGATTTAATGGCCGCTTTCCCTGTTTTCTAAAAGGTCGTCACCTTTCCGTGATATATTTTCTTTCATGTGAAAATTAAACTTAAGTACCAGCATTACTCCAATATGTTGAATATTTCAAAGAGGTCTTTATTATATTTGAAGCAGTTTAAAACATTATGAATCGATTCAGAAGGTACAAGGAAGTTTGAGATGAAAAACAAAACGTTCCACAAATAGGCGATGCCAAAGTATAAAACTTTGCTGAGTCGGGGTTTTAAAGTGCAGCTACTGTTACTTCGAAAGGTGTATGTATTATCTTTAGGTAGGTTTATACGCTTCAATAAAAGTGGCATCGTGACTCTCGATGTAATTAGTGCGTTATTGAACGTTGACTTGAACGGTCGGAATTTATCGTCATTTTAAAATGACCAAACTTATGTATCTACCTACAATGTATTTCAGTTTGACGTGTTGCATCGATGCACACCATCTCCTAATGGCATCATAAGGTTTATCAGCTCATCCTGAACATTAGCCCCTGTGTCGTCAAGTGTTCAAAAGCTGCCGATAAGCAAAGTTCACAAGCAATGCTCAGAATAGCAGAGCATGTTTTAGTTACCTACGTATATATTATAATATATTAAATTTTCAATATCAATATTATCATTTATCAAGAATTCAAAATTTTTTATAAAATATTATTAAAATATTGCAACGGGTATGATATTTTTCATCACAAGGATATGAACGTTTTTAATTTGAAGCTCAAAGCTCTTTGTCAAGCTCTCCGTATTATTTTATGTCAAACACATAAAGTATAATATGGAATTTGAAATTTATTAATCAAACACAAACAATTTCATTGTTAATTTTAATCATTTATATATGAGATTTAAGTAATGAGAAATCTACAATTTTTAATTAACTTTTTAGTCGGTATATAGGTATTACCTTTTCATACGTACCTACATACATATGTGTATAACTGTAGGTACTACATATTTACCTACATGAAATCGGACAAATCTCAAAGGTAAATTCACAGGATTGAATTTGCATTCTGTGAGGATACGTGCTCGATGGTTTTGTGGTGAACTACTGGTCATAGTCAACAGCGAAATTCGACTATTCAGACAATGCATGATTGTGTTCTCACCAAGCGAAGCATATTAAAATTGTATGCCGAACCATTATATTGTTAAACAAACTAAAGTTATCGAATACTATATAGGTACATACAAACATACTACTGAAACGAATATTTTAAAAGTCAAAACGACACTAGTCAGTAATTAGTTCCGGTATTTAAAAATTGTTTTGTGAACGATTCTTGAAATATGTAGGACTGTTTTAGGTACATCCATATGTGTATGTACATATACGAAATTTTCAGTGCACTCGTTAAAATTGTCGACGGTTATTGGATTCCAGTGCCGAGCTGGAATTAATTTATTCACAAGTCTCTCGGGCAACTAGACCATTCCCCGACAATCAAACTTGAATATTGTTCGTCGCCTGTGAAATTGTTAACGGTTTCAGGTGCCAAAACAGAATTTCAAGAATTTTCCTCGCGTCACGCACTAATTCGCTTCGACTACGTAATATATACACAATTTTATAGGTTGACATCAAAAGTCCATTATGAGAGCTAATTCGATAAAAAATATTTAATTTCTTTTACGAAATGTTTAAAATGAAAATTAATGCACAAAAACCGTTTTTCACAACTGTTACGTACTAATTGATTAAGTTTTTTTCAGAAGTGAAATTCAATTCGATCCAAAAGTTTATGATACGTATAGAGAATAAATCCTGGCCTTAAAACTTTTTGAGAACTTTATAGATTTAGTCGAAAAATATATTCGCCTTGGAAGTGGAAGCTTCTTAAACTTGGTTTTAAAAGGGAAAAAAATAATAAATCTTCAATCGTAATATAATATGCGATTCCATGTTGCAATAATTTTATTGGAATTATATTTATATCATTAGATGATGTCATATAAAAAGTGATATTATACCTGATCATCCCTTGAATACGTTTTTGACATGTTTGAAAAAAGCATCTGTGGATAAGTTGATAATTCAAAAAGCGTTATGCCCACCAAACTGAAACTTATATTTACAAGCTCGGTACTGCATAATTATTTTTAACATATGGATAAGTTGTCTAAAAGGCGCAATTTCTTAAAAATTGCCATGAATGTCAAATTGTAACAAATAATAAAAAAAAAAGTACTGTAGAATGAGTGGATATCCTAACGTAGTTTGATCTCGATCACAATGCCTTATTTAAACTAAGAGAAACTTATTTATGTCGCCTGTCGAGAATGGAATGTGTAATAAATGTTTTGAGTGTGGCATTCGCCGTTGCACTGTGTAAAAGCGTATGCATCCAGTTTTGTTGCATTGTTCTAGTATAGAGATAGTTGTCTGGTATTGTAGAGCCCTGGGGTTACCACTATGTGGGGTTGGCAACTGACAGTTCCTGAGCATGCGCGTTGACCCGCAATAAACAGATCCAGGGTGGTCACCGTAACCAGCTGCAACTTCAAATTTCAAAATTCATCGTATCACAATTATATTCCTCTGACTGTAATCAAATTACAAAAAATACCCATTTTTGTGGTCGTTTTGTAAATGAAAATGCCTTTTTGCTTTACTTTTTTTTTTTTTCACTTTAATTCATTTTTGGTTTCGTCAATTTATTGTGCTTTTTTATTGTCATTTTTATAACGACCTATTTACATAAAGTAAAATATAATGAACTCAAACGCCCACCCATGGTATCGTTATCGTTTCAATGTAGCCGTTCACAACATAAAGCTGTCAGTTGCCGTGATAAGATATGCGTATCATATGTAAATTCACAAAAAGCGCGAAAAATTCGAAAACAAATAGGAATTTTTTTTAATGAAAACGAAGCTTCGTACATACTATTTACAAATATAATGCGTATATGTACATACCTATATCTCTGCTAAAAAAAGAAGGCATACGACCAATGCATACTGCCAGTTATGACGTATGGATGTGAAACGTGGATGCTAAATTCAAGAATTTTACGCAAGATCCAGTGCACACAGAGAAGAATGGTAAGATGTATACTCGGTATAACTAGAAAATATAGATATAATGGGCTGGACACATAGCAAGAAGAATGGCAGATGGACGCGAGAAATACTGGAATGGTATCCGAGAGGATATGAAAGAAAGCGAGGTAGACCAATTGGACGATAGGCTGATGAATTGAGAAGAATGTGTGGAGTCGAGTGGATGCAGATTTCTCAAGACAGACAGGAATGGAAGAGGATTGGAGAGGCCTTCATCCAACGGTGGATGGTGTACGGCTGAAAATGATGATGTATGTACATATACCTCAGTGACATAAATTTTAGATCTATCGCAAGAGTAAGGCAAACCAATACCATGCAGCACTTACTGCTGTATAAAATTTTCACAATTTTATTCAGTTGAGGAAAAATAACTTCTGATAAATAAGTAGGATATTGATATAATTTTCATAATATCCGCATTGAGTTTATTGAATTTCCTGCAAGGTTTTCCAATAGTAAACGGATTTAATAAATTTCTCAATAGCGGGATCTCAATCCTTCAATAGAAAAAATATATAATATAATACGATGAATGTGATATTTCATTTTATCATATAAATAATAATGTTCATTTAAAAAATATATATATGTACATAGTCACGTATATTATACATATGTAGTGCCCCCAAAGTGTCTTAGCATTCACTTACCCTCACAATTGTTTATTTCTTTTCAGAAGTGTAAACTTTTATATATCCGGAGGCTAGGCACTTTGAAGTTGTCCAATTGAATTTCGGTCAAACTTTCGCCCATTTACCGCAACCAATCACGAGAGCACGCCCTTAGACGTTTCCGTGTAAACAAAACCCCCGCTCTTATTGTTAGAGATCCAGAAAACATACGAGAAAAATCACTATTACTTTACCACATAAAAATAGCTCACACCGCCCAACGGAATACATTAACTCTGACATAATCTAATTTTGAGAATTCGACCATTACCTACAAAGTACATACATTGTACCTACATATATATGTACTTGTGTAAAATATCGTAAAAGCTCTTACCGCGCGGTGTATGGAATAAATCGTAAGCAATGTTTAAATGGTACGTGTTTGTGAATACAGTGTAAAGTGGTTATATTTAGCAACTAATCAAGTTATTTTAATTGGCCATTTAGCCGCACAAGGGCTCTCTCTCTGACCGCTTGTATTCTGTTTTGCGCTAATTACGACGGGTTTCAGTATCTATCCACCTTCATAAGTTGCTGCTTTATCTATCTCCTCATTCCAGTCTGAAATTTATGACCCAAATTTATAACTAAAGTTCACCGAGTACTATCATATTTTTTTTTTTAAACAAATTATTTCAGTGGTTAGAGCGTGTCTCTTGAGCGAGGGTGCGTGATTTGATCCACGAATGTTGATTGATTTTCTCGATGGTTTTCGACCTTAATTGACGTCATTGGCAAGATCTGGATCGTACTAAATCTATGTAGATCGGCTGTCCGCTGTTAGAATTTGCCAATTTATCTAACTTAGTTGTGAGACGGCTCCACAAAAATTCACACCACATCCACTATTTCTATTTTTGCCTTGCTATTGGATATTTGGACTTGTTGGTTAGCCTTACTTTCAAAAATTTTGAGATACGTTCCTACAATCATATACGATATCTATTACATATCGCACCCTCAGAGCACAAAGGTGACACGTCCAAGATTTTGCAAAAATGAGTTATTAATGAAACTCTGTTCCTATTTACATAATTATTCTATCGGGACAGCCAAGTGACACATCCGAATGACGTCACAATTTTTTTTTGCATCAATGTACAAAAGTTCTACTAATATTCTCGGAGTCGGCACTTTTTGCATGTAATTTGAAAATTTTACTTGTGCAAATTGAATAACAATGAAATAGCATCTAAAAATCTAGAGTGCAATATGTATGTATGTATGTATGTAGGTACATTGTACAATTACTATTTTTATGTAAAGTTCCCTTGATTTTTGATGACCATTTCAAACTTTAACATTGCTACCCTGAACAATTTACTATTTCGGACATGCCACCTTTGTACTCTGAGGACGCGTTATGCGCTATGAAAGAAATGCGCAAATGTGATTTTAGCGCATTTAATATGGCTTCGGCGCAGAGTCTGCTTGAATGGCACAAGACGCTTCGTGTAATGCAAATCGTCATCTTATTCCGCGAGTCTAGGCATAGTATATTATTCGGTAGGGGGATGCGAATCGCGGGAACAGCCCTCAGATCATTTGTCACACACCTACCACCCCCTCATTATTTTTTCATGAAGAAAAGTACCCTAGGAGACGCGGTGTAGTCTCGAAGGCCGCTTTCCACTCACCATTAATCTTAACGCGGACTATTCGACCGTGTGGTTTTAGGCAGAGACACTGTAAAGATGTTACGGGGTCTTATCCAATTTATAGCCCAATCGAGATTGAATAGTACACGAGACTCGTATACTTTTCAAATAAATTTACCATTTTAAATTATTTCGTTACATTATTCATTTTATTTTTATTTTATTTTTTGAAGTAAAACTTCTTTTCGCTCGGTAGAGTAAAAACGGTTCATCCAACGTTCCATACAAACGGAGCGAGCGATAAGGGGTCACGCATATCCCCCCACCCTGCATCGCCCCCTGCACGCCCCTCAGTTTAGTAAAAACGTGTCATCGAAGCGTGGCACGACACAAAAACCATTCGATGTCAGTCGATGTCAAAAAACTCCTCGGCTAGATGTCAGGTAGCAGTGAGAACAGTGAGTCATTGGGTGAGCGTTTAAAACCACATTTGTGTACACAATTCTTTCACATTCACATTCACATCTGTATTCCTTCTTGTACATTGCACTTGCTTTAAATTGAAAAGAAGTTTTACTTCTATAGTGAGTAGCGGCTACACACTGCGATTTTTATTTTTGTCTTCATTTTTATTTTATTGTTATTTAATTCAATTGTCCTCTCTTTTTTTTTCATTTATAATACTTTTTTGCTATTTTTTTTATTTTTCTTCTTGTTAATTGATACTTTATATAAACCCCATAGGCCAATCGGCTATCCCGCCTCTCCATGTAATTATTAAATAAATAAATAAATAAAATTTTAAGGGAAGAATTTAATCGTCAATCGTGCATCAGTTTGATGTGTAATTACTATGAACCCGGTCGCCGTAATATTACACTGCTATTAATAATGTTAATAGTCTCTCGCTAGTACTACATAAATAGTCTACGGATAGAATTGTGAATTTAATCGATACCTATATATCGTACTCTCGGTGAAATACATACATACGGTACAGCAATTTCGTTATTTCCCACAAAACCAAACACTCTCAGCTATCTAATCTCTCTCATTTATTATAAATTTGCACAATTTACACACGAAAAGGAAAGGAAAATTTTGAATGTTTTAACAAATATAATTATCGGAAAATACATTTCCGAATCAGCACGCTGCGCTATAAAGTTTATCAGAATGTGGTAACGTGTTTTTGATCGTGCTTTTAGTGAACGCGACGATTTCTCAACATCGGCGTATCGAATGGACCCAAATGGGTTTAGGAAGGTGTTGTCTGGCATACTGGCTAGAGTACATTAAACCTGCACAAAGCTTGTGGTCGGGTTCGTATCAACAACGTTGTTTATGGGTTTGACTAAGGTAGGTACCATACGGGGCACAAATTCTGTGTCAACTCCTATACCGCAAACTTGCCGAAGGCGAGTGTCAAAAACTAACTGCGTGTACACAGATGAAGTCGACGTTTTCTCGAATATGTCTTGTCTCAAACTTTGAACCGCCCATATTTTTTAATAATGTGTAAAAATAACTTTTGCGTGCTTCGCACGCGTGTATCTACATATCTCTATTGTTGCTAATAACTCACGACGCCCGCGCCAGTGCCTATATTTAGAAAATTAAGTAGGTACGAGTATGCTTATAAAAAAACTTCAGTGTAGCAATTTTATTCAAAAAAAAAATAAACAAGAGATAAAAATTTGTTGCGTGTTAAAGTGCGCTTAATCGACTCGTGTACAAAATGGCGGTCACAGCTAAATTTTTAACATTTTTTCTCATTTTTAATTCGCAGTGAACGCCATTAATATTTAGTGTTACGTGTAATACTTCTATATTAGGCACACTGTGCAAGCTTAGGTAAAAAAATCATTAAAATAAAAACAATGGATATTGAATTTTAAAAATGTGGAAAAGAATCCCTTCAATCCTGTTCACTATATAAATTAATGTTTTAGATAAGCAAAAGTCTTTAAGTTAAAGCATAAAAAGGATGATATTTTTCGTTATTGCGTGAACTATCAATTTTTTGTCGAATTTCACAATAAGTATTCACATTTAGTCGAAATAATAATATTCGATGTCTTAACTACGAGAGTGTTGTTGTTTTGTTTTGATTGTACCTACAGGATATATTATACATAATACGAGTTAACGCGTGCTGGCTTACATTAAGGTCGAAATTGATGCAATTTCTTGATATTCAAACCGAGATAATAAATGACAGCGAAAGGTAGTAAACCGACGTTTTATGACCGCTTTGTCGTAATCGCACTCGGCATCGAGATAAAATTTATTGAAATACTAAAACTGCGTTCGACGGCTTAGTGTATCTATGTACATACATACATACATACATACATACATACATACATACATACATACATACATACATACATACATATAGAGCTTTAAGTTGATTTGACGCTCGCGCGTTTAATTACAGCTAAAGACGAAAGCTCGTTTCGGCTATTCGTACAATCAAAAACGAAATGATTAATTTATGAACGGAATAAACTGTAAAATTTCACCAAAATTATGTATTAGGTAGATGGGCGGGCTATTTCTCGTTTCGATTCCTGAAAATTTACGGGTGAAATAATTGCGTATGCGAATATGCAATGGGGGTGCCGACAAAGTAGGTGGGATAAATTAAAATTTCAGCAGCCCACACCCTGGACCAGATGTCGGTTGACAAATGGTAGACGAGGGCATTTCAGGTGCCGGTTTCAATTGCGACTTCGGCTCACAACATTAAACTTCCGGTTTACGGATTGCGTCGCCCAGCGAATCGCAACCGTTTCAGCCGGCGGTTAATGTTTCAGTTTAAACCGGAAATACGTTATCGGTGAATTAGCCGAGCGCGCAATTCCACTCTAAACGCCAATGAATCAATAACGAAACATTCGCGTCTCACAGATATCGATTTCCTTACGCTATTAGCGTTGATGAGAAAATACGCACTGCTTACGTGTTGTTTAATGAGAAAATACGCGAGACGGAGCGAAACAGGTGTATCAATATTGTGATTGGTAAAATACCCTTTTTGTACGTGTAAGCATCGTTTAAGGTTTATTGAAAGCGCAATAATTCAGTACCTTTGGTTCATATTGATGAAACGAACTTAGATCGCAATCACGTCATCTCTACTAGTAAAAATTAAAAGGCATATTAAGTTAAGACTCGAATATATGTACCTACATATGTATGTATGTAGATACAGCTCGATAATTTGTATGTAAAAATATAACTGACTACCCAAATTTGAAATCGATCGACTATGCATGATGTACATGTAAAATGTTTCGCTGAGTTCGTTCAAAAATGTTGTTCGCCGAGTTTTAGTAGATCACATAATCATTATGTATTTCGTTATCATCTAAGTGGCACAATTTGAACTCGGTGGATAGCTTCAATGATCTGGGAGTCATTTTTTCCAGCAAATTTGAATTTAGTCAGCATATTGAGATTATCTGCTTAAGAGCGACTAAAATGTTGGGATTTATTCTAAGAGTCAGTAATCCGTTACAGAGTACCTTCGTGTTTAGGATTATTTACGAATCATTAGTACGGAGCATTCTGGAATTTTCGTCAATTATTTGGAGTCCTAGTAATGGAGCACACTGCTTAAAATTGGAAAAGATGCAGAAAGGGTTTCTCAGATCTCTTTACGCAAGGCTATATAGTGTCCGTGGCTCTACCCTAATGCATTTTTGCTAGGGGCGTTAGGGTTTAATTCCCCGAAGTCACGTCGACAGCTTTATCTGGAAAAAAATTTTCACAAATTATTGATTGGCTTAGTGCAGGGATGGCGAACCTTTTTACGTGCGCGTGCCAAAAATTCCCAAATATTATCGACTGTCTGACGTGCCGGGCAGTTTTTAATAGGAAAAAAAAAAGTTTTTCAGAATTTTATTGAAAAAGTTTAAAAATTACAATAGAGTTTCATAACTAATATTTTTTTTGCTTACACCTTGCAGTTTATTTAATTTATTTAAATGTAAACTCGAAAAGAACGAAATCTCATTCAGGAGAACTTCCGCTTCCGGTTGGCGGATGTCGACTAAAATCATTATATCTCTTACACCTTACGTGAAAATATTAGATATGAAATTTCAGCTTGATAGACTTGATAGTTTCGGAGAAAAAGTTAAAAACACCAAAAACAAGAGTAAAAATACTACTTAAATAGGTCGTTACACTCTACATATGCAAAATTTAAGCTTATTGTGTATCATATGCACATAGTTTTGCTGGAAAAACCTGACAAAGATTACACAAAAATTAGGTGACTTTCCAAGGGAAGTACCACTTTCGGTTGACGAAATTTTTTTAAAGCATTATGGATTGTAATGGCCGGCAAAAACATAAATATGAAGTTTCAGTGCAATCGGATAAACGGTTTTTGAGTTATTAGCGATTCTACACACAGGTACTCCGACACACCGACATACAGACATTTTCCAGAAATTATGAAAACGTGATCAGGGGATGATACCTGATACAAATCAGTCAAAATATCAATGTCAAATTTACTTTATCCGATTAGGATATAGTAAAAAGCCTAACTTCATCTACATAAACACTCAACGAATCTTTGAAGAACTTTTCCACGATTTAGCCATCGCACTTTGTCGTACACAAGTAAATCATTATACACCGAGTTTACATAATTTAATAATTCTAAAAAGTTTTGTTTGTTTAATCCGCGTGCAGATATAAAATTGATCAATTTTGTTACAAGCCTCATAACAGTCATAACATCTTCCAGTGACTTGAAACCGTACTAAACGCATAAAAACCTACTGTACAAGTCGCGCATCCAGAGTTGAAGCGAACCAACACACACAAATTGTGTGTCTGTGAATAGTGAATAATATGAATTTTCACTAAATGTAACAATAAAAACGCTCTGTCTCTTTCGCGCGGGTAAACGTTACGAGTGTCACAGAGACACTATTGTTTTGTATATTTTTATTTTGTGAAATACAGCATGTTCATTCAGTCTTCGATTTTTATATCGTTTGTTGGTTTACATAGTTAGATTTGTTAGTTTAATAGTTTAGTTAGAGTTTAGTTTGAATATACCGTATCCAGGGAAACACACAAAACCCGTGTGTAGGTACTTGACAAAATCCTGGAAGATCACGAACATAGTGTTCTGCACCTACCACCCTACCACCCAGAACTAAACCCTATAGAGTTACTGTGGGGTATTATTAAGGGTTAAGCTAAAATTAAGTATTAAAAAAAATTTGCATCAGCCTGTATAAAAAAAATGCATATGTGTTTGTGTGTGTTTGGCTTCAACTCTGGCTGCGAGACCTATACCTACATATGTACATATATAATGCAATGAATTGAATGTCCAATACGTTCGGTAAATAAATTGATAAAAACCATTTTCTTCTCCAGTCATACTGCGAGTACTATCAGTCGTTACTGGCACATTTCTATTTCAGCGGGTGCATTGCAAATATCTGTTCCTTTTGTTGTTGTTGCTAATGATGTTAAACTGTTCAATTCTACTTTGATATTATTTCCATTACAGTAACGAATGTAAATCGTTCACGTGCCAGCTAACTTTTTGAACGTGTGCCCTAGGTTCGCCAACCCTGGCCTAGTGCATAATCCGCAAATTCTTGATGAATTGGGTTTTGACGTACCAAATCAGCTTAAGTTCCTCAGAGAACCTAATTTGTTATCCATCCCGATGGCTCGCACTCACGTGCTAGCCATGTCTCCTGTTGTAAGAGTCATTAGATTAATCAACCAGGCTGCCATACACATTGACTTATTTAATGTTAGTTATGGGAGGTTGGTTGAGGTGTTTTTAAACATAACATTTTAGTGAATTATTTTATGAATGATCTACATATTAAGTTTTTTTTTTTGTTTTGTTCTACATTTGTGTTTTTTATGGTGTACTTACTTGGCCACAGTAACGATTTGGGAAACTGTAAAGTTACTGTGATAATATTTTGTAAATAAATAAAAATTATAACTATTTTTGAAAAGCGCGCACATCAGCGCTCACTAAGCGAATTTTTGAATTTTATGCAGAGATACGTTCGCGCTTCTGGAAAGGCAATCGCGATCGATTATGAGCATAGAGCCATCAACTTTAACGACGCAATCAGAAGAAAGATATGAGAGCAGAAATGTGGTATCTACCATTTTGTAGATTTCGCACACATGTGTGTATGCACTGAGTGTCACGGTCGATACGCGACTGTGCGATGCGGCCCTCGTTATACATACATACGTATGTACATTGTACATAATTATAGCACCCGTTTTGCTTTTCAACACCTCAAAACTCAACAAATAAAATAAACAAATTTAACATTCGTTCAAATTACCGACGCTAACGATCAAATCCGAGCGTTCGCATAAATTGCAACCTCAATTATTATCAGAAACGGTCGTTCGTTATCTCGACTGCATGGGCGTCCGGCCGGCCGGTAGGAGCGAGTTTTATTTTTTTCAATTAAACCATTTATGGCCTGTAAATTTGACCCGTCCGACCCAGTAAATATCCAAGATGGCGGGCCAAAAGCAAACTTTTATTATTAGCCTGGCCGTTTTTCACGGTGAAATTGCCAACCTGTTACGCGACCGACAATTTTCAACCCCCCCCCCACGGTTTTTTTTTTTTTTTTTTTTACGCTATCAAATTCGTGGAACGGGGACGAGGGAAACATTCGTACGAGTATGAGTTGTGATTAGCAAGTAAAATGAGTCTTTTTATTGTAGGTGTTGCGTTTACATGAGAAATTATTATTTATAGCGGAAACAAATTCACACCGCCTATCCATACAGACCGGTTTTCATTTTTTCCCTTTATTATTTGTTACAGGCAAAGTGTGAAATCCTGCATCGTATGAAATGCATACGCATTGACCAGGCAAATTAAAAAAATGTAGTATGCTTCATAAATTGCATATTTGAAAAACTAAAGTTTGAGAAATACCGTATAATAAACGGGTTCAAAAAAAATTATTTAATGAAGTGATATATTGAACGATCTTGTATTCCTTTATAAAGTAGTCAGTTCATGTATTGGTAGTCCTGATCTCCTTGAATCGATTTTGCTATTAATAGTATCAGCTGTTTTCCTTTTTAGATTTTTATTCGACAATGAACAACTTCATATAGTAATAATTTTTTTTGTACTCTCTTATCCCAATACTGCTTACATAGGTATGGTAATGACTGTAATGAGTATTCTGAAGAAGTAGAATAGATTTATTTCCGTAGACTTCCGAAGTTGTTTGTTATTATGGTTTGTGATTTTTTTCATCGTTTCATGATTGTCCTTTTTATTTATTGTTTTTTGTTTGACTTGTTTTACTTTTTTGTATCGTATGTTGCTATGTGCCATGTGCTGTAGATTAATATCTGTTGTCGAAGGCATTCAATACCGTAAATATACATATATGTATAAATAAAATAAATTGTTCTTCAGGTTCACCTGGTCAGATTGATGAGATAAAAATGATTCGGACAGCAAAATTCATTTATTTTATAATTTGTCTAAAAAGATTGGGCATTACAATGTGATACAATGCGGAGGTTTAATACTTTGATTTAATATTTAAATGGAAATTGACATTAAAAAGTTAACACAAAAAATACATAAAATTGAGTAGATATGCAATAAAAGTTTACCCATAAAAATATATGAATTTACAATAGCGATGTTATTATGAATGAACTATTTAGATGTAATCTTTAATTTAAAAGTAAAAATCGCATTATTTTCACAATTCTACTCGTGTCGGATGACTAGTGAAATCATTTGAAGTTCTTTTAATCTAACATCCCTCTGTTCGCTGCATTTCTATTATTTGCAATCGGAGCGTAGGTGCTCGTCACGTTGGAAATGAGCTTTTTTTTTTTCCTACATTGAAAGCTTTGCTTTTGCTTGGTTGACATCCACCGGAAATAAGCTCTCCCCGTGAGTGACGTCACTTGTGCACACAAACTCTGCACACGGAAGCACACACGAACGACATTTGAACACTATGTATGTATGTGTTGGCTTAGATAGCATAGCAATTGGATGGAAAACGTATTAAAAAAGCTCGCACGTTAAATGTAAATGTAAAATACAGAGTAGTTACGCCTGAGTTGAATTCGCGCCATACCGAGGGGCCAAAGATCAAACAATCTCATTTGGTTTGGGATGGTCTTTCGCGGGGTTTGCGAACCCCAAAGGTAATAATCGCTGTACACATTTATGTGGATGGGGAGGCTCGTTTGAAACATTAGCGGATTACTGAAGGGTGGCTGTGCTCATTGAAATACAACATGAAGTCTGTTGGGTGTCAGTTTTGCGAGCTTTGTTTGTCGACGAACTCGAATTATTAAATGCGCACTCATTGAATTTTTACCGTGAAAAATACAATTACACCTACAAATTTTACAAAAAAAAAAAAAGCTCGTTTCCTTTTTTGTAAAATTTTACAATAGATTTTCGGAAAAATAAGAGTCATTTTCAATATACATATGTAGGTATACCTACATCATATATTTCATTGCAAAATTTACTGCTTATAAATGTTATTCATAGAAATTTAGCATCGTTACGTGAATGTACGTACATATATATGTATAATATAGGTATACATTCTAATTCAGGGTCACTTTCTAAAGAAAGTTTTGAGGTGGATTTTTGGGTCGTATTTCTTGATACAATATGACGCAGTGTGAGTAAAAGGCTTATCCGAAGCGAAGGGTGGAAAATAAATGTATGATATTAGGCTGCGCTACTTGCAAGAACCTTCTGTATACCGAATGTCCCAAAAATAGCATGTGTTGTATGTCCAGTTACGCACGACTGGATTAACAACTATTTTATATTGCTTTTATATGCACCCATACGTAATATTATAAAACATTCAGATTTGTTTCCGGGAATAGCCGTATGCGCGTTACGCAAGAAAACGGAAAATAGATGGTAGGCATAATGAAATAGTAGTTTAGCGCACACGCCTGTGTGGGTATCAAATTCTATTTTTAAATTCATATTAAAAATCGTATACAGTTTGTTGTGTGCGTGTATATATTTTGATGTTAAATATACACACATGTGTATGTATGTATGTATGTATGTATGTATGTATATACGTACACATTTTGTGCAAAGTTGTAGAACTACGTGCATAAGTGGTAACTGTAGTGCGCGAAGTTCGTATAATGTTTAGCACAAGAGCCTTTGGAGTTGAATTTTCCAACAAATATGGTAAAATTTAAGTTTCATGTATCGGCATACAAAGCGGCGAACACGAATGATCGATTAAAAACGTTGTATATGTACATATGTACATGCTGAATCTGAGCGGATGCAATATCGGAAATAAAAATGCGCGAATATACGTTTTAGGTAAAAAAATACACGAAAACTAAATATATCGAAAAGTTTTTAATTGCATATGCCTATGTAATTTAAAGAAAATGTACTTTATCATAAATTTTAATAATTTGCGTTGAAATCACAATGAGATTTACTTAAATCTTTCAAAGATTTGATTAAATCTAAATTTTCCGTAAAGTTCCCAAGCGTACGCAAATGGCGATGCGATGAGGGAAGTGGCTGCAAAATTTGAATGTCTTGCGAAATTTTCCGAGGAAAACTTCCGACGGCGACGGGGAAAACACATCGAGGGTGATAAACATTTGAATTTCCCGTCGGTTGCGGAGATTTTGGGTCGGCTTCGGGTTTGGATATTGACGTTTAGAAGAAACTGAAGCTGGGGCAAGACATTACAAGGGTGAAAGCCGCGCTTAATTGGCCGAAAAGCAAAGAAAACCATTCAAACTAGGGATAAAGCCTTTTCTGGATCACACTCCTTTAACTCCAATGTACTGTAACCACAGTTAACAAACGATTTTTTTTATACCTACATACATACATACATATATGTATGTATAATAAGCCATAGGACAGTTTTATTAATTAATTTTGTTAAATTTAGCCTCTAGCATATTACCTTTGAGGAAATATGTTGGGTAAACAACTAATTTAAAACTTTTTCTTAATTACGATCAAACATTTTTTTAAATTATCTTTATTAATTTTGTAGACAAAATTGCATGCATTTTTAATATGAAAATTTGTAAAAATTAATAAAATCCAATTTTTTTAATATAAAACCAATAAACATGACTATAAATAGCTCAGTAACAACAACGACTATGTGACAAAAATCAACATTTCGATAGGTTCGTGCACAGATATTGTACCTATATGTATGTCCAATTTTATTTTAAAATATTTTAAGTGACATATGTACATCTCTTTTGCATGAAAACTATGAACGAAATGGACATATTACAATATATTTGAATAAGGCAATATCTTCTCAGACATACAATACTTTTTAAACATGAAGGTTTGATGCAGAGGGACGTTTTGTGTGTGATAATTAAATTTTTTTTTAAACTGGACATACAATATCTGTACACTAACCCATCGATTTATCCTAGAATCAAATTGTCAATTTTGTTTAGTGGAAACGTTACTTAAAAGTAAATTAACCAAAAACACTTCAATACACATTACGATATTACACCACGTATTATTAACAATATATCTAATATTTATTACGATAAAATATTAAAACGGGTTTAAATATAAACATGTATAAAATTAAGGTCGCATCCGGCGTTTCGACAATCAAAAATTCATTACGAGCCCGACGGATTTTGAAACGTTTGCCGAACGTTTTTCGGCAAACATTTACCGAACGCGACCTTTATACCCTTCATTGAAATTAAACAGAATCTTTTCGCGTGAATATTTAAACAACCAACTACGCGCATTACATACATACATACATTCGCGTATATGAAGTGTAATTGAAACCGAGTACCGCAAATAATAATCCGCGGAACAACGGATGATAGTACAAATGTTTCCGCGTGATTCAGTGCAACGGAGAACAACCCCATATTTATATGAGCCGCTAGTGGAGGGTTAAAAGTTTGCACAGGAAATAGAGCCGGGCCGTTGTGGCCCCAAAGCATTAATGTCTATTAGAGGGATTTGCGTGTGACGTTATCGCGATACAACCGACTAGAAATAACAGCTCACATTTCCTCAAAACCTTATCCACATCAATTCGGCGTGAAAGCGTGGCCGAAATCGTGACGGATATCGCTTTCACACCGCAACACGACCACTCACTCACTCAACCACCATACTTTTCGTTCGTTTTATATTTCATGCATTTCATGAAACCACAATCTGACGAGTGGATAAACGTTAAATGCATACGATTACCCAGCGGGCGTGTACACTGTTTTCTATCGTCGATGTGCAACAATGGACTGAAACAGTTGACGCAAACACTCTACATACATCAGTGGTCTCCAAACTCAATAAGGATGTGAGCAACTTTCAGAAATTGAAATTGTCTGGTGAGCTACTTATAAATATTCCTTCTTTATAATTTTTTATCATCGTCCTTTATCGTACCATACATAATATTATTATATTACTTAAAATAAATTAGGACATCGTACTTGAAAAATATTTTGAAATAAGTGTGAGTAAAAGTAAAAAAAATAATTAAAGAAAACAATGGCATTCACTTTCTTCCACAATTTTTTCAATTTTCGGTACCTTGTCACTCCCATCCTAATGCAATTATCAAGATGTATGTACATCTGTGATTCTGTTTCTATATTTACCTTCATAGTGGAAAACGTTGATTCACATTAGTAGGTAGAACAAAACAATGCCTTCATTTTGAGCGCAAAAATTGGATACTTTTCTGTTGGGACGAAAGGCCACACAGATTCTACAGTTGAGGCAACACTAAGCGACAAATTACATTGAAATTCTATCAATTCCATTTCTGATGAAGTGCCATTTTCTTGAAAACTTTTGACTATACAGCTATACACTAAACCGCAGATCAAACTGTTTTCGCAAGCTTGAAATAATCTGGACATGATTTTCACCTTTGTGGCTTTCATGATTTATTTCGTTTTCCAGCTTCTCTTTCAAACAGGGGAAATGTTTAACTTCTCCACGACTTAGGTTCTGATCCCAGAATGTAAGTTTGTTGGAAAATGCCTGTAGAGATCATTTCTCCAAAATATTTATCTTGTCCCTGAAGTTGAACATTCAGTTCATTTAATTTTTCTGTAACATCCACAAGAAAGGCGAAATCCCGCAGCCACTCAAAATTTGTAAGCTCTGAGTATATTCCATCACTTTCTTTGAAAAATTCGACTATTGTATGTAGCAGTTCATTAAAACGACGAAGAGCACGTCCTCTACTCAACCAACGGATTTCTGTGTGGAGCAGGAGGTTTCCATACTGGTAATTTAGCTCATCTGTCAGAGCCTTGAACAAGCGTCTTTGTAAAGCATAAACCCTCACCTGGTTAATAATTTTAACAATTTTCATTGCCTCGTTGAATTTTAGGTATTTTCATTGCCCTGGTGAATAGTGCAGTAATAAGATTGAAAATTTTTTACTGGTAAGGCAATGAAGCCATTTTGCAAAAAAGCTTAATTTTACAACGGCAACTTGTTCAGCATTTCATTGAAATTTAGTTCGAGAAATATTTCATGTCCAATAATAAAATTTGAGAGGAAAATTTATAAATATGATAAAATATCCTATGCGAGCTACCGAAAATGTCGCCGCGAGCTACCGGTAGCTCGAGAGCGACCGTTTGGCGATCGCTGATCTACATACAGATCATACGGTTTCCGAGGCACCGAGCAACGTTCCATTGTATCGTACGTTTAAAATTACATTAGACTACATATATGTACATAACTGCATCGGTATAGAATCGTATAGTATACCTAACCTATTTTTATTATTTTATCCTAATAGGATAAAATATTGTGATCGTGCAAAAATTCGACCTTGAGATTTTAACTGATTTGTATCAGGTATCATCCCCTGATCACATTTTCATGATTTCTGGAAAATGTTTGTATGTCTGTGTGTCTGTAAGTCTGTGTACCAGTGTGTAATAACTCAAAAATCGTTTATCCTATTAAACTGAAACTTCATATTTATATGTTTTTTACCAGCCATTAAAATTCAATACGCTTTCAAAATTTTTCGTCAACCGGAAGTAGTACTTACCTTGGAAAACCACTTAATTTTTTTTTTAATAAATTCCTGGCTTAAAAAAAGGCATACGACCAATGCGTCAATTGAAAAAAGTAGACATAAAGATTTTTTTAATACTTTTTTCCAAAAAGGACACAATATGTACATATTTACCATTAACCCCGAATCATTAATACAGTGGTCACCAACTGTCCCCAAAAAGTATACATACACTCGCACGCACACTAAGGTATATCAGGGGCTTTCAACCAAATATACGAGTACATTAAAACTAACAAAAAAAATGTGTGACGAAAAAAAAAATGCAAATGGTTATATCCTTTTTACTATTCTGCATTTCTGAACAGGGAAATTCCAACGAATGGGAATTTCCACAATCGTACTTTTATGAATTTAATTTAATTTCCTAATGAAATGGGTTTTTCCCAAGAAGAGTGCTTTTGCTACGCGTAAAAAAAGTGTCTAAGAATAATTAGCTCGAAGCATAAAAGGAAACTAACAACTTCCAGACTAGATCACTGTAAAAAAGTCATTTGAATCTATAACACAGGTCTCTGTTGTTTGCCATCATCCTGAACTCCTGTGGGTAAGTTTCGTTTCTTTTCTTTTATTACTATTCTCTGTTTATATACATATGTGTATCATATTATGTAGTTTTGTTCAAGACAAAAAAATATACCATTAGAAACTTTTTGGGGTCGTGTAAACTCGGAATATGGAGCACTGAGCTCTACTGCCATTAAAAAAATTTTAATTTTTTCTACCACCTACCTATGCGAACAGGCATTTTCTACAATGTCCAATATGTAAACGAAATCGCCTCAAAATTGAAAACCCCATCCGTGTCGCTATATCCACGATAAGCCCAAGAATAGTAGATTTAATAAATTAAAGATATTGTTGCTAGTGTGGATTAATTTTTGTTTCAATACATTTATATTTATGTATTTTTTATGTTTAATAAAGTATTATAATTAAATTGTTTTTTGGTATTATTTTATTTCAAAATGAGTACCCCTGTTCCAACTTAAAATACGTAGAATTTATTATAAAAGGACTTAAGTCAGTGAAATGTGCATCCAAAAAAGTCACAAAACTATGAAGGGTCAGTGAGCATTTCAGGTAGCGGATTAGCGTACATAGCTTTGGTAATATTTCTAACTGAGATAAATGACAATAGAGATGTCGTCATCAGTTATTACGTAGACGGGATTGGCTGTTAAAAAGGCAAGGCTCCACCCACACCTATACATACAAAAACTGGGGATAGCGTGGTGACCGCTGCATTAATACATTAAAAAAAAATCACTATTCGCTTTCCGAGCATTTCGTAGAATGTTCGTTAGATTACCAGTGTGTGTGTGTGTGTAGTTAACTGAATGTAAAGAAGAATAAATAATCAAACTAGGATGGAGCACTTTCGTAAGAATTAACATCATTTTTAAATCCAACATCCCACTATGCTTAAAGAAACTTACATTAGACCAATTCATATTGCTAGTTATGACGTATGGATATAAAACGTGGATGTTAAATTCAATAATGTTACGTAAGATCCAGTGCACACAGAGAAGCACGGAAAGATGTATTCTTGGTATAACAAGAAGAGATCGTAAGAGGAATACATGTGTAAGAAGCATGATTAAAGTGGCAGATGTAGCGGAACGTTTGAAAAAGTTGAATTGGCAATGGGCTGGACACATAGCAGAATGGATAGCAGATGGACGCGAGAAATATTGAAATGATATCCGAGAGGATGTGAAAGAAAGCAAGGTAGACCAATTTGACGATAGGCTGATGAATTCAGAAGAATGTGTGGAATCAACTGGATGCAGATTGCTCAAAACGGGCAGGAATGGAAGAGGCTTTCATCCGGCAGTGGATGGTGAACGGCTGAAAATGATGATGATGATGATGAATAATTATTCTTTATATGTAATTATTTAAAATAATTATTATTAAGTGGCAGATATAGTGGAACGTGTGAGAAATTGGAATGAATTGATTGCAAATGGACGCGAGAAGTAATTGAATAGTCCGAGAGGGTGTGGAAGCAAAGAAGACCACTTACTGATCACTTAAGTACTGACCCTTTATAAAACTTAGTGACCGTTTATTAAAATTACTCACCATTTGGTATACATAGGTATACCTCATAAATACAGGCTTTTATTTAATAGAATGAATATTATTTTTAAATCGAACATTCATTTATTTATTTATTTAATTACAAAAACACCCACCATGACATAATAGATTAACCAAATCGTCATGGTGGGTAAATTACAAAAATAAACATAATAAAAATAAAAAATAAAAAATTCTAAATGTACACAAAATCACTTGACCCTTAGAATCTGCTCAATCAAGCAACTGTAACTTCCAAAGAAAATATCAAACGAGAGAGCTACCCGATTGAGCAAATTGATTGCTCTAGCCACCGGAGAAGATGACACCATATTGGTTCATACCTCAGGTGGATAGAATAGTAAATCCGAATGCAAATTCTGCCTGGAATTACGGTACCCACAATTTCATTTCCCGTAGGATCTGAGGATTGTGCACCAAACCAATCAGCAACTTGTAGAAATGCTTTCCTAAGAATAGTTGCCGCCTAGACTCCAACGAGTAGAAGCCCAGGGCAACCTGTAGAAATGCAGTTGGGTACATCCAAGGATAGCGCCCAAATTCCATCACGTACAAATACCTTAGAAACTTCTTCTGAACTTTTTCCAGCATTAATTTTTTTATTTTATTTTATTTTTCGTTTTAAAATATACCGATGTGACTTCACAGGTATCCCTAAAACGCCACATCGGCCAGATACATAATATAAATATAGAATTAAAAATGAGAATTATAATAAAAATATTAATAATGATAACAAAACCAAAAATAATTATAATAATAATATATAAAAATGATAATAATAATAATAATAATAATAATAATATTAATAACAATAATAATAACAGTATTAATAATAATAACAAAATAATTGCATAAGAAAATAAAAAATTATATATCAAAAAAATCCAAAAATACTGACAAGTTGCTGTCAGAGATCATGAACAAGTCAACACTCCTAGCAATCCGATTTAAAAGTGTTATCGCACTCGATACCGGCGAGTTGACGAGCATACAGGTTCGTGCGTGCACAGGCAAGAAAAGAGACCGCGCTCGAGACTCATCGGAATGCTCTGGAACCCATAAACGAAGCTCCTTGAGAATCTCCGGATTATCTACCCGACCCTTTAATAATCCAGAAAAATGTTTGATCAAGCAAACTTTTCTCCGAGTTTCCAATGATCTGTATCCCAACATTCCTAATAAAAATGCACTGGGATACAGAAACGGGTAAAAACCATACTCCTTCATATACAGGTGCCGAAGAAATTTCTTCTGCACTCTCTCGATAAGTAAACAGTACTTCGCCTCAGAGGGGCACCAAATCTCGGAACCAGACTCCAATATACTACGGACTAAAGCGCCATACAGAACACGCAGCACAAACAGGTTGTTAAAATGACGCACATTCCGCATGACAAATCCAAGCATCCTAGAAGACCTGTTACAAATGTCTGCGTAATATATGGGTCCAATCACTACTATTCCGCTATATAATATAATGAATTTCGTATAATGAATTTCCCAATGAATTTTGACCAATGTGTATTGCCAGCTATGACATACGGATGTGAAACGTGGATGCTGAACTCAAGAATGCTTCACAAGATCCAGTGCACACATAAAAACATGAAAATATGAATGCTTGGAATAAACAAGAAGAGATCGAAAGAGGAGCATAAGACTAGTGGCGGATATAGGATATTTTAAACTGGAACTCTTTGAAGCTGCACCATTAAGCCGCGTACTCATTAGCGAACAGCGCGTGTAAGGCCGGGAACACACGAACCTCTTTTGGCGGTTGGCGGCGGTCGACATCGCGGCAGTCGCGTGCAGTCGCTTCGACAGCAAAAAGCCGCAAGGCACCTGCACGCCAACGGCGTAATAAAAAGTAAAATAAAAGGGCTGCTCTCGACAAAAAACGCGGCAGCTCAGCGGAGACGGGCAGCCGCTACCGGCTCTCGACCGCCGCCGACAGCACCAAACGTCCGTGTGTTGCGATCTACGTAATTGTATACAATTCTATGGTCTGCTGAAACGCGGCTTCACAAAGCCACCAAATTGGACCGCCGCCAACCGCCAAAAGAGGTTCGTGTGTTCGTGTGTAATGTAATACGCGTTTGATGCACGCTAATGTGGACGCACACTGTGCGCCCCTTTGCGTTTGACCGACACCGAGTGGATCGCCACGATCGTTGCAGAGCAAAGTGTGCGCGCGAACGCGTACACATTTACACACATTGTTGCATTACACGAGCGGTTCGCTAATGAGTACGCGGCTTTATACGTTTGAATGAGCGCGGCTGCCTTTTTATGTACCACTGTTACAATTTTACAATTTATTCCCGTGACAATGTTGAGTGAGCGCAGATTGAGTGCAATATTCCGCCTCGAGCGCGATAATTTATTTGGATTATCCTTATCAGCCATGCGATTGGGTTGTACTGTGATGACACGTCCCGGGGCGTGTCAGCGTGACCAGCATGCAGCATCAGAACTACCCTCAAGTCGGCTTCCGGAAGGGGTTTGGGTACTATTCCGTATGCAGATGTCGAGGAGAGCACCCCAGCCGTAATGATCCCTTCAACTTAACCCTCTCGCCACGGCGGAATTTGTTCTGAAAATTTTATCATTAATTTCTAATTTTTAAACGCGAAATACGCAATGCAGTACCGAAAATCGTCATCGCTGCTTTAAGCTCTCGTTAACATGCATGGAATCGTGGAACTGCTTTGAAATTTTTATGTCATCGCATGTGAGGGGTTGAAATCGCTTCGGCGAAATAAGTATTCGCTGTGCGTTCGTTGCATATATCAAATGGCTAAAGTGTGCAAATTCGCTTCGAGCTGACATCGGCATCGATAAGCTTTGTATGTATGTATTATGTTGCACAAAAGCTTGACATTTCGAAACGTTATGGGTCGTACAAAGTCGAGACTCTACTCCTGCTCCTAACTCAAACTCCAACAAAGTCGGTCGTCGTAGGAAACTTGCGGATGTCGCACAATGTCAATTAGCATTTTGAGAAACGGAAAGTTTTGCGTTTCTCGAATAAAAAGAATATTTAATCAATATATTGTTTCGAAAGTCGCACAATAGAATTTACGTAGCAGGATCACAGTGGGCTGTTTATTTTTATTTAAAAATAAATAATATTACATTTAAATTTTAAACTACGCCATGATTACAATAATTGCAGTGCTGTGATGATTTCACAATATTAAAAATGGCAGTCGAAGTCTACTCGCACAACGTGTCTACGAAACAAAGATGTACACTCGACTTTGCATAGAATAATATATAGTTGACTTCCTTGCATTTTATTAGTAATTAAATTATACGCTTCGAAATACAGTAGACTGGGGATTATTTTGGATCACTTTTAATCGGATTGCGGATTAGCCGGGCTTTTACTGAAAAGTAATCAAGTGCGGTAACCTATCATATTATTATAAAAGTAGTGGTGTGCCCGTCATAAGACGATGGATTTACCCAACCTGAGTACAGTGAAACAATTGCATAGTGTGCCATCAATTGAATGGGTGTACGGCCATAAAATCGCGTTGTCCACTCCAACCAGTTTTCAAACATTCCTCTATATCTGCCACATTGATCATGTTTCTTACCCGTGTATTCCTCTTACGATGTCTTGTCATATCGAGCATGCAATCTTACGTAACATTCTCGAATTCAGCGTTCACGTTTCAAATCCACACATCATTGGATTGATAGTATGCCTGCTTTTTTAAGCGTAGCGGGATTTTGGATTTAAAAACTATGTTCATTCTTCCAAAAGCACTCCATATACATATGTACATATGTATGTACATCCAGTCATATTCACCAACTTTCCTATCAACTATCTCTACAATATGATTATCAACTGTGACTTCATGTGTGACTGTGAATTTTATATATAACTATTACACTGAGCAACAAAAAAAAACCCAGAACGGAGATTATTAGATTAATCTTTACTAAGCAAAAGCCAAAAAAATGGATATTTTTACATTTTTTAAATCGCGAATATCTCATAAACGAGAGCATATATCAACAAAAATCATTATCGGATTCGAATTCAGTGGGTCAAACTTAGTAAAGATTTAACAATCTCCGCTCTGGGTTTTAAAAAACGTGATTTTTTTGTTGCTCAGTCTTATTAAAGAAGAACAAAGTTGCAATCATAACTCATTTTCGCAACATCCTGAACATGTCTCCTTTGTGCTCTGAGGACGCTATTTATAGTATTTACTTTTACATGTCGAGTTTTTCACTTAGCTACTTTGGCGATTATCTTTATGAGTTACCTAAAAAAAAAAAAATTAACACTTTAGTGAATTTTCTCGGACACTGCATGCCACTCTATCGTTTATTAATTCCGACGGATTTAAGCGATTTCACCACCGCGCCTAACAATATCGTTCAAACTTATCACACGGCCGATAAATAAAATAAAAGCGTACGGATTGCGTTTTAAGCGATCGCATCCTGTACAACCGGAGCGAACCGGTCAGGTGAAATCGAGGGGGGGTTCGATTTTTAATGGTGCTTTTAAAGCGGCGTATGGTACGCTAGGTTGAGTTGATCAGTGGCGTCACGCCCGCGATAAGCGGTCGGTAATTGTTGTTTATTGGCCGTACCGGAAGCAGGAAACTTTCGATCATTCTCCTCGGATGGTTTCTGGCCACAGTCGCTAGGGGATGAGGGATGGTAAACCCACCCTTAAGCCCCACGATATGCATCGCAGAAGGAGTGGAGACGCAGGGAGGTCGACCTCGCCCCCAACTTTTAATGGGGCGCCGTCATGCGAGAATTGTTGGAGCCTGCTCGTACAGCCGTCCTTTAATTTGACACAATTTTTCGCAACAATTCACAAGCTTTGGCGACGAAGCATTAGCCCATAAAATAGCCCGACGGAAAATAATCTCGAATAAATTTGAGCGTGGTAGAGAAAACTTATCAAAGTTTCGTAAGCATTATGGTAAGTGACAGAGAAGCATGGAAAGATGTATGCTCGGTATAACGAGAAGAGATCGTAAGAGGAATACATGGATAAGAAGAACGACCAAGGTGGCAGATACATATAGCGGAACGTGTGAAAAAGTCGGGGTTTGGCTGTGTCGGACGCGGTCGTGGGTTTTCCGCGAATACGTCTGCGTTAGCGGCTAATATTTTATTTTGAATATGAGAATGAAATGAAAGCATCGACATGGTTACATTAATATATTTTTATTTAGCATAACGAATAAAGTCTTAGCTAGTAATCGGTTGAAATTTTATTAATTTATCACTAGCTGACCCGGCATGCGTTGCAATGCCCGATACCGTTCCGTTCCCGTTCCCGTTCCTAGTACGTTTTCTGACGCGTGAGCAGGCCGTTCCCGATCCGTTCCCGTTCCTGTTCCAGATCCCGGTCCCGTTCCCGATCCCGTTCCCGATCCCGTTCCTAGTACGTTATCTGACGCGTGAGCAGGCCCGTTCCTGTTTACGTTCCCGTTTTTTCCCGATTCCAGATCCCGGTCCTGCTCCCGATCCCGTTCCCGTTCCCGTTCCTAGTACGTTATCTGATGCGTGAGCAGGCCCGTTCCCGTTCCCGTTCCCGTTTTATCCCGATTTATTTTCACAGGAACCATCCCCGGCATGATCACAATAAGTCCTGAAAGTTTCATCGCGATCGGTTGAGTGGTTTAGGAGCCTATAAGAGACAGACAAACAGACAAGCAGACAAACAGACAGACATTAATTTTTATATATATAGATTGTAAAGAGTGGCCGTTGTTTTCCCCGCGCGCCGCGTCGACTTTCTGATGTTACCGATACCGTCTCACTCGTTCTGTCACAGACAATTTTTATACTGATCGATAGATGATTAGACCCTCTTTCTGATGATATGCGTTTTTTTTGTATTTTCTATTGGCTTTTCAGCGAGTATGGGCCGACAGTGAAATTTTAGTTAAATTTAGATTTTTGACTTGGTTTTTTTTTTCCCAAAAAAAATAATGTACACCGTTCACTTTTATGGCTTAAATCGACAGATCTTAAAGAGACATTTCGTTTAGTAGCAGAATCACCGCGCTAGCACGTCAGAATCGCGAGATATGTACATATACTGCATGGAAATTTCCAAAAACGTCCAAAATAGCCGTTGGAAGTTTTACGCCCCCGCGCTTTGCGCATGCACGCGGTGCCAAATCAAGGTCATAAATGTATCGCAGACGTATACCCAAGTGAATAAAACAACCTTCATGTCAATGATGTTATTAGTAACGAAGTTATAGTGTCGGAATTTATGCCCATCCAAACGTAACACCACCGTTTCCGTACTGGTTCCCCATACTGGTCCGCGTATACATAGACGTATTCACGTCAAAAGTTAAAGTGGCAATGGGCTGGGCATAGTGAGAAGAATGGATGGCAAATGGACGCGAGAAATACTGAAATGGATTCCGAGAGGATGTGAAAGAAAGCAAGGTAGACCGAGTGAACGATGGGCTGATGAATTGAGAAGAATGTGTGCAGTCAACTGGATGCAGATTGCTCAAGCCAGACAGGAATGGAAGAGGATTGGAGAGGCCTTCATCCAGCAGTGAATGGTGAACGGCTGAAAATCATAGTAAGTGTCGTCGTATAACGTTCGATATTGTAAAATTGTTCAAATACTACATTTATTAGTTAATTTTACACAATAAAGCGGATCGATAAAAGAAAATTGCTTGTTTATTGTCGGACATCATGCGATTTATCAACCTGTATTTTTAACTCACGTGTTTTTACTATATTTTTATTGCCGACGTTTATGTCTGATGACATAAGCGATAACCTTCATTATATATGTATGTACATATGTATACGGATTGATTGAAGGCTCGTAATAAATTTTTTGATTTAGAAACGAAGTTATCACTTTTACAAATTACTTATATATTAGCGTGAGCCGTTTGGGTCGTTGTGGTCACGCTTTCGTTGCCAACGTAAAAAACATTTTTTTTAGCGGTGTGTTGGCAACAAGCTCTGTGTCAAAACTGGTTCAACTGATTTTATGATGTAAAAGAAAGCAAGGTATTCTTTTTTGAAAGGTAGGTTACTGTTTTTTACAATGATTTGTGCACGCGGAAAACGGAAAGAAGTAACAAGAAGGTAGACCGTAAAAAAGTAGACGATGGGCTGATGATGGATTGAGAAAAGAATGGTATCCGAGAGGTGTAGTCAAGTGGATGCAGATTGCTCAAGACATACAGGAATGTAAGAGGATTGGAGAGGCTTTCATCCAGCAGTAGATGGTGAACGGCTGAAAATGATGGTTATTATTATCTAGTATGTAGTAGTGTGTGGAGTGAGCTAAAACTTTCCGACTGATCCGATTTGGTGCAAATCCGACTCCACCGCTCTGGTTAATAATTTTTTGTTAAACAACATAATCAGCGCTTCGGATGTGATGGGATAACAAAATCTTGTATAACATTATGCTAAGCACATTTTGGTAAATGGGTTTTAATCATGAAAAGAGTAGAATAGCCATCGTATAATACATATTGTAATATGTACGAGTGAGTGTACGTATGTGTTTTGATTTGTGAACTATAGGAAACAATGCGTTTTGTTAGCGAGTTCTTGTGAATCTAAAAGCCGTCGTTGAATTTCTATACGGAGCGACACAGCGTGACGTGAAAGTCGCGCGCACTGAGCACAGCCGAGTTGGAAAATCAAGCTACGTTACCGTGTGATGCGGTTATTTACACTGTGAATAGAAAATTCGCTTACTGGATATATAATTTCGTATTATATATACAATTTTAAAATCAATGAGGAAAGTGTGTAAGAATTTTGATAAAAATTTAAGAGTCGGAAAATTACTGTAATGAAATTCATTTTGTTTATATACCTTTGAATTGAGCTCAAACTGTGTCAGTTACTTTGGTAGTTATTGTGAAACAAACAATGCTTTCGAAATTTTTCCCATTGTATTTAATTAAATTAAGGTAAAATATCAGCGTCTGAAATTTTCCAAACACCACTTTTAATTTCGACTTTAAGGAAAAGAACGCCCTTCACAGCTGTTTCAAATTACTAACGAACGAACGTAGAGGAAAAAAATCGAAAAAGTTCCTCTCCTTGCTCCAGTGCCGGTGTAGGAAGAAAAAAAAAAAAAAGCATATTTTCAATAACGATAAATACTTGCATATAAATCAGCAAAGATTAACCGCTAAGATTATTACTTAAATATAATATACATACAATATAGTAAGAAACACATGTGTATATACAGTATGTAAGAGAAATGAAGAAAATAAATTTCTTCGAAATTCATTATATTATTAATTTATTTATCTGTTATTAAATAGTATGCGACATACTTGGTATACACTTATCGTCATGGTTGGTATTAAATTCCATTAAAAAAATTTAATCCCTACGCAAAAGCACGCAAGACACTGATGTTCTTAAATAAATGTACATTTCATTGTGAACTTCGGAGTCGCTTCATTAGAGTAAATCATCTCGAGTGAACTAATTAAAATCTTTTTAATTTTCTTCCGACTTGGCAAAAGTGAAAGCGATTTATTTCCGGCAACTCTTTAACGAACGTAAACGTTCAACGTGACCCCTAAAAACCATATAAACAGATTAAGTGCAATTTCAACAGTATACGAGTGTTTTCATCTCACGAAGGGGAATCCCCACACCTCGTTCTGATATGCGCAGTAACCAAACCTCTAACTAGTTTGTCACGAACGCATATGAAACCTGCGCAACAGAAAGGGTGGGGGATTCCCCTTCGTGAGATTAAAACACTGTATTTACGTATTATACACACGTATAATAGTGTAAATTTGAAACACTAGTATAATATGACGGAATCGAGATGTCCGGGGATCTCTGGGATTTAGAGAACCTGCGTATATTTGAGTGTGCGTATACGGGTACAGGTGGGGTCCACGACCCAGAGACAGGTTGTTGAGGATGTTGGATTTATTCAGGTGTACATTGTCTATTTAGTATCCACGTTAACCCACACACCGGAATGTGTATACACCGAACATACATAGATGAGATGAGGTCACCTCAAAGCGACGGGGGAAATTCACGCTCGAGCCTCTATTAAAATTTGCCCCGAAAACCGTGTGATTGCGAATAGCGGTGTCAAATTCGACAGTTTCGATATTTAAAGCCATACAATATTTATAACTCGTTTTGAATTTGACATTACTGGTGATATGCGTCGTGTATATGTACATACATACATATACTCGTTAGATTATATCGTCGACGATATTTTATGTGATTTCCGAATCAAATTTTCTCCTGGTTAAAATTAAAACAATACTGTATTTATGTACGTACATACATACATATATAGGTCACTGCGTAAAATAAAAAAAAGTGTTTAAAATAACGTTTCATGTTTAATAAATATCTGTATGCCACGACCCAATTCATGCTAAAAAATACTAGGTCATCGTATATTTAATAAATATTCGGAATACCCGTGTACACATAATGTTTTGTTTGATGCTGCGATTGAAAACATTAAAATATACCTATATGTACATATGTATATACATATGTATGTACCTTTCGGTGAGTCATGTCGTATGCGCAATGTAAATATTAGCATTATTTTTAATTCAAAATGTAACAAAAACACGGATAGGTATTTTTATGTGTGTACGAGTATTTATTTCATTTTGAATGTAACGATAATGTCGCATGACCATTTTGCGTGACATTTAGTCATCACGTCGAATTTTCTTCGACAAAGTCAATTAAAATAAAATGAAATATCAAAAAGCGATTTAGTGTTAATTACACATTTTCGGAAATTGCACTGCAATAATATTTTCCATATACCTACGATTAAAGTTCCCCCGTGAAAAAGGATCGCACATAATATTACCTGACCATTGTGCATTTCATAACAAGAACCTGTATGATTGTGAGCATTCGAGTTTATTTGAATGCAAACGAGCCAGCATTAGCATAATTTGAACATAATTCTTTCAATATGTTTTTTTTTTTTAAATCGTAAGCTCCATTATGAAAGCTGTGCCTCCATTAGTTAATGTAATTTAGCATCAAAATGAGCCTCCAAAGCGGAAAGCTTAATGGGCTTAGGAGGAAAGCGAATCTACACTGCTACACGTGAAAATTGTTATTTTTTTCTTTCGTATTATCTCGCAAGTGCGATAATGTACTGAAATTTATTACATTTTCTTTTTAATTGCCCCATATCTTCGTAACACCTTTCTATTATATTTTTTACTTTATTTCATATACATACATACATACATATGTACGTAGTATTATAATAATATGAAAATTCGACATATGTATTATATAGGTACATACATACTACATATGTACATATGTATGTAAATTAAGGTGGCAATTTTAACAACTTTTAACTTTTTTTAACAACGTAGTATCTTTTTTATCCTAATCGGATAAAGTATTGTGATTTTTTCCTATGGTCTTGCTAGTTGTTATAAAAAAAATCCAGATTAAAAATATTTTTCGTACCGTCGAAAGAATTTTTAAAAAAACACTTTCGAAAATCTCATACATTTCGAGAATATTTTTTTTTTGTTGTTTTATTTATTCAATATTTTGACAGTTATAATTAAATATTATTGTAATTTTTCGATTAAAGATTGATATTATGTAGCATTTTTTGGTCTCGCAGTTGGTTTATTATACTGTAATATAGGCTGGTAAAAAAAAACTTAAAATTTTATCACAAAGAAGACATTTTGATTACCTATGTATATATACCTAAATATATGTACATACATGTAACGTGTAAAGTTTAATTTTTTTTCTATTAAATATTTATTAACGTTTGTTTTTCATTCTTGAAGACAAGTATCGTGCGGAGATACGACTACATATATCCGATATAAGATGTGACCATAGTAGCCGCACACGTGTACAATTAACTTCTATTTATACGGTTAGTCAGATAATTCTAGTCGTACACGAGCTTGCCAACCACAGGAAGATAAATTATTTAACGAGGAAATAATAGGGGAAACTCAACGAGACGCCACTTTTCCTCGACGTTCTAGTATTACGTGGCTTTCAACTTTAACACTAAAAGCCGACGTCACTTTACGCGACGAGTTTACGGTAAGGCACGCGCTTCTATCGATGTACTTTGTAATAGTAAAGACAGGCTCTTATTAGTCCGTCTTATCACATTCAGTTACCTACGTTTTCAATATTAATGCAAGTCTCCCCACATAAATATGTACTCGTCAATCATTCGACTAATTAGTCGAATACAAGGTAATGAACCCGTTTTACATTGATTATTTAATCGAATCGTAATATGTAGACTCCACCGAAGTTCAGTCAATTAATTATTTAAAACACCAGTGAGCACTTTAATTTGGATGATGAGCCAAAACCAAAGCAGCCGAGACATTTTAGATATGAATACTTGCACCGAAATCGAAAGCAGTAAAAAAATTATTGGTTTCGGTTCGATTTGAGGAAAGTTTTGAAGGGAATCAAAACCAAATTTTAAAAATTTCGATCTTAAAATCTAAGCCAGAATGTAAATTGTTATATCTGAGCATTCTGAAATATATAGCAGATTTGGTGTCAGAAGTGGGATCACACACAAATAACGAGAGCCCACCCGCAAGATCATCGAGATATATGTACATATGTACATACATATGTTATAGTAAAAATAAGCTTTGTTCCAAAAATCGAACTATCATTGAAATGTGTTAAATCTCTGGCTATACATAATTATATATATATATATAATAGCCGAAATCTGTCTGTATGTCTGTCTGCTGATAACGCTCGCTGAGGTAAATAATTAAAAAACCAGAACGAGTCGGATCACTATCTTCCAAATGGAGGCGATGACGGACGTGTTATAATTGGCCAATATTTATTCTTAAAGGGCTCGCGACTTTGCTAAATTGTTACGTTGTTGTTATTATAACGCGCCATCGATGGCGCTTGGTTACATAGATGCAACAACTATAAAAACTATTAAATTTAATATTATTTTTCAGTACGGGTGATGAGAAACCGCTCCGTTGATATTCAACTGGCTTACACTAGTACCTACATTTATAATCTTCGATATTTGAATAAATTTTTGAGTGCATTAGCGACTTTAATGTTGTGTTTTCGGTCTCTTTACTGACTCGTTTCGCATTTCAGTCCATTTTCTATTCTCGGACTGTGTAATTTGCAGATCCATAACGATACGCTTGTAGCGCAGCGCGAAACATTTCAACTAAACGGATTAAACGTCTAAACGGCGTCCTAGCATGCGATTCTGCTTTATTTTTTGCCTGCATTCAGTAGCTAATACCACGTCTAATTCGCCCGTGCAGTTGCACTTGTTACGGGGTGATTTGCATATTTTGCTACCGAAAAAAAAAATCCCATTAGAGCGTAAAATCGCCTTTCATCGCATGTATTGAATAGCCCGACGTTTTCAATAGGCGCGGTCTGTGTATAGACGTGCGAAAATTTTCCATTTCCCGCGAAATGCTTACATTTTATACAATGCACCGTTATTGATTTTCAATTCATATCCGCACGCGACCCAGGTATACGAGCACCTGCGGCTATAACTCGCATTTCCGGCTGTCTAGAACATACCTTTGTTATTGCACTGATGCTCTATTCTCATTGAGGTACATAGATCTGTCGATCATTTCGCCTGGACATGGATAGTTTCAGTACACCAGCTATAGGGCGACATTGCATTGTTATTCTATCTATTATAGGTAAGTAGGACAAAACATATTGAATATCAATATCATTTCCAACAGCAAAGTTAGAAATCTCATTTGCAGTTGATTGGATAATACGAATCCTATACTGACATTACGATGATACTAGAATTTTTCAGTACTGTATTAATATTTTTGACGGCTGCGTATTATCGGCGGCAATTTATCATATTGTGTCGAGTGGGTCAACATGACGAAATATTATGACCAATAAGATATTTCCGGTTACTTAGTTTACGGGGGTGGGTGGACTGATTGATGAGAAATTCTGATATATTATATGTAAGCATACACTCACTCGCACGTACATACCGTAACTTATCGATCGACCGCACGATACTTTCGCCACATTTTTATCGTTGCATTCAACTATCAGATTTCGCGCTGGGTTCGTGTACGTGTATTATAATTATGAAAGGCTGTGTATTCGCGCTTAAATTGTGCCATGCCATGTATTTGCAAATTAATATATTATACGGTGGCATCCAGCTGCTATTTTGTCCGTGTTGCGATAAAGCTACAATACGTTAACAGGTGACCTTTAAGATGTCATACGATAGTTTGATAAAGGTTCGTGCGTGTGTGTGTGTGTATATGTATGTATGTATGTATGTATGTAAATGATTTGTCGAGTCCGCAAATTTAAGCTGGTCAAACAGGACAAATTTTATACACATAATACGTAGATGAAGGTATTTGTGTAATGTAGAGGTCCACGCTACCTTTGCCCTATATATTAATATTTCAATAAGTGTGGGGTTATTTCGGGCGTGGACTTGCATACAAATTCATAGTATGTAGTGTCTCAGTAGTGAATCGCAAACGCACATTTCACTCTTGCAAATAGATTATTTCAGTTTGACGGTTTACAAAATCAATCAATTCAATCTTGCAATTAGTTCAAATATTTAACTGTGAAAGTTATTTCGAATTAATATTGAGTAGTATAAATCATTAAAGATTACTTGATTGCGCTCTGATGCCGCCCTAGAAACTCTGAAGATTGTCATGTACTGATCCCAAAACTTTACCGATTACCGTATTCGCCTCCCGGGGTGTACTACACAATTATGGAAACATGGATATAACTCGATTGTTAATCGTTATTCGAGTAACACGATCTTAATAAAGATTTCATTACAATTCCGATGTACATATCTGCGCTAAAACAAACCAGATAAAAAGTCAAGAAGATAAAATTTTATTATTTTTTTATTAATTCACATTGATTTTTTCCACCTTTGTTCGAGAGGCTGTAGCTATTGATTTAACGTGTTGACGACCCGCATTGTCAACAGTTTTGTGCCGGCGGTTGGTAAACACTTCGACGACCCGAATATACGCCTTATAAGCAAGCGTGTGCGGTTTATATGGCGACACCGCTGTGGATGTTATAGTGCGGAAATCTTAGTTTATCTCGTATACCGTAGCCACCAGCCACTTTCCTTCCTGCCGGCAAATAGACACTAAAACTTATTTTATGTACAGTTGTAAAACTGAGGTCTGAGAACATGCCGCCATTCCGAAGTGTCATGTAAATAAGTAGGCGAGAGCGCGTAACGCAACAGTAAATGTCTAATAATTCGCACGGAACGACAAGATTTACGGTTGTTGAAAACTTACCCGGCAAACTGTTGACCGCACTGGCGTTGCTTTCCACATACGACGACGTCTTAGAACTCCACCTAGAAGTTGTCCTGTTGCGAATTTTCCCTCCAAAGAGGAAAAAAAACGTATTTGAAATTGTCCTCGAAATATTGTCGAGAAAAAAATAAGTTCCGCTTATGTATAATAAACCGTTGATGGAAGCGAAAAATGTAAACTGAATTATCTTCAGGCAACTCCATTAAATACGACTGGGTCAGCTGTAAAAAAAAAAGAATGTTTACAAAGGAAAGGATAATTTACTTAAAAAAAACTTTGGTTGCCTGAATTCATAATTCATCCTAGCAAAGAAGAGACGAGGATAGCAGGGAAAAATCTAATGGGCGAGTGGAACAACAAAAGAAAACAAGTGGAAAAAAACTTTATCAGTTTTCTTCAAAAAAAAAAAAGGGAGAAGGGTGTGTTTGAACATTTACCAAAGTTACTTTTGATAAACAACTTTGCTTTCAATAAAAAGTAACACGCGAAACAATAGCAGATTGGTGTAGTAAGCGTCAATAAAATACTTCCACTGATAATGGCGACAAACTATAGATATTTCCGGAAAACAAAGACAAACCATCTTTTCATTTGTGACATTAAAACAAATACACGAGAGATTAGGTACTACAGGTAGGAATAAGTTAATAGTTAATAGCTCAAAATTAAGTAGATTTACAACAGCGGTCGGGAACCTGCGGCTCTTCGAATCAAAACTTGCGGCTCTCATTGACACCCAACATTTTGCGTGAAATAAAATAAATATTCTTCACAAAATCTAGAAAAATTTAAGCTAATTTTTCTCTTTCCATACTTTACCTTCATGGTCTTAAAAAGGTTTAAAACCTTTTTCTTTATAATATTTTCAGCAGTAAATTGACTCACACTAAGAAATATCATGAACTATTTTCACACAACTCCAGTCCACAAATAAGTAGTGTTTATTTTAATTTTAAATATACATAATACATACATACATAATCCGAAAATAATATGTCGCCAAAATTTTATTGATCTAGGAAAAGTATATTATACAGGTGTTGTTGTAATACACGGCGGAAAGATGGATGCTTTTGATAACGTGCGACCTTTGGACCCTAAACGCTTCTTAGGATATTCCGTTATCCACCCTAACGAATGTACATTCGTATTCTACCACTCACACTCTACCATTAACATATTCTCTTCATTCTTTACAAAACAATTATTTATAATAACATAATATATAACATGAATACATATATGTAATATTATTTGTATTTTTTATACATATGTACATACCAAAAAATAGAGGTTTTAGTGTCTCCAATTGGCTAGAAAATGCTCTTTATGCATTTTTTCTAATATTCCTACCAATTACGAAAAATGACGAATTCTACGAAATGCTTGCTGTCTGAGATGAGGGATTTTCCTTGAACGTTTTTATTTTATTGACTTGAACATTTTATTATATGTCATTTATTTTATACATACATATTTTATATTGTACATATTACTTCATTATGTACGTATTGTGATTTTATTATATTTTTTACTACGTGTATATATGTATGTATGTACGTATATATATAATTTATAATATATATGTAATTTATCCACAATGATGATTTGGTTAATCTGTTGTGTCGCGGTGGGTGTTTCTGTAAATAAATAAATAAATATAAAATTTAATAAATAATATTCATCGTCTCGAACGAAAATTCAGACGGGCAACGGCAACACCCGTTGTATGTGTATTATTTTTGTAATTAAATAAAATTAAGGGATAAATAATTTTGTGTACATTTAGAATTTTTATCTTTTGCACTATGTTACTATACGTATGTACATATATAATATATTTTTAGTTACATGTACATTTGTACATTACTTTATATATTATGTAATATTACTTCATTGTGTATATATTATGTTTTTTTTTGTGCTTGTATATATTTTATTTTTGTAATTTACCCACCATGACGATTTGGTTAATCTGTTATGTTATGGTGGGCGTTTCTGTAAATAAGTAAATAAATAAATAAACACCCAAATATGCTTGCGGCAAAAGATTCGAGAATCCGAAATTCCGAGGTCTATTGATTACAGTGGACTGCGAAATGGTTTAAGAAAAATTAACCACGTTGACAGCCTTAAAACAACACTTCTGTACACAAGTGCCGATAGATATGTAGATAAATATAGTATGCACTGCTCCACTCTACGTTGTTATTATTATGTTTTATTAGCTTGCAAGCTATCTATCTATATATATAAAAATCAATATCTGTCTGTCTGTTTGTTTTTGTTTGTTTGTTTGTTTGTTTGTCTGTTTGTCTCTTATAGGCTCCTAAACCACTCAACCGATCGCGATGAAACTTTCAGGACTTATTGTGATCATGCCGGGGATGGTTCCTGTGAAAAAAAATCGGGAAAAAACGGGAACGGGCCTGCTCACGCGTCAGATAACGTACTAGGAACGGAAACGGGATCGGGAACAGGATCGGGATCGGGAACGGGAACGGGATCTGGAACGGGAACGGGAACGGGATCGGGAACGGGCCTGCGCACGCGTCAGATAACGTGCTAGGAACGGGAACGGGATTGGGAACGGGATCGGGATCGGGAACGGGCCTGCTCACGCGTCAGATAACGTACTAGGAACGGGATCGGGCATTGCAACGCATGCCGGGTCAGCTAGTTCTGAATAAATAAAATAAAATAAATTACACTATTACATTCGCCACATACAAAGTATAAAACCTGAACGTATTTTAAAATTGCACTTGCTTTTTTTATAACCGCAATGAAGCGTCATTGGAAATGTGTTTCACAAGTGAGCGGGGGTGCGATTTTCGATTTTTCGCGCGGGATGGGAAACGAAGGGTCCTTCGGTAAACCTTCTCCATCGAGGTGTAAAAATTTTTTGATGGTTGGTTTGGTTGTCACGGGGGTTTGGCTAGGGTTCGACTGGTTGACGTCATCATTTCGTTTGACCCGTGGCAGAGGGGTTGGTGGGGTGAGTCCCTATCAGTCTTACGTGTAAAAACTGTATAACGAGCGCCGCATCACACGCCCTTACGTGAGCCGACTGCCCGATTCGATATTATTTACGAGGACCCCAGCTTTATGGGATCAGTTTTCTATTTGAGTTTTCTATCAATGCCCCACTCTACCGTGCCATCACGGCCACTACTCGGAAGTAATAAAAAATAAATTCAACCCCGCGCCCCGGGGCACCGACACGTCGAATTTTTTCGCGCGCGAAACGAAGCTGACGCCACCGCTCACGCACAGGATGATTCAAATTTAAATGTCCAGCACTAGAGTGTTCATACACTTATGACGGGGGAAAAAAAAACGGTCGACTTCACTGTGATCTTGTTATTTATTTACAGGTTATATACATATAATTTAAAAAATCGGGGTGTGGCTGTGTCGAACACGGCCGTGGGTTTGCCGCGAATACGTCTGCGTTAGCGGCTAATATTTTATTTGGAATATGAGAATTAAATGAAAGCGTCGAAATGGATGCATTCAAATATTACGAATTAAGTCTTAACTAGTAATCGGTTACAATTTTATTTATCACTAGCTGACCCGGCATGCGTTGCAATACCCGATCCCGTTCCCATTCCCGTTCCTAGTACGTTTTCTGACGCGCGAGCGGGCCCGTTCCCGATCCCGTTCCCGTTCCAGATCCCGTTCTCGTTCCCGATCCTGATCCCGTTCCCGATCCCGTTCCCGTTCCTAGTACGTTATCTGACGCGTGAGCAGGCCCGTTCCCGTTCCCGTTTTTTCCCGATTTTTTTTCACAGGAACCATCCCCGGCATGATCACAATAAGTCCTGAAAGTTTCATCGCGATCGGTTGAGTGGTTTAGGAGCCTGTAAGAGACAAACAAACAGACAGACATTGATTTTTATATATATACATAGATATAGATATAGATTGTAAAGAGTGGCCGTCGAGATGCTCGCGCCGTTGTTTTCCCCCGCGCACCGCGTCGACTTTCTGACGTTACCGATACCGTTTCACTCGTTCTGTCACAGACATGTTGGTACTGATCGATAGACGATTATACCCTCTTTTTGATGATATGCGTTTTTTTTTATTATTTCCCATTGGCTTTTCGGCGAGTATGGGCCGACATATGTAGTGAAATTTTAGATTTTTTCGACTTGTTTTTGATTTCTCACCAACAAATAATTTACAAATTAAATCGACATATCTAGCTAGCATGTCAGAATCGCATCGCGAGATATACTGCTTGAAAATTTGAAAAAACGTCCAAAATAGCCGTTTAAAGATACGTCCTCTCCCCCACGCCTCACGCAAGCGCAGTGCCAGCTCAAGGTCATAAATGTATTGCAGACGTATACCTGACCGAATAAAATAACATTCATGTCAATCGTGTTATTAGTAACGAAGTTATAGTGTCGGAATATATGTCCATCCAAACGTAGCATCGCCGTTTCCGTACCGGTACCCCATATGTCGGTCTGATTAAAGACATATTTACGTCAAAACATGAATAGATATACAGTAAAATTATCATTAGTCAAGTACCCTAGCCAAATGTAACTTTAGATAGGACACACAATTAGGATAGGGTATGCAAAATAAATCGATACCATAAGCGGCCAGGGCATTGAATAGGCGGATGGCTTCAACAACAGGAGACGCAGCCCCCATGACAGTCCTAACTAAGGGTTGTTGGAAGAGACTATGAGAGCGCGAACGAATGTAATTTTAGGGCGCAAGCAGGCTAAGTCTTTCAAGCGCTGGAGGATTTCATACATTGCCTCTGTACACTAGGACCATGTGCCGCAACAACAACATGCTCCTTCGAACCTCGAGTGATTGCATGCCCGTCATGCCCAGAAGAAACTTACTCGGGTACAGAAATGGATAGTAACCATATTTACTTAAATAAAGATATCTAATAAAGAGGGCATTTTCAAGGACGGACGTTTGAAAGAAAGTTTGACGGACGTTTAAAACATATTTACATAAAAATATTTAATTTATATTAAAAAGCAATCAACCTTTGTGTGCGTTATTTGCCATAAGTAACTCGGAGATTGGCGTAGATGGCCGTAGCGTAAATGCGTAAAAAGGAAACCAATGCTATCATATTATAGTTTTCCGATGTGTTTTTTTTTTTTACGTTTTCACTTTACAGAAAATTAAATAAAAAGAATCGGTGTACGTGTAACCAATTGTGGTACAATACTAGACCATTTAAGCTACACATCAATTTATGTTCTTATAAGAAAATTGTATAATTTATTGGATATAATCGTGTATACAATGTTTAATAGCAGATATCTATCGTGAATTATATATTCTACATATACTATAGGTATGTATGTTTATTCAATTATGTATAATCAAAAGCAATTGAACCCAGATTAGTGGCTTGTTTTGTGACTTGTGATAAGCTCACCTCCAAAAATTGTTTAAAAGGCTTTTCACTAGACAAACATATGTATAATGTATGTACATACATATGTACATACATATACATACATATGTATATATAATTCAATCCAATAATATGACCAAAGCTTATTTTGTTCATAAACAAAGAAATAGTAAAAAATTATTGTTGTGATGAAAATCATATTCAAGTAATTTAAAAATTTTAATAAATTAAATTTATTATTTATGTATGTACCTATAGATTCCTATTTGAATTTAAATTTTGAATTGAAAAATGTACGTCATCATAAACATTCCAATGAAAAATATTTATCAACTATACAATGTACATATGTACATACATACATATGTACATACTGTGATTTTAAATTTCCGCGTTTTCTAAACGAACATCATGAAACAAAGTCTCTCGCTTGCTGGTCTAAAATTTCGTTTCGAATTAAGCACACGTGTGTACAACTGTACAGTGTACATATGTATGTATGTACATACACATACATATGTACATATACATATGTACATACAATGTATTTATACGTACACGTGTTCGGTAAACATATTTTCGCACACACGACGCTAAATCAAATGGGAAAATACTTGTCGGTCCAATTCGATTAGACATATCTGGTTCGTCATATTATATTTAGCTTATCAGAGGTGACGAGCTACGACCGAAAGTCCACTAGGCTTTCTACTGAAGTATTAAATGAATGAATGCCAGGTCTCAATATAATATATCAACATTCGACACATCATATCTACTGTTTAAACTGTACAAAGGATGATTGTCACTAGTATTTAGAACACTTAATTATCAAATTATTCCAAAGAGAAAATATTCATTCAACAAAAAAAATGTGAGTCAAATAAAAAAATCCCCTTAGTCGTTCTACGAGCTCAACGGACTTCCCCACCCCGCATAAATTGTACTTCCTTTTTTTTATTATTTGCAAACATCCAATATCCTCGAGGTTGCCGTTTCATTTTGCTTGCCAGAAACCGCCGTTTTTATTACGCTCTTAAGGATTTTTCGGGTCTCGAGAATATGATTAGTAGCGACAATGGAGCGAGGGTGTAATGCATTCTTTCGGAAGAAATTTTCATATGCGGCGAATTTATATTTTTTCCTCACACAACCGTCCTTTTAATTCAAGTTCATATTTCGCTTTTAATTACACCATTCACGTCGCAATTAATATCAATTAAATGTAATTGTATTTAAAATATTCTAGTCGCGAATTTCGAATAAAATTTCACTTTTTGTACAATAGTGTTAATAATGAAAATATCGTTGTTGTTCTTGCGTACGAGATCTGAGAATGTTAATATAACGCTTCGGGGGAGGTGTTATTAAGGATTGGCGTCAGAAGTGACGTAATAAAAGGACGGAAGGTTACGTGGGTCCTGGTAGATTATACAGCAGAACTTTTCGCATAACGATTTGGTACTGAAGGATATAAATTAATTTAATTTTCTGAAAATACATACATGGTCACGTTAGTAAAAATGTATCATCAAATAAGCTTTATCTCACACATATTCACTATTCAATTCGGTGCTTGAGGGCATATTTACATAGATCGCTGGAATGGCAAAAAACAGGGGTCAAGATTAACGGAAAGCACTTGAGCCATCTAAGATTCGCTGACGACATAGTCATAGTTGCATGCGCCTCAGTAGATTTACGAAATAGATTAACACGGTTAAGCAACGAAAGTATGAAAGTAGGATAAAAATTTAATTTTAATAAAACTAAAATTATGTTTAATGAATTTTGCACGCAAAACATAATCACTGTAGATAAACATATCGTTGATATAGTTGATAGTTATTTATACCTAGGACAATTGGTGAATATGACTGGTTGTAAAGAAGAAGAATTAAACTAGGATGGAGTGCTTTTGGAAGAATGAACATTGTTTTTAAATCCAACATTCCGCTATGCTTAAAAAATAAGGCATACGACCAATGCATACTGCCAGTTATGACGTATGGATGTGAAACATGGATGCTAAATTCAAGAATGTTACGCAAGATCCAGTGCACGCAGAGAAGCATGGAAAGATGTATTCTCGGTATAACGATAAGAGATTGGAAGAGGAATACATGGGTAAGAAGCATGACCAGGGTGGCAGATATAGCGGAACATGTGAAAAGTAGACACATAGCGAGAAGAATGGATGGCAGATGGACGCGAGAAATACTGGAATGGTATCCGAGAGGATGCGAAAGAAAACAAGGTAGACCGAGCAAACGATGGACTGATGAATTGAGAAGAATGTGTGGATTAAACTGGATGCAGATTGCTCAAGACAAACAGGAATGGAAGAGGATTGGAGAGGCCTTCATCCAGCAGTGGGTGGTAAAATGATGATGATGATATAAATCTTATCAGTATTAAAAGATTTTCATCGTCTTAAATATGTACATATGTATGTTTTGAAAAATATCAGATCCTACCCATTTTCAGTTTAAAGCTTTGAATATAAATATAGGGATACTGAAAGGATTCCAACGATTCCTCACTTATGAAATAGAGATTTCAAACTAAGATAATCCCCGATCGAAGAGCTTTTAAGCAGGGGCCTCCTCGACTATAAATAACGGCTTAAGTCTTCCGTCGGAATCGCCACAACCTCTGCACGGCCGAACTAAATTATTGTTAACCTTTAATCCGACTCACTCTACCGGTTGCCGATCGGAGAGTCCAACCAGTCTCCATGCCTTCGCCTAAACTTTCATCCCTTAGGTTTCCCACTGAGGGGAAGGAAACCTCCTCCCCTTGAAAGCCCATTTAACCTTTTTTCCCTAGTAAATTCGTCCTTTTTATATGCATGCGTATCTGAAACCAGCGATTTTGCATTATTTATGCGTTAAGTTAAAATATGTTTCGTGGGTTTATCGGTTGCGTCAATATTATGTAAAAATTGCCCTTCAATTTTTATCGCGCATTCTTCCTAATCGAAATATGATATTTTACATTTATAGCGGCTATAATAAACATCTGTGATTCGTACTTTATTACAATACCTTTTTTTATATTAATTTTACACGGATATAAATTTGGTAATTCAAACGCTATTACTTCTTACAAAACGAATCGGAGAAACGTTTATGGACTCTTTAGAGGTGATTTTGATTTACTTAAAATGGATTCCATTCAATAAAGCTATAAAAAGTGATTTACCTTTTTATGGGTTCTTTTATAATATTAAAAGACACCTCTTTTATATTTTTTTGCATATATTAACTTATTAAATAATAAATAAATGATTAATGAATATAATGGATTATTTAAATAATAAAATTACAGACAGTACAATTTTTCCGAGTGAAAGTATACGTGCAGTTTTAAGCTCAAACAGTTTGCAAGGACTTCGTTACAACTCAGGAATGAAAACTCAAACGTCTATTCCTTTCACACTCTCAAGAACGTGATCTGTCTGATCAATAGACTCAGAAATTGTTTTCAAATAACGTGCTGTATTTGTTGTAAATCAAAAAGTAAATCAATTGTATTATACTGCTCGATGGGAATTTAAATTTAAATATAAAATTTGATATAGTTTGTGGTTTTTATGATATTGTTTAAATTGAAATCAATTATTGCACTTCTGTGTACTTGACTTAATAGAATGACCGAGATATATTTCAGATATGAATTATTTAACGCGCATTTGTTGATATAATTTACGTCGTGGAAGCGGTTTTCCGGTTGTCGAGATATGAATTTTCCATGAGACCACACAATGGTCATAAACGCACACATTTATGTCGAACGACTGGCTTTCGAAAGGGTTTCGGCTTTGGTTAATATAATTTGGTTTTCCGATTTTTTAAACCATTTTTAAACATTGTCCGTGACGGAAGTCCACCTTGTCCCGTGAAAAAGGCGAGACCAAATCTTTAATCTTTTATAAAAGCTTTCAAAAGCACGATCTTCCGCAAAGTTTTCCTCCTATGGGGCTTTTTTCGACGACGAAGGCTCACTGGTACACAAAAAGAGCGTAAACTGGCTGATTTTCTTTTGAAATATTTCAGTAAGCTACGCTCGAAGATGCGAAAATTGTATGACTTTCATTTGAATCACGTATAAATAAAAATATACAATGTATAAAAAGAAAATACTTGGTATAAAACTAGAGACGTCAAATAATATTACATCGGCTTTGCAAATTAAATGTTTATCGACGAAAATTATTTATAAATTGAATCATATTTAATATGATTTAATGAAATTCGTACAATTCACAAATGGAAATTATGACAAAACAAAACAATAAAATTCGGAATCCGTATTTCTGATTTTTTATTTACATACATACATAATACATTGTACATATGTATGTGTAATTTAATAATTATTAGTTTCACAAATAAATCTAAATGATTGCTCTATTAATAGTCTTACTTTTGAGTTTGTAACGAGCGTTAACCGTATACCGTTAACGGGTCAACGCAATTTTCCAGACTTCAAGCATCTTGAATAAAATATCACAATCACAATTACTTTAAATTTTAGAATAATAAATTTATGCTTCGAAACGAAAGGCAAATCTATCGACGAATATTTAAATTAGTTTACTTGGAACTGTATAATATATATGTATGATGTATGTCGTTAATACTTCACGATTTAGCTATTATGTAAGTAAATAAATTGAAGATTTTCCATTTAACATCTTATGCACAGAGAATACATACATATACATATACATAGGTAATGTAATCAAAATAACTTTAAATCCACTTCGCAATTCGATTGTTATCAAATTCAATATGAATGTTTTAGAATTTGTGATTTAATCGCATTTTCGAGAATGGTAAATAAAATGAGTCGTGCAGACCACCGATAAGGAAAGATTTACCCGTGGCCAGCCACCGACGAAGTTTAGCTTAAATTAGTCCACATTGTAATTGGCTTATCGTTGAGTCGCAGGACTGTCCCTCGGAACTAACCTAACCACCTATCGACTACAAATTACAAATTAAAACTATAAACAGTCTGCATTCTAGCAAATCGTCGTATATTTCGATTTAGACATTTTAAATTTTCAAATTAAATACACCGTACAGACGTTCATAGCATTCAGATAAATCGCAAGCTTTGTGTGGGTAATAAAATCGACAATTAACATTTAACAATCATTTTTAATGACTTCCGACCTGTTCTTGCGGTCGGTGAACTTCAACGTTCATAGGAATGAAGTCTATTATGAAAATTTGATACTTTACGGGTGTAATTGCATTTTAATGAGAGTTCCACGTGTGTTTTTTCCATTTGGGGAAAAACTCGCATAATTATGCCCTTTTTCTATTGTGGTCCGTGCTAATGGCGTGTATTTTTTCAGTCGTAAAAAAATTCACTATTCTTGATTGCTCGTTTTAGTATGAAAAAAAAAGCGTTACCTACGGACACGTGTAGAATAAATACGAAGCAGTTTTCGATACCGAGCAAGGTGAAAATGATCTTCTTATACGCCCATTTTGTTTAAAAAATAAAAATACATACATACATAGATATAGCGAATGGAAATTTTATTTATTTCGGTACGAAATAATACTGCTTTAATTTGCGAAGTATTAGCGGAAATTTTCCTACCCTAAGGCCTAAAGCTCTCGAGCGTATAAATCTTGTGAAGATATTCCAAATATTACTAAATCGCTATTTACGATTAGATCGATGAAGAAGAAGAAAGCTTTTTTGAAACCGTACTTTATCATTAAATTAATGAAATTTGCAATTGACCGCATTGCCTATGCACAATTCACAGAGGGCATAGTTAAGCGTACATATGTACATATGTATATATTTAGTCACTGTATAAATCCACGTTCATCGATTATTTACTTAACGAGAGAACTTGTCTCGTTCGCCATCGGTGGCTCAAGTCGTTAATTTAACCTTTTGGCTGTGCGCCATCAAACAAATTAAGTTGCATTTTAATTATCGGATGTGGGATAATGCCCGTGTCGCTGGTTCGAATCCCGGTCTCGCCTTACAAATTACCCGGAAGCCTGCTTAGAGCTTTGTCGTGATTAAAAGCCGGCCACCGGGCGATCAGTATTCATAAAGACAATTTACCGGTTCAATTATGGCCGCCATCTACTAATATTTACCTGAGCTGGAGCTAACGAGGTACCGCTTATGTTGGTCACGTCACTTCGCCAAGTCTGTCGCACTCTGTGTACTTGTGAGTGTAATTGTGTAGGTGTATATTATTTACGTCAGAGATGACAAATATGCGGTGAGAGGGTCTTTGTACTAAATATTAACCTGATATTGACGCCTGAATGTCAATCAATTATACTGCACGTGTGCTTTGTAATTTCATTAAAGTCCTTAGGCGGAAATTTCTCAATATGATCGTTTAACAACTCTCGCATATTTTTTTTAGCGTCGAACGTCCACTTATTATTCGTATTCACATTCAATTTATTCAATAAATACTACGTAATATGGGATTTGAAAATTTAACGTTATTAAATAAATGTTTTCTTTTCAACTTGGCATAGGGGTAATTAATGTTTATTTATGGAAATACTATTCTTATTATTATTCTATTAGTCTATTCTTATTATTCATTTAAAATTGTGATATTCATAGTCAGTCGAGTGGTATACGGTAGAATGTTCATTATTTATTTAAACAAATCGGCGTCTTTATTACCTTAGATTTCAGAAAATTACTATGTTAATAATTAATTTTTACTTTTAAAGTGCTTTTAATTATATTAATTTATTTTGATCAGTATCCATATATCGCGTCGCATAGGTACATATATCGTACTACATCTATGTTCATATGTAGGTGTCGAATCATATGATTATAGTAATGTTATCATATTGTTTGTAAGCACACTGCTAATGGTGTCTATATTTTAAATTATTTATTTATCAACTGTACTTTTCATTCATTTTATTTGTTTCTTTCAATATAATCTACCCACAAAAAAATAATTCTAAAAATACAATAATATGTACTCGCATATGCATGTAAAATTGAGATGAGTTTCGCGTATATTTTTACTTTATCCGTGTACGTAGTACGGATAAAGTATAGTTTTTTTTTTTTTTTAATAACCACAAAGATTTATAGATGCTGGTAGCATCTTGCAAGTTTTCTTGGATGCAATGCCTTTTTATGTTTTAAAAGCTTTATGGAAAGTTACCGTTCAGAAAACGCATAAATCTCACTGTACATTTTATTGTCTTTTAGAAAATGCATGATAAATCTTTCGACACTGCCGGCTCATAAGTATTTTATAACACCGTACTTTTATCGTAAGCATATGTAGTATGTAAAAATTTACATTTGTATAATACATATAAAGCATTCTCTCTTTTTTATCGCTTATTATATAAAAACAAAGTTAGACGTGTACTCAATTAATATTTAACGCGACGTTCGTCAAATCGTGAAAGCGTAATATACGTTTTAAGATATCCACGAATTGAGTTCTTAATCAGTTTTCTTTGAACTTTGGCTAACTTAAATAGCTTTCATGCAAAACCTCTTTTCCTTTACATCATCTACAGTTGAGTAAACGTTTCCGAAGCTCGAACGTGCTAAATATTCTACTCCTATACCTACATACTGTAGTCGTAGTGTTTAATACATAGATAGTTAGACATATGTATGTATGTATGTACGTATTTTGAGATCATTTTTATTACTGTTTAATTTAGCTGCTACATTTACATATGTATGTACATACATACGTTAAATAATAATTTATAGATATTAAAAAATATACCAATATAATTTTATATGTATACTGATATGAAAAAACTTTTCAACGCGAAAAATTTCTCAATAAATTATTCACAATTAAAAAATATTATTTCATCTGCGCGGTAAATGTTTCTCGAGGGTAAAATCAGTTTTCAGCATTTGAAAATTTGATGTATCGATTTTCGTCATACGTTTTAACATCTATTATATACCTATTGTATAGTATCTACGAGTATATCACTTGCTATAAAACATTTTATTATACATTTACCACAAAACATAAAACCATTTATTCACACAGACTATTCAATTTAAAATATTGCGTCCATTTTTAACTGCTTTCACACACTTATCAAATAGTGAAGATTTTTTTTACGATTTTCGTATGAATATTGGTTCTGAATTGTAAATGAACATACTCGTACTTTGTTCATTTTTACGCTGAAAGATCTATGTAAATTAAGAAAAGTTGATGATACAATTAAAGAGCTTTTCTTCACATGATTTATAATGTAACATTTCAGGCTTTATAAAAATTTGAATAAAGAATACTTAATTCTGGGATATTCATCGTTCAACACGATTTCGCAGAATGAGCGATCTGCGTCCATTAATCATGCAAATGTCCGCTCGACGAAACCCCTTCCCGAGGGAGAACAATGGGATTTTTGTGAATGATAAATACTCAGATTTTCAACTTTCTATAGTTTCATGTCCACCTCTTATTAGGGTCATCTTTCACGTGAAACAGATCGAGCGCACTCGAGCCAAGGCTTAGCCCTGTGAGAAAATCGCGGAAAAACTTATTTTTTTGTGATTTATAGCTGTCCAGGCAAAAATTATCCACTTTTCGTTTTTATTTGCTTTTTTTGTGTCGGGTGTCGGCTTAACGATGATGGATGAACGTATTGTTTCTGAAAGGTAAATGAATACGTTTTTGAGAGCAGCATACATTATGGCCGTCCACGTATTGATTGATTGAAACGGTTAACCCTTACACTCACGAAAACCTATCATTGCATGGGTCAGACGGCGGCGTTCTCTTCATGCAATATGTAAGACGCGGTGCAACACATTTATTTAATGTCTGTAATAGCATATGATATCTTAGATTCGATGATCAGAGAACAAAGAGCAAGTCTTTCATTTAATAGATTCACTGTTAGCTATTCACACGATAGAGTCGTAGAGAACTACTACATATATGTACATACCTTGCAATAGCTCACGGACCGATGAACAACAGTCCTCTTCCCATATTATTTGTACACCAAATGACACCTGATGCTTCTAGAATCCAGAATGTTATACGTTTTGTAACATTTTTTTATAATTCTGATATTTACCTAATTTGAACGTACATATGTATGTAGGTACATACATACATACATAGTTTTATTTTCACGTGAGCATAAAGACGTGAACAACGCTTATACGAATCCGAATTAGATTCATTAGATGATGATTAGCACATTTCAATCCACAATAAAGCACGTTTTAACTTTTCACAGTAAAATAGATATGCGTACAAGTACTTTTCTATCTGCAGCTCTTATTTTTCAATGTTAAAAATAGATTTGCACTATAAGTAAAGCTCGCTATCAATCTATCGATTACATTCTGCATCAAAAAAAAAACTACCGGAACGGAGACTTGTCAATCTTTACTAAGATTGAACCACTGAATCTGAATACGATAATTAAATTTGGTGGTTAGCTCACGTTAAAAAAAGATGGACAATTTTACCATTTTTTTTTTTTACCTTTGCGGTCTGTAACTCAAAATGTAATGCTTCTGTGTTCAAAATGAATATTGCAAGCAATAGTCGGATGTTTTTGCTATTAATTTTGATATTTGAAAGCTTTCAAATACTTAACGACAAATTTTTTTTTTCTTTCAAAATTTATCTCGATGTTATTATGCATTAAGTTGGCCAGTTTTTTAGTTTATCGCATTTATAAGGATTGATTTTCTATGTCGATTTTTTTTTTTTTTTGTGTAAACCTACAAATTTGATTTGAAATTACTGTTGCTGATTTGAAGTTGCGTTTAGAGGTGGTTGTAGCGTCAGGCGTTTGGGACTATATTAATTGGAATTAGCTTCAGGATTCGGTGGGTCAGAATTGGTAATAATTTCGCTCGGGTAACTCAAAAACGTGATTTTTTCAAATCTATCTTTGTTTCAAATGTGCCACCTAACGATTTAATTGCAACTGCTCGTCCATTTTCAAACTTTTTTTCTCCATTGAACTTTAATTCCATAGAGTTTATTAAAAACGACAAATTTAACTACTATTAAGTGTGAATTTATAAATATATACACACTTAATATATGGCGTAAAGAGGTCGTATTAGCACGGTAGCCTCGTCACGTGTAATTAGCGTCATCAGTTATAGCACGTGTGACCCACACGACAGCACCAAGCCGTCGACATTAATTTAAACTTTGAATTGAGTTAGTCCCGTGATAAATTGCACTTCGCCTCTGCGCTCGACCGAATGGTGCACCAGTTGAAAAATTAATTTCACCACCAAGGCACACTGTGAAACATCGCTTTCATTCATGATCTTCATGCTCCAACTCTATCACCAAGTCTCGTCAAATGTTTCGGCATGTGATGTGGAACCAGTTAGAAAACTACTCACCGTTATATTATCCAAAGCAGAAAGTGCGATTAGCCCATGAGCAATTTCGCCACGACGCATAGCACCAAAATACACTAGAGAATATTACATATTCACGAGACTATTGTGTACGCGCGCAATTTCGCTTAAAATACTAAAGCAACATTCTAGCCGTGTGGCGTTGTTGCTGTAACAAAATGTCAATATTTGCCCTTATCGTGTTACCAATACACTTAGCACACTTTTTGTATCCGCTCATGTGAATATGCTACACGGCACAAATGCTTTCAGGTTCAGTTACCTGATGATAGTTAACTTTTCAACCGTTCAAATCATATTATAAGCACACGATTATTAATTTGTATAATACACTTTACGTATACACTTTATAACTTAAAAGACAATTTTATATGGTACGCTGTCCAATACACTTAGTGTGTCGAATGTCTATATTTTCAGACAAAATTAAAATCTAAATCTAATAAATACATTTAGATATTATGCATTTTAACTCTAGTAGCAAAAAATAATCTTTTGGCTTATAATCTCTATTGTTTGTAATAATTCTAAGATTTGTAGTATGAGGCCATCATTTGTATTATATATTCACTCTGGGAATAGATGTCGATACTCGAGCCTATTGATAGTTTCGATCAAAACTATAAATGGTATTAAAGGGGGGGGGGGGGAGTTCCTTTGGGGATTAAGTGATTCAGTTCAGTTTTATTAATTCAACCCAAAAATATTAAAGAGAATCAGATAGGCAGGAACATGGCAAATTAAAAGTTGTGTCTAGTCCTAGTGGATATAAAGAGAATAACCCAAGGAAGTTATTTAAAATAAGTATTAAAAATATTGATTTGAATATTTAAGAAAGTCCTCTAAATTTTAGATATTTAGAGTCTAAAAGATTATGTGTATATGCTTAAACACATAGCATATGGAATTGAAAAAATAACAAATAATATAGCTTTAATATATAAATTTAGTATATATTTTGTCCCTTCAAAATTAAATACACCGTTGAGAGCCGTAAACTGGGATTACAGACACGCGGCGTCTGCGATACATCAAATCGAGTTATGTCACCGTAAAAGTAGCGCTTCGTCTTAATTAGTTTGAGTTCAGATCAAAATATTTACCGAGAGACACCGTTTCACCTGGGAGCCAGTGAGTGCACAGCTTCAGTAACAGAGGCAAGACCCGAGGATTCAGTTAACGCACCTGAACCGTGAAGTGGAAACGTAAGCCGAGTCACACGCCCACTGAGTGCGATAAATATAATCGAAGATAAACTTGCCTATATTAAAACTAACATTTGCACATAAAGTGAATATATAATATATAGATTTTACGAATTGAGGAGCTTTGTGGAAGGTCGCGAACCACTTGAACGCATTATTTGGTATAAATAATAGATAGTTCAATAATATATGTAAGTAGTATGTAAAATAATAGCAAAATTTCAAGGTGAGGACAGAATATTTTGCAAGTCACACTAAATACGACACATTCGCGAAGTCGCTATCAAAAGTGTTCTCGTACAATTTGTGTACACATTCATCTTGAATAATCTGATAGAAGGGAAAAAACGTTCTATGTAGTAACACATAGGGATTTTTCCCGACGAGGAGTTTATTTTTAGTACAGTGGAAAATCCCGCCGACAGCAAAATTAATGTGAAAAAGGGGACATCCTTTATCGTGGTGAAGTCGACATAAATAATAATGTTTTTTTCTTATATTTTTTTTTTTACGTCAGCATATGATTTTTTTTTATATACACGTGAATTTTCCGCACTTCATTATTAAATGAGCGACGATTTATTTATTTTTCCGGAACAGATTCCCCCACACGCTCCGTATTCTCACAGAGCTACTCCAATTATTATAAACGTTAAATATCCAAACATACATAGAATTGAGTTTCAAAAATCAAAATGTCACCAAACGAACTCAATATTGAAACCGTATTTACAATTTTAATTAAAATTCGTTCGATCAACTTTCGTGTTGATCGAACACGAAACAACTGGAACATGCGACTGGGCCATTTCATAGCATCTGACAGCTTCCACGATAGCGTATTTCCAATTTCGCGGCTGCTTTTCCAACGAGATGTTATTTGTTTTTCAACTGATACTTTTCAATTGTGGCCGGGTTTTTTTTTCAGTTTGTATGTCACAATTTGTGGAAATCAATACAATGGAAATTGTTAACAATTGTTACCTACAGACAAAACAACATCCACGAAAGTACTACATGATAATTGAATTGTAGTTTTATTTCGTGTTAATAATTTATTTTATTATTTAAATAAAACATAGTTTATTTTATATAGTTTAATAGCTTTATAACATTTTTTACGTCAAATATATATTTGTTGAATATTAATTGCTTGTTTCGTTGTTATCATTATGTATATGAGAGATGTAAAGTCTTTGTTGAGAGCTTTGTGAAGAAGTGAAGCAATCCAACACCTGGCTGTTCCCCGGGTCTGTTTGGCGTGATACTCTTGTACAAGTATACACACCCTTTTATCGCGAGCTTTGTTTGTTTTCTTTGTTCTATTCAACCTTTTCTCGACGACGTATGAATGGATGAATATTTTGGCTGCTTTATGATTTGAAGTAGAATTGACACAAATAGCTAAGAGCGTCTCTAATAGCACCGGTCGCGCCCCTGCCCTGCTAATGTCATTGTGGAAAACTGAGAGCGCCTTTAAATAAAATTAAATCCCTCGGTTCTCCCCATCGAACGATACTCCTATATATATATTATATGTCTACCTAGATAGTCTTTTTAACGGTGGCTCATAGTAATTATCGGCTAAATGCCTTGGCGCCGCTCGGTGCGCCCTTCCTATTTCAGCTTTGACGCCTTTCCAACAACAAAAGCTTATTGTTTTATCGGTTCATAGCTTTTTATCACAAAGTGCTTTTATATTACTCAAAAGCGAATTTTTAATGTCAGGTCCTATATTTAATATTTAAAAAAAACCTACATACATATATCAACTGACACAGTGTGTTTGCTCGATTTCTCATCAACAAATAAATACATATACTTACTATACCTATCCAATATATGTACATATGTAACTAGAATTTGATTCAAATGAACAAAATGTATTAAATTTGTTCTATCTGTTATTTTTGGATACTGTGGTTATATCTATAATTATAGGAAAATGCTTACTGTGGTTAATCACGCTTATGCGATTTTACTAAAATATGTCTCTTGCAAATCAAATTTACATATGCCAATTGTCAATAATCATTTTCAATAATCTAAGTTTTTTAAGTTAAGTTTTTTGCTAAATCGTACAGTAATGTTTTGTAGCCAGTAGATTTGACGTTATATGATGATCAACACAAAAGTTTGTGTTTTATAGTATATGCAATTGTATATTCTGCAATATCGTACAATTGACAGCTGTAAGAACAATCGTATTTATTTGATGAAACAAAATGTATCCTCCTAATTAGATTTACATTTATATTTTAAGTATCATATCGATGGGTATAGTACACCTATTGTACATATGTCGAGTTTTTAAAAAAATTGAATTATCATACACAAAACTTCCACCTGCATCAAACTTAAATTTAAATTTAATTTAAAATTTAATAAGATATTGCCTTATTCAAATATATAATATGTATATCCATTTCGTGCATAGTTTTCATGCAAAAGTGATGTACATATGTCACTTACAGTATTTTAAAACAAAACTGGACATACACATCGATGTATTTACCTTCGAATGAAATCAAAATGGTCGAATCAAATTTCGATACAGTCGTATGGAGCGTTTACATCTATACAAGTAACTTTGTGAGTCAATAGTCAAAGATTCATAGCCGAATGTAGCCTTTCAATCGCCTCTGACCCACCATATTACCCTCGCGTATACAATGGACACGAAATTGTGTGGGCGTGCTTGTGCAAAAGGGTAAATAAGCCGATATTGTTTCGGGAATTTGGTATTCTTGGGGTGACTCAGTTTCAAAGGACGATCAGTTTCCATCTTTGTCGACGCCGATCCAAATGACGTACGACCGTTTCTGCGAGAGACAAATCCTTAGAGAGACGCATCTCCCCGGCTGACAAATGGCTCCAGACAGGGTGGTGGCATCGCTCCCCACTCTAATATTAAAGAAAACTATCTTCACACGATCCGACATCCGTTTCCGGTTAAAATATGTAATGCCAACCACGGACTTCCTTATTAGTTCGCTGCTCCACCGACAGCTATTAACTGTGACCAAACGGCTTTCGAGCTCGCAATTGTCTTTGAAATCGATAAATAAATAAAAATAAATACAGTGCTCTTATAAGTTTTTTCACGAAACAATTTTCCTTCGATCATACATGTGTACATACGTTCTGTGTGTATGCGTGTGTGGTATAACGAGTGAGTTTTTGATTCCTCTTGTGCGTTCATTAAAAATTGAACGTATACATAAATTTAAATATTTTTAGCACATAAAAAAACTCATCCAAATTTAATCTATCTGATAAAATATATATGTGTATATATCGCATATAACATGAATTTCAGGTGAGCCAAAATATTCTTGAATATACGAGTATGCCATGCAGTTATTATAGGTATAATGTGCAATACATGAAATAAGTATACCAATGTAAAAAAATTTTCAATTATAAAATAAAATATCAGTCTTAGTGTTTTATACTTCTGTATATTATAATATACCAACGTTTAATTTAATTAGAACTTCTAACCAGTTTGTGCTCCTTGATCTCGGAAATTTATTTCGCTCTAGAAAGTTTTATGATCGCTCGGATGGCAAGCAGGCTTTCCCTAGTGTTTTTTCGATTAAAAACATTTACTATATACAAGTTGTGCGTGATGTAGTATTAAATTTTTATACTTTATATTATATTATATAATAAAAATATGCTTCAACAGTTTGCTACTTTAAGAAATATCAAATATCAATTGATTGATTCCGATTGGGAAAAGTATTATTAGTGTGTGACTTCCGAGTTTCCTTATACGTTCACGGATAGGCACAAGTGTATTTTCGCACACTTTCGTAGCGGAAGTTTTCCGCGATATTTTCCGGGAAACTCGTTCCTATTCATATATAAACATTTCATATTCTCGGCGTGCGCCGACGGAGGAAATGGAATTTTAACGAGACCTGTATATTACTTATGTATTAAAAACGTTCTCAAGCCGTGGTTCGCGTGAATGCGTTTCTGTGACTCTTGACTTTCTAGTATTTTTATTACACTCGTATTCTTTGAAGCATCATTTTCCTAATAGTCCTATTCAGATAAAGAAAGCCCCCTACTATTTAAATGTGTACCTACTAATGTATGTACATATATGTTCATTTTATATATAATACATATATTATATTATCCAACAAAGTTGTTAATGTATACAAATTATCACATAGCTTATTACACATTTATGATTTTTGTAGGTTTACAGGTGTTTTGCAGTTGTAGATAGACAAAACAATTATTATGATTAAATTTATGTGTTGAGAAACTGTGCTAAAATATTCCGAATAAACCAAATTGGTCTCAAACAAAAATGCCTTAATAAAAATCAAGCAAAATATATTTTCGAAACTGTAATTTGTGCCAAAATTTATTATAGAGTATATATGTAATATAAATTTCACTGCAATAGGCAACTATTAATCTTCAAATTATCGGGCTATTAAATTACACAGTGAAGGCCTTGAACTTCAATGTCTAAAATTTGATGGTTTGTGTGATAAAATCAATCGGTATATTTAGCTTTGTTATTTTTAAGATAAATACCTTTGTTATTCCACATACTTCATACATAGCTTTGTGTATGAGTATACGTACGTATACGAGATCCTTCTGTAATTGTGTTCTCTGAGAAATGGGGTCAAAGAAATCCATGTGCCTCCATTTTCGCATGAGCAGTTTCCACGTGTATCTTACAAGCTAAGTCGTAAAAAAAAAGAAGTGCACCCATAAGAAATATGGCAACTTAATACTCACAAACAGATGCCAATTCCACTCGCGCACACATAAAAAAAAAAAAATATATCAATATTAACCCTCTACGAGCGATCGTTCGCGTTTTTGATTATGCCCGTGTGACGGAGTGACGAGTTATAGGAAAAGTGTGGTGAAAACCCGTCGGTTATTTATTACCCCATCCAGTTAGGGGTCAATTAATTACACACGCCGTCGGGGTATATACGACCGTCAATTACCCGACCATTTTCTGATACACTTTCTAACCCATAATTCACCCGACACGATTATCCACTTATTACCAGTGTGCTTAGCATAATCTCACCTCGAAAGCGCCGTATTTCATACAACCAATAAAATCTGAAACTATTCCGAACCTCACTCTAGCCACAAGTGCCTTTCCTGAATTCATAAATCGAATTTATCGAGTTTGTACGACTATGAAAGATATTACGTATATAAATTTTAAATTTTGACACACAACAATGGACTGATTTTTTTTATTTTACTCAACATAAAAATTACGCACCCCATAAGACTATAAAGATGCTAGTTTCACCCTAGCTAGTGACATTGATATGATGTTATACTGGTGATTGCCGTATGAATGTCGATTATTTCTACAACCTCCCTCCCGACCGGAAATCGCCCTGCAATAAATATCAAATAAGCGAATAAAAGGAAACCTCAATTAAAACGCGCGCCAGGGGTTAACCGGAACGGTCGTTAGCATGATTCGAGCCACGGAAGGGTAGGTACTCTAACCCACTAATACGTGGTATAGATTGCACGTAAGGATGGAATTTAATTACTTTACCGATCGAAGTGGATGAAAGCTCAACGCGAGCTTACGTGGGCTTATTCCGGATGATATGTATGTTATTGATATTGCTCGCGAGATAAATGGCCGGCTACTTTCAAAATATCCAATTGAATTTGAACAAAGCATCAAATGAATGAATAGTGTCTTACATTTAAATTTTCTCCTCGAGTGATGTGTTCGTGATTTGAATTATGCAGTTCTAAAACACAATCAATAATTACCAGAACGCAAACTGTAGTGTAAAAATATATAATATAAGAGACAGTTTAAGTCCTAGTCGTGAAATTAAATCGATGGTTCACTAAGCTAATTTTTTTGATTTTAAATATTAATTCATCGTGTCAGTATGGCAACCAAAATATTTCTATTTAATTTTTGTTGACAATAATAATTTATACATATTTCATTAGAAAATCTAAATCTATTCCGATTACAATCTCATATAATCTATAATAGAATGCCTTTTCTTTAGGTTCCAGAAAATAAATTAGCGAAAGAGACATGGGGATGAAATGATCATGACCCGTCGTTAGTGGAATATCCTAACATTTTTCTTAATTTACAAGGAAAACCAGAAAGTTCTAATCGAATAAGGTTTCCTTGATTCGATTCTAGCAATTTGTTTTGGGAAATGTACTATTTCCCCCCCTCGAATATAAATGCGAATGTCGAAACAAGGCGATGAATGAATCACTAAAATATATATTTCTACTTAAACTATTATACCTACTATGTAGGTACTAATATATTTTATATACCTATAATATAATATGTATAATAAATTTTGACACTTGTTAATGTGTGCGAGTTTGTACATATGCGGATGTATGAACGTATGCAAAATGGGTTAAGATATTTCGTCTGACATGAGGCATTTTCTGGTCTCTTGAATACAACTTCCGACAAGAGGATCGCCCTTTCCGAAACGGTTATGAGAATTTTGCCACTCCAAAAATTATGGACCCGCTTTTAAAGTGCGAGCAATTTCAACCTCACATACATAAATATATATGTACGTCATAACCACGTGCGAAATATGGAAATTACATGTACATAGTATTTATGTTAGGATACAATATCATTACCTACGGGATATAGACTAGAACACACAATCCTTGATACATTAAACAGTCGATGTGTACATTGGTTGGTGTTGATTTGGAAGTAAAACTCACCATACAAATATTATTCAAAATATATTAATAAATGAATTAAACTACCAAGCTGAAATTGAAAATGTCACATGATGCTCATTTGCTGTTTGCGATCCTGATTTCCATGTTACATGATGACTCGATTCAGCGAATTGATAAATTGTGATGTTTATTCATTTATTGGATGTTGGATCAATTTAAAATAAATGCATAGATGCTTTGTGACTATTTTGTGCATAAAAATGCTCATCTTGTGGAGCCACGTCCAACCTCTTATTCTTCAGAACCCTCAAATGAGGCCACCAAACCTACAAAGGATTTGTTAAGAACTTCCAAGAGAGACAGAATGGTTGCCGAACAAAAACTTTTTGCCATACTCTGTCCAACTTAAGAAGCACCATGTTTTCGCGTAACTCAAAAGAAATAGGGTTGTAGCTGTCCGAGATTTACAACTTTGGTTGATTATCGCTAATATTTATTCCAAGAGTGCTTCTTAAGATGGACAGAATATAGTTTTCTATATTTAATAAAAATTGTGTACATAAAGCATGTTGAGTCAAAATTTCAAAAATTGCACTTAGGAATCGGTCAATCAAAAGCTCGTAAACTATAAACTCGTAATTTTCTAGACGTCGTTAAGGAATGTGTGTTATGTACTCATTCAAATGTATCAGGATTAATTTCAACACGAAATTTTTTCCAACACTACGTATGTACATATGTACATATGTAGGGTGTATGTATCTACTATATAAAATTCAATGTTTGTTTGTTTGTTTATGATTCCGCTATGCAAATCTACAGTTTTCAACTTAGAACCGCCAAACTTGGTATACTATCTCATGATACCACAAGTCAGACCGTAGGTGGGTTTTGGAAGGGGTCGGAGTCCGCGGTCAAGGGGCCCCCATACAATTTTTTTAATCTGAAAAAAATTTTGTACTGGAAAATAAATGTTTTCATTTGTTTCAATTTTTCATTCAATTTTTGTTTGTACTGGAGAATAAATGTCACCCGCACGAGCAACGCCGGGCAATTCAGCTAGTACTGTATATACATACATATGTATGTATATAATGTAGGGTGGCGATGCCTACATCATCTACAAATGTATGTAGTTACAAAAAGCTCTCCTGTCTGAGGAGTGCTTGTCTGAAACATGCGCCTACTTTTCACTTGAACCTTATTCTACACCTCTCTATTGTGATAATTTAAGCAAATAAAACTAAATCGTATCTTTTTTAATTGGCATTTAAAAACATTCGCTTAGTCTCATTCGTCAGACAGGAGAGCTTTTTTTAACTGGATTACGCAGGTAACATTCCACCTTGAATTAGGTATGGTAACATTCCAAAAATCAAATTAGCCTCAACGTCACTGTCGTACTACACAGAACAGCGATCGGGAACCTGTGGCTCCGGAGCCACATTCGGCTCTTTGTATAAAAAAACTCACTGCTCCCAGTATACGTTTTAAAACACAATTCTCCAAAAATCACATCGATTTATAGTATTTATATGTATGTACATTCTATTCGTATAAACTTAATAGTCATAAAAAGTTTGAAACCGTCTTCCATATTAAAATTTATATTGAGTTTTAGTAATAAATTGGGAAACTAGTAAACGCCCGTTGGCAGTGTCATCGGGTGGTCATCGTTTATGTACATATATACCTACAGTGTATTTAATAGTTCAACATGCAGCAAAAATGTAGTAGGCAGTTGAAAAATTGTTAGCACTTCGCGCTACCCGTGCTGTGAGTGTATGCGGCTACCCAGCTAGGCAGATCCTTGCGCTATTACATATGTATGTATATCGGATATAACGGGCAAAATATCCTGTCAAATGTGAAAATTGATAAAAACATCCTGTTAATGTAATATGTACATGTTTAAATCCATGTGTGACCGCTTGTAAACAATGTTCTGCAGATAATAATCACGTCATACCTCTCGCACTCGAATTTAAGCCGTTTAATTTGAATTTAATTTAATTAACTCGAAGCAGTTTAATTTGTTAACTCAAGTGAATGAATTGATGCATTTATTACTTAATTCAATCATTTTAATTTGTAAATTACAATCAAACATATCGTCGTAATCCTACCCTTAAAATATGGACAAACGGAAAAGAATCAATTAAAAAAATTCGGGTGTGGTTAACCCATGACTTTATCCATATATTTGAGGAATAACTTAAACCTTAAAGAGTAACAATTTTTTTTTTTGAAACTTTTATTATTGAAAGAATATTGCCTTATAATGAAAGAATATTGCCTTGAACATAGCGAACAACGAACGAACGCATCATAATAATTATGAAAGAAACAGTTTTTCAACGCATACTGAAACACGATAAATCGTCACTTCTAGTAAACCAATTTTAATGAGTTTTTTTTAACACACCATTGCTATAAGAATTCTAATTTTATAATATTATGAAGATTCAAAATATATAAAAGGCCGGAAAAAAATAAAAAACAAAAATCGTGCAAGAGTAAACTATCACGTCCGGTGGACGGATACTGATGAAAACCTTATCAACTCTTACGCCTTATGTGAAAACTATAGATATGAGCAGTTTCATAAATATTGCGTGGTAACAGGATTTTTGAATTTTCTACAAGAAAAAAACCAACTTCCGGTTAACTGATTTTTTTTTTCTTACCTAGGTATTGCTTTGAAAATTATAATATAATAATATTATGAAGATACCAAATATGTAAAAGGTCGAAAAAATAAAAATCGAAATCACGTTCAAGAGTAAACTGTCACTTCTGGTTGGCGGATGTTGACTAAAATCATAATATCTCTTACACCTTACGTGAACATAATACGTAGATATGAAATTTCAGCTTGATAGACAAGTTAGATAAGTTAAAGCTAAAAAGTACAGACACACAGAGATACAGACATTTTCCAGAAATCATAAAAACCTAATCAGGGGACGACACCTGATACGAATCAATCAAAATCTCAATGTCGAACTTTCGCACGATCACAATACTTTAACGCATTCGGAAAATCTACTTTCATATAACGGATTTTCGGCTTTAACGGACACCCGCAATAGTAACACCGCAACGATAACTAATTTCATACAACTCTCTTTTCCAGAGTTAAATTAAATAAAAATTTCACCTCTACGAATTTATCGTCACAGGTAGCTGGATTCTAGCCAAAAGCTATGCCACTAGGAATTTTCGGTTACGTTTTTTTGTTTTTTGAAGTGAAACTTCTTTTCGCTCGGTAAAGTGAAAACGGTTCATCCAACGTTATATACAAACGGAGCGAGCGACAAGTGGTCACGCATATCCCCCCGCCCCGCAGGTAGCAGTGGGAATCATTGGGTGAGCGTTTAAAACCACATTTGTGTACAAAATTCTTCCACATTCATATCTGTATTCCTTCTTGTATGTACATATGTAGATTGCACTTGCTTTAAATATTGAAAAGAAGTTTTACTTCTATAGTGAGTAGCGGCTACACACTGTGATTTTTTATTAATTTTAAGCATACAATTCTAAATTAATATGTACGTTGCGGCGCCCAAATTTTCCAATTTTCCAAGATTTTCTCTAATTTGGCTGTTAGTTTTATAAAAGGTTCCCGGACGCTGCTCTAGAACAGCGGTCGCCAACCGGTGGTCCACGAGAGAATTTTGGTTGTCCGCATTTTTCATAATCATCATCATTTTCAGCCGTTCACCATTCACTGCTGGATGAAGACCTCTCCAATCCTCTTCCATTCCTCTCTGTCTTGAGCAATCTGCATCCACTTGACTCCACACATTATTCTCAATTCATCAGCCCATCCTTCACTCGGTCTACCTTGCTTTCTTTCACATCCTCTCGGATACCATTCCAGTATTTCTCGCGTCCATCTGCCATCCATTCTTCTCGCTACGTTTCCAGCCCATTTCCACTTCAACTTTTTCACACGTTCTGCTACATACATATGTATATCTACCACTTTGCTCATACTTCTTTTCTTGTTATACCGAGCGTACATCTTTCCATGCATCTCTGTGTGCACTGGATCTTACGTAGCACTCTTGAATTTAGCATCCAAGTTTCACGTCCATACGTCATAACTGGGAGTTTTCACAGTGAATAATGAATATATCGTTTATTTATTATAATTTTTCTATCATTATAAAGTGATATCTAACTTTTTGCAAATACAGTAAACTCCCGATTATCCGGTATGCGGATTATCCGCGGAATTTAATTTAAAAAAAATGTATTTTAAATTAGAAAATTCGAACTGATATTAGAAAATAATCAAAAGATTCCTGCAAACAAACCAAAATCACAGATTTTCTTAATAAATAATGAGTATAAACATGTTAAAGTAATTTTCTGTTTTAGAAATGTTTTACGGTTATCCGTGCCACCTCTCCCCACCATTAGCCCGGATAATCGGGAGTCTACTGTAACTTGGAGTGCAAATACAAGTGTCACTACAATTTCATATTTAGAATGGTAGTGGTAACATGGTAGTGTTCACGTGGTAGTGGTCCGTGAGGTCCGAAAGGTTGGCGACCGCTGCTCTAGAACAACAGATTTTTTCAGCATTATAAACGTTGATAGAGGATAAACTGAGAGGTATATCTATATCACAGCTCTCGCAACCCCAAACCCCCGCAAATAATTAAAATACAGGGTGCGCGCTGGCGAATATGTACAGGGGCGTGCGGGGCGTCGCCCTAGGGGCGCCAGCAGCCAGTTGCCGTGGGTTCGCCGCGCGCGTCACACGATTCAACCCCTGTTGCGCCCCACACTTTTGTACAACAAGTGGCCAAAAAGCCTACCCTAGCCGAATCAGCCCCTGTTGCTGCAGCTTTCGCACGTCCCTTTGCGACTTTCCCTTCCCCCGAAAGGCGTCCCGATCGACGCGACGCCTATAATTCAACACAACATGTAAACAAGCGTCGAACCTGTTGAGTGCGACATGTGCTCGGTGGGTCGTCATCATCTTCGTCAGTGTCCATCATCCACATTCCGATATTGAAAGGCTCGATCGGCGAGAGCTATGGCTCGGCTCTATACCGCCAAAGGTTCCCCAGCCCTGCTATTTACCTTTGCACTGCTTTGCGAGGCCGTCGCAGGTGAGACGAACTAACCAATTTGCCTTTTCTTCCTGCTGAAAGTGATTCGATTTTCCCCATTCGCCATTCTGCCTTTAGCATCAGATGGTTTCTCGGAATCTATCCGGTGAAAATATGTCTGCGTAAAAAAAAATGTAAAAAACAGATGAAAAAATACGTTTGATGTTGAGAATGGAAGATATCTCGAATTGAACCGACACAAATCATTTTTTTTTTTTTACGTTTCCGATTATAGTGGTTCGGTGGTTTTTCTGGTTCTGGTTTTCTTTTCTGTCCGAATGGATACCTCTCGTACATTGTGCAGAATATTGTACAAAATACGTTGTGTTGAAATCGCATATTGCAATTCGCCCTGGGTAAAGTTATAAAATGTATGCTTTCATTATAAAAGTGTTTGATATATCAAAATTTTATTTGGCATAATTTACATTGTCCTAAAAAATAAGTTCGTTAATAATTGGTCATTCTAAATCGTAAGTTTAGCTTTTGTGGGTAATTTTGTTTTAATTAGTTTAGTTTACTTTTACCCGTTGGTCCTAAAAAAAAATGGCAAATTTACTTGAAATGCAGTATTGAGCTCAATTTTCTCAGTTTAAACGTAGCCTATTATGCTTATTACTAGTTATTACTAGACGCACTCGAGTACCACAGCAGTAAATTCGTGTAAATTTTCAACTATGTATTTTATTAAAATGAAATAAATTCGGCGTGGAACATTGCGTCAAGCACTCGTGGGAAATCATAATCGCGAAGTGTGAAAACAATTTTCCATGTGTGTGTGTTTTTTTTTCTGAATTTGTTTGCGCGCGTTGACAGTTTGTATTTCGTTTCGTTTCACTGGAAAATCGAAATCAATTATATTTTCACGTATCGTGCGTTGCAATTTGGTAAACGTTAATTGTTTGCTGAATATTGTATGCCGTGGTGGTTTTTCACGATGCGGAAACTCTGCTATTGATAATGCTTTTCAAACAAATATTTATGTAGATATAGATACACATACACATACTTACATATAATATGTACATGTAGGTATCATTTTTTTAAATTGGTTTTTCAATATATTTTAGACATACTCGAATGTTAAAAATCTTTTAGTAACACTTAATAAATTGAAATAATAATGGTCTGCTAAGTGTTGCTCTCTGAACAACGATGACTAAAATTTGGTTTCAGATATTAGAAATTTAATCAGAAACATTGCAAATTTGTTTGTTGTTTGCTATGTCACTCCTGTCATTATTATCGTCGTTATTATCGCATTTGACTTGGAAACTATTGGATGGCAGCTACGGTCATTCATGACTGAAACCTAAGTTTTCAAACTAATTGATGCACTTTTGGACTCCCCTTTAACTAATGATAGTGCTCTTATGAGGGAAATTTTAACTGCTTTACATAAATCAAAAGCGCAACTTTCTGACATCCATTGAAAATATATCTGTTTACAGGTGTTGGCTAATGGGATAATAAGTATAGGTAATAAAGGTACACATGAATTTTATTACAATATTCACAATGCTTATTGTGTGTATGTATATTGTTTCACTAGTGTATTGCTCGTTGAAAATTGATTATCAATGAGCAATTGTAATTGAGAGCGATTTTAACGATTCTCAAGCATTTCGTTAAATTGGTGTTTATTAACTTTTTACAAATAAATCTGTGTAGTTATTGAATATGTATCCATTCGGGAAAACATAATTCCTGGTTTTGGTCGTTTTGATTTTGTAATAAGATAATTAAAAAAAAAACTTCCGCTGAAACATACTGAATAAGTAAACAAGAAGAGTTATATATATAATACTATATAGATATGTACATTAGTAAGAAGAGTTCAGCTTCATACGGCTTTTGTCATCCAATTTAAAATTGCTTTTATTTTCCACACTAGTACACTAAAATATCCTTGAATAATAAAAAAGGCACTCAATACTCAAACGCTAGATTCAATAAATCGCGCCATTTTCGAAAAATTCTCCCTGGGCGATTTTCCTTCCCTTCTAACCATTCTTTCAACTTCCCCCACATTAATTTTGTTTTTTCTTAGAAACCTTTTATGTCATTTCTTTTCATACTCGTAAACCTCCCGTGGGGGTGTTTTCTTCATGTTTTTTTTTTTTATTCTGCCCGCTTTTTTCCCTCACACCAAGTTGAATTATTCAAAGGGAAAAACACGACCTTGATACGTGGCTCACAACGATTCTGTTTATCGCATGTGAAATCTTTGTATCCTTTAAGAGCGATCTGGCGTTTCCCCATTTACACATGATTTTTATACACACTGTGGGCGTCAACACTCGGCTGGCTGTGATTCATAACCACGAATATATACAGGGTGACATACATACATACTAAACGACATACTAAAAATGTCGAAATTGAAGCAAGATTTACATTTGAGTAAATTTTTTGAAATTTCGTAATTTTGAATATCTATATTCAAAAATACTGAAGATATAATATTTTACCCACTGACTGCGAGACTGACAAATTGACTGAGACGAACAAAAAAAAGTTTAATATGAATTTCCCTGAAATTTAAACTTTTACTGCTCGCGAGATATAAGTTTGCGAACATGAGACACTTACTCTTTTGAATTTGAATTTTTCGACTGGTTTTGCACGGTTGACGATTTTTCTACATTTGACAAGATGGCTCAGTAGAATAAATACACGTGGCGTATCTGCGTATTTGAATTGTGCTATTATTACTATATCGTAGCAAACTATATCTTTGGATAACTTACAGTGAGATTTTAATATGATTTTATGAAAAAATAAATGTTTTCGATTGTACATATGCTCAACGAATTTGTGATTAAATTTAATGACGTTAATAAGGGTGCGTCTTGTTTGGAGAGAGCGGAATTAGGTCGTGACAAAATTTTTTTCTATACATAATACTCGAAACTAACAAAAGGGAGTTGATATTGTGTTTGTTCCCATTATAAGCACACTATGTCGTGACTTGAAAATAAACTGCGTGCATAACCTAGTCTCAAGACTGTATCGAACATATGTATGTACATAGGTATACATAAGTAGATGTACATACATATGTATGTATGTATGTATCTTGTACTGAAATTTAATATCGTTATCGACAGTTTATATTATAATCATCGGCATCGGAGTAGCGTCGATTTTATTCAAGCCAATAAATAATAAATCTTTGTTAAATAGCGAATGTAATATTATATAATATGACGTGTACCTATCTAGTACTAATCTCGCATATTGAATTGACAACAACGTTTTAAGCATATGAATTAATTAACAAACACGTAATACAGCGATCGTGTAAATTTGCATGTATGATATATTCTCGTCTCAACTTTGTACATTATCTAATGATAATAATAGTGAACTAACTACACATCAAATGCAAATACGAACGTAATATACTAATTGGAATATACATACCTATACATACATGTACATATATCCGTTTCAATTATGTGTCATACATATTCAATAAATAAACAATCATTCGTTAAATATTCATTGATTTTTCATATCGATTTCCAAAATACTCATTTTAGAATTCCATCATTTTTAAGCCGGGGGTCAAATTTCCAACATTGTAGTCTTTAAATAAAGACTTTATCATATGATTCAAAGGGAAAAAATGTTAATGGAATTATTAAAATGAATTTTAATTAGGTATATTTAACGATTTCCTTTCAAAGTAAGTCAAAAGATAAAAGAAGTAATTAAAAAAATTTCCGAAACACAACACAAATTGATCGTAAAACAACGGTTTAAAAAACTTTAGTAAAAAAATTGTATGACTTAAATCATAATTAATTATTAAAAATCATTAATATTTAATTTGCTATCAACCCTTTTAGAAGGCGGCTCAATTATCTTCCGCCGTTTGAGATTAAGGTATTCCCTCGCTTCTCGCTATAAAATACACTGTAGGTATTGTTGAAAGAAAAAAAAGGTTTTTTTCTTCTCAGATCATAAAAAAATTTACGACTTTTCTGGCCACGTAACAGCATTTAATAAATAAATGTGAGAATGGAAGGGAAAAGCGACCTGCTTTATATTTTTCTGCGAGCACGTATACGTATAAACGTTAGGAAAACATTTAGAAGCACCACTTGCACAAAAATTAAACACGCATTTAAAAAAAGAAGGATTTTTGTTCATTTACGGCTAAAAATGTTATTTTTTAATTATTAAAATGGAAATATCTTATAATTACTGGCAATTTATCGTTCCAATTAGCAATGCCTGTAATGAATATCTGGAAACGAGTAATTATATTTTCTTTTAAAAAGAAATTTTATGAAATCGTATCGCGCTGAATGGGTTTACTTTCGATGAATTGAAACCTCTTAGAAATTGAAGATGTGAATGAAATGTGTAATTAAAAAGTGTCCTATCGAACCATTTTGCACACGCTCAAATGAAATAACTTTTTTTACTTTATTTTTTATTTTTATATTTATCATTCTATTTTTATATTTTGTTTTGCAATAAAGTTTCGGTTCCCGTTTTTAAAATAATAACAATCTTGAGCTTTTTGATTTAAAATCACATTATTTATAGGGTGATGTTTTCTAAAAAAAGCTGATATAAAAAAACTGAAAAGAACGCATTTACATACATATTTCATTAATGAATTGATTTACTTGATTTTATAGTTTTATCGCATCGTTTTGATAATATGGGATTGTGAAAATCATATTTAACTTAACATCATCGTCAGTTTTGTTATCCGACCGCCAATTTGACATTTGGATTCATATTGTGTTGCCTAATAATTCGATAAATATATAATTGAATTATTCATCCGCAAATTAATAAGGTTTGCTTGAATTTAACACAATTATTTACGAGAAATGATTAAAAATACGGAGGCTGAAATAATAAAATGTTATTTTCTTACAGACTTGCCTCGGGTCATAAATTGTATTAACGTCGTAATAATGTGGAGAAATTCCCGTACAAAAACATCACACGTGTTACTTGGGGTACCTCCATTTATATTCCCTTTTTATATGTAAATTTTGTGCGTGAAACGGCGAAATTAATACAAATTGAGTGCGGCTATGATCTACATACAGCAATTTTGATTCTTATCGTTTTTCATTTTTTAGTACATTTCTCAATAGTAATTTAATATAAAAATGCTCAATATTTTTTTCAGGCAACTGAAGATTCGATGGAAATAGATAGTTTTTATCGTTTTCATAGAAATAAAAGAAGCGTTTTGCATTTGAATCGCACGGTTGAAAATGTTCCTAGATTGTTTGAGGCTTTATTCGCATTTTTGTTCAATGTTCACGCCTAGCATATAACTTACAATAAAACCTTGTTCTCGCATTGCATTCAAAGAGGATTTCACCTCTTTTTCCTCTTGATTTCCCGTTTCGACTTCAAAGCTGAATACAATGCTTATCGTTCTTTTGCTTTTGTGTATAAAAATATATATACAAGAATAGAAAACATTTAAATATTACTATAACAAATAAAATTTATTCGATAAACTGTGGATAAGTACGATGCGAGGCGCTCGCTTTTGGAAAATGGAAACTTTTTTGGAACTTGAAAACTTTTCCCGTACAAAGCGATAAAAAATCGAAAATTTTGTGTGCGTTAAGCGAGAGGCTACTGTACTAAAATACGTTACATTTACCCAATTAGATGTTAACAAAACGGAACAGACATATTATCCGACTTATTTTTTTGTACATTGATTACGCATTATTCTAATATTATTACAATACTAATTTATAAAAATATATAAATATAAGCTGTTTCACTCGCTATATTGCTTCGCTATAACGTTTTTTCATTTTTCTTATGAAATTGCGAGACCGTAAAACAGGAACGTGATTGTGCCCGGGGAGTTTGTCGGTAACAGTACAAGCCGCTAATACGCCTGAGACAAGGATGCTGAAACAATTCGAGGAGTACCCTAATTGCAAATGTTGCTGGAACCAAGCCAAGAGACCTTATCAGAATTCTGAACGCATCCAAAAAATATTCAACAGGTCTCTAGTATAGAACCAGTGCCTGTCTCAGAAACATTTGAAAACTACCTAATAATGGCTCAATTAGTATGAGCAATCTTTGAACTTAATGCAACCTACATATAACTGATATTATTTTTCCACTATATTAAAAATTTCAATGCGTTCTAATATTATATATGGGCGGAAAGTGATTGAAATAAAATGATTTTGTTGAGTATGCACTCACTTCCCATAGAATATTGTATATTTGAGGGAAATGTCGTAACGTTATTACCGGGGACCTGAAATAGATTTATGTTTGAACATAAATTGGAGTTCTTTTGCAAACAATTTCAAGTCGATTTACGTGCTGGAAACGAGCGAATCTTCATTTGGTTAATACAATATTTACAAATCTTTTCGTCGACGAACACTGTGAGAGAAATGAGCAACTTCGAAACAAAGCGCTCACAAATTAAGGGTGTCAATTTAAAAAATTTTCACTTCGTTGACAAATCAAGGTTCAATCAAGTTATCAGAAAAAAAGCGTTTGCGTTTACTGTAAACGTTTATAATGATATTTATAAAACAGAAAAGATTGTATACTTTTTGTTTAAATCTGTCTGAAATAGAATATACGACTAAAACAATTACACTTGCAGAGTTGTTGATTTTTTTTTATAAAATTCGTTCAAAAATGAGATTGAAATCATTCTCAAATCGTAAATACTTAAAAGTCGTGTCGAAAATTTGCAAAGCAGTTCGGCGAAAACAGAAAGAACGTGCTGTAATTTGAACGACTCTCGGACAACCCTTTAATATTCTCACGGCAAAGTGTTGAAAGCTCGTCTGACCTTTCCAAATGGCAGCTTCGAAAAAGTCGAATCCGTTTAAATGCCAAATATCCATTAGTCCCCAGTGAAACGAAATCACGTTAAATCTGAATCCCAATTCGAATTTTCTAGTTTCACTAACACTTCCGATTTCTATTAAATGTTTACCTATGTTCGTTTCATGAAAATTCGCAAATTCTTCGTAAACGACAACAACGATTTTGAGATTTATTTTATTATTTTCAAAAAGTTTACGTTATATAAATATTACATTTTGATTCTGTCATATTTTCACTTTATAAAATTCAATCTTCTTGAGAATCGCAACAAAAGACTTCCACAAACTTGTTTCCATCGGTGTATTTTCTCGCTTCCATTATATAATAATCCATTTTCGCGTACGCGTGTAGCAACTTTGTGCATTCAAGTCGAAAAATTTCACTCATTGTACGTCGAGGAAAATTTATAACATGAAATTATTAATCTTGAGGTGTTTCGAATGGAGGTAACAGTTCAAGCGTATCAACAAAATTTACATTGTGTATATTTTAATCAAATTTGAAACAAAACATAAATTAAATCATCATCATTTTCAGCCGTTCACCATCCACTGCTGAATGAAGACCTCTCCAATCCTCTTCCATTCCTGTCTGTCTTCAGCAATCTGCACCCACTTGACTCCACACATTCCTTTAAATTCCTCAGCCCGTCGTCCACTCGGTCTACCTTGCTTTCTTTCAATCCTCTCGGATATCATTCCAGTATTTCTCGCGTCCGTCTGCCATCCATTCTTCTCGCTTTGTCCAGCCCATTGCCACTTCAACTTTTTCACACGTTCTGATCTCTACGATCTCTTCTTGTTATACCAAGCATACATCTTTCCATACTGCTATGTGCACTGGATCTTACATAGCATTCTTGAATTTAGCATCCAAGTTTCACATTCATACGTCGTAACTGGCAGTACGCATTGGTCGTATGCCTTATTTTTTAAGCATTTTCAGCCGTTCACCAACTACTGCTAGATGAAGGCCTCACGAATTCTCTTCCATTTCTGTCTGTCTTGAGCAATCGGCATCCAGTTTATTCCACACATTATTTTCAATAACTCATCAGCCCATCGTCCACTGTCATGCGTCATAACTGGCAGTACGCATTGGTCGTATGCCTTCTTTTTTAAGCTTAGTGGAATTTTGGATTTAAAAACAATGTTCATTCTTCCAAGAGCACTCCATCCTAGTTTCATTCTTCGTGTTATTTCTTCTTCTTTACAACCAGTCATATGCACCAATTTTCCTAGGTATAAATAACTATCAACTATCTCTACAATATACTAAACTTATCTACAGTGACTACGTTTTGCGTGCAAAATGCATTAAACATAATTTTAATTCTATTAAAATTAATTTTTAATCCTACTTTCATACTTTATATGATATATGTACATATATATTATATTGAATATATGATCCATATATCTTTTTAATATAATATTTTCAGTGGTGAGGCAATATTTGTTCTGTGTATTGCGTAGAGCTCAAAGCTCAGACGGTTGGACAATTTTAAGGATGAGTGGACGAAATGCCAGTCGTAGTTCGCATCTCGCAGTAATCATACCCCCTGATAAAACTTAATGCATCCATAACGTTCGAGACTTGCACTCTGGTGGCTTTATTATATCAATAAATTTACATTTCCACCGAAACGTGCACAGGGTTTTTCGCGCACACGCCTTTACGACCCGACAGACGCTTCGAAATTCCCCTACCGCCCCGTCAGCCATATTAAACACGGGGTGAAACCACCATCCGAGACTTCGCCTTTTCCTTCAAAGAAAAACTCTGTAAATCGGGTGGAGAATGTGGAATAAAAAAATCCTAATAACACGAGATATATAATGTGTATGTTAAGTTGTTTTCTTCTTCTTTTAAAACATTATACGCGTGCTGGGATACTTTTTCGTATTGCCGAATTAATGTTCGTACGAGTTACGTTTGAATTATTCATGAAGAATATGTCGCTTGGCGGATACACTTGAGAAAAATCACAAAATTTACATTTCTACATATCATCCGCCATGTATTCTCATTTTATTCATATTATGATATCGTATTTATAAAATTTTAAATAATCGAAACATCAGATTTTCTATCATACATACATATGTACATCTATGTAGATTCGTATAATATAACATACATATTATCACTTGACACTTGTTAGTACACAAAACGAAACTGTACAATTCGAATTGTAAAAACAATTACAATGTACATACATACATAGATTGTGATTCACATTCAATTGAACAAATTTTAATACGGTTGCTGAAAAACGGAAGAGTGTTCATTTCGCGGTGTTAAAAGCAGAAATATTATAACGTAATTCGATTTCTTCGTTGTGCTTTTGTTTCCGTGTGATTGGCATATTTTGAACGTTTCCAAAATGAATTTATTTCTCCTGCAGGCGAACCGAGCTTTTCCTCCTTCTGGCACTTTCTCGAAATTGCCTCAATTTAATGGTTCGACATCCCGAGTGCCTATTTTGCAGACCAAGTCGGCTAACAGTAGCGAGGCTCGATTAGCAAAAATAGCTTTAAGCTTAAATTTTAAATGAATTTCAGTGAAACCCCTTTATCTGGGGACTTTCGTGTTTGAATATTCTGGTTGATATCAGATCAAACTGCGTCGCATTATTTTCAGCATTTATTTGCTCTGAAATTTATATTTAAAAATTAAATTAATTACGAAACAACTACCATCGAAAAATATTTCAGAAATTTTAATTTTACTCAACTTCCACTCGCCGGTACTAATTAAGTATCAAGTTCTTAGTTGCAATCAGTTAAATAAAATTATCATTAATAAAAATTAATTGCGTAACTTTTCACACTCTACGGTTTTCCAGTCGTTTTCCTGCTTCACTTCATCGCCTGTACGCCTTTTTAATTTATTAAAAAAACAACTCTTCTTGGCTTAATGCAATGAAGACTTATTTCAATTAAAGTTAATATTTAATTTCCTTCATTTTCATGATCATTCCGATCTTTCTTTTACTGTGGTAACCTTTCTATTAATTAAAGTATAAGTTTACTATGATTTATGTTATATGATTTATTAAATTGAAATTTTATATTTAATGTGCTATATTGTAAATATATATAAAAATTTTATTTCACAGGAGGAAATGGAGAGTTGGTGGTCTCTTTGGATATGCCTAGATTTGCATCCAGGGGCTCCACGGTGATCCTGGTGTGTGGTTATAACGTCAACGCTCATGAAGTTCATAAAGTTGAATGGCATAAGACTCATACAAAACTTGCCCAGTACATCAAAGGACGGAAACCACTTTTTAAAACTAAACCAATCCCAGGAGCTAACCTCAATGTAAGTTTTAATCGAATAATTATGTAATCGAATAATCGAGTATGACGCATTTGCTACTCTAAAATAAAATAGGTTTTCAGTCTCTCTTATATTAACTTACGGGTCAGGTTATTGTATTCTCCATTATCCAATTTGAAAAAGAATCTTGTTTATGAAAGTGGGTTACTTCAACGACAAGTATTCTTCGACAATCGTTCGTTTTTCATAAAAGGAAATTTTCTTAAGAAACTTTTTCATCGTATGATGGAAATACTAATCCATTATATTTTCCAACAAGTATGTACCTATATGTAGGTAGAAGATAATTTTGGTTCTTATTTCTTTTATAAGATAAAAAATATATATGGTCAACACAAGACTTTTATTTTATTATATTTATAGTGTACGTGTGTTACTAAAGATTTGAGAGTTTATCTAAAATCGCTATAATTATTTTAAATATAAATGGACTAATTAAATGATCTGAGAAGATGTCGTCAATGATCAAATAATATAAGATTGGTGATTTATCGACACAAAAAAATTATCGCTTAGCCCTAATTTATACACATCCGTTCTACCTGTTGCTCACATTGATAGCAAAAGCGGATTGATTACTTCTTGATTGTCCAAAGTCTTTTTAGAAAGCGTGTCCCCATCAGAACCACGGGAGGTAAATGAATTTCTTCCCGACAAAAAGTTGTCACAAAAACGTTCCAAAAGAAAAGTTCCAATGCCTTACAAATTACTCAATCGCTCCTATGTGAACCTGATTAACTTTATTCCTTCCATTTTATTCGTTATATAAAATTGAATTCGTGCGCACCGAGACTTACAACATTCAAACATTCAAACGAACCGTTAAAATATATTTAGATATAATGTTGAGGTAAAGTATGTAAAGGTGCTGTTATAAAACAAGGGCTTCTTTTCTTGACGGAAGCAAGCAGTGGGTGTACGTCCGTATATACCAGGCTTTGTGCCATGATATAAATATCCAGAGAGAGAGCTTTACGTGATCTTGTTACCGGGCTAACCAAAAGCTCTTTCGTATCAAAGCTAGCCGCGCAGTAGTGAGCGCCGCACAAAAAGCTGAACTGAAAACTAACGACCGCGTTAAATCGCGTGAAAATTTTATTCACACGCGGCCATTTACCATCGACAACTGTGATCAATGGATTTAATATAATCAACTGTGGAATCGAATTGGCGGATTTTCATTCAACTATCAAATCTGTGATTCACACAATCTATATATGTATACTATCTACAATCTATATACATACATACATATGTCTCGACATGTATTTTATTATTTTGTTCAAGAATTTTGAACAAAGGAAACTTTTATAAATTATTATTAGACATTGCTTTTAATAAATTCGGAAGTAAACTCATTCAAGCCGTCGATATGGCCTGTATATGTATATGTACATATGTACATATATGGCAATGAGTAAACTTTTAATGGCAACTACTTAAGTTTATCCCCTTCTACTGACATTGTTCTCGTTATTTTATTTCAAAAGTAGTTTCCTTCTCCGTTTCGCTCTTTCTTTTCTCGGCTTGAAATAATAAGGGACAAATAGGCGGGCTCGTAAATACCTTTACCAATCCAGCGGGAGTATTACATAAAAAGATTCTTATTCGAACTTTGATTATTTCTCCTCTCACGCTCGCATACCATTACAATACATTTCCAGTGCGCTTCGCCACCTTCAATTTTCTCCCTTGTTATTTATTAACCAACTTTATAAAGGAAAATGAACTGGTGTTTTTGTTTCTTTTTAATACAGTAATGGGATTATGTTATTAATTTTTCATTAAATATGTAACACTCCTAATTTCAAAGTATTCATTTTAAGCATTAAAAGTTTTCCACTACTGCTTCGAACGCCTATATAATTTAACCTACGATTGGTGTGTTTTTTAATTTATCCTAATCGGATAAAGTATTGTGATCGTGCGAAAATTCAACTTCGAGATTTTTACTAATTTGTATCGGGTATCCCCTGGTCACGTTTTCACGATTTCTGGAAAATGTCTGTATGTCTGTGAATCTGTGTGTTAAATCGCTAATAACTCAAAAACCATTTATCCTAATTAAACTGAAACTTCATATTTATATGTTTTTACCGGCCATTACAATCCATTAGGCTTTCAAAATTTTTCGTCAACCGGAAGTGGTCCTTCCCTTGGAAAACCACCTAATTTTTTTGTATAAAAAGGATAAAAATAAAAAGGACAGTGATAATTTCGTACTAATCCACTGCGGATTAGGTTTGAGTTGAGGACCCACAAAATGTAAAAGTGTCGTTTGTTCCAATTTGATTTCGTCAGAACGGTCGAATTTCCAAATAGGGCAGATTCGCAACGACTGGGTCCAGACGCTGATTACGTGGGCGTAAAGGGCTAATTACCCGCAACGCAAGGGCAGCTTACGGACTTCCGGTTCAAAAGCGTCCCTCAGGAAACGAGAGCCGTTTCCACGTCCGTCCGTCCATTGTCAACCATCGAAGCGTAACATACTCAAGGGTCAAATACTACCACATATACCAATGTCCTCATATAAATTTTAAATCGGTTCGTTCACCATTGAAATCGAATAGAAATTATTTGAATTTTTTTTTTAATTTCCATTAACCTGTTAGATTTGTTCGAATGCGGTTCGCTTGGAAGTATCTAAATATATTTGCCCGTCAAATATCCTCTTAAAATCAGTAAATGGCGCATTGTGTTTCATACCAATCATCGGAGCTCGAACTTTTCCGCAAAATAAATATAATATATATGGCACAATAATTTTCACGTAAGAAAGCGCTATCGCATGTCGGAAAAACGTCTAAGATGAAAACCAATCGAGAAAAAAGTAGATACGGAAAGCCCTTATTCCATTCCGCAAAATAGAACATTTTTCGTATCTCGACAAATTAAATTGTTTTCTTATACTTTTTGTATTCGATTCGATTCGACCCTTCGTTGCCCATTTATTTTTTCTTAGTGATTTTTAAGTTGGATAGCAAAAATACCTTTTCGAATTACCGTACTTCGGGCAGCATTTGCATAGTTGATTATACCTTATTACGTTATCACATTAAAGTATTCGCCTTCCGTTTCCGCCTTCCACCCCTTTTCGCAAAAAGGGATGCGAAAATTTTCGTTTGGTAAAAAAACACATACCCAATGGAATCCTCAATAATTTAGTATACGTGCTCCCATATACGTTCCTATTACACCTGTATACATATATGTATATACAATGTGCCATTGTAACATACCTAAAATGAAACAATATTTTATATCATAGCAATGCGAAGTCGGTATCTTCACTCAAATAGAGTACATATGTATGTACATACATACATACATATTTAAAGTTTTCAAAATTAAACAATCACTTTTCTTTGAGGTCGTATAAGAGTATTTTTCTAGAATGAAAATTTAATTTTCATTTCCCTACAATAAGGTTATATCATGTGATAATACATTGTAGTTTTAACGTAGCACGTAGAAGCCTTCAGTTGCAAGACTAAATCGGAGAAAGCTAGACTTTTCCGTATTCTTTGAAATTCTTTTCGGAATTTCTTTTTTTTTTGACGAAAGGAAGTCAATTCCACTTGTAAAGTATTCAAGTCACATTTTTGAAAATCTCAAGAAGCAGTAACGTGATTGAGACTCTGCGATACTTCACGACTGTCTAGAATTTTTTTTATAAACTTGAAATAGAGAGATGTTCAAATATGCGACCAAAGATCAATACGCAACGTGAAAGATGATTTTGTTAAAATGCTAGTTTTGTATCATATTTATTAAAATTATTGAAGTTTTATCTTTAGTGCTATATTTTTAAATACATATATAAGCTAAACGGTAATACTCTTTAATGTATTCAAAATGATTTATTTTAAAAATTAACACGATCATGAGTATTTTTTAAAATTCAACATTTTGACAAACAATAGGTAATTACATACATACATACATATGTATATAATTTTTCAAAAGATTCATATAAAATATAATATAATAAATGTATATAATTTCCTTTCGAAAACTAACTTTTACGATCCCATAGGAGTGTCTCACATTTTTTTCGGTTGTCTTCTTTGTGCGATGCCCTAGCAAAAATAAATCGTTGGCTTTACGGTTTTTGGCGATATTTCTACGTCTCAGCGATTTTTTCATTTTATTTTTCTTTTGTTCCATGTATGTATGTTTCATTTTTAAAGGTTAAAATATCATTTTTCCTCCCCTGTCACGACAAACGTAACAGCGTTACCCATATTTTTTTCATTTCACTCTTCAATATTACTTTTAAAAGTGTTGTTCTTGAAAAGCGTCTCTAGTTCCAACTCATGAAACAAACGTATCAAATTGAATGAGAAATGTAAATATAGAAATTCTTTGATATTTGACTGTTGACTTCAATGAAATATCATTTTTAAAATCTCCGCATCATATCACATTATACATACCTAGTATACAATACAAGTTGGTTTCAGAAAGTTTCGGCGATATGACATAGTATTCTTCTTCCATTTCCAATTTCAATTATCATTCAATGTTTAATTGAGTAAAATTTCAGATGTCTATGGCGACTGAGCGATCCATCGTCCTACAGGACTTAGATTTTGAAGCATCGGGTAGCTACTTCTGTGAAGTCACCCTCGAAAGTCCCATCTTCACCCAGGTGTCCGATATGCGGGAGTTGCTGGTCATCCGTAAGTATGGATGGGTGGGAAGCTGCAAAACTCCACTAAACCCAACCATTTCACGACCTCCCACTATGTAAATACAACGGCGTGGCATGAATAAAATATTTTATGCTTTCGTAAGTCGCTGAAGACCAAATTTAGTCTGCAATTTCTACACTCAATAACGACATTGTTTGCAGGACAAACTTTTTAACTCCTGGAGGAAATAATGCAATTTATCGCTTTCCATATATTGACATGTGCATACATATACATATGTATGTACATTGTACATACATACATACATTGTAGGTACAACTGATTGGATCGAGTGTATTTGATATTTATTTAAAAATTTTATACAATGAGTGCAGTGTACAATCGCACATATCGTAACTAACTTTTAATGGTGTAATTCGGTTTCAGTAAAAACTTGTGGTATTAATCGCATAGTTCAAGAAAAGTTTTATTAAATTTTGCGTATAATTCACATGTTGACGTAATACTCTCTCCGAGATGTCCCCGCGAGTCCTTCATGCATATTTCATCACATCAAATGATAAAACGTTTTTTTTTATTCTTCTAAGGCTATAAGATTTCCTGACGACATACACTGCGAGCTCGAAAACAGCGTGCTCGAACCCGAAAGCTTAGATTCAATACCATATTATGTTACAATGCGTGATTTACGAGTTTTGAAATTGAAACCATTGCCATTGCAGAGTTATGGTTTCCAATAGTGAATGCCTACCACGCAAACCTTACAAATTACAATTGCAAATAATTGAATCGGTTAAAAGTTTCGTAGGCTATTTGTTTGTATACATAACGTATTTGGTAAACATCAAATTTCCATCAGCCAATTTTAATATTATAAAGTATTACTACATATATATGTATTGTATTATCACAATTTAACTTGATCTAATTTCTGTTTTCTCGGGGTAATCTACCTAAATTTTGGATGTTTTGCTTGTTTACCTCACCATGTGTGGTTAAAAATATTAATTTTAGCCCAAATATATTTTCTTTAATATTTTGAATCTGTTTTTACTTTAGAACCACAAACAGATAAGCCTAAAATAATTTTTAGCGCCCCTAAATATACAGCTACAGATATACTAGAAGCCTCGTGTACTTCCAGCTTCGCTTATCCGGCTCCCCATATAATTTGGTTCGTCAATGGAGAAAAGGTAAGCCTACTCATATATTTTGCCTAATTTAAATCACAATGATTATAGTCATTTAATTTTATTGGGTTTAGGTTGACGAAAGTCTGACAATACCTATTGTTTCTGCGACACATCACAGGTTAAGAGAAGGGAGAAATAGAATGTTGGCCTCTTCCACGACCAAGCTTAGAGTAGCTGTGTCTTCCCTAGGATTGACAGCAGAAACGCAACTGAAGCTCACCTGCTTATCCACCATACCAGCATATCGAGGTCCAGCTGGTCGATTTGCTGATACGGCTGATGACACAGTTATTGGTATTTTACATTTTATTATTCTGTAAAAATATCCATTCTATAAAATAGTTTAGCGATAAATTCTCAATAGTTACATAAAATCTCCAATTTATTTATAGTTCATTGTGGCTAAAGTGACGCAATGAATTATTTTTTTTTTGTTTTGTTCCCCTTTTTTTCACACAATTAATTCGAGTCACGACTTTAGCCGAATGTAGTACACGGGTAAAGGTATTTACTTAGGTTAACCGCGCGTCGATATCCCGAGGGAGTACGGACTGTTGGATCTGCTCGAGAGATTAAATGCTAACCGTTTGAAATCTGTACATTTGGTACATTTGTTTTAAACAGGCCCAAATTCAATGTTCGAAACAAATACTCGAACGCCAAAAGTCCAACCGCCACACAATTCAACTATAGCGACGTATAAAATGTTAAGAAGTTTAGTTTAAACATTTTTGTCTTTTTTTTTTTTAACTTTATCCATATACGTAGTACCTACAGATCTGATAAAGTATTGTTTTTAGTTCATGTACGACTTGCTGAAGAGCTTGAATCTTCGACAACTCAAGAGACCATCGTCAATGATACTTCGTCGTCTTCGGTGTGTTCTTCGATGCATTTCACAGGTTTTCAATGTACGTACTATTTCTGTTGCGGATTTTTGGTCCACATTTTTCGACGCGTGTATAATGTTTAGCTTGACATTGAATTTATACAATTATGAATGTTGAAATATTTATAAATCGTTTGGTATTTCATATCAGAGTAACGTTTTATATATACATAGGTATATTATACGACATAGATAAAATATAATATTTAGGCCAAATTATTATAAATAATTATTGTACTTGATATATAGGTATTATATTTACACTGAATACGATTGTGTGTATAATCAATGTGCGTAAAACATATAAAATTTATCAAATAAATGAGGTGATATGTAAAATGATAAATTATCCGTTCTATAGTGTTGTAAATTATTTTTTAGGAAATTAATCATACCAAAAGCTTTCATAGTTGTAATAAAGAATATAAAAATGACTGATATTTAATTCGTAACAACTGAGAATGATCAAATAGATTTTGAAAATATCAGATTTTTATTTTTAGTGTTCAAATATATAATGTTGACATAAAAACTAGCAAACGCTAATCTCCATTCTTTTTACTATGATCTAAATTACACTATTTCCTTTCAAATATTTATATTTTTCAGTCAAATTTAAAATACTTTTCAATAATACTAACAAGACTTTAAATTTTTGTTTGACATAATATATATGAAACGAGTATATGAAACTGCACAAGACAATACCTTAATTTTGTATAATTTTCACAATTGAATATAAATATAAAATTTTAGATCGTTCTGATGTTATCCGTTAAGTATTTTTGGCTAGTTTTCCACGAGGTCGCTAAATAGCGCAATAATTGTGACAGTAATAATCACTCATTATTACTGTCACAAACCAATAAAAGTATTACGGTCGAGTATTTAATTTTAGCACCAACGAATATATTATACACATATGTATGTATGTATGTACATATGAGTCGTTTTTATCTACAAAGTATTAATATTTACTTATGTTGTCCTGCAAAATTCAACCCCGAGATTTTGACTCGTCTGCATCGGGTATCTTCCGATGAACACGGTTTTAACTTTTTTTCAAGAGAACGAACTTGCACCATTTTACACATGCAAGAGTTAAAGTGCACTCCGACTTGTATAATATTTACAACTGAGTTAGTCAGTGCCAAAGTTGCCTAGCCCAAAAAAAATGTTAGGTACCTTTACTTGTATAAAAAAACATTATTCATCATTATAATTACATTAATTAATTAATGAATTGATTACTTTCAGTCGAATTATCACAAAACAACATACATACATATGTATGCACCTGGGGGTGGTTTTATCGTAACCTTTTATCGGTAAGGCTAAGTCCATATATTGTTTCCTATGCTCCCATTAGTTATTTCAATAAAATTTTCATCCCAATTTAAATAATAATTATAATAGAACCTAGAATAGAGAATTTTTAAAAATGCAATTTTACAAAAATTTAAAATTTCATATTTATCGATTCAATCTACACGGTATTTCATAACTCTGTATAAATGTTAATGCGGTCTTTTACCCGATTTGTAATAATAAATACAAATACATAATTTTTTAGGTCTAAATTTACATTAATATCGTACTATCGTGTTTGTTCAGTAATATCGTACTTTTCAAATATGCATTGCAAGCAGATTTATATAGAGGAGTCGATTTTTAAAACTTCTTTACCTTATCTACATATCTAGTCACGAGCAACTGAAATCGTACATAAACTATAAAAAATTTAAAATAAATTACTGCATTTATGTAGTAGTTTGTGGTTTCATGTACCGGACAAAATATGTAGAACATGGCAAAACAGAACATGACAAAAGAGAACAGTGACAAAACAGAACAGCGAAAAACAGAACAGTGACAAAACAGAACAGTGGAAAAATAAAATATTTATTTTTGTCATATCTATTTATTAATTAAATACATATAAAAGAAAATATTATAAATATTATAAAAATATATAAATATATGAAAGGGTATCGCATGGTGGTAGATGTGACAAATTTATCAGAGCATTGAAATTAACTGTGTTAAAATTCCGTGTTTATATACGATATATTATGCAAATTAGTTTTGTCATGGAACCATTTATTTTGTATTAATCGTCAACCGAATACCGCATATATGTATTTTACAAACTATAATTTATTCTTCGCGACCGCGATGGGTTGAATATGATTCAATCAAGTAATTATACCTCGTGGTGACTCATTCAGATATTTTCCCATAAAACTTTAGAACCACCCCTAATAGACCTAATTCCGATTAGGCACTGACTGACCCACTCAACTGATAAATTTTGATATATTTTCGTGGAAAATTATTCGCCATCAATGTGAAAATGTTTTGTGCTGACATCTACCATATTGTACCTATAAATTGGAATATTTATTCTCACCTAAGGAAAAGCCTTGGAGACTCGGAAAATTATGGTTGTTGAGGCGCTCGTTCAATCTATATTTTGACGATTCCGTTCCGGCAAAATCTTGCGTACACATCGCAGGCTCTGTTTACGTTAAGTCGCGAACGTTACGGCCTTCGTCGTTATCAGGGGGTGGTGGGTGGGTGGAGTTTGCCACCCAACCTCCCCTTTCCTCCCACAACCTGGAGGGGTTGTTCTTTATCTTAACAGCTCGGCCAGAATACCAAGCAGCCGGCCTACAATTCTCGAATGTAATAGCCCGATCCGCTTTATCCCGTCGCTCCATTGTTTCCCGCAAGTTTCGGCACAAAGAACCCACCCTACAACCCTCCAAACCCCAACACTGGCTCGATCTCACCTTATAAATACACAATAGAAGCTGTGATGGCGTGTGGGTGTGCAACACCTGAAATTATCTTACGTACAATTTTTAATTAGATCCCTTTTGTTTTGCTAAAAAATTATGCAACATAAATTCACCATGATTAAAATACTACAATTTCTGTCAAAAAAATATATAATTTATTTTCTGGTAGCGTATATATATTATATTATTCACTATTTTAACTCCAAAAACTTATGACTAAAAACTAAGGTAGATTTTATAACACGCGGTGTATATATTAAAATGTACTCAGTCAGAGAATACCTATAACAAAAATGTCAATTATGAACAACAATTAAGCTATCGAACTTTTACTAATATGAATATCTTTAACTTAAAATAAATCTGTAGAAATATTTCAACGCTCGAAAGACTCTCTGAAGTTTAATCTTCCTTTTTCTTTGTTAACTAATATATGATTTAAAAAATGCAGGTGCAAATTTTTAATTTTGGTTAATTTTTATACTGATTAGCTATTCATACGAGTGCCAAAATATTTATTTTCAACTTGAGACTGACTGTGTCCCTAGCGTTAAAATTGCTATTTTCAAATTCGCTCCTATTCACAATTAGCTCTATTAAAAATTGACCAAATTATAATTTAAAAGGTTTTGTAAAAATAATGAACATCAAAAATCTACGATTAGTTTACGATATAAATGTATTCACATATGTATATTAAATATACATTTTTACTTGACCATATCGTAATATTTTATATTTTTATATTGTTAAAATGCAATTTTGTTTGTTGTGACTAAATGTAACGATTTCGGTTACTAAAATTTGGCTTTTATCGTAAAAATCTCAATTTCAAAAGGTCAAAGTCAATTACATTATCTACAAAGTAAGTTGGAGAATTAAAAGTGAATATTTTTATAAATCATATGTATTCAAGCTGGGAATCTTAATTTTTGGTATGCACCTATTTAATAGTCGAAAGTGAGCTCACAATTTATTGAAAAACGTTTCCTGTTTCTTAAAGCTAATATGTACATTACTTTTTCCAAAAATATTCATTGATTCAGATATACTATATATTAATATATGTACCAGTGTATTAACATTTAACAGAAAAATATATAATTGATGTATTGTGATTAAGGAAATTAACTATACATATCACTGAAAACCAAAATAGGTTTTTCTAAAATATTATATACATATCAGATTCATATTCAGTGTTATGTGTGTTATCAGATATTAAAAACATTTTATATATTGTATTAAATGTATAAAATATATTATTGTTTCTATTTTTGTTAAAACTGCTCATTTGTTAGTGGTTGGTGGATAATAAAATTTTTAAAAATCTTCATTACTTAGTTTTATTCCTATTTTATGCTCGGTTTACTTTATACTACAATAAACTCAACACTATAAAACGTAGTAATACGTTTTTAAAATATCAACGAATCAGATTATAATAATTGGGAAAAATTTTTACCATTAAATTTTGCTCATTGTAAAACCTCTACAAATTCTTAGAATTAATCTTAAATTTGGTGGGGATTTTTTAACTTTACTGGTAAAACAATATTCACATTAGTTATTAGGTTATTACACTTATTACTATCAATGGCATCATTTATGTACCAAAATTTAGTATTTTTTGTAGTGGCAGCAGTGGCTGTCACTTTGACATTTCAACAGCTCATGCAGTTTTGGTTTGTTCAACCTACTTTTTGGCGAAACTAGTCAGATGGGATATGGTTTATGGTCGATATAAAACAAAAGGAATATCAAATCATTTTAATTGTGATAAATGTATAAGTTTTCGACACTACATACAAAACAGATTTTCACTGGTTTACCGTGAAGTTTCATCGTTACTAAGGTTAAGTACCTTGGAAAGTTCGAGGATACGGGAAAATGGCGTTCGCCAGTGGGAAATCAGCGATTATCAAGGATGTTCTTGGTTATACAAACCCTAACATTTTAAGACCCACAGATATTTCACTTGATCTTGCTATTGACTACACTACACGTCAGTTTTCTTCACCACCTGTGAAGATGCTACATCTCAATGATGTTTGTCAACAAGATCTCGAAATATGGTCTCGTTCACCTGGTTTACCCTGGCGTGGTCTTGGCTATAAGACTAACGGAGATATTAGAAAGGATCCCAATGACATCTCAAAAATAAGATTGTTTTGGAGAAAAATTAAATGTGGCAACAATATGAAATTGCCTGACTGTATGGCATTTGTTCGCACACATGTTTGTGAGATAGGCACTAGAAAGACTCGTGCCATTTGGGATTATCCAGCAACAGTTACATTTGGAGAAGCAGTTTTTGCATTACCATTACTAAGAGCATACCGAAGCGCACTGGCAATATACCTTTTGCCTATGGCTATGAGACTTCAATTGGAGATATGCGTCGTATTTATATTCGTTTCAAACAACATAGACATTGTACAGCTATTGGTTTTTCTAGCTTTGACAAAACAGCACCAGCATGGCTTATTAAAATAGCCTTTTCAATACTTCTACTAAATGTTGACTTCGTTTACTATCAGGGTAGAGGTATTGCCGATGCTAAACAAATGTTCCATATGTATAAGACCATTGAGAACTATTTTATAAATACACCCATACGCACGTCAAACGGCTATCGATTTAGAAAGCATTCAGGAGTAGCAAGTGGAAGCTATTTCACTCAGTTGATTGGTTCAGTTGTTAATGCTATTTTAATCAACTGGTTTTCTTTTTCCCAATTTGCATGGGCTCCAGATGATGCCATCTTTCTTGGTGATGATTCACTTATTGGATCAAAACTTCGTTGGGACATTGATTACTGCTGTACTCTTGCTGATTCTATTGGTATGAAGTTAAATTTACCAAAATCAATACAAAGCGAAATACATACAAAACATGATGTGTTATTTCATTTATTGTCTATTAATCCATTTTCAGTTATTTAATCATCTAAATGTGTGATTTAAAACAATGGTGAAATTGAGAGATCTTAACAAGTGTCCGAAAAATGCTTGCACGTTACTGGTTACTCAGTATACTCAGTTACTTGGAATATAATCACAATTCCACCACTGATTTGTAAAATTTTTATTTCAATTCTTATTATTGCGAACAATATACAATGTATAAAAGAAATATTACTGGTTTTCGAAAGTAATTAGCAGGGAATATGTACTTTAGTAATTGCAAAATACAAACTACATGCTCGTTTTGGAACATCTCATTTCTAGTAATAAATCTAATTTTTACCACTTCATGACTTATTTTAATCCTTTTCGAGGCTAGCCTTGTGAATTTCATAAGGGATAGCGACTTAATTCTATAAATGCAACATAATTATTTACAAATGCTATATCATGGAAAAACTCATAGTTTAGAATGGCATTTAGAGAATTTCTAATTTTTAATTATGTTAATAAAGTTCGAGTATTCATTTTTAATAAAAAACTATGTGGTCATTCATTGTCAGTGCAAAAATAAATCTATATTACAAAATACAAAAATATATTTTTGCTTTGATAGAATATTCCATTGAGTTTTTACAATAAAATTATCCATTTATGAAATTGCAAAAAATATATTTATCATAGAAAAACAGAACAAATCTTCAAATAAATTATGTTTCAATGTTGAAAGTTATCTTTTTTAATGTTTAAAAAATAGTTTGATTATTAGGTTTAGTATCTGTGTTGCATTGAATTGAATTTTGATAACTAGAAAAAAATTATAAAAAAGAATTTTTACAAAGTTTGGTTTGCACAATTGGTATTTATATAATTTTAAGTATGTTTATTATTTAAAGAAAACTTTAAATATAATATTAAATAAAAAGTTTATAAAGCAATACTTTAGTTTGACTAGTACTATAATTACATGTGATACCTTCATTTTTTTTTATAAAAAATTCACTTCAATTGAAAAAAGTAAATTTCGTAGCACCTTAGATATTATGAAAATAAAATACAACACTAGTTTTTTATTTACTTGAATTAAATTAATTTACTAAAAAATTTAAAACTACAATAATAAAATTATTTTATAGTTTTTTTATAAATTTTTACATATAAATTTATTTATATTACATTAAAAATAATAAAACAAGCTCCAAACTACACGTTCTCATTATTCTGATCCTTATTTTGAAGGTTTGAAATTTTACGAGATAAATTGAAATAGTATGTATCATGAGAAATAAACACAATGATGTAAAATGATTTGAAATGGTGTTTTCACTGAATATGTTAAGAATATTATGGCAATTTTCGTACAAAAATAATAACTAAAACTATTGGCACTCACAATACCTAAATTACACTGGAATAGCTCATATTTTTTTACGTTTAAAATCAGATCTTAATTATTTTAATCATTTACCATTACTATTGATTTAATTTACTGAGTCAAATTTGAGATATTCAACTTTTAATAAGCATCGTTATCAAAACTTATGTCCGTGTATAACCTAAGGACTAATCATTCTGACGAAGCAATCTTCATATTTGTAACACTTTTCACATAAAGAAATACTACATATAAATAGGTACATTAAATAATCATATTAACATTGATATTGCTTTTTTAGAACAAAATGAGATCACTTAATGTTTAAAATAAATATATTTATATGTCATCACTTCTATCTTTGTATATCGTATGATTGAATTAAATATTTATTTCAAACATCTTAGTTATCAAAAAAATTTAACATAAAATAAGTTTTTTTTTTAAATTTCAGACTACAAATTACACAAATTTTCCAGTACAAAACTTTTTTTTTTATTTGTGTTGAAAATATAAAAGAATTGGTGCGAAAATTTTAGATACTGTGTATTAGTATGAACTAAACCATTAAAATATAAAAAAGAAACTTAGAAATTGTGATTCCATAAGTTTTTAGATAAATTATCCGAAAAAGGAAAATTGAATCGAAGCAAAAGATTTTGGTATTTTACAATGATTTTAATCAATAACTGAATTTAATTAAATCAAAACAGAATCAACAATTCAACAATGAAAGTGATATGTTCATAAGCTAAAGTTTTTCAAGTTAGAAATTTTGCTGTCTTTTTTTTTTTGTATCCATGGCATCTAAAATTGGTTGCCTTTTCGTTTGGTACCTACGACGAAGTTCATCTATTTCTCTTTCCATCTCAGAATCCAAATTAGACATTCTTTCCTGAAGTTCTTCATAAGTAAGAAATTTAAGCTGCGATTTGAAAAAAATAATCATAAAATATCACAGTAAATGTATAAATAATTGTGATCTTTAAAAATAGCTTACAAATTCAAAATCTCCACCATCAACAAAATTTCTTTGAAACTTTGGTTGATTGTCATGATGAAAGTTTGTAGGAATATTAGAAGATATAGGAGCAATGTGGGCTGCTGGTTGGGGATGAGGCTGATGGGCCACATTACTCATTTCTGGCCTAAAATGATAATTGTGTGATGTAAAATACGTACTACATGCTTATAATATTGTGGTAAATAATATTTTACCGATTTCTTTGATCATTTGCATGATCATAATTAACAGACGCTTGATGAACGGTATCTATAGCATTTATTTCTCTATGAAACGGGGCTCTGTTTGCCCCGTGATGATTCACATTTTTATTATTTTTGTTTTGATTTACAACCATCATCATATTATTATCCACTTCATTATCTGTATTATTTTCTATAGTTATATGATCAGGTTCCTTTTTATCAAAATGTTCCAAGAATAACGGTCGATATTTGGGACGTTGATAATCACACTTTTCTGTATCGTGTTCTGAAAATATAATAATAAACATTAGATAATCAATACGTAGACATACAATTCAAACAAATATTTTTATGTGGAATCCTTTTCTACGCACGTTTCATTGTAGGTTCATCAGAATCACTGTTAATGACCATAGTGCCTAAATCGGGTTGTTGATCTGGTAAAAGTGTACCACCGCGTCCAGGTACTAAGGTTCCACAATCCTCGCCAATGCCATCGTCAGTTCTATCTTTGGCGTATCGCATTGTACCACTATTAGCACAACCAATACCATCTTTGTTTTCATCATCCTTAAAAAATACACATACACACTTTAATTTTTACGAAAGGATTTCATATTTTCAGTACTATGAATGAATAAAATAGTTATAAAGTATAATCAATTATAACAGCAGAGGCATGTGAATGTTGAATATTTCATTACATTGAGATAAACATATTGACATCCGGTAGTGTATAAATCGGCTTATCATCAGTTTTAATGCCATGGCAGGACATCGATGATATAAAAATGGCTTATCATCACTACTAGCATATGCAAATTTGCATTCCACTTTGAAAGACTGTAACCTAGTTGATCTGAATAAAATAGTGGGTATACCGTATCATTAGATTGTTTCACAGCTGGAGCCGAATTCGCCGCTGCCGCTCTAAAAGTTTGATTTTCTCTAAGTTCATGAGCTTCGGCAATCATTTGATTTAATATACTCGGCTGCTTCGGGGTACCTAAGGAGATAAAAATTGTAAACTAAAGGAATGGTTTTCATCGAGTATAACATAAATTATTATAAATATGTAGATGATACCTATAAACACATGATTAAGTAAGTCACCAGCAGTAGCTCTTTCCTCGGGATTTTTCACAAGGCACAAACTAACAAAGTCGATGAATTCAGGTGACCATTTATCAGGCTCTCTAAATGAAGGCGGCGGTTTCGTCGGTATCATAAAGATTGCACGCATTGGATGTATGTCACCGTAGGGCGGTTTCCCTTCGGCCATTTCTATCGCAGTAATTCCTAAGGACCAAATGTCCGCCACACAATCATAACCAATCTCCTGAATTAATTCCGGGGCCATCCAAAACGGTGTTCCAATCACCGTGTTACGTTTAGCCATTGTATCCTATTGAAAATCATTTATATCAATCAATTTGTACCGACCAATTTAAATATTGAAAATCTGTAGTACAGTAGAACCTCGATTATCCAGACTAAACAACAATTAAGGTGGTCTGGATAACGAAAAATCCGAATAATTGAAAGGAGAAAAATTCATACATCTAATGTGAATATTTTTTATTGAAATATGTAGCTTCACATAATATGTACATGTAAATACACACCTACAGAAAATTATTGTTTTGCGAGAAATTCAATTATTGAATTTTGCTTAAAGGTTAGCTGTCCTTTTCGAAGCCGCCAAATCAGTGGTGGAACTTCAAATTTTGGGCCCCCCTATATACAATAAAAAAAAAATCTGGATGATGGATGGAGAAAAACACAGTAATCATGGCATAATTATATAAATTACATAAATTGAGAAAATACTAGAAAAGATGGACAGACAAGAAAAAGATATCAAACTGATCTCAGAAGGAATCATGAAACTAGAAAACAGCAATAATAAAGCTGCAACTGCCCTATAGAAATCGGAGAAATGATGAATGAAAAAAGTAAAGCAAGGAGGAAATGGCAGCAAACGCGGTCACCTAATGATAAAAATTTTCTAAACAGACTGAGTCAACAATTAAATAGAATAATAAAAGAAATTAAAAACGAATCGTTCGGAAATTTTCTAAAGGGTCAGATGATAAAAAACACCGACTACTCATTATGGAAAGCTACAAAAGTATTTAAACAACCAAAAACTCAAATCCCACCGATACGAATGAAAAATGGGCCAGAGATAATAAACAAAAAGCTGAATTATTTGCTGAACATCTTGCTGATACATTTATGCCACATCCAAGATTTCCGTTGCAATGATTTGAAAACAACTAAGACTTTTTAGAGTAAATTTCGTAAGTCAGTCTTCGGGGTTCGACATTTGAGACCCTTTCTTCATTTAATTACCGGCTTTCACGAGAATTCTTGGATTTTTGTCGAACAAAGCGAAGTCGGCAACATTTACAACATTTTGGGAGAAAAACATCTGTTACTACCTACACCAAACAATAGACCTTTTAGTCGCATTATCTCGCATTTACTCGCATTTTTTGCTCTCAAGACATGTTTTAACAAGTTGTGAACGAAAAATGTACCTACATAGATAGAATACGCTTATTTTCATAAAAAAAAAATCTATTTGACTGAAAACGGGCCCCCAAGACTGCATGGTCTGCTCCCACCTAGTTCCGCTACTGCCCCAAATCACGTATACTTTTGAGACATATAAGTTGTCACACTCTTCTTGTCTTTCAAACTACTTCATAACATCTAAGCATTGAAAAGGTTCAGAATGTGTAGGACCAATATTCCCCCCGTAGGCTATCTACTCCTTGTCTTCTTAGTCTTATTTTTCTGAGGGTAAGTTAGATCATGTCGTCCTTTAAACTTTTCGAGCCAACCCAAACTTGTTATGAAGTTTGGATCTCCATTCAATCTTGTGTTAAAAAATATCGCTTTTTCTTGTAACAATGGATTAGATATTGGATGTCCAGAAGATCGCTTTTGAATGAACCACATGAAAATACTCTTCGACTTCTACATTTCGTGATTTTTTTATAACTTTACGCTCTCTCCTTCATAAGACAACAACCCTGTCCTGAATCTAAACGGCTATTGACTCATAGCAGCTACAAGTGCAAATATGCAAATATGCACTTGTAGCTGCTGAGTTAGTAGCCGTATACCATCCGTCGTGTTATGCAACAAATACGTATAATCCGCTATTTTTGTCTGTTAAAATTATTTGTCTTGTACAATCCAGATAATCGAGGTTCTACTGTATTCGTACTAGGCACATATTTTAAAAACCAAACAAAAAACAAAAATACAAAGTGTGCGTACTGTCAATTGACCGGCGACGCCGAAATCTGCGAGTTTGGCGTGACCCTCGGAATTGAGTAATATGTTTCCAGCCTTAATATCTCTATGAATTTTTCTACGAAGATGCAAATACTCCAACCCTTTCAGAGTATCGCACAAAATGGTGGCTATTTCATCTTCCGACAGCGTCTTTTTCCTTAATCGCATTATATCTAAAACGGAACCGGCACCGCAGTACTCCATCACAATCTGAAAGTGTATCATAAAATTGTATAGTTAACAATGTGGGAGTTGCAATTTTATATATATAATACACTGTCACTTACCCATAAATCGGTGTTTTTAAAATAACTACCATAGTATTTAACGACGTACGGACTGTCGCATTGTTGCATTATTGATATTTCTTTGATTATTTCTTGCAGATCCGTATCAACGGGCACTTGCTTTATGGCAAGCACTTGACCGGACTCTTTGTGGAGCGCTTTATAGACGCTTCCATAGGAACCTTCCCCTAATTTACATATTATATCGAAAACTTCCTCTGGCTGTCTCGTCAAACTTTCCTCTGACAATTTCTTCAACTCGCTGAAAAAAGAAAAGAAGTCCAGTTAATTAAAGTTGATCGTACGGCAAAATTTGTTTCAGCTAAAAATGTGCAACAGTTTGTGAATTGAAAGATAAAGACAAATCCGTAAATCACACAAGAGTAAAGTGAAAACTTATCAATTATAACATGTGTAAATACAAAGGTTCAAATTAGGAAGTCGGAGTTTTTTTGTAACATAAACACAGACGCATCTTTCCATCTGTCAATATCTCAAGGTCAAATTTTGTGCAAGACAACATCGCTACAATTGAATTGCCGATATTTGACGTGGAAAGAAAGTGCGATGAATTTACAGAAGTGGTAAGTGTGCGAGTCTGAAATCTCGATAAATGTAAGGGTACAGGATGTGGGATCGACACAAAGAACACGTACGACCAGCTGAAACAGAAGGCAGATCAGGTTATGTTGTGGAAGTGAAGGGGGAGGATATGGGGTGTATCTGACGTTTCGAAGAGTCGACAGTCAGGTGTGAGGAGATCACCTTTTGGAAGACATTTCGATGCGAGAGGGGCGTCGCCCCCAGGGACCACAAGTTGACACTCGTCGAAAGGAAACAGCCGATGTATATCTCAGAGCTCAGACCTCAAACCTCAGGCCCACTTCCGAATCCCAACACCCAACACCGGCATCGTTGACAGAATTTTGCACAAACTACATCAACACCTCGATAATACGAAATGCGTACAAGTATTCTCTTCGATTAATTAACTGTACGTAGAATTAATAGTATCTAGTTGGACGGGTTTAATGTCTCGGCTTTTATCGCTTCAAGTCGCGCTTCGCGCTCGTTAATTTCGTGCCTTGAGGTTTAGTTTCGCGCGTACTGCGGCTAGAAGCGCATCTCGCTCTATCGTGGGTGTTATCGTATGGCGTTCGAGCGAGATGCGCTTCTCCCTTCTAGCTGCAGCGTGCACCGCAGCGGGCTGCGGTGACTGCAGCACACGCGAAGCCGAGCCATTAAAGGCGTCCCTACACGCTCGTGCTTGGTTGCGCAAAGTTTGCGCACATAAGATCATTATTGACGAAACAAAATTTTACTTAATTAACGATTTTAGTTTGACCACATCCACAGGTGTGAGTGAGACTTACGGCGAAGTGACTTGTGGTACAACGATCACGGTGATCTTTATAATTTAGAATAGCGACGCTAACTTTTAATAACAAAACCAAAAAACAACTATTAGGCTCGGATTTTATCGTTTATCGAAACGTATAGGATGTTGCTGATGTGTAGGTGGGCAAGAGCGTGGCACACGCCCACGTTTTAAAGCGGCCGTTGATGACTACGCAATTGCCCATGTTTTTACATGTTGTTTTTTTTTGCAACTTCGTAACTGCGGCGACTCTGTATTTATGAACAGTGAGAGGTGTCATGATCAGCGAGCAGTGTATCTGAAACCGGAATTTTTGGCCGTTCCGAGAGATTTCTTCGGCATTTCGACACGTACACATTATTTTCAATTCATCAACCTCTCGGATACCATATCAGTATTTCACACGTCCATCCATTCTTTTCGCTATGTGTCCACTCCAACTTTTACCCATGTTGTATTCCTTTTACGATCTCTTCTTGTTATACCGAGCATACATTATTATACAATACTAGGCGTATTACCTACACGCTACCGTTTTGCGAGCGTGTAGGGCAGCCCAACAAGCGGCCACCTTTCTGCAATCGGTACATACGTACGTACATACTTGTTTATTGCCATTAGTTTTTACAGACAGCGCTCAACAAAGGGAGTGTGATGAAATTGCGTCTGGCAGTCAACCGTCAATCACACTGAAGAGGTTAAAGTGGAAAATTTGTCTATTTCGGTCGATAACACCCCCCCCCTGAAAGCATCCGATGAAAGTGCAAGTGCATTCTGTTTGTAGTGGAGAGCATTGCGCAGTGCGTTGCGCAGGTGGCGGGCGTCGGCGGGTAGAGGGGTGAGGGGTGGAACTACCAACGGCAGCCGGCGAGAAGCCGTGCGAGGACTTTTGCAACGGTGGAGATCCTCAAGCGTGGAGATCCTCGAGGAGCCTCGGTTCGGAAAGTTCGAAGAATCGTGGAGGGTACGGAGGAGAGCGAGTGGGAGGCGAGCGGGGAGCGAATGGAGGTGGAGCCGTCTTCTAGTTTGACGCGAGGCGGAGACGGAAACGGAAACGGAGACGGAGACGGAGGCGCTGCACCACCGACTGCAACTCTTCGCGCCGCAGCCGCACACCTTCCTGGCCCCGCCCTTAGCCACGCCCCCGCGCTAAACCCGCCCCCCACGCCGGCTCTCAAACGGTGCAGCAGCGCACCCCTCATTGCGAGGCCTGCTGCACCTCCCCTTCCGGAACCGGCACCTCCACCCAGGTCTGATGTCGTCATTCATTATGTTCATTTGCCACAGTGGCTAATTCTACAGTGCAACGTGGTACTCCTGAGCATACCGAGGTTGAAGCTCCAGACCGCTCGTCCTCGTAAAGACACCGTACGGTGCACTATAGAATTACCTAGGCTCATCATTTTCAACCGTTCACCGTCCACCGCTCTTCCATTCCTGTCTGTCTCGAGCAATCTGCATGCACTTGATTCCACACATTTTCAATTCATCAGCCCTACCTTGCTTTATTTCACATCCTCTCGGTTACCGTGGATACCGTACCATGTATTCCTCTTGCGATCTCTTCTCGTTATATGAATATCTCGTTCTTGAATTTAGCACCCACGTTTCACGTCCATACGTCGTAACTGGCAGTTTGTCTTCTTGTTTATGTGTAGCGGGATGTTGGATTTAAAAACTATGTTCATTCTTCCGTAAGCGCTCCATCCTAGTTTCATCTCATCTTCTTTGCATCCAGTCATGTTCACCAATTGTCTTAGGTTCTCATATACATATTTAATAAATAATAAACATAAAAACCTTACTATCAATAAAAACGCTCATTTCAGAGGTCTTGAGCACTCTTGAGACTCCTAAAAAAATATAAAATTCAATGTTTGTTTGTTTCTTTCTTTCTTTCTTTCTTTCTTTGTGTTTGTCGTTCCACTATGCAAATCTACAGTTTTCAACTTAGAACCGCCAAACTTGGTATACTATCTCATGATACCCTAACTCAGACTGTAGGTGGGTTTTACATAGAAGGGGTCGACGGGCCCTCATATACAAAATTTTTAATCAATTTTTTTTTTTATTTGAACTGGAGAATAAATGTTTTCATTTGTTTCAATTTTTTATTTCTTTCATTCGTAAACTTTCACCCGCCCGAGCAACGCCAGGTAATTCAGCTATAATATAGTATCTAATAAAATTTTCCGCGACTTATTCTTTTCTAATAGAGTGGTTGAGATTTGGAACCGCCTCCCAAATCAGCTAGTAACCTTTGAATATTCAAATCTCTTAAAAAATCATCTCAGCAAATTTTTATAATCATTCAAGTATAAAATATAAATAACTAAGAAAAAATTAAAACCTATGTACAATTTATATCAGACCTCTGGGCTCCGTCGGCTATGCCGCCTGCTCATGTATTTTTAAATCAATATTTAAGCTTTTGACGGAGATGGTAAGCCTACAACAATTATCAATCGAGTGATGCATAACGGGAATTCTGAATTTGTTTTTGATAAAATTTATTAACGATGGGCTGTGGTTTGGGAATAAATCTCGCCTGCTGCGCATTTTTAAAAGTTTTTGTACAACGTCTAGTGATTTTCTTATGAAATAAATTGATGCAAAATGTTCGTGCGGCTTAAAATACTTCTAAAATACTAAAAACCCTTCGCGACCCATAGGTTGGGGACCCGTGATCTAGACATTAAAGCAACTCTTCAACCTTCTGTGTATAGGCAATAGACTAGTGATTTTGGTCCCTGGACAAGCTATATAAGTGTTTTTATTTATTAGGTGTGCCGTTGCCGTTAGCAGATTGGCAAATTAGTTGACGAAACTTAAAGTTAAAAAATTGAATATAATATCACTATTACCGTTAGAAAATGGTTTGAAAATAGGATTATCTTAAAGGTCCGTGATCCTTAAACTAGACCTCGTCTATATATATAATCTGTGATTGTTCTTCATTTTCGCCGTCTATTCGATCCAACCTGATCATACTTCCTGTTTCTGTTTCAGAGAGTCGTCCGCTTTCAACGTGTTCTCCGGGTGCGGTCAAAGGACGCGCCGTTTCAGTGCCAGCTTCAGTGCCAACTTCAGCTCCAGCCCGCCCATGCACGCCGCTCACTCGCCCGTAATGACACTTCATATTATGTTCTTTACGCGAATGTTCTTGTGTATTTAAACTAGGTGCTGTCGTAGATGTGGTCACGATTCGGTCGTATGAACGAACAAAGAAATGTTTAGTTTAACAGATTATGCTCAAGTGCAATCCATCATTCCACAGTTACCTCGGATGGAGCTGGTTATAGTTGTTCCGTGATTAGCTCACCCAGCGGAGGGTTTCTCACACACGGAAACGTACTAGTCGCCTGGGAATATTTCAATGGGTAGTTCAAAGTGCTACTGGTGAGAGAGTGTCTTCCATTCCGTAGTCCTTTCCTCTGCATCATCGAAGAGTGAAGTCGGAACGGTCGGGAAATGACTCAAATAACTTATATGGGCTATATAACTTATAGTTACTATGCTCTCCGGATGAAATGGCAGAGGGAAGTCAGGAATGGGTGCCATTACTATAGCATCTGTGTTAAAGCGAGAGGTGCAAGTTGATCAAGGTATTCCCAGGCGACTTCTATGTTTCCGTTGTCGCGTGAGAGAACCCAGAATCGCTCATGTCTTTTGTTGTAACAGGTGGTGCTAGATAAAAACCCTTTTTTTTACTTGTCCCGTTTCGGTTACGAATGCACTGATTGCTATCTATAAGTAACAGATCTACGCTAACTATCATAGTAACAATAACATGATTGTATTTCAGAATTCCTCTGGTCCAAGACTGACTCCAAGAGTTAGTCAACTAAGACAAGAAGAATGCGCCGACGTTACCAACGTTAGAGAAGTTGCCCACGAAAGGGAAACGCATAGTGCAATGCAAATGAGTCAATCTTGGGAGGATCTGACTCTCATGACCGTAGGTACAAACAACTTGGGCGGTCCAATGTCTCCAACGCAAGTTGCAAGATTCTCGCCTGGAGTTTCACCGTCACCCACTAGACGAGCGTTTGCCACGAGGCGGAGTCTGTCTCCGATCGCAATGAGGCCCTCCTGTTTGAGTCCGGTGGGTCGACCCTCCGGCCTGGTTCCAGTTAAACGTCGTTTCGATCTCGACGATGCCCCATCTGCCAAACGATGCTGTTGGTCGATAGACCGACTTACACCATCGACACCGGGCACCCCCGATTCTTTGACAGACTCTTCGTCAGGTTTCACATTTAGGCCCGTATCTCCCAGAGCACCCTCACTATCATCACCCCTACCTTCTTCACAAAATCATACTTCACAAAGTCCCAGCTAATGTATTTTGAGAAATGTTTAACAATAGCTACAGAGCCAAAGGTTTTATTTTATTCTAATGTATGCATGTATATACCCATTTTACATATTATACCTATATGTATATACAAAAAAAACATATGAAATATGATAATTTAGAAGTATGTAATGTAATATTCTCAATGGTGGTATTATAAACCGTTAAAAACAATTAGTCATGATGATAGCCATAGGTAACTATTATTTAGTATTTAGCAATATTGATAATGTTGAATGTAGATTTATGTGCATAAGGGAAATTTTAAAAATAATTCTTGCCTTTTGACTTTCATTCTGTTTGTATTAAATTTAGATTTATTTTTTTCGCCCATGTAAAACTTCCCATTTGTACAGATTGCTATGTTGAAAATTTCTTAATATTTTTATGTAGAATCTCTTGTATAATAATTATTTGGAATGGAGAAGAATGATTGGATAAAATACAATTTGCATAAATAATAACTTCCAATGTATGGAGTCTGTGATGGTATTGTTAAAAAAAAAGTACTAGAACACAATAAATTGTAAAAATCCAAGTAGGCATTGTGTTCTCGGTCCTAATAGATATGTATGTAAATATTATCATCAAATAACATTGTATGAAAAATACAATGAATCTGAAGTCTGATTGAAGTTTTTAATAATTTCTACCTGTGAAAGCAAAATTAAATATTGTTCGATTCTTCACATATATTTATTCTATTTGCTAACAGCCCCAGTGCGAAATTCCTTTCCCTGTACATATTTTATGAATAATTTATTTATTTTACGGAAGATCTGATTTTTCAATAGTGTCAAATTCAACAATTTGCTTAAACCAACATTCCAAAATGTTAAGGGCTTGGTTTTGTATTCTCGGCGTACCGCACGAAACCAACCATTTACAATTATTCACTTACCCAAAAATTTTATTTACAAGTCAACAAGACAGTATTCTGTTTAGCCCAAGTTTATTGTGTATATAATTTAAATTGAATCATAAATTTTAAATCTGTCTTGATTGAATTAAGATATATTCAAATATTAGAAATTCATAAGTAGGGTTTATATCACTGTAGTACATATATAAAAAAATCAATAACCATTTATAGATGAAAAATTGTTTCATTAAAAGAAAAAAAAAATTAAGTTATTATTTTTTATTCATTGATAAAAAAAAATATTGAGTTTGTCATTAAATGTCTAGTTTCTGAATGGAATCTGTCCTAATTCACAAATATCTGTATTCTATGACCATTCATTTAAATGTATGCATTAAATATTTATATATAAATAGGAGGAACGAAATTTGAATAAACAAAGTATTTACAAATTTATAATTAATCTCAAAACATTCAATTTAAAATAAATCACTCAAAAGTTCACATTAAACACAAGATTTCTTCGATGTCGTAAGAAACACTCAAAATTTGTTTACATAAAATTAATAATTAAAATATGCGAATAAAAGTAAAAAAAAATCACTAAGCTAACAGACAAATTTTAATTATATTATATTATGGTCCATTTCATCGCATTTTAACCTTCTATTTTGTACTTGATATTTATCGTCTTCATTGGTTTTATTCTTTAAAACTATGATAAGTCATTGTTGCTGATAAGTGGTATTTTGGCTACTTCGAAGAATATTTTATGTGAATATTTGTTGCGAACTGTGCTCAGACCTTCTTTGGGTTTTCTATGAAGATAAACATTTTGCGCTTTAACTACTGGCAAAATCTCTTCAAGAGTGTAACCTGCAATCAAATTTTAACACAAGTTATTTTTGCAAATCATGCAAAATTGACCCACAGTTTTGTAAGGTGTTACATACCAGTGTAATAAACGTGGGTGGGAGTCCATGTGCCCAAATTCTTCATTTTAATAGCTAAGTACAGGGCGGCTGCGGCCATTTTACTATCGGAGAACGATACAAAAGTATACTCCATCAGGCACGATTCCAAAACAAATCGAGCCAATGTCAAAGTTGGCATAGAAACTCGTGCACACTAAAAGCCAAAAAATATTAAAATCCATTGTCCGGAGACAAAATAAATATATAAATAAACATAAAAAAGGATCTCACCTCGCATATCTCCTCAAAAATCTATATGACAGTGGGATTCCGATATCAAAGTTAATGGTTTTAAGAATATTTATTTCCATTGCTAGTAGTTGACTTAAAGTGTAGGCACCATCGCAAATATATAAAAAGTCATCCACTAAAGGAGGTATCCGTTCCTGAAATAATAAAATTAATAAAATTATTATGAAAAGTATTTCATAAAAAAAAGGCAACAGGTGAACTTTTTTTACAAGCTAACTGAATCCCATAACTAGCAGCCATTAACGAACATACTTCTCAGATTTTCAGTTTGTTTAGTGAAAAAAATTAAAGCATCTCAAGCTTTTAGTGAAAATTTGTTGAATTTTAGTGTTCTTACATACAATTCTGACCAACCGGATAACTGGACACTTGCTAGGGATCTCCCATCAAGTCCCGTTGAATACTTACGTCAAATTTAGATGCAATAAATAATGCAGCCGATCCCAATAGTTGAAGTTCATCTTTTTTAGTCATTTCTCTACATAAATACAAGTCTACCAACTTCACAGCTAGGTAAAGTGTTTCGTGGTTCAATTCAAAACTCTCCTGAACCTCCACCATCCAATCGACGAGGAGAGCTCTCATCCAACTAGTGAGGTTCTTTTGACGTGGCAAATAATCTTCTATGATAAATTTACACTGCAAGAAAAATAAAAAACAACAATAATTTAGAAGCAACGATCCAAAAGTTTATTTATTCGTAAATAAATGCTCTTTAATCAAACCTCTCGACTCTTCAAATAGTTGAATATATCCATAGCATAATTAGACACCTGGAATGGATCGTTCCAGTTGTCCTTGTCAAAATCGCTAACTCCTTCCGGCAGGCTCGTATCCTTGTCACTAATAGCAAGCAAATTTATATCTCTAGTAAGGGACGGCTCCTTTTCACTTTTATTGCACAAATCGTTTGATTGTTTCGATAAGGTTGACCTGTGACAATTTCATTTTATAATATAAATAAAAAATCGTTCATACGAAACAACTGTCAAGTATATTGAAAGTACTAACATGTCTTCTATTGCTGAAATGTAAAGCGACGTTTCATCAAAATCTTCACTGATTCTCGTTACATTGGATTTAGTCGACTTTTGTTGATTATCACACATCATATATTCAACGGAGCCGTTTAAAGTATTTTCTTTAGTAGATTTTGGTGGGAAAACGGCAATATTGGAAGACCAGATGGTCGTGTTTTTGCAAATTTCTTCCACGTTTGGTGCATGTTTGCCGTTTACGGCCGTCGATCGTTGACTTCGCAATATTTTACTAACCACCGGAACCTTGCCATTTTCTTTCGGTTTTTTCCTTACCACCTTACAGTTAAAAGAACACATAATTTTATTATTTTGAACAATGTTTACTAAGTTGAATATCTACTAGATCTATGTATAACAGTGGTGCCCATAAGGTCGATCCCCATTGAATATGTTAAAAGGATGTTATGTTAACCAAGTAAATAGGTAAATTTGGGAAAAAGTAACGGATCACACAACTACAATATTATATCAAATGAAATATATGTATATAAAATTCACAAAACTGAACTAAAGAAAGTCAATTTTTCCAAAACACAATATTAAATTGGCAACTGTTGGATCTTTTCGCCTGTCACATTCTTGCTAAAAACCAAGTCGTTTTTTCAGTTCAAATTTTAAAAAAAGCATTTTTGGAGGCTGCCGATTTTTGGTTTTGTGGCTTTGAAAATATGGTAGAAATAGTGTCTGTCATCGATGACACATAGTTATCGAGAAACACCATTACTCAACGAGTGGACGAAATTACTTTTTAATTAATTTTGGAAAAGTAATGGTTTGTCAAGGCAAGATGAAATAATGAATATATTAAATTTTATTGTCAAAGGAAGGAAATTATAAAACAGTGCACAAAGATAATTATCAGATTAACTATCGACAAAACGGTGAACTACGGAAAGTCAAAATTGGAGAACTAAAACCGAGCCTTTCAGTTCGGCAGTCAAATTTTTGCAAAATCGACATTAAAGTCAAAAGCAGCAACCATTGCATCCTTTTGAGTGTTCTTGCTAAAAAATAATAAGTCGTTTAGTGATGGAATAACTTTGAAAACGCATTTTTGGAAGCTGTCGATTCTTGGTTTCGTGACTTTGAAAATAAGGTAGAAATAGTTTCTCTCATCAATGACATGCAATTATCAAGAAACAGTGTTACATGACGAAATTAGTTCAGATTTAAAAGAGCAGTTAATGAAATATCTTTGATTGTTCAGCTTTTTCTTTATAAGCAGATGAATCCAACTACGTGGTTGATATGTCTCGGCTGATCATATGCATTCGAATGGTTATCAAAGACTTTTCCTTGGAGGAGCTACTAACAACTCTGGAAGCAAAAACTTGGGGGAGCTTTAAAAAGTTTACGAATAGTATTCAGTAGCCTATTTTTAAGTTTGTATCAATAACTTCGGATGAAGACCCAGCAATGCCAGTTATTGCTCGTTGTCGAAATGATTAGATACCTTACTATTCACATTACAATGTATCACAAAAGTATATCACAGTTAAGTTTGCATTTGAGAAGTGGATCCTATGACAAAATTAGTGAGCACCACTAACGTATAACATTAATACTATACAAACCTTTGCAGCGGGTATAACCTTTTCGTTAACAATAACCTTCTTAGCTCCCGTATCATTCTTTGCTTTATCGTTTGCTTGCGTCCCGTTAGTGATAGCATTAGTGATATCACCGAATGCGGCTCTCTTCACCCTAGCCGACTTGGCATCCCTCAGCGGACTTCCGGCTTTTCGTTTACCCACAGCTTTTACCGCCTGTTTTAATGTGGACTTTAAATTGAGAGCACCGTTTTTACTACGAGTGCTGACGCCCATTGTGACATTATTTATAATTCCCGATATGTTCTCGTTGACGTGTTTGTTCAACATCTTCAATGGAGCCATATTGAATCTGAAACGCGACAAAGATACAGAGATTAGTCGGCGTGAATACAACTTACGAGATCGACTACCGATCACCCATTTCGGGATAACCTCAACACAAATGCAAATTCGAAACGAGCAATCAGAAATTGTAACAATTTCTTGGAACGAATTAAAATTTAAGTTTTCTTCATTTAGAGTACATACTGCTCAAAGCGAGGACTTCTTTCTGCACTTTTGATTATCGTATGAGTGATTATTTTTGAAATTGGTACAAGTTCAATTTTGAAAAAATTGAGTTAATGGTAGTTTTGCTTACAGTATGATACTATATATTTATTTTTAAAGAATTCACAGTTTAGGTATTTTAATGGACTTACACCACTTTCAAAAGTAAAATTAGATAATTACGTCCTTAGGAGCGTTTATCTCAATGCACCCACAAGACAAATTACTGTCATTGGTCATTTCGGAAAAAGTATAACATCCTCGGAAGAAATTTGCAAATCACCAAGAAATGAGTCACACTTTTGAACGGGTTGTAGAAAAATGCTACTTTTTTAAGGTTCATGTTAACCTCAAATTTCAAATTGTTATCAAGCTGCTGTGTTTTACGATTGAGAAGAATCTGAATGAAATGTGGGTGGGTATATGAAGGTGGAGATACGTGTTGGTTAAAAGTACATGTGGAAGAAAACGTTGCGGTCAGTGAGGTATAAATGGTTGGATTGATTTGTGGCGGTTAGGCGTCACTGACCAGCTCGATGATTGTCAACTGCGTGCACCAGATCGAAGGTAGGCTCCTCAGCAGATGACAATCACCACCGTGACTCGACCTGGAGCAGGAGGAGAGCACAAGAGCGTCTTCAATCTTCGAGTTGAGTATGAGAAAGCAAAGGGCGCGCAACGGCCACAGCCAACACTAACAGCCAGTTGCGATGCAGCCGTTAAAGCAGTGCTGCCAACTGCCATTCGCGTGCTCACTTTTCAGCCAATACAACTATGGCAACTAATTAATCGGTCAGTATTTAAATCAAATAATTAATGGTCAGTATTGTTTTTAGAAAACGGTCAGTGAAAAATATATATTTGGTAAGTAACCTTTTCACAAACGGTCAGTGAATAACGATTTTACAGTTAAATACCGACTGTTTATACAGAATTGCCAGACGTCCTGATTTAAGCGGGACTGTCCTGAGTTCAACAGACAAATCCCGAGTCCCGCATTGCCTCCGAAAATCTCGATTTAACAAAAATGTATGTAATTAAAGAGGCTCGCTTAATTTTGACCTTCTATACGAAGATTTCTGTTTTGAATATGAATATTTCTGAATATGACATGACTGAAACAAACGAGAAAAATATATCTAATAGATGAGAAATAGATAATATTTTTTAAAGATTATCCCCCTTGCAATAGTTTGTATAAAATCGTTGCCCACATTAGTACTCTCAATTCCACATTCCAATGCAATTTGCGAAAAAATATTTAGTGTAATGAATGAGTGCAACCCGGAGAAAGGTAGAAACAAATTGTTGTTAAAAATTGTAGAAGCTGATTAATGATCAAACAAAATTTTAATTGGAGTCAATTGGATGCTGATTGCTCAAGACAAACAGGAGTGGAAGATTGGTGAAGGGCTGAAAATGATGTTAAATTACTTAAAATGTTCTATCTATTTTCTTCCTTGATTCCTTAATTATTATTTTTTGATTGTTCGAAATGGCGACTATCCCAATCTGTGATTTTGGAAATCTGGCAACCCTGCGTTTATATAAATTTACTAACCGTTTAGTATTATTGACTATTTAATATATTTTCTGATCACTTAAGTACTGACCTTAATAAAAGTTATCGACTATTTTTTAAATTACTCACCATTTGGTTAAAATAACTGACCGAAAATCGGAAAAGTTACTCACCCAATAAATACAGGCCGTATTTATATCGTATAAATACCCACACTGCACTGCACAATGGTCAATTCAGACCGTCTCAAACTAGAGGGCCCTGGAGCTCCTGCCAGGAAGCCACGAAATATTTCAATGTTTGAAAAAAAATAGGGTACTTGTAAGTCCCCGCCGGAAGTAGTACCCCCCCCAGTGAATGCCCCCCCTACTGTTTGACAATCGCTTCCCTGAGAGTGATTAGAGAAGCGTGTATATGTGTATTGTTTACCTATTGATCTGACGTCTGAGCTTCGGTATTTGGGAATAATTGAACTACGTTAATACAATAACGATTTACTTCTAGAGCAGGGCAGATAGTCTTATAACCTTCCAAGTGTTCCCTGCTATGGTATGCCTTGACATTGACGACCTCGGCGCTCCCATATCCGAACGATGACAGCCTGATAGCCGATACGATTATACTTAAAATCATTTGAGTTTAGGACTACTAGTTTGAATCCAATGAACAACCGAGTGAAGAATGAACCTTCGCAGCAAACTGTAACTTTGATATAGGCCAGTGAGTACATCGGCGGGGATATAACAGACAAGAACCGTTTTTTTTTTTGTGTAGAATTTGAAAAATGCATGGAAAGCTCCCCACACCCCTCTTTCCCTTGTGACTGCCACCAACTTTCCATCTGTCAAATTCTTTAAAAAAAAAAACACGGGGTTGGCGTCGGCCAGGCTGACGCACTCGCGAAACCATGCCTTTACTGGGGACGAACTGCACTAACGGGATTCTGGAAGTTTTCCGGTAGACAATCGTTTAAAAGGGTGTGTGGAGTGCGAGGGGAAAGGCTGAAGTGAGACACGCAGTGAGCGTTTGGATAATCTTTATTCGGTGAGCGATGGTGACCGAGTGGAAGTGCCATGTGCAACACTCGGTCGCCAGTACTAGGGTTGCCAACCGTCAGGGAGACAGTGATGCCAACCCCAGCCCATTGCTTCACCGAGTGCCCATAGGTGGAAAATTAATTTTCCAACATTAACTTAGTCAAGTCGACGGTAATTATGTAATTATTTCTACTGATTAGATTGTTGTTCACATCAAACCGATATTTTATGCGAATGAAGCCTCCGAAGAACACGCATCAAACACGCCTACATACGGTCAAACCGATTTGACCGTGTTAACGCCATAGATAAAAAATATCGTTAATATCGGCACTCTCGCAATACCTTATCCGATTAAATGAAATTAAATCGTGATATGTACATAGAATCAACTATTGGAATTTTAGTTTTATTGAAGGTCGGTTAGTTTGACTAACAGGCAATGATATGAACGGTGACTCGAACAACCTTCGCTTTTTGCTTTCACCATTTTCTCGTCGTATATTTGTCTCGCTCTGACTGCGCCTCGAGGCACAATAGTGAAAGAGACAAACATAGAGCAATTGGCCATGTTTGAAAGGCTTTCCGGATGTGATAAGCTGATGACTGCTGACTGTCAGTCTGCTGCAATGGCCACCAGATATCTGCTGCAATTCATTCTACTGTTAATACTTATTATTGCTGACACTGAAGGTACTACTCACTGCTATTTTCATTGCTATTTTCTTAAATGTTCGGGTTTGTGTCTAACTCGCGCATATGGGTCTCTGGCGCTTGTAATTTTTAAAGACTTTTGTGGTAGCTGTTGTTATCCCTATACTATTTGATCTTAAAACTGCTAACCATTATGAAATCAAAGTCATTTTACTTTTCTTATTTTTACCCAGAGTGAGTACCATAAATATGAAAAAAATATATATAATGCTGTAATAAACCTTTGGTACAATAGGTATTCTATGCAAAAGTAGTATCATTTGTTGTATATATGTAGCTTATAGCATACTAATCCTATACTATAGGTATAATGTGCAAAATGTGAAATAACAATGAACTACATATTATATCTTATAAGAATCAAATAAGTGTTGAACTTTAATTATACTATTCATAAGACCTCAAGTTTACCCGTCTGTTGATCTGTATAGAATGCTTGAAATTTCATTCCAGGAATACAAAGGCTCGACACATTTGCTGTGTTCAAATGAAATTTTGAAGAATTATTTTGTTATACATTTGTCAATATTAAAAACCATTTGATTATCAACTGGCAATACTCTAGTAATGGTATATTTAACTCAAAAATATGTATTATTTTACAGGACTTTTAAGACGATGTTTTACCTGCCGATCACGTGGAGATTTGGGTACATGCAAAGACCGATTTACATTAAATAGTACACAAGCTGAAACATCTCATGGAGTGGAAGCGGCCCCTTGTGCCTCGGGATGGTGTGGAAAAATGTTGGAAGGCGGGAACACTTATAAAGATGATGGTATTTGAATTCATTTGGTGCTTGCAATCAATTTATATTCATATTATTTGTAGTTTTACTAAACTTTGATTATTTCAGATTATGGTATAGCAACTCAGAGAATGTGTCTTCAGCGGGGGCCGTCAGATAACGAGGAGAGGTGTGCTTACACTGTATGGAACTATAAGAAAGTTTATATGTGCTTTTGTACAGGAGATTTATGTAACGGCACCAGTACTATTTTAGGAAATGGTGTTGTTAGTATATTTTTTGCAATTTTAGTACTTACGTGGCAAAGGATTGTAATATGAAGTGTATGATTTTTACATACATAATATAAGCCTAAATAAAAACATATTTTGAAGTGTAAAATTTTCTGTGACTATTCGAAAATCTTTATTTATTTTACCAAAAAAAAAAATAAATACGAGGCTACTTTTAAATTAAGCGAAGATTTTAAATTGAATTGTATTTCAAATTTATATGATGTATTATATGAACATCTAATTGATTCTAATTTTTACTGTTGAATTGAATTTTATATGTGAATATTAAATTATTACAAAATTATTGCTTTTTTTTATTTGAAATATTTTTCACAAACCAATGCAAGCGTTTAATTTTAATCATAATTAAAATTGCACTAGTTTTTGTATTTAATTTTTGATTGATGAAAAGTTATAATATCCACCAACCTTGTATATAAATTTATTGTACAGTTCATTATAATTCTCATTCCACTTTTGTAATAATACATAAATAGTTTCCATAAAGTATTAATGAAAAAAATACGAATTTTTAATGGTTGCTTATATGAAATTTATTAATTTGTTTTTATTTACATACTGTGTTTAAATTGTGTTGGTTTTGGAAAATACCTATGTATTGATGCAGGATAGCAGGAATATAATATGCAGTTTGCAATTTATTTTGAAGTTAATTAGTAAAGAATTTTCCACATAGTCATATAAAACCGTTTACATCTACGATTAATGATGGAGTAATTTATAAATAGTTATTAAAACTTCAATATGTATATATATGTACAAATATACATATTGGTTTTAAACAACATACTGATAACTTAATTATATTGATCAATCAAATTTTTAATTTTTAAGACTTTAAATTTAATTCTATGACTTAATTGATTCTATTTAATATGATTATAATAAGTTATGGCAATTTTATTACAAATATTTTAAATAGCAAAGACTGAATTTTTTTTAGTATATGTATGTACTTAATTGTGGAATAAATATAAAATAAATAAATATTTGGCTACATTGCAGTAACCGAGCTTGTCGGAATTTTCATAATACTCCAAAATTTCAATTTCAGATATTATTTAAATGAAAATCATATTTATAAAATATATTATAGTACATATTGATGTGAATATAATTACAATTTATTTATAGGTATAAAAAATAATATTTCTATGACATTAAAGGAACAATGTGTTATAATATGATACATTCTTAATACCTGACAAAACCAAATCATTATTATAAATGTAGTTGATTGCTGATAAATGGTCCATTGTCGCATCATGTCGGGTACAAAATACAATAATATTTAAATGAAAAGTTCAAAGTTCAATATTGCATGCTTATTGTCCTACTAATATAATTTATTTGAAATATCCTAGTAAGCTTTGTTAAACCAAACCAAAACCAAACATATATTTATAAAACTAATGATTTCAGCAGGACAATTATGTTTTCCATTGAGCTTTTACTGTTATGTTTAAACATTATTATTTTATTCTCAATCAGCTATTACATACATATTTGCCTAAAAAGACAAAACACTAAAGACTTTCACACTCGTATCCAATTTTATATAAATAATATTCACTCATTTACAAATTGTTCGTTTTATTGTGATTTTGCTTTTAATTTCGCTTCCACGGTGAAGTTAATCGTATGCTGCCAAGTCTGTTCGGATGGAGACCATTCTTGAGACGAAGCTTCTGATTCGCCAAGAGTGCTCTCACATGAGGAATTTCGTGATGATACAGCTCACCGTGGGCAATTACCCTTTCCAGTGCTTGAACAGCTTCAAATCCTTCCAGTAGATACGGATCAATTTCATTTTCATCTGTAAAGCATACAAATTGTATTAATTGATCACAAATATCGCTTTCAATTCTCTCGACTTTTCTAATAAGCGACGAGTGCGAGTGGAATCTTGAGCGTAGTATTTCCTGCAAATTTTTATTATAATTAATAGTGCTGTATCATCGTGCATTTACCGTTTAAATGTGAGTGCTGCTCTTTTGCTCGAAAAGAAAATCAAATTTCACATTCACTCTTTTTTCGATGATTAATGATGAAATTGAAATACAAAAAGTGAAAAATGTATGTCACTACGTATGCGAATTCCTAAAATATCTATGAAAAATAATAAATAAGAAAACCTGTCGCAAGATCATTTCTTGGAATGATTGAATTGGATACCGAACCATTTCAATTATTTTACTTACATAGCAAATTACTTCTACAAAACACACATAACATACAGACTGATATGATTGCATTGAATTAATTGCACGGAATTTTTATTGTAAAAAATGTGACTTTTTTGTGTGACGTGATGTGACGTTTACCATTATCAAAGTTTATGTTGTGGAAACGGGAATCAATATTTCCTCTGGTATTATATGGAACTGATAGTGATGGAGGTATGAAAAGTCCTTCTGGCCATAGAGATTCAGCGTTTGGAGAATTCACTCTGTATGGAGAGGCGGGTAGTACCGGTATGCTATAAGGGATGTGACCTGGAATTTGTACGGAAAAAATTAAAGCAATAAATAATATTTAATAATTATTTGATACGAGAAAGTTAGAGAAACGAAAGTAACCTAAGTTGTTATCGTTGAAGTTTGAAATATGCGAATATGATGGTATCGGTTTTCCATACGTGAGACTCTGATATGTTGGAAACTGTACTAGTGGCTTCTCGCTTGGATATCCCTGGAAAGTTGCATCTTCTCTATAAATCGAAGCCGAAGAACTGATCGGTGTACCAATATCATCTGAAAAAGAAATAAAAAAAAATCAGTTTTGAATGTCTAAATTAAGTTTGTTAAAATAATATGACGAGAGATTTACAATGAAGAGTTCTGAAAGTGCCATAGCGTTGCGGTGTTTTCAAGCGATAATTCCTATAGAGATTTTTTGATGGTATACCGGGTCTTAAGTCCCCAACACCATGTGAAAAGCTGGCACTGGGCGTGTTAAAGCTGACATGCGAAGAAAATGTAGACAGGTGAGGGGCAGCAACACTTATCCTCAGACAAAGAACTAAAGTGCCAGTAAATAACAACTCTTGGAGCCACTTTCGCTTGTGCAGTTCCTGAAATTAAAGCAACGTAATACAATTAAAAGTAACGCAATGATCAACAGACAGTTTGATTGTAATGGTACTTAAGACACAGATTCATGATACACGAAGACTCATTTCGACGACGAAATTAGTTTTGATAGTATTACACGAACAAAAAAGTTTACAGTAACAATTTTATATAAAACCATGTATTTAAATACGATTTCACGCTATAGTGCTTAAAAGCTTTAGCTTCAATCTCTTTTAAACCGGATTTGCGACTCTTTGTATAATATTGCTTTGGCAAAAAAATAAATAAAAATAAAGATGTGACAAAAGTGAACCTTGAAAACTATTCTATTTTATTTCAGTATGGGCAGACGAGTGTGTGCCCAAATATAAATGAAAGTAATTAATCACAACAGCCCATGTATCGCAATGAAGCATTTTTTTCGAAGCCTATTGCGCGATGAAAGATTTGCATATTTAACCACCCTCGTGAGTCGCCTACGAATTGCAAAAATCATTTATTCGAAGAGAACCTTTCGCTTATCAAAAGACGTGCTTATTACATTTAGAAAATTAGGATGTATCGTTTAATTTAACCGTAACTTTCCCACGATCTTCAACAAACGGTTATTTGTATGTATGTATGTACAATGTATGTATATTGTATAACAGGAAAATTTCCATGTCGTTTTATTTTGTTTTTCAGTAATTTTCGAGTGAAATTTTAATTTAAGTAGGGGTTTTGGTTGTTATAAACTTGAATTAAAATGAGAACACTACGAATGTAATGCATATGATGAATCATTAGGTAGGTATGTAGATATTATAAATACTAATTTGGAATTAAGCTTAAAGTAATTAGTGCAGATACGATTTTTGAAACTAACCAGAGAGTGAAATACACCAATTTATACGTACGTATTTGAGGTATAATGCAGTCTGTCATTTTCTGCAATTGCAGAAAATATAAATGAGTACATTGTGAAATATGTAGTTGCACAATTATTTATCAAATTAAATATGTAGGTAATTCTTATTGATGGTCTTTCTTTCCATTGTTATTTTATTCTCATCGCACTCGCGTTGATTATATAAAAAATAGATGTTAAATTGTAATTATTTCATATTATCTCTTGCAGAACGCTTTTCACGAGATGTATAATATTATTTGTTTGTTGAATTTCACACTTGGGTCACAAATATCATGGTATTCCTCAAATTGATTGGAAGGTTGTACACATGCACACAATTGCACTTCAATGTGGTTAGTTTTGTTTTGTACAAGGCGGCATGTTTGGAAGTCAAATTGTACTGACAGTTTAAATTTATTGCATTCGGAAAAGTTATATCCGAGCTGTAGATCCTTAATTAACGGTATTTGATGATACGATTGTGATTTGCTCGATATATTCAAGGTTTATCTACTTTCAAATACTTAAATCGTTCACCTTCGCTATATGGAGAGATATAACAATAGCCTGAACCATATTCACAGTTAATTAATATACCAAAAGATAGAATATGATGAATACCTTTGCTTTTGTTGAGATGTCAATGTTAAAACTATTTCATTGTTAATTCTGATAGCGAAGTAAAATAATCACACAAAACATTAAAAAAAAATAAACACACAAAGATTATCACGTTCGGCTGAATGTTTACATCACTTTAAATAACTGAACCTATGTTCATTTAGAATAATTTAAGATTTAGCAATATTTCCACAATCAAATTATACATATCAAGTGCAAAATTATGGTCATCAATCGTATTTTTACGACTGCCACGATTGTTCATTGCCGCGAGTAATTTGTATACATAGGTATAAAAAACAACGACAACGGCTACTGATTTTTTTGATTTTGAGCGATTACGTTCATTTACAATTGCTATACAAATGCGATTGGCTTAATTTATTAAGTAGGAAAGTAATAGTAATCAGTGAGATCAATCTTTGCGATTCTGATCTCGTGAATCTACATACATATGTACATATGTAGGTATGTACATATATAGCATTGATATGACCTGATTTAACAGTTTAACGTAATAGCAACCGTTGTTGTCAAAAGACGTGCAAAGTATAGGTGTCGGTTAAAGTAGCAAAATATCGACTTGCTGCAACATCTGCTAGGTACACTCTATTTCACATGATGATGTCGTAATTTAAAACAGCAGCAACAACAACAAAAGTGAATCGGGTCCTTCTTGACAGCTTGGTCACGAGCTGGTCACCCAGACCGCTAACCTAACCACGGTCAGATTCAGCAATTCAGTTTACTTTTCGATATCATCATTATCATTTTAAGCCGTTCACCATCCACTGCTGGATGGTCCTCTTCCATTCCTGTCTGTCTTGAGCAATCTGTATCTACTCAACACATTCCTCTCAATTCATCAGCCCATCTTCCACTCGGTCTACCTTGCTTTCTTTCACATCCTCTCGGATACCACTCCAGTATTTCTCACGTCCATCTGCCATCCATTCTTCTTGCTATGCGTTCAGCCCATTGCCACTTCAACTTATTCACACGTTCCGCTATGTCTGCCACTTTGGTCATGCTTCTTACCCATGTATTCCCCTTAAGATCTCTTCTCGTTATACCAAGCATACACCTTTCCATGCTTCTGTGTGTGCACTGGATCTTACGTAACATTTGTGAATTCAGCTTTTCGATTTTATAGATCCAAATATTGGGTAAGGTTAGGTTATTTGATTTGAACATATGGTTAGAACTTTGACATTCTCAACTTTAATGATGAAAAAGACTTGGAGTTTAATTTGCTTCTGGGTAGGTATTCAAAAGATAACGAGAGGTCATCGTTGACAAATGTGTATTCATTCGTCAGCATCGCTTGGTATGAGAATCAAACGTCACGAAATATAAAGCTTTTAAAAAATCAGATCACGACTTTAAAGAGCGCAGTTTAATGGTAGACAATCATTGAAATTTTAATGAAAATTTCTGGCAATTACAGGCAAAGCTCTCCGAGGTCGAGAGTTACGATTTGTTACGTTCGTGTTTCGCAAACGTGCATTTATGTCCGGCACTCGTGTTTGCGTTTTACTATAGTAATAACAATGTCCAGTAATAATTTTCATGATGTCCGTTCGACTGGTCTTCTTCTATCATTCTTCATATTACGCTTACTAGAAAGCGGTTTAGCATTGACATAACCTCGAACGCTTGAGATAATATTCAAGTGGTTACGTTCTCTTGATCGCATCCTGTTAAGTGAATAGATGTTCTAATTTTTCTTATAATATGCACATCGATAATACATACATAATAGGTATATGGACTGTGAAGTACAATAGTCTATTCAATTCCAGCAAAACTACAATCATTGTTGTCAAGTCAACTTTTAAATTTAAAATGAAACTCGTTATTTTCCTGAACATCGTTTTTGCATATCTGAATAAGATGAATATTAGCTAAAGTCTCCGTCCAATTACTTATTACATATATGTATATGAATGATGACACTTGATTAGTCTACTTGTAGTTTGTGTCTAGTCTAGTCTTCAATAGTCTGTGTGTGCTGTTTAACAAATTTAAACTTAGTATTACTATCATATAAATTCCAAAGATTATCAAATTTTTTTCGCACAATGATAATGATCGCAAGAGCTTATCACCGTTGCACATCAACGTTGTCATTGTGAAATTGCACACGCCGAAGAAATTTCGAGTGGCCATTTGGACGACAAATTAAGCACTTGTCGCAATCTCTGCGTGGCGGCAAAAAAAATCATGCAATTGCCACTCATTATAGTGAGTTTTAATTTTGGGGAAAATTTCATTAAAATTAAGCGTACGTATATTATAAAGAATCGATGATTGCGTCACTGACTGATGTTTTTCGAATATGAAAACGCTGTCTTGTGCAATATGATCGAATGTAAATATTATGAATACATATGTACTAAGCTTGTGAACAAATCGGACTTTGTTAATTTTTAAACCGAAATACCAGCGGGACGTTTGTTATTACGAGCTGACAATTTATAGGTAGACACGAGATCATGATTAAACAATTAAACATTATTTTAAAATTTATTTGCAGTGGTAAAAATATGTAACGCTAATTTTTCTTCGATAAAAATTACTCATGTCAATTTTTCCGACCTTAGCCCGAATACGGGACATCCTAATTTACCGTGAGAATTTTCAACATCATATAAAAACAATGAGTTAACAAATGATACACACATCAAATATTGAAGTCGACGATTAATCAATATCGTGTATAATTATTGTCAAACCCACACAATCAGAAACAGCAATATAATTCATTTAAAAACAGTCATAGTGAAATATATTAGAAATTTATGTTGGAATCGATTTTGATGCCTAAAATGAAATAAAATTTAAATACAGTTTATTCCGGATAACCTCACAAGTTTCATTCTTTTATTTAGCACACGTACAATTTATATTTTACATATTTATAACCGTGAAGACCGAGTCACTTAATCGGTGCAAAATTTATGTTGTTGTTTGAAAGCAGTTTATTTTCTCATTCGATTCTAAATTTCTAATTTAAACAAATAAAATCATCGGTGATTTTAAAAATTAAATATTAGCACAGTTATATCGAGTATCAATTGTCTTAATTGTGAGCTTGGTCCAATTTCACACCGATCAAATTTTACTTGAATTCCATAATGCGTTTGGATTACCTATCGCAAAACAAAATCTGTTTTCGTTCGTCCACTTACATATTATGTTCATACACAATATTCAAATCATATGCTTTTATTACACCGATATACATCGATTGATAATAATTGAGGTCCATTGTATTTTTCGGCGCTATTGCTATACCCCAATGGTATGATGAAAACGCTCTTGTATAATTTTTAATCAAAAGTAATTGAATAGATATATAAAATATTAGACTAGCTATTCGTATAATCTTGTTGAAGATTGATTTTAGGTTTCCAGATGGTAAATGACTGAAATACAAATCGAAATAACAAACACATATGCGAATTGCACGAAAGTAAACATTCTTGTGACAGGACGATTGCGCAATGGGCTCGCGCGCGTACCATCACTAAACACGACTTAATCCAATACAATTTTGCTTTTATAAGACCCGTGCCCGTGTGAATTTAAGCCCATTTTATATGTACAATTATGTGTGCATAGCAATTCAAAGTGCAAATTTGATTCGGTACAAAGCGTACAGTGACATTCTTGATGTGAGCTTTTACTGCGAAAGCGCGCCGTTGCGAAAATAGCCTATAAACGACAAGAACAAAACGATTTGATATGCAATTTTTGATCGATTCTAGCCGTAAAAATACCAATCAAGTACATATATTGCAGGACACTTCAAACGATTTCTTGGGAAATTTTCTATATTTGTAGTATTGTTATTAATCAACTATTCAAAAATTCACTGCCCGTTGATTGTGTCATCGGGTGGTTATCATTATTTATGTATGTATGTACATATATACATATATACCTATAGTGTATTTACATTTTATTTGTTTATCAGAGGTGTTAGAAGACTCAAAGAAAAAAAAAGTCGAGTGATTTGACGTAATAGTATGGAGATAACTAATGAATGGGTCATTAATAAATTAAATTAAATTAAAAATAAATTCATAGATAGTCCATGAAGACTAATTATAATAATAAACAATAAAAAATAAAAAAAAGTTTATTGAAAATTTAACAACAATATAGAAAAATATAAAAATAACAGAATATAAAAAAAGAAAATAATTAATGAAGAATAAATATGAAAGAAATATAAAGTATAAGGGAAAGGAAAGGAAATAGTAACATTTACGAGTATCTATCAAATTAATTTCCATAGTAAAATATGAGCAATAGTTGTAAAATTGTGTAGATTAATTAGGTAGATAGGAATAAATAATTAAGGATTGGAAAAATGTTTGAGTTTAGAAATTTTAAATGTTGGGAGGCTGGAAGACAATATATCAATAGAATTAGGAAGTTTGTTAAAAGCTTTGCCTACTCTACAAGTTTGAAGAAATTGACTTTAAGTGAAACAGGCTAGGATTACGAAGCGTTCTGGGGAGGACAATTGAAGGACATTTTAGAAAGGAGATAGGGGCTATTGTCTAGGTTATTCGTCTGGTTGCTAGTGAAATTGGGATATAGGCAAACATAGGATTATGGTTATAAGGAAGGGAGTGAGAGTATGTGTACGTGCAGTGAGTATGCGAGCGTTTCGCGGCTACCCAGCCAACCATCTGATCAGGTACACCCTTGCGCTACCATATATAGTAATGTGATGACTATTTTATACTATATATTTTTGGGCTTCGAACTTACTTATTGTACCTACATATACATATATGTATGTATGTACATATGTACCTATTCGTGATGAAATTAAATTGAAATTATGTAGAATTTGTATTGCACAATTTTGGTTTTGTGAACAAGCGATCGACACGCTATGCAAATCGTACACAAAAACAACGGGCGTGAATAATTTTTGATATATTGCACGAATTGTGTAAACATTACGCAAGGTATTGTTGAATGTTGGTGTTACAATTTTCGATACACATTTGATAGGACCAAACGTACCATTATGAAATTTTTTTTGTATTATATATATAATTTTTATGGTAATAAATATTATCTCGGTCGATTAACATCGGTAATGTGAGTCAGTTTTGTAATTTACTGTGTAGACAACTATTTGAGGGTTTTTTACTGTACCGTTCGTTGAAGTCACTTTTTCTTTATTGGTATGAACTCATTTTGAAAACTATTTATATGTGAGCTTTTAGCATACTTTTATGTGTAGGAAGAAAACTTTTATGGCAAAATAATGGAGATATGAAATATTTCTATACGTTAAAAAATTAAATTCCAATTAAAATTGATTGATCTCTCGTACAAATTGTGTCAAATGTAATCTGATAAAAATACAATATCACTTTAAAATATACATAGATTAAAAACTCATTAATCATTAAATGAAAAAGAAAAGTCACAGTGTATTATTATCGGATGACCATGACACAACCTTTTGCCCTCGTCATCGGGTTGGTTGCCAAAAGGTAATAAAAAAAACCTTGAGCGATATTATTTGCATGTACACATTGTACATTGTGTCAACGTTCAAGTTTACTGTAAATAAACAATATTACCGACATGTTAATTAAAAGCCAAATAAATTGATCGCGTGCTGAAATATTATCTACTTAATTGCTTTTTTTTCATGTCAAGTATTTTGTGGCTTCTGTATTCAATTAACAAATTGACGTGGATGAACATTATTGCACAAATAGTCGTGATAACATAATGATGTCGATACCGTATTGGAATTCAGAACAGACACGTTCAAACCATATCTATTAAATAGTCGTAAAATTATGTTTTATGTAGCAATCATAAAATCGTTCAAATAATATTATTATTGTTTTTATTATCGAAATTCATTTAAAGAGTAATTTAAAGATCATCGTCGATGACATGATAAATTATTGAGTTCCAAAAGATCATAATTTTTAAGTACATATTTCAGTAGCATAGAATTAAGCACGCTAAGTCAGGACATTTTAGATTTTCAAGTCAAATATCAAAATTTATTTATAAGATTGAATACACCTATCCTCCGAGACGAGCATGACACAATTATGTCTAACTTGTCAAACGGAGTGACAGCAATAAATCATTTTTACACCATCCGCAACGTTTTTAACATTGCCAGAGACATTTACGGCGCTCATCATCGTCATCTTCGGGTGCAATTAACAAATGTTGGCTCTTTTTTCCACGGTTGTGTGTTGTTAGCAGACATGCGATATCGACCTCGAAATGATGATGTTTCGAAATTTGATGGATTGCAAAAATGTGACGGATGAGCGAGATAAACAACCGGCAGTTATTTATTTCAATACGTCAATTAGCCTCGACTAAATTCAACATTACCGATGTAAAGTACTATATTTGCAAATAAATTAGAACGTTTCAATATTAGACCAGGGTCAGTATGGATTGCATTTAAGTGAATAGTGTATAAAAATCATGGTGTCTCTTAGGTCGATAGAACAATGATTTTCTAATTTGAATTTCATTTTAGCCTGTAACTTGTCACTATTATGGGGCTGTGAAAATAATTCTCGCTTGCTCAATCCTGATATAAATAATAATGTATAAAAATAGTAACGAGGTGAGTGGCGACAGAGTATCAGCCTATATGGTTTAAGATTGATAGCGAGCAATTTTAGCGAAAGTCGGAGACAGATCCTCCTCGTGTGATGCAATAATAGCACAAGCATTGGAATAATTGATTGTTGTTCGCTATAGTAATCGGATCATAGTAATCCGTAGGCTGAGCTGGTAGATTCGCTCCGGTGGATGATGGCACTTCAAGGCGACCCATTTGTTTTGTGGAGTCAAATAATCCTCGGGATTGGAACTAGAGAGACCTTCGACAAATCAATTAGCAGTGGCCATTAGCATTTCTTTCAATTAAGAGAAATTTCGGCAATAGTTTGACGTGAGCGCACGACGACAATTAATTAATGTACGAGTATAAACCTGCAAATTAAGTGCACGACGGTCTCATTATGTATTATGTTTTAGTACTGCATTTCTGCAATGATTCGAGATCAATACGGGAACTATTAATAATAACGAAAGCTATTAACCAAAAGCCCAAGCATCGTTGAAATGTATTTGGTTTGCATCTCAAGCCAATACACTTTAACTAATTGCTGAACGTCACATTGGAAATTAAACGTGATTAATACCGCGAACAGAAAAATCTCCAATTCAATGTAATTAATTAGCAATTATTTTTATTAACACAATTTCTTTGTTGATTTAAGTGCTAATCGACGATAGCACTTTCCCTGCAACATCCAAATATTGCGTGGCCATTGTGCGAACTGAGTTATTCAAATGCGTATTTATCACCAATTAACATTTATTACATTCGTACAGCAAACTTTTTTTTTTTTTTTTTCAAAGCGTTTATAAGATTTGGCGTAAGGAATGTTTTATCATTTGTGGTTATCAAATATCGACATTAATTATCGCCCCTTTAAATTAATTTAATTTTCGTGACGTATTGCCATTCAATCGGGATACCTTTGAACCGAATCTGAAACGCAGATATACATACATAGAACTAGAGTAAGGTCGCACCGATCGATATCAAATTTGAATCTCGTTATAGTAATTTTATCGACCGTATAATAATATCAATTGTGGTAAGCTAAATTTTGGAATCGTGAATAGAAAATAAAAATTGCACGCATTGCGGTTATTTATCGATTGAAAACGAGGCTACCGTTGTTATTGACCATCACACTTAAATAGCATGAAATATTTCTGGTAAACTTAAACGGCTAAATTTTCACAAGCAACACAATATTCAAATGATTCGCAGTTGCTTTTTACGAATGTTAGCCAGACCAGAAACTGAACCGAAAGTGAATGTGGACGACGACGAAAGAAAGTCCATAAAAATGTTTATTGGCGAATGACGAAGAGGTCAAATGGTCAGCGATAGCTTCAGAGGTCCCTGTTGCAATAATTCATCCAATCTGCGAGAATTCTCTGCGACCTTCATCATCTCATTCATTATTGTCGAAACCTTTACCTTGAAGAGAAAACATACACTTGAATACAAGACACGAACGGTTTGCATTACCAAAAGCTCGTTTTCCTTGCTATCGCACAACAAGTCACAGATACGATTTAATCTGTACATCATAAATTGTACACATTTTGTCAGTCAGATGTAATTGACGACCAACTGAAAATGGCTTTAAACACATTAAAAATATATTCACGAATTTTCCTCCTCAGAGATTGTCTGTAATATTTACGCAGCAATAATGTCCTGTCAGAGTCACGCTATAGCCGCATACCTTTATTGTTCCTTGAAACAAGGACGAGAATAAATATCACATTATATCTACCTAATATACGTAGGTACATACATATTCTACCAGACAGAAAAATATGGTTTATTCGTCACCCACGTGTGTTTCTTTGCAATAAGAAACTTGTTTATTTATTATTGCATTCCATATTTTTTTTTGGTTAATATTATTCATATAATAACAATCGCATAGTATCATATTTTACGCCTTAAACGTTACATCCTCTTCTAAATAAGTCGAAACTAAATTCTCTAATGAATATGCTTTGTTGTATATAATATCTACATATAAATAAAATAATGGTGCACTCTTACGTTTTTACCGAAGTAACTCACATATTGTTAATAAATTGTTCGTATTACGGTCTGCTTCACATATGGTACAATTCTTATCCGTAGCTAACAATAACAATAACGTGACAAATTTTTGAATTAGGCCAATATTTGCTATAGCGCTATTTTCACATCAACTTGTTGCATCACTCATCACATATGTACATATGTACGAATACCATTTAATGTTATTTTCTATGTAATATTTTTTAGGCCAGAAAGTATCGGAATTAACGTATTACAAAATTAATTAGTATAACATAATCGACTTTCATCAGCTACATAATATGTATATATTCGATATTTTTGTCATAAACCATAATTCCCGTTCTCATTCAAATAGTATAGTTAAAAATCAATTGAAATATTTCAAAGATTTGATAATACGTTAATTTATTATGTTCCTATTTACCACGCGATGCTTTGCGATCGATAATACAGCTTTGAGTGTATGCTTTTTAATATCATGAATGTGAAAATCGTGTTTTATGATTAATCATGCTTTCTTTTCTTACTCGAGTATTTATTTCCTCCTTGGAAAAAACAAGGAAGCTCTTCTGTGTTTTGCTAATGAAAAATTGAATTCAAAATTGTTATAAATTGCGGCGAATTATTCAATAGCACAAGACATAACACTAACATATTTTAATCATTCGTATAAATCTAGAATCGAATTTGTATTCATTATTGAGGATGATTTTTTTTTGAACGCATGTTATGCAACAGAAGCGATCGCAGATTGCTCGAGTGGGCGATTGTGATTTATTGATCATCTTCTGTTATGTGAGTGTCGATGCGAACATTATAAATCAATATGGATGTTTGATTAGCCGTGAAAATCATCATTGATACAATTGTACGGTAATTAGATGTCATCGATGGTCATGAGTGCATATTATGTTTATGTAATTTTGTGCACATATCCATATACCTAGACATCTACTTTCATGTACATATACATACATATGTAGCTTTCAAATAATTTTATTTTTGATAAATAATAATTTACTTGTAAGATCACTCTATACTTACTCACATTTATTAATTTGCGGCACGTCAAAAGCTCATGTGAAGAACGAGAATAAATTAATATAAGATCTGTTGCGAAATCTATTCACGGAAATTTTCAGCTGCACGTTACAGAATATAAACTAAGCATGCGAAAGAAATAACGCGAAAACGCGATGTGAATATTTTGTTTAACAATTTAGTAACTTTATACGATGCTACTATATAAGCTCGTTCAGTTTATTAAATTTATATTACATATACATATGTAGACTAAGAAAGCATGTCATAAATAAAGTATTACACGAAACAATTTATGCAATATTTTTTTTGAATATACATTATACAATCATCACAACGATTAATATTATTGATTTATACGATGGCAAATAAAAAACATACCGCAAAAATAATAATAAAAACAAGGAGACCATAAGCTACGTATACGATCGAATCCCATTCGTCTTTCAAATTGAGTATATATCGAATCGAATCGAAATCGCATTGTCAGAAAAATTGCCATCAATCACACATTGGCCAAAAGCTAACGCTTATCTTGATTTCGGATTGAAATATCGATCCGAATTCCGAAACGGTGTATTTTCAGTGTTGTGAAACGTCACTTGAAATATATGTATATGGTACCTATTACGTATTACGGTGGATGTTTTACACGTACATATGTTACACGCTAGACCGACAAGCATTTATAAAAACATAATTCGTTTATGATTTCAATTACCATAAATCGCACGTAAATTTTGCACGGGCCCCTACCGATGTGAAAGTCATAAATTTTACTCGCATGAAAGTTTGCATTCAACCGATAATTGCCTTTAAAAGGTGTCCATCAAGTTTATTTTCAGATGAAAAGTTTTGTACGGAAATTTCCAGGTGAAGTTTTTCACGTTCAAGAAATGTTTCACCTTAGAGACAACGCACCTGAGACATCATATATGGTAGGTACTTATGTATTACGCGTATGACGTTCAGTGACGTCACTGAAACCGTGTGCCACTGACTCACATAATCAGGCAATAATAGCAATAACGGCCGAAGCGACCGCAATCCGTTACAGGTCAAAGTCGTGATCAACAAGAGCGCATTTGGCGTGACAGAGTGCAACATAAATAAGCGCCACGCCACGTGCGTTGTTGCATCAAATGCACATGGATGCAACTGCAGTTGGGAAACGATCGATTCAAGGATGTCTCGGTACCCAGAAACGGATATCGATTCTCAACAACGTACACACATATATGATTATGAAGCATTATAAAAATTCTACGGTTGCCAATGGATTGCGAAAACAGTAATTTTCCACAGTTTTTGTCTACTTGTTCAGATAATCGTTGATAAAAAATTATAACTTGAAAAATATTTAAATAAACTTATGACACGTATGTATGTAGGTACGTATGGTTATTAAAAAATAAAGTAAAAACAGTGATAAATACACAACAACCAAATTCAATTACACGTAGCAGTTGCATGTTGCTGCAATTGCACGAAATTCTATTGCGACACACATTACAATCAACGTCTTTCATTTGAATCGAAAAAAAAAATTATTTGTTTATTTATTTCAACATGCAATCCAAGATGGTTCAGTCTGTCACAGAAGTATGTATGACGCAAAATTTTAACCCATATTGACATCATTTACGATATTAGAAATGTCGTCGTTGTCGTGAACAGTAAGCGCGAAACTGAGCCTTCAGTCTCCAAATTCTATTCTCAAAACAAATTATCCAGTAAAATTCATAGTTTAAGTCATGGGTGCATAACCGGTCGATCACGAAGCAACATTTAGTCGATCCCGAATACGATTTTGCTTTGCGAATCTTAAAATGAATATTGCTTTCCGTTTTTCAAATTTTCCACAATGGTTCAATGTTGTTTACTAAACCCCGGCCAATGACTAAACGATAATCTTCCTGAGCTCGTGCTTATCTGTTAACGAAAAGGATTAATGGTCAAAGGAAGCTATTTTTTCGTGTTATGCATTTTTTTTAAATCATTAATAAAATCAGTTACACTAGCTATGTAATTTGTCAAAACAAGTTAAAGGGACTTTTTGTAACTTTAAGCATCTGCTCTATTTACAATACCGCACACTTTCTTCGAAATTGCTAATCCAAAACACGTCATCTTATGATAACTATGTTTAAACAACTGCATTCAGCAATGTGGATTTGTTTAACTGATCACCTTGATGACTGTTTGCGTTTTGCTACAAGTAATTATAAACCTAATTATTTGAAAAAAGTTTTATATTTGCATAGATTTATATCGCATAGATATCGCTTTGAAAAACTACAAGAAATTTTGTAAAATTCTTAGTATGTATGTATGTATATTACATATATCTGAACCTCTCCCTAAATTCTTGCATGGAAATAGATCGCCATGCAAATTAACATAAAAAAGTACCTCCCAAACTGAAAAAAGTTGAGTACCCTTGGTTTAAGTCATCACTCATCATCATCATCATTTTCAGCCATTCACTGCTGCATGAAGGCCTCTCCAATCCTCCTTCCTTCCTGTCTGTATTGAGCAATCTTCATTCACTTGACTCCACACATTTTTAATTAATTCATCAGCCCATCGTCCACTTGGTCTTCTTAGCTTTCTTCCACATCCTCTTGGATACCAGTCAGCTATAACGAGTGATACCTACTCATGATTCTCGTGCGCGTTAAAACATAATTAGTTTGCATGAGCCATCTCCGCTAGAGTGACCTCTTTTGGGCACTACAGAGGAGAGGGGGTGTGTGGTGGAGGCGAAACTTCTGGGTCAAAGGCTACCAAGTATTCAAGTAGATATTTCTCGCGTCCATCTGCCATCGATTCATCTCGCTATGTGTCCAGCCACGTTTTTCTCACATGTTCCGCTATATCTGTCACTTTGGTCATGCTTCATACCCATGTATTCCTCTTATGATTTCTTCTTGTAATACCATCATTGCTTAGGTAAGATCGTTTAAAGTATCGCTTACAATATGCAGTGGTTTCAGATAATGAAATCGGTATGTGAAAATTTCAAACAATATGATGTAATGCACAATTGAGTAAGTGCTCCTGCTTGTCGAGATGGTTTTGAAAGCGACATTTGATTGGCAGGACATTGATGGACGTCCTCGTTGTCAAAAATTACCTTTCGTTTGTTTACAGCACGTCATTACTTTCGAGCTTCTCCTCGTCATTACCGCGATCACGTATCTACATAGGGATCGGTAACCGTGTTGAGAATTAAAGAGTGGAGCGCACTGTATGTAAAGTTTTGTTCACACGTGATACTAAAGCGCGAAAGAATGTACGATAACACTGTTGTATCATTATACAATACATGTTATATAGAGTTCCTTTATGCGTTACATAAGCTACACAATGGGTAATGCAGATTACGCTCGATTATGATTTTTGATGTCGGTGAAATTTTGAAATTATCGTCTGATCATGCTAGGAACTGGGGCTACGGTAATATAGTTTGTTATGAATCTTAAAACAAGACTATTTCTCAGCAAAATTTTAATGAATAATCTTTTGGAAATTACATTAGTTTTCGTTCTTCTGTGTTACATTTAAAAAGGACATATGATCTTAATAATACATACATATAATTTTCCTTATCTATTGCAATCGCGTGTCCAAGTTTTTGCGTGGACAACATTGAAATTAGCCGCTACCGGGCACGACTGTAGCTCCATATTAAAAAATAAATAAGCAAATGAGCCGGAAGAGTTAAAAAAAATGAACAAGAATGCAGTTAATGGTCATCGTACATGGGAAAAATGCGACCGTGATGATGAATAGACGTAGTGGAAGAAAGTGAAAATGGTCTGAGCGAAATTAGTCTGAGCGATATGCATCGGTGGGCGGAATGATTATCTAGTGGCCAAATATATATATAAAAAAACCGGATCTTCGTCTGGGACGTTGTTAGCTTCTGTTACAATGACTGCCAATAACTTTAATCAGGTTTAGTCAACTTTTGTTTTAAATTTAGTGATTGCCTTATAAATCATCAATGAATTTATGTTTAGCCATACAACTATTCACAAGAACCAGATACTGAAACCAATTGAACTGCTGACTAAGTGAATTAAGTATTTATTGGCAGAATTGAAGACTCTGATGAGGAGATTTATGTATGTATATATTTACCTATATATACATATTTCTCAATCTGAATTGGTGTATTGATTCTTAAATGTAGCACGAATGAAAAGTGAAGCTCGAAAAGTGTCCATTATTTGTCGTGTAAAAAGCAATCAGACCTTTCTTTTCGATTGTCGTATTACTACGCGGATTCAGCTCGCTCGGCTATGGCGAAAATTGCAGTCTTCAGAAGAAAAACCAAAACGAGGAAGCCGGCACTTTTGTTGTAAATCGAGTGAAAGGATTATTGTTTAACGATAGGGAATGGTTTTAGAAAATAGTAAAAATGTACATTATTATAGGAAATATGTTTGTTCAACCATTAACCATTATTTTATATGTTGTTATAAGAAACAAACTTCGATAAAAACTCACTGTCAACTTATTTCACGAAATGTCTGAGAAGGAAATTGCTTCACATTAAGAACTATCACGAATCCAATTCGCTTTAACTAGTCTGAATACAGTTCCTCAATGTACTTATCTATTAATTATAAAAAAATGAATCAATTTTAAGATCTATCGCCTATTTAGCTACAAGTACGTGGCGTTTAAGAATTTTTGTGCATACTCGTAAGCACTACAGCCAATTTAAATTGACATGTGCATAATCTGGAAAGTATTGCGATCGATTTCTGCCATTGTCAAGGCCGACGTGATAGTAACAAAGGCGTCATAAAACGAAGACCAGAACTCCAATTCAGTTTTCATTTAAGATTAAGAAATCGAAACTAGTAAAAAATTTTGGTACACTACCCACGCGAACGGAAGGACGTGCGCGCGATGTTCACCGGTCAACAAAATACGGTGAAAGTCATCTAACGGCGAACACTCGCAGAATGAATGACCTTTGACGAGCTGATGTAACTTCGCCGATTTACATTTCATACACGCAACTGACTGTTCTTCTTCGCAAATAGATCATCCTGTGATGAATGACCGGTCTTATAAAGGATTGTGTGGAAAAAAATCGACGAGCGTGGGCGTCTTGTCTGTCAGATATCGGCTTTTGTCTTTTGCGTGGTTGATGTGGGTTGCTATATTTTCATGGCCACTGTGCGATTAGGGCTTACTCACTACTAAAACGTAAGATGGTTCCAAAATGTCGGTCTGAAACTTTGTCATCGTCCCACAGCTCATCTGCAAGAATGCGGTCTGGCGTAATTGCAGCTCAACGCTAAAACGTTCGCCGCAATATCGTTCGAGGCTATTCTTATAGCACTTCAAGTGGCGAAAATTTAAAAAATTGAAAACGAAAATACCCAAAAATCACGCACGGTTTATTATACAATATTATACTTAGAGAGAGTTTGTGAAGTGGGCGTTGAAGATCGTGCAAAAAGTCAACCCCTTAAGTACAAAATAACAAATGCAACAGTAACGTTGCATAGCAATTACAATTCATATGTCATCAAACTTAAAGTAGTGGCTTGAACTCACAGTGGGAGTTTTGCGTCAAACAAAATAGACATAAATTTGAATATGAGCTTGCAGGAACATGAATATAAAAAAAAATCGATTACTCTTATTCGAGGAAAAACAGTTGGGTCAAGAATGAAACCGGAAAAGTTGAATCAAATTTTCACACGCTGTCGATGTTGTGCAAATTTTTTTCAATATCCATCGCATCGAAAGTGCAATTTCTCAATGCAATTCGAATTGAACAAAGCTTCAACACGTCGCTTACGGTCATTATTCGACAATGGCGCCATGCATTAACGCCGAAAGCAAAAAAAATATATACAGCTATATCTGATATCGTAAAATACACTCCTCTACTTCTGCATTTATGTATGTATGTATGTACGAGTGGTTGGGTCCAAAGCAGTATTTTTTGATTTATGGCCGTCGGTAAACGCAAGGCGAATTATTACATGCGAAAAAAAAACAATAATGGCAGTCGCACAGTTAACTTTTACTCACGGCGAGGAGTTAAAATGTGTTTTAATGTGTACTTATGTAATGATGATCATACGTTGTGGCGTGGAAATAAAATCATCAACGCTCATGCATACTCGTCCATGACGTAAAACGGTGATATATGTATGTATGTACATACATATGTATGTATGTATCCATCGGTTTTCTGTTTAGGTTTTAACCTGTCGATAAACATACAACCTGATTTACTATTAGGTTTGTTTTTGTTTATATCAAATTTGGCGGACTTCAAAGGGTCGAGAATATAAATTCGTACATATATACTGACACAGAAAATGTCTCCGGGAAAATTGATTCAAGGTCTAGTGACGCTTAACGTTGTGAGCTTTGTTCATCACGACGAAACGCTCTCGTGATACCGTTCACGGTGTCCCATTGTTTCAAACTACTCTTTCGAACATAAATGATGCGTACCGCGGTGTGTTTTGTTTATTTTTGTATTTGGGATATTCTTTTACGACAAAAATGGCATAGAAAGTGCTCAAAGAAATCGTCAGGCATCGTAATACAGAGACATTGCCGTACACAGAAGAAACGCGATCAATAACGCGTCAATACGAACCGCTCTATAATAGAAAATTGGTTAATACAAGCACAACCAAATATGTATGTTTGTGTCCTTGTATCTTTCAACCTACATTGTTGATCATCAAATGTTCGATTAAGGAAGGACGAGAATACGAATTTTCATATAAGGTGCGTAGAAATAAAATTTTATATGTTGTTTCAATACCAATAGCCTTCTAAAGAAACCCGTCGTTACATTTAAGTATTTTAATTATACGTTTTATTGTTGTTACTATTTTTATGTCATATAACCTACACTGTAATTTTTATTACTCATACAATTGTATAGGGAGAACTATATTCGTTATTTGGAAGGTTAAATTGTGTCAGTTTTAAATTCAGTGCATTCTGAATTGATCAATCTGCGTTTGCAGACAATGTCCAATCGATGTTTGATGCTTAATTGCCTGCCAGGTTCGGAAAATTCATTTTAAAACGCCTTTAACTCTCTCACCCCTTATATCCATAAAACGTGCTGTTATTTTTAAATGGGTAGATATTGGAATCCGTGATAAATATTTTCAACTGATAAACAATTTTAATTCATATTTGACGGAAGCGTGGATAAAATGACGGTTGCTTCAGATTATACAGCACCCAACGATCTTTATTTTGACTGAATATTGATTGTGACACATACATATATATTTTTATGTGTACGTTCACTTGGATGTTTCTCGTGCTCTTTAATGTCCCATTAAAGAGTGCAAGACTGACACAGTCTACGACAGATGCTATTTAATTCCGCCGTGAGAAAGTGACTGTCCGTACCACTACTATAATTTTTCAGATTTTTTTAAAGACAAAACAGAGTATATTGATACTAATTTTGAAGTGGAATAAATTCGCAAATTTTGATAACCTAATTCTATCGGGGAACTTAATATTTTCAACGTAGCCTTTGAATAATAAAACAATCTCAGTAACAATAGCGCGAGTGGACTTTCAAGTCACGTTAAATACAGAAACGTGTGTTTTTTACCGAAAACTTATTTTACATGTTCGCTTTAAATATACGTTGGTTAATTGAATGAATCACTATTATAAGGTCGCACAAGTTAAGCAACTCCATGTGCGTTCAAAACATCGATGGATGATTCAAAAGTGGAAATTCTTAGCACAATCAAAAATATCGCTGTACGTCACAAATATTAAACAGTTTCGTCAACCAGATAATTAAAAATATCAGTAACCCAGATACATGAATTACTTTAATAATCGAGAGTATTGTTATGGGAGATTCGCGTTATGGGAAAATTACGTGAAGAGGTTCCGTCACGTATTCCATTATGTCGATTAATTTAATAACTTAATGCGTTGTATTTTTTTTTATTCTAGAATTATTACACTTTTCTTGTTTATATTGCGCGATTTAAATAAAATAGAATCGCATGATGATTTTTTATCATTGATTTGCAATTTTGTTAATGAAGTACATACATATGTACATGTACCTATATGAAAAAGCATTTATGTAGATACATTCAACCGATTCCCTTCAACGCTTAATTTGTTCAACGCTCGAAAAAAAATTTATTATACCTATGTATATATGTATATATATATTTTTTAATTTTCATTCATTTACAAAACAAAAATTACATAATTTGACACCATAATAATGCGCTTTTTCCGGCAAAAAGATAAACAATCAACTTTTCGTGTGTCGTAACCGATAAGCTCACACCGTAGTAGCCTCTTGAATAATACTAAGATTAGAAAAAAATGAGCTTCAAGTTTACGTACACGAACACTTTTGTTTCAATTTCGACCGTGAGAAGCCATATTTTGATCGTAATGAATGAATTTTGCGTGTGAAAAAAAATCAAGTATTTTTTTTTTCCATCAATAAATACACGCGTAATACCAATTGGTACAAATGATCAAAATTACCATTCGATACGCGTATGTAACCGACACTGCTAATAGTAATTGTAACATAGACACGTGAAACCAATAGAAATTGTTTTAATATAATGTAATGTAGTAATCAACGAATTAAGTCAACACAGTCATGGGGTTTCTCTTTCGAGAGATTGATCGAAATTTTAATAAATAATCATACTAGCAGTTCAATTTTTATATTCGCAATTTAATACCGAGAAAGACGCACATTAAGAGTACAATACAAATCTTTCGAATTTTTAAAATTTTGATACGCACCTGAAATAAGCTTATGATTTATTGCGCAAATTTTAATAATACGACTTCGGGGCAAAAATGCTTGAATCAGATTTTGTCAAAAATTTGATATCGATCACAATACACGCAAAAAATTAAATAACATTTTAATATAACTTTCGTTGCCGTTGGAAACCAAATAAGAAAGTAAAAATTTTAGTTATTTTTTCAAATCTTATATTTTACTTTGACTATGTTTGAAAAGTTACAAGTAAAGTATTCAGCAGACCCGTTTCAAGTTCAAAACTGATTGGAGCACTTTTACTCCGGAGCCATCTTCAATTGAAAACTTACCATTTTGAAGGGACAAATTGTGGTATTTTTAATTTCCTCTACACGGGCACAAACTCGCAACGCGAATCAACACTTTGTGCAATACATAGGCTTCTTACATTTAATTTTTCCAACGAAAAATGAATGAAACCCAACAAACACAGAAGGCTCACGGAATGATGTAAAAGTGTAGGTTCGGAGAAAAATGTCAACGTGCGGTTGAAACGCGCGTTTTACAGTTGTCGTTCGGTTTGAATCCAACGTTCGACCGATGCGAAAAACAATTTTGGCGGAACGGAAACTACGACACGCGACGGATGTGTCGGTTTAGTGATTTGCCAGAATGGCGACCGTCACCAAAGAACGTTCGTAATAAAATAACTTAAAAGCAATTCGGAACTGGCTGCGGGTGAACCGACCAGACCCCCCCTACCCTCTCTCCATGGCTGTGGGCTCTTCTAACACCTCAGAAGACCATCGGCTCTCACTTGCGCTCATGAGCTCATGACAATCCATTATGGTGACGATGAGATGGACACACACTCGCAAATAATATACCGGTGATCTGATTGAGTCGACCTGTTCAAGTGATTGCAAAAAAAAAAAAAATGTAAAACATCCCATGGGTTTCCCTATCATATGATACCATACTTTAGGGTGGTTTCTTTCAAGGGTGACAGGGGTTTGTTCCGTATCATTTAGAACCATCAATTAAAATGTTTCGTATCATATGACATAAATAATATGTATAAAAAAGAAATATTATAATTATAATTATAATATTTTGAATATTATAATTATAGCCTACTATAAAATAAAATAATAAATTGACCAACAGATATGCTATTTTGAGATTTGTTTACATCCAATATATAGGTACTTCATCAGCATCATCATTTTCAGTCGTTCGCCATACACTGCTGGATGAAGGTCTCTCCAATCCTCTTCGATTCCTGTCTGTTTTGAGCAATCGGCATCCATTAAATTTGACTACACATCGTCCACTCGGTTTACCTTACTTTCTTTCACATCCTCTCGGATACCATTCCAGTATTTCTTGCGTCCATCTGGCATCCATTCTTCTTGCTATGTATATCTGCCACTGGTTACGTTTCTTACCCATGTATTCCCCTTACGATCTCTTCTTGCCAAGCATACATCTTCACATGCTTCTTTGTGTGCACTGGATCCTACGTGGCATTCTTGAATTTAGCAACCACGTTTCACACTAGCAGTTCGCATTGGTATTATGCCTTATTTTTTAAGCATAGCGTTATGTTGGATTTAAAAACTATGTTCATTTTTCCAAAAGCGCTCCATACTAGTTTCATTCTTCATTTTATCTCTTCCTCTCTACATCCAGTCTTCTTCACCAATTGTCCTAGGTGTAAATAATTATCAACTATCTCTACATTATGGTTATTTACTGTGACTATGTTTTGCGTGCAAAATTAATATATACTTATTATAAATTTCGTTTTTGGTTTTACTTTACCATTTTGTTACCGAATTCAAGCATTATCTTCGCCGTTTATCTTGAAATATGTGTAAAGTTTGTAATTACATTCAATTTGCACGAGCGTCCAAGTCTTTCACTCGTTAAAAAGTTAATTTATGTTTATTTAAAGCAGACATACCAACATATCTCTAAATTACATATATTGCCAAATAAAATGCAAAGACCAGGAAGCTATAAAATGCATCAGAGTGAAGAGACGCTACACGATAGACAATATTAGCATGCTCGGTAAAAAAAGATTATCCAATAGAATGAATTTCGAGTTCTTTTATAGTTTGAATGTATTTTTGGTTGTCTTTGGAAATTACCAGTAGGTCATCGTACTTCCTTTGGTACATACTATAAATCATAACTCGACTATTCGTTGCGGAAGAAGTTGACTTGTCCAACAATGTTTAACACTAGTCGACGTTGTTTTGCAAAGTGAAGTTGCTCAAAAGCGTCACTATATACAATTTGAATTATTTTAAGAGGAAGCAGGACTGGAGCGTTTGCGAAATTAAGTGACTTGTGCAATAGAGAGATGAAAAGAAAGGGAATTTAATTGATTTTTAAAGTAAATATCGAGTTGCAGGATCCACAATTGTTTAATACAAAGAATCACTTTATTCATGGGAGCAGTTGGGTTGTGCATACTGTGTTTTATTTTTAGACAGTTGAATAATAGTCATCTGTGTTCGTTCAGTAATTCGGACGGCCCTGCAAAAATGGCATATTCTGCTCATTAGTCGCATGTGTGAATCGTCTGTTGGCCAGACTATGGAAGAGTGCTTCTCGGCACGCGTTCACCGTCACTATTGTTGGGTGAAAGAAGTGGCCGTTGTTTCACAATAATTCTCCGATGAAAAGCGAACGCTTTATCTGATGAATCGTCGGTCGGTTTAAGGTAGGTCCGGGTTTGTATCATAACCGCAACTGCGAAAACAGGTGAAATTGTACAGGTAATTAATGGAACTAGAGATGAAGTGCATGACAACTGACGACATCAATCTCAATAGTGGTAGATCAACAGATGTTGTGATTGTGATATCGCGTACGCAAGCATATATTTTTCTTATGAGCAGTTGGTTAATCCGGAAATAGTTTGCTATACTCGTGTAATCACTGAAGAAGTTTAAAATTATATGTACATAATTCATAAGGCACCTTTCGTATCTCGTTAGCAAATTGTACAGTTAAACACATTCACCGACCCCGCGCTTTGACCAACCCTCGACTTTTATATTATACTTTATATGTGAAGATGACCAAAGGACATTTGAATTTCAAGGCTAACTGTTCTTCTTTTCCATGGTAAGTTGGGCAAAATACAATTTCGCCGAAATATTATGGTATAATGACCTTGCATTAACTTTGCGAATATTATGTTAATTATATTACTTTACTTAATCTAGACAACCTTAGGTTGGTTTATGTAGATGAATCATTCCGTTTTATTATTTTATGCTAAAATTTGTCGCATGGCCTACTTGTCAATAAGGTCATACATGTGTAAGAAAATTTTGTTAAAAATTCATACATTTTCATTTAAATTATGCAACTCAAAATATTTGAAATGAGAAAAATCGATTAAGCTTATCTGTTCTCATTGTTCGCTTGACGAAAGCGCACGATTGTGACAAATGTGTACGAGTAGATACATATATGTTTGTATGTCAAAATATAAAAATCACATTAAAATAAAAGTTGTTAGACAAAATTTTTTACACAGAAAAATTTTGTTTAACAAAATAATTTAGAATTTACAAATTTTTAGTTTGATTACAAAAGTAGGATTGTCGACAAGTATTTATTTTATCATTGAGCTACTTTTTGTCAAAACGTGAAAATGGAATGAAGAAATATATGATTTACATTGAAGGGTGGACAAGAGTTGCGTAGTGTATGTAAGTAATAAGCTACAACGACAGTTGATAGAGATAATCAAATCACTTTCCGTACTTCTCATGGACTGAGAATTGTGGTACTGGTTTACAATAAAAAATATTTTGTCGATTTTGAACTGTTCATAATGAATTAATGACCCAGTTTCGAACAAACGCCATTGAAATTATACAGACTGCACTGTAATGCATTTTTTTGTTCAAATTCAAAGACAGATAGTATCTACAGTAGTTCTCAAGTTGAGGCTAATTTTAATATATTTTTCAAACAATTATAAGGTTAGAAGAAATTATTCAAAAGTTTACCTACCGAATGCTTAGCTTTTATACTTACATACATATGTACATATGCACAAAATGTGTAATTTTTACGATTCATTCACAATGAATTGTGATTGATTGCGTTTGGCAATTTCGACAATATTTCAAAGATGGCGATCAGCTCGATAAGCTGAAATTTCTCCACAATTTCCCCGCAACAGCTGTACAGCTAGAAAGTAGCATGATAGTGAAACCACACTTTGGTCTAAGGCTTTGTTCTCACTTTTTCGACTTTAAATAGAGCGTCTGTTGCACAATTGGACCTTCTTATCAAATAAGCATACTCGAACCTATACGATTATTATTTAATTAGTCTCAAAATATTTTTGTTCCACTGTGGCTTATATACATACATACATACATACATACATATGTACATATATGCGGATCAACATTGAGTCTTTTATAATTTTATCAAAGATGTTGAGTTTTGCTATTTTGCAGACGTACATACAATTATTTATCTTTAAATATACATATATTTATACCAGTGCTCGAATTCAGCGGGAGCGGCAAGGAGCAGGCGTTCCCTTTCGTGAAATTTGAAAACGTAGCGTACCCTTTCGTGAAATCTGTAAATTTAGCGCTCCCTTTCGTAAAAAACTAAAATTTCCGTGCTCTTTCAATAATTATTGCCGAAAAAATGTTAGACAGTGAATTTTTTTTACATTTATGACTCCTAAATCATAATCTTTCACTGGAAGTTAAATTCTTAACATTTCAATTCCGACAAAGGCATTTATCTGTAGGCAAAAGCCATTTAAAATATTATTATGTTTTGAAAAAGCTGGGTACACGCGTTACTTGAAGATAATATTTAGAATTCTATTCAATTCCGAGGGTTTTTAGATTCTATGTCGGCTTTGCGCAAAAAGTTTTTATGGCCGGCAATCGGCATTTCGAACTGCAACGGGCCTTTTCGAGCCATCGGTCATTTTGATGATTTACGATATCTTTCTTTGAATTGACGTGGTTGTACCGCGACCATTATACTAAAGGAACCAAAATTTCAAAATAGTTCAGTCTTGCCTGTCCTTCTGATGAGAGAACTTGAATTTAACGAACGTATTTGCAATTTCAATCTATGATCGGGAATCGCTTGATTATTTTTTTTATTTATATTTTATTACTGCACTTAATCACTAACAAACACTTTTCTAGCAACATTTTTTAAGTTGTGTGAATTATAATTACTGCACGTGACTAACTAAATAGTGATATTAACAATTATTCAAATTTAAAAAAATTAACATATTTTCCCATAAATTCACATATATTGGTGTACATATGTTACGTAATTAATAAGTGTTTTGGTGTTATAATATACATATGTAGGTATAGATATCTATATACATATAATTAAAAAAAAGGTCGTTTGATATTTTTTGAAAATTATCGAGCGCTCCCATTCGTGAAAATTTTCATTTCGAGCACTGATTTATACAATATACCTACTATACATATGTATATTAAAAAATAAACATCGAACTCATTCGACAACCTAATCACTCTTAAAAATCGTATGAGAAGTTCATTATGATAATTTTCACAACTTGTAAAATATTGCTTATGCTGTTATTCATCTTCACATTTCTCTTGTATCTCGCTTGTCAATCAAGAACTTAACACTTTTGTATTGTCAGTCCCCTTCCACGAAGCGAATATTATCGTATTAACTGTATCTCTCATTTTCAGTGAAAGACAGCTGAAGAATTCACATTGTAAAGACTTTAACATCACTCATATGTATCGTCAAAAATGATTGATTTGGAATTATTCGATTGCATACTCTATACTTATTAGTATCGATTACGTTTGATACATTGTATATTTTGCATGTTTATTGTGATATGATATGATTGATATTATAATGGAATTTGGAGTTTCGATAACTTTCGAATCTCGTAGCCAATTTTTTTAGCAATACCTACATACACTGCCAATTGACATTCTATGTATGTATGTACATACATACATACATACATATGTACGTCTACATGAAATTCAAAATATACTCGAAAACGATTTTACACATTCGAATTAAATTGCAGTGCACATAATATGAATAAACACGGATATCTCAAATGAAATACGATATCACATAAATACGGGTAAGAGATTAATTATTTATTTTCAAAAATCAACAATGTCGTCTAATTTTCGTGGGATTTTCCCTAAAATTCTCATTATTTTTTTCAATTAAGAGTGCGCAGAATTTTATATTAGCTTTGTACGAAAATTAAAATTGAAAAAAATGGAAAGTTAGCCTCGTAAATGGTTACGCCTTGTTGAATTGAGTAAAAGTGATTACCGTTGGCTCTTTATGTTTTTTAAACAATGACAATTCGTTCGAATCGCATTGTTTACATTTAAGTTGGAATACGTTTAATTGGATGATAAGTATATTTTATTATTTTAATTATAATAGAAAGGATTGTTAATTATATAAATAGGTACATATGTATGTATGTAAATTTCACTTACGTTATTGAATTCCATCGTGCAATTCAAAGGAACAGAAGTGACGGGCGATAAACTGAATGCATCCGAACAAACAAACTGTCAACCTGTCTAAATTGGATGCAGTCGTTGTCTCGGAGTACATATATGTAAATACGTTATTATTGTTATTATTAGCACGATTGCATATAAAACACTTTGATGCATCATAATTTACCGTTTCGTTAAATAACAATCAGTTTTTATAACATACATACATATGTATAAGATTTTTAAATAACCTGAGACACATTGAAACCACTTATATTCAATAATATAATCGTACCTACTCGTATTTCGCTTTTATTAACGAGCAATCGTTGAAAATGCCAAATCTTGTAATTTATCACTGCGAGTGCTCGTCTTTCGAACTTTTGCGGAAATACAACAACGATAATTAATTTTCACTAAAATACTAAATATCGGTCGCAATCATAAATCACGGTTAACCGTAAGCTATTTCGTTCATACGAGCGTTTTCCCACAGACGAGTCTGGCGCACCAAAGGTTAATTGTCCACTTGTTGAAGAACCGATTGGTAACCGTATTTGCAGATCTGCGTTACCGCAACACTGACTTTTGTCCTACTGTCGACTTTGACAAATATTTGCCGACCTCTTGAAGACCATCGGCATTCTTTAGACCAGTCAGAGGGGCGTGTTTTTCGACATTTAGCAATGCGCATCTTCCTATCGCCAAATGTAGAACGACAGTCGCCGTGTGGGTCGACAGTTTCTTCCGGCAACAAATAATAACAACTACATATGTATATGTACATAAATAATATCCCGTCCACATGTTTTTGATGAGCGAATTGAATATGCAAATTATCGGCTATAAGGCGACTGAAATTATAAACATTCATTTTTTTATGTAAAACGGATCACTAGAATCGGACACGCATAATTGACCCAAGTTAAACCCGTCTTTGATAATGTGTCGCATTTTGATGCCTGAACTCAAATGTCATTTTATTACGTGAAGAACAATCACAATGGAAACAATTAAGATGCAAGAATAATTGCAATGTATTGTATATTGTGCAATGACGATTAAATTCAGTGCAAACTTACGAATAACCTTCAGGTTATTAAATAATCATCACTTTCGTGTGAATTTATTTAATTAAAAAAATATGCGTTATTTAAAGACCGCAAGTGGGTATTGATTGTTGCAATCGACGTAGAGCTCGATGATTGGAAATGTTCGTTCTTATCTTTTGTTGTTTTACAAGTCATTTCTAGAAACATCAATAGATATAAATAGAGTGAATTTTTCAATACAACAGATGCCTAACAATGAGCCACCGTAAAAGGTTCGAAATTCATTCGTGAGCTTCACACTGCGAGTCTCTCGACCAGATACGCAATCTCATTTTTACAAAAGAACGCATTTTTAAATTGCATCATTAAATGTGTTACATAAATATTTTCCGGAAGATTAAAGTGCGTGGCTTGAATTGAATTTTTTAAATTAAAATGAAAGTTCCTGAAATAAACGAAAAATGGCATGATAAATAAACAACATCTGAAGGATTACGTTTTGTCAACTTATTATTTTGAAGTGGATGTTTTTACTTTATTTTTCATAATATATCCACACATAAAGTCTTCTGAAGAAGAGCAAATATAATTATTTTAAAAATGATAAGTAAAGTCGATGTAAAATAATTAATATGCAACCGTACAACGTATAAATGTATTTGTTCTAAGACTTATTTCGTTAATGATATCAAATTTTGTATGAGCGAGTTCTATGGAAACTACATATGTACATACACATATTGTACACTGCACGAAAGTAATTTGAAAAATGCTAAATCAGCGATATAACGTCGTATATGTGATCATCGATCTGAATGTTTCCGTTTTTGGTAGAGAATTGCACTTCATATGCACATCGCTCTGACATGTCGGTCCATTTTAAGTATTGCACAATAGCATTGCATTATTGTGTGAAATTTGTACGTAAATTCTCTTCCTACTTCGAATTCGAAACTCATTCTTCTACATATACTAACGTTTAATTCGACACACGCAAATCTTAAAAATTGCCTTGCAAAAGTGTGTATTAAAGCTGAAAAGCAACATATTATTTATGTAAACAAACAATGACAGTTTAAAAATACTCCAGATTCTTCTAATTCCGGTTACGTAATCTTATATCAATTTCAATATTGTATTTAATTATATTAAAGATTACAAAATAAATGCTTTTAATATACTGCACTATCTATAATATTAAGATTTGCTTCCAAATAATTTACATATTCGAGAGAAAGATGAAATATATGTAATTAAAGAATTTTGTTACTTTTTTCGATACAGATAAGTAATAAGAGAATCTCATCCAACACTTACAAATTCGTGGGCCTCTCGTGTCTATCGCTTCACATAAACGCCCTATAAATAGAGACTGCATAAATATGAAATTAGTGGTAGATATAGTTCGCAGCAATACAATCGATCACGATTTCAAATGCAATACTCAAATATGAAAAAAAAATTGAAATGAATCCTTTGATTGCGAAGATATTGACGAAGTCATGCAATGCCGATTAATATATAAAATCAATGTTTAAAGTTCGAAGTTACTGTTATCCGTATTTGTTTTGGCGATTGACCCTAGGCTAGATATACTCAAACGTAACATCAATTTGAAAGTTAAATACATTGATTTTGTTGAGCCGATATGGATAATCTGCATTCGCAAATTAAATTACGATGACCGTATTAGAAATTACAGTACAACTAAGACAACATAGAGCCAATAACGCTATTTCGACTTGGGGGAGAGCATTTCCATCATATATAGAACAAAATTCTGGAAAAGTAATTGTTAAACCGATCGGTACGTACGCAAGTTAATACGGTTTAAACTGGTGTGTTGCAAAATGGCCGTGCAAGTAACGAAATCGCTTCCACTTCGTCACGATCGGCCGACATTACCAATATGGCTGCTAACAAATGGTGCAAAACAAAAAGAACAATAAATTGCTAGGTCTATCAACATATATCGAGTTTACCCTAACCGCTGAGAATCTTGGCTAACTCCTAAAATTGACGAAAACTGCTTTTGATTTGTTTCGGAAGACCTTCGAAAGATCGTGATCGCAATTAAAGGAAGACTGTTATTCAGATAGAAAAGGGAAAAAAATAATTTTTAGCTTAAACCAGTGAAGAAACTATCAGCCTTGATCGATGCATACGAGATGCAATAATTTTGCAATACATTTGGAGTCAGCATTTAATCAATCGACTTGTGGCAAATAAACATCTGTCGAAACATGAAAGTGCACCCTCACTTATTATGACGTATCTGATGACAGCCGTCTTCACTCCGATATTTTTACTTTATCCTAATCGGATAAAGTATTGTGATCGTGCGAAAATTCGACCTCGAGATTTTGACTGATTTGTATCAGGTATCATCCCCTGATCACGTTTTCATGATTTCTAAAAAATGTCTGTATGTCTGTATGTCTGTATGTCTGTATGTCTGTGTACTTATGTGTGTGTGTGTCTGTATGCCTGTTTTCTCCGAAACTGTCAAGTCTATCAAGCTGAAATTTCATATCTATTATTTTCACGTAAGGTGTAAGAGCCATAACGAATTTGGTCAACATCAGTGAACCGGAGTAGGGTTTCTTTCTTGTAGAAAATTCTAAAATTCTTTTACCACAGAATATTTTCGAAACGGCTCAGGGAATTTTGTCCAAATTTCATATCTATAGTTTTCACGTTAGCCGTAAGAGATACTGTGATTTTGGTCAACATCTGACTACCGGAAATGGCAGTTTACTCTTGAACGATTTTTTTTTTTTTATTTTTTTCGACCTTTTAAATATGTAGTATCGTCACAATATTGTAATGTTGTAATTTTGAGAGAAATTGCTATATAAAAAAAATAAATCATTAAAATTAGTCAACCGGAAGTAAGTTTTTTTTTTTTGTCGAAAAGTTTACCGCAGAATATTTCCGAATCTGCCCCATCGATCTAGTTGAAATTTCATATCTATAGTTTTCACGTTAGCCTTAAGAGATACTGTGATTTTGGTCAAAATCCGTCTGACAGAAGTGGCAGTTTACTCCTGAACGATTTTTTTTTTTTTATTTTTTTCGGCCTTTTAAATATGTACTATCGTCACAATATTATAATGTTGTACTTCTGAGTAAAATTGCTAGTTACGAAAAAATAAATCATTAAAATCAGTCAACCAGAAGTAGGGTTTTTTTTTTGTCGAAAATTTTACCACAGAATATTTCAGAAACTGCCCTATTGATCAAGTCGAAAATTTATATTTATAATTATCATATAAAATTTAAGAGTTGATAAGGTTTTGATTAAAATCCGCCGACCGGAAGTGGTAGTTTTTCTTATTTGAATATATGCCGAAGATCGTATTTTATATACGCGCGCGCACTCAACACAGTGATTTCATAATATGTACATATGTATGTATGTATTTTGGTTGGTGTGGTGGTGTTGTATGCGTTTTATTTACTTACGTACTTAAAAAATTAATTTCGTTACTCTTTGTATTCCTCAAATATATGGATAAAGTCACGGGTTGGCTACACCCGAAGTTTTTGTTCTAAAATTATTTACACGTAGGTATATTTTACTCAATTTATGTACATACAGTGGAACCCCGTTGCATCGTTTTAGCTTGTATTGTTTTTCGCATATATCGCTATTTTTTCATAGTCCCGGCCAAACACCCATAAGAACAGTGTTAAATAATCTCGTTTGCATCGTTCTCCTATATATCGTTATCCTGTATCAATCGTCTAAATATTACGTACTAAATATACTTTATCGTATAAGTCGTTTTTCTGCATACATCGTTTTTTTACGGTCCCATGAAAAACGATCGTTTGAAATATATTTATGAACTGAAATGACAATTAGTGTCATTGGAACTAGAAAGCTGTCAATTATAATATTGTGTGTTTACCGAAATTGTTGTATGAATACTGAATTATAGTTGGCACTATTGTACCTACCTATAATACAATATATGTGCTTGCTTGTTGACGAAATTTCTGAAATTTGTAATTAATTATTAATTATATTAACCACAAATAAATAATTATCCTCCTACATAATTAATTATGTACATGTTATCTCGTTCCTTGATATCATAAAGTTCAACTAATTCACCGATAGATGTCACTTTTTAATATTGTTTGATATAACTTTTGTTACAGACGTAATTTTAGTTTACATATTTCATAATTTATAGAATGGTAAAAAAATTGTTTTTCATCTAATATTTTTATTTAGGTATCTATGATTACAATCATAGATCATAGACAAACATAGATTCATATTTTTAAAATACAGATTGACATATTATTGAATAGGACTAAAAATAGCATGTTAATTTTATTTTTCTATACATACAAGTATTTTATAACAATAAGGGAATAAAACATTTGAATTGATAAATTTCTAATTTTAATACTAGATACTCTTTTTCGTCGATAGATATAATATTAATAAATGACATTTTTAAAATTCTACTGTAACAATTAAAAATAAAGTATAATTTAATTTTAAATCACATTCAGTACACTTATCACAACAGCAGATATGATAAATGTAATTCATAAAAGATAATTCAATTTGGTGTACCACTTTCCATTAAGATAAGTCTTACCTTTATGACAAACTAAAAAAAATATTTCACAAAGATATTTAATTATTTACCAAAGAACAACATGATCTATTCCATGTTTAGGCTTAATTTATCATTCGAATTACTCCTACTCTCTTCAAATGACATAATTTTAGAGCGGTCTCTCTCGTCCACCGCCAACTTTGACATTGTGACTCCTTTGAGATTGTGCAGAGTGGTCGGAAACTTTTTCGAATGTCCCGCCATGACACTACTCGATAACGAGTTTCGTCTATGCAAAATGCTTTTCTTTCTAGCTGCACCTGAAAAACCTTTATTTTGCATTAAATTAGTATATGCGATCGATTTTCTTCTCGTTGGATCATTAATGTAATTTAGAAAATCAAACTTTTTATTAGTTGGATTGGTTAACGAAGTAATTTTATAATTTTTCTCTTCCCATAGATTAGACGCTAAATTGTCAATTCCTTCAAATTGGTTCTTAGACTTTTCACCCACTAATAATTCATTGCTTTCAAACATGTTTTCGTCGTTATTTTCAAGAAATTTAATCTGAGCTTTTCGATTATAAGGGTTTTTAGTACTATAATCAATATCTCGATTATTTTCAAATGGATAATTTTTGCTATTCGATGCAAGCGCAGAATTTAAAACTTCGAATTCATTATTAATAACAGGCTTCAATAAGTCATCTTTTGAGTTGTAAGCTTCAGTGGTATCCTTTTGTGATGACAAATCACTAGATTCTATCTCAACTGAAATATCCATAAGAATTACTTTATTTTTTTTATTTGCCTTAGTTTCAAAGAAGTTTTTAGATTTGTTTTTTCTATTAATGTCATATTTTGAAGTTTCATCCTTGAATACAGTAAGAGCGATGGCCGTTTTATCGTTTGGATTTACATATATTGCACTATTTACATCATTTTGAGATTTGGTTTTCGCTACAGACATTGTGGTATTTTCAAATGTTCTATTTTGCGCCGAGTCACCTCTGTCCCCATAGCCAAACATTCGTTTTAATGATGATCGAAACTAGAAAAAAAATTTATCTCTATTTATAATGTTTCAAAATTTCAATTGATTTTGCTAATAAAATATACCTACCTGCGTATTCATTCCCACATATATAATTGGATCGTAGCATATTGAACTTTTTGCCACCAATGCTGGGATGACACCTAAGCCCGGTGATATCTGTTCATTTTAAATGAGACCCTCTTTTTTAATGGAAATTTAAGGTTATATTATAAAGAAAAACATACAAACCAAATCGCGTGGAGCAAACTGCTCCATCAGAGCAAGTATGGAATATGGCGTCCAAGCAATCATAAATGCAACGATCATAAGGAACACCATTAAAGTCACTTGAGATTCTGCCTTAGCAACTCTACCGGTTCTAGAAGAGTTCTGAAACATTCAATTAACAACAATTACTTTTTTGTACGCCTTCAGTTTGATTTATTGTAATTTTTATATTTTACTCTTACCGATTTCATTGTTTTCAATATATTCATATAACTAAACGCTATAACAATTACGGGTATCACCAAACCCATCACAAATAAGAATAGAATGTACGTCAAAGCATTCATTGTCTGCTCCTCCCAATTTATTGAACAACTAAATAATAATAAAAAAAACTCACAGTGAAAATCCTCGGCAATTCAAACAACTAAAGAAACTACTAACAAGAGTTGATTTGTATTTTTTTTATGACATTGTTTATTTATAATAAATAATAAACAAAATTACCTAATATTGGCACCTTCGTTGACATAACTACCCCATCCAAACAGGGGTGGCGTAGTCACTGCTAAAGAAAAGCACCAGATACAGCAAACGGCGCAACTTGCACCCTTCATACTGAGACGATGTGTCCTCAGAGGCCTCGAAACCATCATGTAACGTTCGAATGACAATACTGTGAGTGTTGTAATTGAAGTTATACCTGAAATATTTACACACTTCTATCTATATCAGAATTACAAATCGTCTTTGTTAATTAAAATCAAAATAAATTGACTTTTTTTTAATTTTTTTAAATTATCAGACAGTAATAAAATTGTACAACTTTAAGCCATTTTTTTTGAAAGTGGACAATGTTTAATTCCCAAAAAAAATTAATTTATATGTACATACATATAATTAACAAAAATAGTATCATTAAAAAATCTTAAGAATAAAGCAAGTTTCTTTCCTTTTTTAAAATGGACTACATATGTATGTAAAAAAATACTAATAATTATTTATCTAGCAAATTTTAAAATAAAAAAAAAAAATTTTTAACAGATTTTTTTCCGTGCTATTATGCGTTTATTTGACCAATTTTTATAAGTATTGAAATATCACAATCAATTGATAAAACATCTGACTATTGATTCCAATACTCACGTTGAGCAGAACAATACCAGATTTTGAGTTAAAGATCCCAAAAGTCAAAAAAATGTAAAAATTGACCATTTTTTTAAACGCTCATATCTTTTAAATAAGACCTAACCAACAAATTTCATTATGAATTTCGGATTCAGAGGGTCAAACTTAGTAAAGATTGACTAGTCTCCTCTCCGGTAGTTTTTTTTTGTTGGACAGTGTAATTTACATCCCTAAGAACAAAGGTATCGAAAAAAAACATTAACCCAGATTTTCCAGCAAACAGAAATGCAAAACTTGTATTTTCTCAAAATAAAAATAAGTCAAAATAGTCCTGTCCAAAATGGTTTTTACCGCTAATTCTTAAACCATTGGCGTATTGCAATATTTAATTAAAATAAAATTTATAATACCGAAAAAAATTCGAAATTAAAATTTATTTTATTTGACGAAATAAGTAAAATGTATTTTAAAAAAAGAGTTCATTTATTACATAACAAAATAAAATACACAATTTAAAAAAAATCAAATATATTTCTGAAAAAATTGAACGAGTAGCATAAAACATGATTTTTTTTATTTATTTAAAATACATGGGCAGGAAGCATAGCCGATGGAGCATAGCCGATGGAGCCTGTTATAATTAGTCTGTTAAATTACAATTAAATAGGTGCAAAAATAAGAAATAAAGTAAATACACGTTACAAAATACGTACCTACTAGGACCTACTGGTACGCCATTGGACGATTTCATTATTATATTTGATATTAATGCTAAACTTTCTTGTGATTTTTCGACTATTTACAAACGCTTTTGTCACGAACCGTTCGAATAAGATATTATTTTTCTCTTAAAAATCATACTAATAACTCATTTTTTGTAAAAACACGTTATAGACAGTTTTAACAATAGATGACTCATTTGATAGAGGACGATAATGTAACTTAAAAATGTAAACGTGCACTGCCTGTTTGAGACTAAATGCACATGATGTGTAATATGTATGTATGTACATATGTACATATGTACCTATACATATGTACATAGGTACTACAATGTACATACACATAGGTACTACAATGTACATACATATACATATATAGCTAGTACCTATGTACATATTAAAGTAACCACACGCTAGTTTAAGAGTACTATGTAGCATTTTGTTTGCAAAAGTAGCATGTACATATGTACATATGTACATAGTAACTACACGCTACACAGCTTGTGTTTACTTTCAATTTAATCTGTCTGAAATTTTAATCACTTTACTAAGAAACAACGGCATCTCAATTATAAATAATTTATACTACATAATTATTATTTTAGAAAACACTTCAATGAGTTTAGAAGCAGCTGTTGCTATTCAATCCCAATTAAAATCACTTTTAACTCCACAAATCAATATTTTTGGCTTTAGGCGATGTGTTTAATGTAATTTTATTAAATTAAACTAAACTGAAATTTATCATTATAAAGTACCTACATTTTCAATAGTATTGAAATGTAGTCTTGAAGTAGGTATATCAGATTTTACTGCAATTCATCGGCATCTATTCATTTTAAATTAACTTAATTCATACTTTGTCTAAAAGGCATTTTATACAGTTCAGGAATTTCACAGTTTGCCTGTAAAATATATGTACATATGTATGTTTGTACATACATATACTGTATAGCAGGGGTTCTTAACCTTTTGCGGTAGCGGGCGCATTTGAGATTTAGGATAATAGTCGCGGGCGAACGCCAGATTTTAAAAAAAACATGATTTAAGTATTATGTGTTACATTTATTATATTATTACTAAATTATTATAAATCGGTAGATTATACATGTATTATAATTATATTTATTTACATTTATACGCCTGAGAGGGCATTTACAAAAGAAGCATAAAAAACCCATACAGTTATATACATACACATAAAAGATAACATGTACAAAATAAAGAGTAAAAAAATATATTCAAAATAACAATGCACAATTAGTGCGATCTTTGTCATTGCATTTCACTTACTAATTTCTCAAAGTTGGGAGTGTAAGATGATAATCCAATCATCGAGGTTGGTATTGGTAAGTCGAGATCTGGTTTTTGATTTTATTGTGTTCATGGTGGAAAATAAAGATATGTGGAACCAAAACCTGATTTCGATTTCAATAAACGATATTCTTAAAAAATACTATCAAGATTAAATTTATTTTTTTTCGTTATTTAGCGGGCGCATGAAAATAGCTCCGCGGGCGCACATGCGCCCTTGGGCACAGGGTTAAGAACCCCTACTGTATAGGTATATCAAGTAGGTATGTACTCCTTTCATTAGGCCTGTATCTTTACATTTAGTAAGACTTTAGACAGATTGTACAATTAAAATGCTGATGAAAAGTGAAATTGCACTACTGTAAATATTCAAAGCGATGGTTGTTTCGTGAGCTTTCTGTATTGTATTTTATATTTATGTGTACGATATGTATGTACATACATTGTACGTGTACGATGTACATATGTATGTACATTGTACATTTGTACGCGATTTACCTTACTTTTTTTTTTAATTTACTTTAAGGACCTTTGATTTACTTTAAGGACTGAGAAGTTCGATAGAAAAAGCTCAACTTTTCACATTATAAAAAAGTCCACGTACTTTCCCTCCTTTTCTCCTGTATCTTAAACCATACTAGGATACTATTCTATCACGTTCACTCGTGAAATGCAATTGTAGAAGATCTTGAAACTTTTTCGAAGCTTTTGTCGCCGTGAAATCGCTGAATATAGATTGTTGGGTTTACTTCCGCATTTGTTTAATATTTTATTAAAATATATCGATTTTAACACATCTTTTTAACCTTTCAAATAAATAGCAAATATGAAACTCGCTATAATATTTATTTATAGCGTAATTATTGAACCGTTTACCTAACATGCTGTAGATTGTACTTGCGTACATTGTATTTACGCACATTGTACTTTCGTACATTTTACATACTTACGCACATTGTACTTTCGTAAAAATGGCGAAAATTAACATAAGAATCAAGGTTCAGTTAAACTGCTTTGCTTCGATTGGAAAGTTCTCTCACAACTACATAAACTCACAGACTTAAACGTAAAGACGATACTTGTGATGTAATAACTATTGAAGGTTTTGCGGTTTGTCAAGGGTAAACGAAACCGATACCGACACCTCATTAGAAATAAAACGACTTTTCCTCTAAAATTTGAGCATTATCAAAGTTCTTTTTATCAGATTTTGGATTCTACATAGTTGAGCGAGTCGGGACGCAATCTTTTATCATTTTTTTTTTATTTGAGCACACATATACCAAAAATGATAGTTATTTATACCTAGGGCAGTTGGTGAATATGACTGGATGTAAAGAAGAAGAAATAAAACGAAGAATTAAACTAGGATGGAGTGGTTTTGAAAGAATGAACATAGTTTTTAAATCCAACATTCCGCTATGCTTAAAAAAGAAGGCATACGACCAATGCGTACTGCCAGTTATAACGTATGGATGTGAAACTTGGACGCTAAATTCAAGAATGCTACGAAAGATCCAGTGCACACAGAGAAGCATGGAAAGATGTATGCTTGGCATAACAAGCAGAGATCGCAAAAGAAATACATGGGTAAGAAGTATGACCAAAGTGGCAGATATATCAGTACGGGTGAAAAAGTTGAAGTGGCAATGGGCTGGACACATAGCAAGAAGAATGGATGGCATATGGACGCGAGAAGTACTGGAATGGTATCCGAGAGGATGTGAAAGAAAGCAAGGTAGACCGAGTGGAAGATGGGCTGTTGAATTGAGAAGAATGTGTGGAGTCAACTGGATGCAGATTGCTCAAGACAGACAAGAATGGCAGAGGATTGGAGAGGCCTTCATCCAGCAGTGGATGGTGAATGGCTGAAAATGATGATGATGATGATGATACCAAAAACAAATTCAAAATTTATGCCTTGCACAAACAGTACTCACATATTATACATACATACGATGTTAAAAGTCTATATTACTTAAATTCCAATAATTGTAATAGGTAGTTATATTTATGGAAATAATGAAAAACTTACATAATTATTACAAACATAATAACGTCACCTTTTCAACAATTTTACGGGCTACGTAGTTTTCCCAGAAGGGTAAGAAGACAAAACTAATAAATATCACGAAAATTCGTCGATTTTCCTTTTTACATATGTATGTATATGTACATACATACATATGTATTTATGTATAGGTAGTATGTGCATAGGTATGTATAACCAACTTACCCAGAAGTGTCATAAAAAATCCGTATATAACGCACATAGTTTGTCCGAAAGCCCATCGATGTTGAATAGCAGATATTAGCGTAAAAGGATTACCCAGGATCGAAACGGAGAAATCAGAGCATACCAAATTGAACAAAATTACGTTTAAAGGTGTCCATAGCTGAAAATGAAATTAAACTGGTGATTGAAACGTTGATTTTAATAATAAGAATACCATAAATGATTCAATTAAGATATGTAATAATATTTTTTAAATATTACTTAATGTATGAATTGAATTAATTAAACAGACATATTATTGATAGTGTATGTATATATGTACATACACATATGTACATACATATATGGTTATTTCAAAATTCTACTATGTACTTAGCTTACTTACTGAGAGATCTGTTCGAGAGCACATTTATTTTATTTTACAACTTATCTAATTAATTGAAAATCCAATCGAGCATAAGAGTAGGTTCACTTTTTAAATGTTTTATAAAACAAAGCGTTTTAGTGGAAAATTTTCTTTGTCTATACCGTTTTTAATTTAAAATTATGACCATTCAATTAAGGGACTTGCCTTAAGGGGCATCCCTTTTAACCACGTGGATTTTATAAATACGACTTGACACAGAAGATAGAAAAAAATAATGGATAGTAATGATATCAAAGTTCTCTCACAATTTTGACAGAAATCTATATCCATACATCGCAATTTTATGTATGTACCTACATACATACATATCCACAACGATAGTTAATATTTCACTTTTAGAATTTTTTTTATATTTTAACTGCAAATTTCACATACGATAGAATTAATTTCAAAAAACTATTGTTGTAAAATAAATGATTTTTTAAAATTTTGTTTCCAGTCATACCAAAATTTTTTCATTGTACATATTATAAAAAATATCTGAGTGCTAAACATGAAACTAAAATATAATGTGAACGTGAAGATACCTGTTTTTCTTTGTACATGAGTATAATAACGATCATATTGAGAAAGAAGCCGAAAAAGCCTATCAGAAACAAGACGAAGGCTACAACCCCATATGCCCATGCGGGCATCATATCGTGAAACTCTTCTTCATAATTTGATAATCTCTCCAAACTTTCCGTCACAACTGCCGCCATTGCAATTTATACTTCTTTCGAGAAAATAAAACTTTCACATATCTCCGGTTATAGTCCCTTTTAGTCCCTTATTATTTGTGTGTAAATATGTTTATAATTGGTATAAGTAGATAATATCATTTTTACATCTTGATTAAATCTGTGAACAAAGAAATGCCATTACTTTTTATGTGTTACAATGAATAATATCTAGCTGGAACCGTTTTTGAGACGTTATATGTATTTCTGTAATATTACCCGTAGATAGATAGATAGATAAAGTTAAAAGTTACACGTGGCCCGTACCAGATTTTATATGTCATAGATATAGAGTTTTCCTAGAATTTTATCACGACTTGAATGAACTTTCTCACCCAAAAACTTTTTTTATTTTGACGACACACGAGACATTTAGTTAATAAGCAACTTCTTCTTGGATAGCGAGAACTAGATAATATCCACTGAGGGAGGGGGGGGGGGGAAGGGCACCATAAAATAATTGTAAATTTGGGCAAGGATAAGAGCCCCCAAAGATAGGGGTGTATTTAAGAATAATATTATTAATCTATTAGAGAGCAAGAAAAGTAAAGTGAATTTTTTTAACAAAGAAATTTAATCAAATATTAGAAATATGAAAATTAAAATTTCTATATACATACATACATATATACAATATATTTAAAAATATGACATACGAGTATGTTACCGCTCGTTGAGTCTCTATAAGAAATATTATGAACAATTTAAAACCATAATGAAATGTGTATTTGATACGCAGTTGTATCTTGAAAGTCAAATATGTACATACGTACATTCGTCGGATACCTCAAATAAAATTAATCACCTTAATTAGCCGAAACTTTCATTGGTTAATACTTCAAAATAAATTTAGCAAAACTACGTTTGAATAATAATACATTTTACATATACATAAATCCAATAAATCAATGAAACACATGTAACTTGAGTTCACGGTTCAATTCTTGACTATTTATTGGTTATAGTATGAAAGGGTAACGCTAAGTACGAGTATACCTCAGTTTATTTGCGGAGAACGTCTAACTACTTATGTATCTACTACAAAATTTAGCGAAATCTCAATAAGCTTTTAGCGTAAAAATATGACGACTTTTCTTAAAATTCGTCTAAAATGCAACCGGGAAACTCCGGGTATAATATAATATATAAAGAAAATCTTATGTACGTATAAGTTATAATATACAAATGGTTCATTTTTATCGTGAATACAGCGTGACATGAAACTTTAAGTCGGAAATCTACTCAATTTAGTGATTATCGAGTTTCGGGACTTACTTATTTATTTTTGACGGTCATAAAATTTGAGTGACATTCGTCTGAACAACGTCGTAAGAGTTGCGGATTTGTAATTATTTGGATTTGGATTATTAATTATTATTATACTTGAATTTTCAATTTTATTTAAGTGCAATACTGCCTACAGTTATAAAAAAATTGTAGTAGTCGTGTATGAGGATTGTGATAAATAGCAATTGAAAGTATCAGACATCGAGTACCGATTACCTGTCATCTGTCATTTTCAGAAGTTTTCACGAATGGCTGGGAAAAATTAGTTTTTAGATACTTTAAATGAATGTAGGTACATATTTTTCATCTTACATTAATAAATAGCAACGCCATTCGCATTCGTTGGTTGGTGCCTCGTGTTTCAGAACGCGGTTTGCCCTTGTCGTGTATCCGATTGCATGCTATAATCCAAACCATGGTATTAGGTCGAAATAATACATACATATACCAATACTAGAATTTCAGTGAAATTCTAATTTACTAGCACTCAAGTTGAATTTCCTTTCGACGTCACTTTTGTCAAGTTCATTATATGTAGTAGCTTTTTTGCAGGGTATTACATAAAAACTTTGCTGTTGTATGTGTTACACCGAATTATTGTAATGGGTTGTTACACAAATTAAGCAAACTTTTTCCGGATTCAAAGAATGTAAATCAAATCAACGATATTCAAGTTTTAAGTAAATAGCAGTCAATTGGGCTGAAATAACATTAGTTATCACGTGAAAATAACAATGAGGTTCGACATTGAGTTTCAGCCGTTCACCATCCACTGTTGGATGAAGGCCTCTCTCCATTTGATTCCACACACTCTTCATTCGTCAGCCCATCGTCCGTTTGGTTTACCTTGCTTTCTTCCACATCCTTTCGGGTACCATTCAAGTACTTCTCGCGTCCATCTGTCATCAATTGATCTCACTACATACATATACATATGTATGTATGTCCAGCCCAATGCCACTTCAGCTTTTTTATCCGTCACTTTGGTTATACTTTTCACTCATGTATTCCTTTTTCGATCTTTCTATGTATCTATATTACCCATGTACGTTGATTAATAAAATCTTTATTTATTGTTGGCTGTCATTTTGACAGTCACAATAAAACTTGAATATCATTGATGTAATTTGAATTTCAGCCATTACTAATTCGGCGTAACATACACATTATCAAATAATAGGTTGAAATGTAATGTATGTGGTAACCGGACAAAAGAGAACAAGACAAAACAGAACACGACAAAAGAGAACAGGACAAAAGAGAACATGACAAAAGAGAACAGGACAAAAGAGAACAGGACAAAACAGAAAAGCGATAAAGAGAACAGTGACAAAACAGAACAGTGGAAAAATAAAATATTTATTTTTGTCGAATCTATTTATTAATTAGATACATATAAAAGACAATATTATAAATATTATAAAAATATATAAATATACAATATATATAACAAAACGATGACAAAACAAAACAGTGGAAAAATACTATTTTTTTTTCGTATCTCGATATGTCGTATCTATTTATTAATTAAATATATGTATATAAAAAAAAATATAAAAAAAATTTATAAAAATATATAAATATATAAAAGTGTCCTGTCGAGGAGTATCGGACGGTGGTAGATGTGACAAATTTGTGTTGTAACTACATATGTATATACCTAATATGTACATACATACAAATACAAAAATAAAAGTTTGATAGCAATTAAAAAAAAATTAATTAAAATTATTACATATATTTATTTTATACCTTTTACAATTATTATACTTTTATAATTATTGATGGAACAAAAATATGCGTAGATATTAATTAGTGCGACGTTTGCGTTTGTTCTGAGGAACTTTTTTTTTTAAGGTCTGGTTTCAAATTAGATGTTTTGTTGATATGTAAAAAAAATTCGGGTGTAGCCAACCCATGACTTTATCCATATATTTGAGGAATACAAAGAGTAACGAAATTATTTTTTTAGTACGTAAGTAAATAAAACGCATACAACACCACCACACCAACCAAAATACATATGTACATACATACATATCATGAAATTACTGTGTTGAGTGCGCGCGCGTATATAAAATACGATCTTCGGCATATATTTAAATAAGAAAAACTACCACTTTCGGACGGCGGATTTTAATCAAAACCTTATCAACTCTTAAATTTTATATGATAATTATAAATATAAATTTTAGACTTGATCAATAGGGCAGTTTCTGAAATATTCTGTGGTAAACTTTTCGACAAAAAAAAAACCCTACTTCCGGTTGACTGATTTTAATGGTTTATTTTTTCGTAACTAGCAATTTTACTCAGGAGTACAACATTATATATAATATTGTGACGATAATACATATTTAAAAGGCCGAAAAAAATAAAAAAAAAAAAATCGTTCAAGAGTAAACTGCCATTTCCGGTAGTCAGATGTTGACCAAAATCACAGTATCTCTTACGGCTAACGTGAAAACTATAGATATGAAATTTGGACAAAATTCCCGAGGCGTTTCGGAAATATTCTGTGGTAAAAGAATTTTAGAATTTTCTACAAGAAAAAAACCCTACTTCCGGTTGACTGATGTTGACCAAATTCCTTATGGCTCTTACACCTTACGTGAAAATAATAGATATGAAATTTCAGCTTGATAGCCTTGATAGTTTCGGAGAAAACACACATACAGACACACACACGCATAAGTACACAGACATACAGACATACAGACATTTTTTTAAAAATCATGAAAACGTGATCTGGGGATGATACTTGATACAAATCAGTCAAAATCTCGAGGTCGAATTTTCGCACGATCACAATACTTTATCCTATCAATTATGCGAAACTATCAATTGTGCGAATCAATTTAATTTGAGTGAATAAATTATCTTAATTTTTAGAATAAAGGATTAGATGTTAATAAAATTATTTAAAATAATAATTAATAAAAAAAGTTAAAATAAATTAAATAGAATTAATATAAAAAAAAAGAATCTAAAAACAGAAATTTTAAAAGAATTCAATTGAAAGTAATAATTTAAATTTCTAAAATTAAATAAATATATATGCCCTCTTTGCCCCCCAAATTTTTCAGACCACCCATAATCAATAATCTTTAATAACAAATTTCGAATTTACTCTGACTATTTCTCACTCTAAAAAAACCCAGGTTTTTTTTCTTGTAGAAAATTCTAAAATTCTTTTACCACAGAATATTTTCGAAACGGCTCCGGGAATTTTGATAAAATTTCATATCTATAGTTTTCACGTTAACCGTAAGCGATACTGTGATTTTAGTCAACTTCTGACTAGCGAAAATGGCAGTTGAACTCTTTTTTTTTGTTTTTATTCTTTTCGACCTTTTAAATATGTAGTATCGTCACAATATTGTAATGTTGTAATTCTAAGAGAAATTGATATTTAAAAAAAATAAATAATTAAAATTAGTCAACCGGAAGTAGGTTTTTTTTGTCGAAAAGTTTATGACAGAATATTTCTGAAACTGCTCGGGAATTTTGACTAAATTTCATATCTATAGTTTTCACGTTAGCTGTAAGAGATACTGTGATTTTGGTTAACTTCTGACGAGCGAAAGTGGCAGTTTACTCTTGAACGATTTTTTTTTTTTTATTCTTTTCGACCTTTTAAATATGTAGTATCGTCACAATATTGTAATGTTGTAATTTTGAGAGAAATTGATATTAAAAAAAAAATAAATCATTAAAATTAGTCTTTTTTTTTTTTTTCGTCGAAAAGTTTACGACAGAATATTTCCGAAACGGCTCCGGGAATTTTGATAAAATTTCATATCTATAGTTTTCACGTTAACCGTAAGCGATACTGTGATTTTAGTCAACTTCTGACTAGCGAAAATGGCAGTTTACTCTTGAACGATTTTTTGTTTTTTATTCTTTTCGACCTTTTAAATATGTAGTATCGTCACAATATTGTAATTTTGTAATTCTAAGAGAAATTGATATTTAAAAAAAATAAATAATTAAAATTAGTCAACCGGAAGTAGGTTTTTTTTGTCGAAAAGTTTATGACAGAATATTTCTGAAACTGCTCGGGAATTTTGACTAAATTTCATATCTATAGTTTTCACGTTAGCTGTAAGAGATACTGTGATTTTGGTTAACTTCTGACGAGCGAAAGTGGCAGTTTACTCTTGAACGATTTTTGGTTTTTTTATTTTTTTTGACCTTTTAAATATGTAGTATCGTCACAATATTATAATGTTGTAATTTTGAGAGAAATTGGTATTTAAAAAAAAATAAATCATTAAAATTAGTCAACCGGAAGTAGGTTTTTTTTTTCGTCGAAAAGTTTACGACAGAATATTTCCGAAACGGCTCCGGGAATTTTGAATAAATTTCATATCTATAGTTTTCACGTTAGCCGTAAGAGATACTGTGATTTTAGTTAACTTCTGACGAGCGAAAGTGGCAGTTTACTCCTGAACGATTTTTGGTTTTTTATTTTTTTCGACCTTTTATATATGTAGTATCGTCACAATATTGTAATGTTGTAATTCTAAGAGAAATTGATATTTAAAAAAAATAAATAATTAAAATTAGTCAACCGGAAGTAGGTTTTTTTTTGTCGAAAAGTTTATGACAGAATATTTCTGAAACTGCTTCGGCGATCTTGTCGAAAATTTATATTTACATATAATTTTCATATAAAAATGAAGAGTTGATAAGGTTTTGATCAAAATCCGCTGACCGGAAGTGGTAGTTAAATATATGCCGAAGATCGTATTTTACATACGCGCGCGCACTCAATATAGTAATTTCATGATATTTATGTATGTATTTTGGTCGGTGTGGTGGTGTGCATGCGTTTTATTTACTTACGTACATACTTAAAAAAAATTAATTTCGTTACTCTTTGTATTCCTCAAATATATGGATAAAGTCATGGGTTGGCCACATCCGAATTTTTTTTTATATATTTTGTTTTATATACAAATATTTAATTAATAAATAGATACGACATATCGAGATACGAAAAAAAAAAATATTTTTCCACTGTTTTGTTTTGTCATCGTTTTGTTATATATATTGTATATTTATATATTTTTATAATATTTATAATATTTTCTTTTATATGTATGTAATTAATAAATAGATTCGACAAAAATAAATATTTTATTTTTCCACTGTTCTGTTTTGTCACTGTTCTCTTTATCGCTTTTCTGTTTTGTCCTGTTCTCTTTATCGTTTTTCTGTTTTGTCATGTTCTCTTTTTGTCGTATTCTGTTTTGTCTTGTTCTCTTCTGTCATGGAACCGAAAATATCTGCAGATGAAATATCTAAATATATATAAAATTAATAAAGAGTCAGACTACTGAAAGCTTTATCCACATAGGAAGTGTCTACGTTCTTGACTAGATGCATATTATGTAATACATGTAGCTTTTTAACTGGCTTTATGATCAAAGAAATTATTATGAAACGAGGAAATAAGCTCTAATATAATATGGTTAAGTGGAGCTTCGTCTTTGATAAAAAAATTCTAAGCAGTTATCCTACACATTTTACGAGCTTAAATTTTATCTCTGAAATTAATATCAAACATGAAATTAATTAAGCTCATTAAAACTTATTTGAAAGTTTCTCCAATCCCTGTACAACGACACCGCACCGTGGCAATTTGCAAAAAAAAAGTATGCTGTAAACAACAAACAATTTAATCCTCAGAATATTGCAGCATACATACATTATCTGGAAATATGTATAATTGGTTGAAAAAAAAAAAAACTTTTACTAATATGTAAACTACAATTTCCTATTAACTGATTTTGACGTTTTTAGCTTATTTTATATCTTACTAGCTCTAAATATCTGACATTTCCAGGAGATTTTCGACTGCAAAAAGTGAATTGGTTCATGAAGATCGTCATGTCTTATGAATAACGAAAATATGATTTTAAAAATTAATGGAAATTCAAAAGACTAAGCAAAAAGATGCGCTGTAAGTCAAAATACTCATAATTATAGAAATTTATGATAAAAGTATTTTCTCATACTCGTAAATTCAATATTGATACTCCATTCGTGTGTTTGAAAGATACGTACTTTTATGTTTATACGACAGCATACAGGATACATCGATTGGGACTTGGGTGGTACCAAATTTCAATAGTTGATAGATATCGTCATAAGGAAAAAAAAACACAAAATAGAGCTAAAAACATCATTAAAAACAATATCAACAATTAAATTTGGTTCCATATCAGAGTACCATTCCACTCATATCATATTGTATCTGGCCGTGGTGACGAAATGTAGTAACCTGTTAGGTCATCACGGTATATTGTGGAAAATAAAATAAAATAAAAATATTATTTCATGTTTAATATTATTTTATACGAATAAACAAACAAATACTAAAATATTACCGCGTACATGTATTGGGTAAAAAATGAAAATGGTGACTATTAGTTTCTATTTTTTATTTTATTTTTAGTACATATAAACTTAACAAAATTAACATACCTTATCGAATTATCGTCGTGTTTTGCAAAATATAATTTTCACGTAAAACAGTCGGAAAAGCCTTTTCCGGACGCGTCACGTCACCGTCAACTCACAATTTTCACTGAGCTTCTATCGACTAGAATCGCTGCTTAAATACTCTACAGTGACACCCACTCGGAAAATCACAAGAAACTCAAAATCACAATCACAAAAAGTCACAAACACTACAAAATACGCACGTGTAACGTTTCTTCAACTTATGTATAACATATCTAATACAAATATTTAAAAAAAAAAGTGATGGGGATTGTCATAACCTACATATGTGCATATGTATGTACATATGTACATACATACATACATATGTACTTAGATAGTGACAATTAGGTAGACAAGTGTCCAGATGTGATTCGATTTACATACGAGTAAGTACATATGTACTTCGAATCACACCTGAAAATATTTATTTCACATACATATGTATGTATGTACATTGTACCTACATATGTATGTATGTGCATTGTACCTACATATGTATGTATGTATGAAATATAAATATTTTATAGTTAATTTTAATTCGAAATAACACTAAAATTATAACTTCACTGTGACTAATATTTAGATGAATTTCATGAAATACGAAAAACACAATAGGAATATTTTGCACCATTTCGTATAAGTACATACATTGTACATACATACATATACATACATACGTACATAATTTTCGATAACATTTTTAACTTCAGGCAAATATATTATTATTCGTTTTATTACATGCGTATCAAAACCTAATATTCAGAATGAAACAATATACAACAGTGCTACTCAAACTTTCTTATATGGCGGACCGGTAAATTTTTATAAAATTTTCCGCGGACCGGTACCCTATATGTATGTAACTATTTTACAAAAAAAAAAAATTCGGGTGTGGCCAACCCATGACTTTATCCATATATTTGAAGAATACAAAGAGTAACGAAATTATTTTTTTAAGTACATACGTAAGTAAATAAAACGCATGCACACCACCACACCGACCAAAATACATACATAAATATCATGAAATTACTATATTGAGTGCGCGCGCGTATGTAAAATACGATCTTCGGCATATATTTAACTACCACTTCCGGTCAGCGGATTTTGATCAAAACCTTATCAACTCTTCATTTTTATATGAAAATTATAAATATAAATTTTCGACAAGATCGCCGAAGCAGTTTCAGAAATATTCTGTGGTAAACTTTTCGACAAAAAAAACCTACTTCCGGTTGACTGATTTTAATGATTTATTTTTTCCTAAATAGAAATTTTTTTCGGAATTACAACATTATAATATTGTGACGATACTACATATTTAAAAGGTCAAAAAAAAATATAAAAACCAAAAATCGTTCAAGAGTAAACTGCCACTTTCGCTCGTCAGAAGTTAACTAAAATCACAGTATCTTTTAAGGCTAACGTGAAAACTATAGATATGAAATTTAGTCAAAAATCCCGGAGCCGTTTCGGAAATATTCTGTCGTAAACTTTTCGACGAAAAAAAAAACCTACTTCCGGTTGACTAATTTTAATTATTAATTTTTTTTTAAATATCAATTTCTCTCAGAATTACAACATTGCAATATTGTGACGATACTACATATTTAAAAGGTCGAAAAAAAAAAAAAACCAAAAATCGTTCAAGAGTAAACTGCCACTTTCGCTCGTCAGAAGTTAACTAAAATCACAGTATCTCTTACGGCTAACGTGAAAACTATAGATATGAAATTTGGACAAAATTCCCGGAGCCGTTTCGGAAATATTCTGTGGTAAAAGAATTTTAGAATTTTCTGCAAGAAAAAAACCCTACTTCCGGTTGACTGATGTTGACCAAATTCCTTATGGCTCTTACACCTTACGTGAAAATAATAGATTTGAAATTTCAGCTTGATAGCCTTGATAGTTTCGGAGAAAACACACATACAGACACACACACGCATAAGTACACAGACACACAGACATACAGACATACAGACACACAGACATACAGACATTTTTTAGAAATCATGAAAACGTGATCACAGGATGATACTCGATACAAATCAGTCAAAATCTCGAGGTCGAATTTTCGCACGATCACAATACTTTATCCGATTAGGATAAAGTAAATATATATTTTCTTGAAATTTTATTAATATTAAATGTGAAAATTTTGTATGTATGTACATATGTACATATGTATATCCGTTTTTAAATTTCATAGTTGAATTAATTATTTATATTAAATCCAAATGTTTAAAAATTAAACAACAACCCCCATATTGAATTTTGTATAATAAAATATTTTAATTGGCATAAATTTATAGACTGATTAACGGGTAAAGCTTGCATAAAATTTACTTTATACCTACGGTGACCATAGGTCCTTTATTTCACTGCTCTGTCCTTAAATTTTATTTATTTCCTAAAATGGCCATTTTGTCTTTTATTTTGTGAATTGATATTGTAAATTGAATATTGCCGCATATCACGTAGTGCAATAATTGCATAAGCACTGGTGTCGATTGTCTACCGGTAGATATTGAAGTGATATTAGTAAAAATTTATTAAAATTTTTACATCTACACAATCAGTGGAAAAATTGAAAGAATTTTGTGATGATCATGTAAAAATTAATAATAAACTACTGGATATATAAAATATATAGGTATAGCAAAACGCGATGGCTAACTTAAAACATTAAGCCAGTAAAATCGTACTTGAAACTGGAAAAATGTCCCACGATTCTAGCTGTGTTAGCTGAGCAATGGTTATTACTTTATCCTAATCGGATAAAGCATTGTGATCGTGCGAAAATTCGACCTCGAGATTGATTGATTTGTATCAGGTATCATCCCCTGTACACGCTTTCACGATTTCTGGAAAATGTCTGTATGCTGTGTGTCGGTGTACTTTTTAATTTTTTTTTTTTCTCGAAACTATCAAGTCTATCAAGCTGAAATTTCATATCTATTATTTTCACGTAAGCTGTAAGAGATATTATGATTTTGGTCAATATCCGCTAACCGGAAGTGGCAGTTTCCTCTTGAACGATTTTTCGTTTTTTTTATTTTTTTCGGCCTTTTAAATATTTAGAATCTTCATAATATTGTAAAACTATAATGATTATGCTAATTACAATCTGTGAAAAAAAACATCAAAATCGCTCAACCGGAAGTAGGATTTTTTTCTTGTAAAAAAGTAAAAAATCCTGTTATTTTTTTTTGTACACGGTTTTTTTTACTTTTTCAGTGTTTGGTCACTCTTCATATCCCTCAAATATATGAAAAGTCATGGGTTGGCCATACCCGATTTTTTTTTTATTCACAGCCAAGCTTCAACATTTCAACAATAGATATATTTTGAAAATTGAATCACAAGAAATCGCAATGTGTGAAGAATTTAAAAAAGAATTACATATATCTAAAGTTAATTGAACAAAAAAAATCAAGGGTTTTTAGATTTAGAAAAAACCCAAAACATTGATGGCAACATACATATGTATTTAAAGATGTAACTCAATCGAGGAAAGCGTTTTGTTAATTTCCAGTCACTGGAACTTAAATATAAATAAAAAATTGTTGGTAGGCTAAACAGTATTATAAGTATGTTAGATGAATTGGGATGGGTGAATATTAGAAATTGTTTAAAATTAAGCACATTATCTTTTGTTTCTAAGACTAAGACTAGCGTCCACTTGAAAGTTAATACTCTCGAAACTTTTAAAAAGAGTTACTCGCGCTTCTCATTATCTGACAATTGCTCGTAGGGTTCAAAACGTTTTTGTATTGTGAGAGCGTCTCTGAGAGAAACATGTCGAAGAAAATCTGGACAAAGGAAGAAACTGAAAAAATTATATATGTAGGTATGTGATCATGAAGATAATTACATTTTGTGGGATATGAAAAGCAAAGAATTGAAAAATCCAGAAAAGAAGCAGGATATACACCAAGAATTGGCGGGTAAATATTGCTGTGATACCAAGGAAATACAGAGAAAATTGCACAATTTTTTAGAAATCAGGTAAAATAATGTATTTTATAATTATTGGAACATTACAACTATTCATTATGATCTTAAAATGACATTAAAAAGCAAAATATGATGTGCAAATGTCAAAGCTGCTAGTTTCTGTTTATTATCCACTACCACACAACGACATGACCGCTCACTGTCGAGGGTCACTGATTACTCGATTACTGAGAGCTCTAGTGGGAACATCTGAGATTTCTGTCCGAAAACTTTACTCTCAGATTCAATCCTGACAGTGAAAGCACTCTCAAATGGACACACTTCGACGAGCTGCTATCGAGAGTAACTCGCGCTAGTTACTCTCAAGTGGACGTCAGCATTTACATACGCTTTACGTCCTAGTACGAATCGACTCTAAATATGAACCAGTTTTACGAACGTCGAAATACTGGCATCATTGATTTCATAAAATTATGAATAGCAGTTTATATTACGTAAATATCTTTTGGAGTCGAATAATGTATAATAATTTTAAATATGTACTACAAATTATTATTTTACCCAAAAAGCAATATATGTACATATATGTAAGTCTACAGATATTTAAATTATTTATTAATACTGCGGAAAATTTTAATTATAATCACAACATAATCCGATTAAAAAATCCCTTAATCCAATTTAAAAAAATGGTTTCAGCGCATTCGTTAGAGTAAACGAGCTTTTTCATTCGAATACCTAACATTTAAAATGCACATACATACATAGTTGGTTAAATTTTTTAATCAATTATCGATTGTTGGCTGATGTAAGCTGTAAGCTTCCTATCAATAGGATATTCTGTAAGCATTGTATATTATATTATAAAATTATCGAATAATTGAGATACGGGGATTAGAAAGTTCACTGGCGTTATAATTATGCTAGTTTATGTACATACATACATACAAACATTCTTAATAATCTAATTTTAAAAACAAAAAAGGCATCCATGAAATTAATTCGATTTATAGTGAATCTACAATTTTTATTTACTATGTACCAACACCGATAAAACTATGGTATATACATATGTACATATAATTTTTTTTAAATAACTTTATCTCTACAGTCGCCATTTGGTTTGTTGAAGGAAGAGATTAGCCAAATCCTCTGATCAATAATGGCTATTACATGACATTCGTTAGTGAAAATCCTCTAGGGAGAATATAAAACCTTTCCGCTTTTCACTGATCAATTGTTTAAAATGTAACGAACGACTTTCAACTTTTTAACTTCAACTTTTTTCCGTTTTAACGAATCTTTTGCTAAATATTATTTTCAAAAATGATTCAAAAACTTATTTTATTTACGAATTTTCATAATGTTGAAGCTCGATCGTGATTTTTTGTCACCGATGAAATATGATAATAATAGCTTAAAATCTAATTTTGTTTATAGATATAAAGCGATATTGCAATTCCAACAATGAAATGAAACACAACTAATATGCCTATAATAGTAAATGCCCGTTGACAGTGTCAACGGGTGGTTAAACCCGTGCCGTGTGTGTGCGTGTGTGAGTGAGTAAATGAATGTGCAAGTGCCGTGCTGTGAATATGAATCGTCATTCATCGGTATTGCAATAAAAGTTGACAGGAACATAAGCTCTTGCATTTATTAAGGTACATATCTGTATCCAAAAATAAAAGCATTTACTAGAAAAATTATATAAATTAGTGGTAGGACAAATGTACATATGTATGTATGTATTATGCAAATAGACGTTTTCCAAAATGAAATTTATTAAATCAAAACATCGATCACGTTTAAGCGATCGGCATCTAGAAAATTTTTTTCATATCGAAACATCAAATTTGAAACCAGACATTAAAAAAATTAGTTCCTCAAAACAAGCGCAAACATCGCACTAATTAAAATCTGCGCATATTTTTGTTCCATCAATAATTATATGTATGTACATATGTACATACTACATATATATATGCACCTGTATGTAAAAGGTATGTAATAATTTTATTTAATTTTTTATTTTCTATTGCTATCAACATTTTTATTTTCAAATTTGTATAGTTACAACACATACATACATATGTACATATTTATGTGTTTATTGTTATGTTATGCGCTGTTCTGTTTTGTTCGGTTACCACTATTAACATACTCTCTCCATCCTTTACACAACAATTATTATATTAACTAGCTTATTGCCCGTTGATAATCAACGCCCGCTGAATTTTTAATGGTTTTGATTTTTGGATCTGGCGGGTGGTAAGGGGCCGGCATAGCTTTCGTGAGTGCAGAAAAGGTGCCGTAGGGGCAGGGGAGGGTTCTGTGGGGTGGTGAGGGGCCGGCATAGCTTTTCGGGAGTGCAGAAAAGGTGCCGTAGGGGCAGTGGAGGGTCTGGGGGTGGTGAGGGGCCGGCATAGCTTTTTTTCGGGAGTGCTGAAAAAAAGTGCCGGGGGGGGGGGGGGGTCTGTGGGGTAGTGAGGGGCCGGCATTGCTTTCGGGAGTCCGAAAAAAGAGGCCGCCGGGGTAGAAGGCGGCTCTGGGGGTGGTGATGGGCCGGCATGGCTTTAAGTGAGTCAAAAAAAAAAAGGGTGGTAAAGGGGGCCGGCATAGCTTTTGGGAGTGCTGAAAAGGTGCCGTAGGGTAGGGGGTCTGTGGGGTGGTGAGGGGCCGGCATAGCTTTTCAGGAGTGCAGAAAAGGTTCCGTAGAGGCAGTGGAGCGGTCTGGGGGTGGTGAGGGGCCGGCATAGCCGGGGGAGTGCAGAAAAGGTGCCGTAGGGGCAGGGAAGGGTTTGGGGTGGTGGTGAGGGCCGGCATAGCTTTTTCGGGAGTGCTGAAAAGGTGCCGTAGGGGGAGAGGGGGGTCTGTGGGGTGGTGAGGGGCCGGCATTGCTTTTCGGGAGTCAAAAAAAAAGGGGCCGTAGGGGTAGGGGAGGTCTGTGGGGTGGTGCGGGGCCGGCATTGCTTTCGGGGAGTCCAAAAAGGGGCCCCCAGGGTAGAAGGCGGCTCTGGGGTGGTGATGGGCCGGCATGGCTTTTAGTGAGTAAAAAAAAAGGGTGGTAAGGGGACGGCATAGCTTTTCGGGAGTGCAGAAATGGTGCCGTAGGGGGAGAGGAGGGTGGGGGGGGTGAGGGGCCGGCATAGCTTTTCGGGAGTGCAAAAAAAAGTGCCGTAGGGGTAGGGGGTCTGTGGGGTGGTGAGAGGCCGGCATTGCTTTTCGGGAGTCCATAAAAGGGGCCGCCGGGGTAGAAGGCGGCTCTGGGGTGGTGATGGTCCGGCATGGCTTTTAGTGAGTCAAAAAAAGGGGTGGTAAGGGGCCGGCATAGTTTTCAGGGGAGTCAAAAGGGACCGCCGGGGTAGGGGGTCTGGCGGGTGGTAAAGGGCCGGCATAGCTTTTCGGGAGTGCAAAAAACGGGGCCGCTGGGGCAGGAGGGGGGTCTGGGGGGTGGTGAGGGGCCGGCATAGCCTTTCGGGAGTGCTGAAAAGGTGCCGTAGGGGGGGTAGGGGGTCTGTGGGGTGGTGGTGGGGCCGGCATTGCTTTTCGGGAGCAAAAAAAAAGGTGCCGTAGGGGTAGGGGGGTGGTCTGGGGGTGGTGAGGGGCCGGCATTGCTTTTCGGGAGTGCAAAAAAGGTGCCGTAGGGGTAGGGGGGTGGTCTGGGGGGGGGTGGTGAGGGGCCGGCATACCTGTTCGGCAGTGCAGAAAAGGTGCCGTAGGGGGGGGGGGTCTGTGGGGTAATGAGGGGGCCGGCATAGCTGGGAATGCTGAAAAGGTGCCGTAGGGTAGGAGGGGTCTGGGGGGGTGGTGAGGGGTCGGCATAGCTTTCGGGAGTGCTGAAAAGGTGCCGTAGGGTTAGGGGGGGGGGGTCTGTGGGGTGGTAAGGGGCCGGAATGGCTTTAGGGGTATCAAAAGTTGAAAAAAAAAAAAAAAAAAAAAAAAAAAGTTCAAAAAAAATCCAAAAAAAAAAAAAAAAAAAAAAAAAAAAAAAAAAAAAATTCAAAAAAAGTTCAAAAAAAAAAAAATCAAAAAAAAAAGTTGAAAAAATCAAAAAAAAAAAATTCAAAAAAAGTTCCAAAAAAAAAAATCCAAAAAAAAAGTCTGTGTGTGTGTCTGTGTGTCTGTCCCGTAACGCTATGACGTCACTATAGGATTTTTCGAGTTTTTTTTTCTATGAATATATTTTTGAATTTTTTTTTTTTTTTTGGATTTTTTTGAACTTTTGAACTTTTTTGAAATTTTTTTTTTTGGATTTTTTCAAATTTTTTCTATGAATATATTTTTGAAAATTTTTTTTTTCGGTTTTTTGGATTTTTTCAACTTTTTTTTTGGATTTTTTTTTTGAACTTTTGAACTTTTTTTGAATTTTTTTTTTTTTGATTTTTCAACTTTTGATACCCCTAAAGCCATTCCGGCCCCTTTACCACCCCACAGACCCCCCCCTACCCTACGGCACCTTTCAGCACTCCCGAAAGCTATGCCGGCCCCTCACCACCCCACAGACCCCCTACCCCCCTACGGCACCTTTTTTGTACCCCGAAAAGCTATGCCAGCCCCTCACCACCCCCCAGACCCCCTACCCCTACGGCACCTTTTTTTAGCACTCCCGAAAAGCTATGCCGGCCCCTCACCACCCCACAGACCCCCCTACCCCTACGGCACCTTTTTACCCCGAAAAAAAGGCATGCCAGCCCCTCACCCCCCCCAGACTCCCCCTCCCCTACGGCATCATTTTGGAATCCCGAAAAGCTATGCCGGCCCCTCACCACCCCACAGACCCGTCCCCTACCCCTACGGCACCATTTTTGCACTCCTGAAAAGCTATGCCGGCCCCTTACCACCCCCCAGATCCAAAAATACAAAATATTAAAAATTCAGCGGGCGTTGATTATCAACGGGCAATATGCTATACTATTAATAAAGAGCTTAATGTGTGTGTGTCTGTGTGTCTGTGTGTGTGTTTTGTCTGTCCCGTAACGCTATGACGTCACTATAGGATTTTTTCGTTTTTTTCTATGAATATATTTTTTTGAAAATTTTTTTTTTTCGGTTTTTTTTGGATATTTCCAACTTTTTTTTGGATTTTTTTTTTGGAACTTTTTTTTGAATTTTTTTTTGGATTTTTTTGGATTTTTTTTTTTTTTGGAACTTTTTTTGAACTTTTTTTTTTGGATTTTTTCAACTTTTTTTTTGGATTTTTTTTTGGAACTTTTTTTGAATTTTTTTTTTTTTTTTTTTTTTTTTTTTGGGACTTTTTTGAATTTTTTTTTTTTGATTTTTTTCAACTTTTTCTTGAATATATTTTGAATTTTGAATTTTTTTTTCGGTTTGTTTTGGATTTTTCTAACTTTTTTTGATTTTTTGGAACTTTTTTGAATTTTTTTTTTTTTTTTTGATTTTTTCAACTTTTTACCCCCCCATTCCGGCCTTACCACCAACCCTACGGCACCTTTTCAGCAGCACTCCCGAAAGGCTATGCCGGCCCCTCACCACCCCCCCAGACCCCATCCTGCCCCAGCGGCCCCGTTTTGCACTCCCGAAAAGCTATGCCCCCCTACCACCCCACAGACCCCCTAACCCTACGGCACGGAAAGGCTATGCCGGCCCCACCACCACCCCCAGACCCCCCCCTGCCCCAGCGGCCCCTGTTTTGCACTCCCGAAAAAAGCTATGCCGGCCCCTTACCACCCCCAGACCCCTAACCCTACGGCACCTTTTCAGCACTCCCGAAAGGCTTGCCGGCCCCACCACCCCCAGACCCCCCTCCTGCCCCAGCGGCCCGTTTTTGCACACCTGAAAGCTACCACCCCACAGACCCCCCCCAACCCTACGGCACCTTTTCAGCACTCCCGAAAGGCTATGCCGGCCCCTCACCACCACCCCCTCCTGCCCCAGCGGCCCCGTTTTGCACTCCCGAAAAGCTATGCCGGCCCCTACCCCCCACAGACCCCTAACCCTACGGCACCTTTTCAGCACTCCCGAAAGGCTATGCCGGCCCCTCACCACCCCCCCCCCCTCCCTGCCCCAGCGGCCCCGTTTTTGCACTCCTGAAAAGCTATGCCGGCCCCTTTTAACCCTACGGCACCTTTTCAGCACTCCCGAAAGGCTATGCCGGCCCCTCACCACCCCCCCCCAGACCCCCCTCCTGCCCCAGCGGCCCGTTTTTTGCACTCCCCGAAAAGCTATGCGGCCCCCCCACCCCCCAGACCCCCTAACCCTACGGCACCTTTTCAGCACTCCCGAAAGGCTATGCCGGCCCCTCCACCCCCCCAGACCCCCCCTGCCCCAGCGGCCCCGTTTTTGACTCCCGAAAAGCTATGCCGGCTACCACCCCACACCCCCTAACCCTACGGCACCTTTTTCAGGACTAGGCATGCCGGCCCCTCACCACCCCCCCCCCCCCTCCCCAAAAAAGCTATGCTGGCCCCTTTACCACCGCCCACAGACCCGAACCCTACGGCATTTTTTTTCAGCACTCCCGAAAGGCTATGCCCCTCACCATTTTTTTTTTTCCTGCCCCAGCGGCCTTTTTTTCTCCCGAAATTTTAAAAAAATTTTTTTTTTTTTTTTTCCAATTTTTTAATTTATATATTCCTGCCCCAGCGGCCCGATCACGGAATTAATAATTTTTTTTTTCAGGTTTTTTCCTGAAACTTTTTGCCGGCCCCTCATATTTTGAAACCCTCCTGCCCCAGCGGCCCTTTTTTGAATTTTTTGAAAAAATTTTTCAACTTTTTTCTATGAATAGATTTCTTGGCGGTCCTTTTTTGACTTTTGAATTTTGCAACTTTTTTTTTTTTTGGATTTTTTTTTTTGGACCATCACCACCCCAGATTTTTTTACCCCTGCGGCAACTTTCAGCACTCCCGAAAAAGGCGCCGGCCCTCACCACCCCCACAGAATTTTTTTTCAGCACTCCCGAAAAGTTATGCCGGCCCTCATTACCCCAGACCCCTCCCCCCCCCCCTACGGCACCTTTTTTGCACTGGTTTTTTTTTTTTGGACCCCAGACTTTTTTTTTTGGATTTTTTACGGAACCTTTTTGAACTTTTGAAAAGCTATTTTTTTTCACCACCCACCCCCCCAGGTCCAAAAATCAAAACTTTTTTAAAATTCAGCGATAGATGATGCGGCCAACGGCAATTTTTTTTTAATAAAGAGCATGCCGTCCGTCCGTCCGTCCGTCCGTTTAGTATCCTTAACGCCATGACGTCCTATAGGATTTTTTTCGAGTTTTTTCAATGAATATATGCCGGCCCCGGTTTTTTGAGACTTTTTTTGGATTTTTTTTAGAACTTTTGAACTTTTTTGAACTTTTTTTTGAATTTTTTTTTTTTTTTCACCTTTGATACAAACCCTAAAGCCATTCCGGCCCCTTACCCCAGACCCCTCCCTGCCCCTACGGACCCTTGCCGGCCCCACCACCCCACAGAACCCCCCTGCCCCGGCGGCACCTTTTTGGCACTCACGCTATGCCGGCCCTTTTACCACCCCCCCAGATACCCTACGGCACCTTTTCTGCACTCCCGAAAAGCTATGCCGGCCCCTCACCACCCCACAGACCCCCTGCCCCTACGGCACCTTTTTCTGCACTCCCGAAAAATGCCGGCCCCCCCCATACCACCCCAGATCAAAATCAAAACCATTTTTTTCAGCGGGCGTTGATTATCGGCCCCTCACCACCCCACTGGTATATTTTTTCTTGCACTTAATGTGTATTCTGTGCCGGCCTGTGTGTCTGTGTGTTGTGTTTTCCTCCTGAAAAGCTTGCCGGCACTATAGGATTTTCCACATTTCCAAAAATATATTTTGAAAATTTTTTTTTTTTCAACGGCAATTTTTTGGATATTTTTTTTTTTTGGATTTTTTCCGTCCTTTTCCGTCCGTCCGTTTTTTTGGATTTTAACGCTTTTTTTAGGATTTTTTTTTTTTTGGAACTTTTTTTGAAATTTTTTTTTTTTTTGGATTTTTCCAACTTTTTTTTGATTTTTTTGGAACTTTTTTTGAATTTTTTTTTTTTTGGATTTTTTTGAATTTTTTTTTTTTTTTTTTGACTTTTTTTTTTTTTTTAGCTTTTTTTTTTTTGAATTTTTTTTTTGGCCGGGACTTTTTTGAATTTTTTTTTTTGATTTTTCAACTTTTGATACCCCTAAAAGCCATTCCGGCCCCTTACCACCCCCCAGATGTACGGCACCTTTTTGCACTCCCGAAAGCTATGCCGGCCCGGCCCTCATTACCCAGACCCCCTACCCCTACGGCACCTTTTTTGCACTCCCGAAAAGCTATGCCGGCCCTCACCACCCGCCAGACCCCCCGGCGGTCCTTTTTTGGACTCCCAAAAACTATGCCGGCCCCTTACCACCCTTTTTGACTCACTAAACCCATGCCGGACCATCACCACCCCAGAGCCGCCTTCTACCCCTGCGGCAACTTTTTCAGCTACTCCTGAAAGTAATGCCCCTCCACCACCCAGACCCCCTGCCCCTACGGCACCTTTTTCAGCATTCCCGAAAGCTATGCCGGCCCCTCATTACCCACAGACTTTTTTTGCACCCTTTTTTTGCACTCCCAATTATGCCGGCCCCTCACCACCCCCAGACCCCTCCACTTTTTTTACGGCACCTTTTTTTGAATTTTTTTTTTGCACTCCCGAAAGGTATGCCGGCCCTCACCACCCCACAGACCATACCCCCCTAACGGCACCTTTTTTTTTGAAATGCCGGTCGCTATGCCGGCCCCTTACCACCCCCCAGATCCAAAATCAAAACCATTAAAAATTCAGCGGGCGAAAATTATCGGCGGGCAATAAGTTAGTTATTTATAATAACCTATAATATATAACGTAAATACATATAATAACTCAATAATATTATTTGTATATTTTTACATACCAAATAATAATGAGGTTTTAGTATTTTAGTATCTCGAATTAGCGAGAAAATGCTCTTAATATATTTTTTAATGCACTCTATTTCTATATTCTTACTAATTACGAAATATGGCAAAGTTTGAGAAATGCTGGCAGTCTAGATATGAAAGTTTTTCATTGAACATTTTTATTCTATTGAAAATTATATTATCATAATTTACAGCCGATCACCATCCACTGGTGGGTGGAGACCTCTTCAATTCTCTTCCATTACTGTCTGTCTTTGCAACAAGTTGCAAGTTATGTATACAGAAGTGTAAGTGTCTACGTAGTTGCATGTGACGAATCAACTGCGTGTGGTCCAGAGTATCGCTCCAACAGGTACTTCTACTACTACTTTTCGACGATGGGTTGGCGCTCGTGTTCGTCGAGGCATTGTGAGGTGTTTGTTGTAGCATGTTTCAGATGGTTTGAAAGACTGTTTCAGATGGTTTGAAAGTGTAGCTGCACGTGAGGCTTTTTATTAGTTTGCATTAGATTTACTTTTGGGGATCTCCCGTATTAAGATACGCAATACTCCACATTGTTTGTGATGCATGTTTATACATACACTAGTGTAAGCCCGTTGAATATCAACGCCCGCTGAATTTTAAATATCGTAAAGCGCTTTTTTAATAGAGATCCCCACTAATTGATCGATAAAACAAAAAAAAAATAATTTTTATCGCGCCATCCATGTATTATAGCAATCCCCATTAATTGAATGCTATCGATACCCACTCAAAAAAAAAAAAATTTTACTTTACTATTTATATAATAATTATTAATTTTTATATATATAATAATTATAATTTTGTAAGTGATTTTGTAAAAATCAAAAAAAACAAAAAAAAAAATAATAGTTTCTATAGTGTCATCTATGTATTATTAGCAGAATCACGATCCATTTTGTAGGTAAATTCGAGTTACGATATGTTTAAAAAAAAAAGGATCCGACCGACAACTGGTTTTAGCAGATTGGTCTAACGACGTTCTTCCCGAGCCTGAGGTCGTGGGTTCAAACCCCAGTCGTCCTGGTGGTTTTTTAATTATTTTTCCTCAGCGAGCGTTATCAGCAGACAGACAGACGGATTTCGGCTATTATATATATAATAATATACATACGTATCGTGATTCCTATAATCTAATAAATAATATTCATTATCTCGAACGAAAATTCAGGCGGACAACGGCAACACCCAAATACACCCGCGGCAAAAGTTCGAGAATCTCAAATTCCGAGGTCTATTTATTAGCATCTCGGCGGCCTCGTCCATTCATTTTTTTTTTTCCTCTCTTCCTCAATCCTCTTCCATTTCTGTCTGTCTTAAGCAATCTGCATCCACTCCACTCCACACATTCTTCTCAATTCATCAGCCCATCGTCCACTCGGTCTACCTTGCTTTCTTTCCCATCCTCTCGGATACCATTCCAGTATTTCTTGCGTCCATCTGCCATCCATTCTTCTCGCTATGTGTGCAGCCCATTTCCATTTCAACTTTTTCACTCGTTCCGCTATATCTGCCATTTTGGTCATACTTCTTACCCATGTATTTCTTTTGCGATCTCTTCTTGATATACCAAGCATACATCTTTCCATGCTTCTCTGTGTGCACTGGATCTTACGTAACATTCTTCCTTAATTCCTTAACTTTTTTTTAATCGTTCGAAATGGCGACTGTCCCGATCTGTGAATTTGTCCCCGTCCCCCGATCATGTTTTCAAGATTTTTGGAAAATGTCTGTATGTACATATGTGTGTTGTGCGGATGTGTGTGCAATCGCTATAACTCAAAAACCGTTTATTTTGTGTTATCATTATCATTTCGGAAAGGGACTAGCAATGGCCGGATAAAGTGATGTTAGAACTACAAGAGACAGCTGGCTTTTAACCCGGTGCGGCTTCACTTCACACTTTTCCCATTCACGCTTTCACAGTAAGATCTACGAAGGATACTGAGGAGGATTTGGGGAGGGTGAGGGCAAAAACTAGAAGGCCCTAGCCGAGAAGTCACCATGGAGGCGATAGGCAGTGAAGTAGGACTTAAAATGCGAGTGAGTGACAACGACTAGCCATCGGCATTCTCAACGTTTGACAGCTCCATACTAATGTCATACCACTGTGTATCTATTCGATTGCTTCAATATCCAATGTATTGTCTGTGTTTTGTTGCAGTCGGCCATCAAAGCCAAACTCATGGAATTGGGATGTTATGTTGGTAAGATTGGGATTTACATTTTGTCTCGCGTCCGCCACTCCGATTACAGTTGAAAAGGCTGAATCCAATAAGAACGAATCCACTATGGTCGAATGGAAAATGTCGCAAATGGATATGTAATAATTAGAGCGCGAAAGTTGGTAGCACTATCCCCTAGACCAGGGTTTTTCAAACTGGGTCCCGAACCATTGGTGGGTCGCAAAATAAATAAAATGGGTAGCGACAAACGGAGAAAATTCTTTTAAAAAAATTAGTTTCGTCAAACGTTGCAAATATTGAGAATGGAACGAGTCGTCTTTACCTAGGTTTTATGATTTCATAAAATTTATGAAAAACCGTTCGCATGACACCGGAATGGTCAGTTCCTCTATCATTGCTTAACATTGTCACTGAAGATATTTTAAATGCTTTTGACAACTATTTTCCAGTGCAGAAATTTGAAATGGTAAAGGAAAGCCTTTAGATAAAAAAAATCCATTTGATTTTGAAAGCCTTGAATCAATAATTGAGTTAAACTTTGATCCGGAAGAGGAGGCTGAATTTCTGCACCTTATTAGTTTATTTACACTGAAGAATGATTTTCAGCAATTAAATTTGCCATCATTTTGGATTAAGGTTAATGGAGAATTTCCACTTTTAAGTAAAAAAGCAATCTCTACTATTTATTACCTTTTACTTCAACTTATTTGTGTGAACTACGATTTTCCATTTTTATCTCAATTAAAAACAGTTTCAGTTTCAAAGTTTCTAATTGAAAACTAGTTTAATCCATAAATATGCATATGTATATCATGTGTCAATAATAAATAAAGGAAAATGATGGAGTTATATAGGCATACTGAGTCGCAATACAAAAAGTAGTTCTTGCAGTGGGTCGTAGTAAAAAAAATTTGAAAAACGCTGCCCTAGACCAGCTTGGCTGGCAGGGCCATTAAATTGTAATGTAGTTATTTGAAAAATTGAAACAAAATATTATATACTATTCCAGATGTTCTGCAGTCATACTTTGTCGCTGTTCACAAAATATCCATTTCAATTTGGAAAATGATATCAGTTTACCATCCATAGCTGGATGAAAGCCTTTCCATTTCTCGTTCCATTCCTGTCTATCTTGAGCAACCTGCATCCACTTGGCAGACTAGTCGCCCGGTGAGGCTCGGCACTTGCGATTTCTTCTTTTTATACCAAGCATACATCTTTCCATGCTTCTCTGTGTGCACTAGATCTTTCGTAGCATTCTTGAATTTAGCGTCCAAGTTTCACATCCATACGTCATAACTGACAGTACGCATTGGTCGAATGCCTTCTTTTTTAAGCATAGCGGGATGTTGGATTTAAAAACTATGTTCATTCTTCTAAAAGCGCACCATCCTAATTTCATTCTTTACGTCCAGTCATATTCATCAATTGCCCTAGGTATAATTAACTATCAACTATCTCTACAATATGGTTATCTACTGTGACTTCGTTTTACGTGCAAAATTCATTAAACATAATTTTAGTTTAAAATTAATTTTTAAACCTACTTTTGTTGCGTAATGTGTTAGTATATTTTGTAAATCTACTGCGTCACTTAGTCGCAGGTCTTATCGTGTTCATATTTTCATTTACCGAACAATTAATTACTTGAGATTTAAGAAGTTTTGAGATACAATTTAATGTGGCCCTGTCAGCCAGTTTCCCCCTCTACTCATTCTAAACGATAGTGAGACCAACTTTCGCGCTCTACTAATAATAATTTCTGCATTGTTCCTATTAGACATTTCCATTCGACCATAATGGAATCGTTCTTATTAGATTCGGTCATTTCAACGTATCTCGCTATTCCGATGTGTATCGTTTCGACTAAAGTTTGATTTCCTGTTTTTGCAATTCAGACGACGAGTTGCCTGATTATGTGATGGTGATGGTAGCTAATAAGAGGACTCGGTCTCAGATGGAAGAAGATTTGCAGTTGTTTCTGTCGAGCAATACGGAAGCGTTTGTGAATTGGCTGCACCAAGTGTTGCAAAAACTTCAAGAAGTCACTATAAACACAAAACTAGGTGATTCTAATGTTTGTGTTTGTTGTGTGTGGTTATTTTTATTTATTATATTAAACGTTTGATGCAATTTCAGTTAATACTTCGGATCAAAAAAAGTCAAAGTCAAAGCACGGTGATCTTTTCCCTGTATCCAAAAAAGAGCACAAAGAAAAAGATAAGAAAAGAAATAAGGACAAATCTAAAATTAAACAAAAAGTCAAAGTAAAAGCTAAGAAATCGAAAAAAGAGAAAAGTAAAAAAATATCCGATGAGACCAAAGAGTCCGATAGTATCAGACCAAATGTCCCCCATCTGTTGATGAATTTAGAAAAAGAGTCCTCCCCTCGATAACGGATGTGTTTGCCGGTCAAATATTGAAGTCTCATGGTATCTCGTCGATTCAGAATCAATCGAACAGTTCTGAGAAGAGCGAAGCCGTAGTAGATGAGGTCAAAACGAAAAGGAAACTTCTCCGAAATAGATTTCTCATTATCGACCCAGAAACTGTGTCTCAAATTAGCACCAATTCTCCAATACAAAAGATTGACAAAAATCAAGTGGATTCTTTCGATATACCGTCTATTGCTGAAGTAGAATCGTCGAAAACCAAGTCGAACAGTGATGTTCCGGAAAATATTTCTCAGCCAAAGATTCACGATGAGAAGAAAAAATCCGCAGAATCTCCCGGGTCCGGTTCGGAAGGTGAAGATTTTATCAATATCAGAACAGAAGCCGAAGAACTCATGGAAATTGGCATTAATGAAGATATTTCAACAGTAATTCGAGCTTTAATTTATCAATGTACATAATATATTACGAAAAAAATACATTATTTTTAACTTTTTCAGAACGATGTTACTAAACATGACTCCCGTACTCCACCTTTGCAATCACTTGCGAAAAACTTAACAAATGATGCCGCAAAATCAACAAATGATGCTACAAAATCAACAACTGATGCTACAAAATCAACGAATGGTACTACAAAATCATCAAATGCAAAGGAGCCAGTAAAAGCACCACAACAATCACCACCAGATTTTCCCCAAATTGAATTAAATTTGCCAAAAAGACCCCTACGAGAACGTCTAGGTGTTAAAAATGAAATTTTTTCTAACAAAAGGGCAGTCAACTTGGTTAACCCTTATCAACGAAATAAATCTGGAAAATCAGGCTCAATTGATGTGGACAGCAACAGAATTTTGAATAGGTATAACATGTTTATATATGTACGTATTATGGAACGTCCTTTATTATCTCGTCACAATCAAAGGACCGGATACAATCAAACCAGAACTACCCCTCTGATGAAGACTACAAAATCAGCACTTCAGACCTTAGAGCTGGTGTCTCGTATTTTTTATAGCCTGAGCTCTGGTCATCAATCAAATATGCTGCGTGCATCTTTTTTTAGCTTTTCTTTGATCGTGCTACAATTGTTAAAATGTATAATATGAATCATGTTTATTTTATATACCTATATGTACATGGTTGGAATGCTTCTACTTTGCGGTATTTTTTGGTGAAAATTTAACGATGGTTTTTTTTATAGGCTTTCGGGAAAAATGCATTTTGACCAACTGAATTCTAAAACAAATTCTGCAACCAATTATCGAGACAAAATATCGATTAAGCAACGACTGACTATGAAGGATAAAACTTCTAAAAGTAATGATATTATCAAAAAACGAATTGGATCAAGGTCTGCCAAATTTGGATGTTTTTAGTTTTGTTTTAAATGATACAAAGTTCAATGAGTTTTAATTGTTTTCAGAGTAGTACCAATGCAAAATGAACCTATGAAAAATAATATTACATTGGCTGTGGCTAGTGTTGTCAGAGCTCCTCCGAGACCCCAACCTCAAGGGATTTCTGCAGCGCCCCAACTTTTACTTCGAGCTATGGCCGATGCTCAAAAATCTCTTCTAAATGTAATGTTCATTTCATTTTATTAATTTACTCTTCAAATAGAAAGGTTTTAAAGGTTTCCTCCCCCAACAACAATTAAATAAAGTAAAAATTAGACACTACTTTAAATTTTAGATGCCTCCGAAGGTGGATTCCGGATTGACACCAAAAAAGAAAGCTTTTGTGTTTCCAACAAGAAGAAATGTTAATCCTCAAAAGATAATTATAGAAGTTCCTAGCAGTAACATTCCAACGTCAAAGTGTCATGAAAACCAAGATTCAAATTCTGACTTTGAAATTGAAATGGATATAGAGAGCTTAGAAGAATTAGAAAGTGACAATGAAGCTCGGCTATCTTTTGATCGTTCTAGTGAATACGTACCGGAATCTCTTGGTACTAAAACTGACAAATCTAAAATTCTAGATTATATTCCAACTCATATAACCTCTGAAAATCGAAAAAAAGGCATAGGATTAGAAGATGCACCAACTTTGTCAAAATTTTTGTGTGTATAGCATAATTTTTTTCACATTTTTATTTTATTAACATACCATTAATAATTCTTATCGAATATATATTTTAGAAACCCAACAAATAATTCTCTTCAGGAAAAATATGAAAAAGATCCCCAATTTGTAGTCACGCTCGACGGACTTGATCCAAATGTATTTTTAGAGAAAAAATTAAAAATGATTGATCAAAACACTGAAGTTGAAGGTGAGTGTGATTTGGTTCCGAGTAAAATGTCTTCAGAAAATAATCCAAAAAATACTAATACATCTAGTACTGTTGATGATGCCGACTCTGAAAAAAAGACTCCCAAGCAAAATATTATCATCACTTTTAATGAATCCAATGATAGCAAAAATGTGAAAAGCAGTAGTAAAAAATCTACCAACCTTTCTAATTCAGAATCAAACACAGAAAAATTCGAAAATTGTAAAAAAACACTCGGTACCATAAATTCAGCTGATCCATCAAATTTCGATGAAAATGTGCAGCAGAAAAAACGTAAAGCATCTCCCATTATTTTCAATAAAAACGATACCAAAGTTTGTAAAGTGATCGTAAAGCAAAATGACGGCGCTAAAGAAGATCGATCTATAACTTCAAATAAATATGACTTGCTGCCATCTTGTAAGTTTAATTAAGTTATAGTTTCTTTTTTTTTAAATTGAATTCAAGTATAGCACTTATTTATGTGTACATTTTAGTGCCACCAGATAGACAACGAAATGCTTCTATCTGTATTGCAACGAGAGAATCAAGATGTCGTTTCTTCCCAGACTGCAGATTAGGAGACACTTGCGAATTTTATCATCCACCTTTACCGACACCACCAATTATAAAACAAAATACCATATGTAGAGTTTTTCCCGCTTGCACATACGGCAGCAAATGCGTATATGTACATCCACCTTGCAAGTTCAATGCGACTTGTGTAAGAAGAGACTGTCCTTATTCGCACAGCGAAAAAAATAAAATCAGTATACCCATTCAGAGTACATTAATGTCACCTGTTGTGGGTGAGTAGATATCGATAGCATAGCTGCAATACCATATCTCATCATGAAAATTGTAACTTTTTAGCTAAGTATGCAATTTGTGATTAGTCATGTTTATTTAACTACTTACAAATGCGTTTAAAATCGCACTTAAGAAATTGTTGCTATATAGTATTGCTGCTAGAACATCAATATGATTTGTATAATGTCCTGGAATCAAAAACCATAATTTGTAAAAAAATATTGTTCATTTTAGCATCCCGTGTCGTTCCAGCAACAAACTATAAAACCATATCAACGGCATCGTTACCAGCAATTTGCAAGTTCTATCCCAACTGCATAAATCCTGCATGTCACTGGTATCATCCGAAGCTATGTAGATTTGGGAAATATTGTGTAAATAAAGTGGAATGCAATTTTTACCATCACGATGTACCTTCATTAAAGTGGAAAAGCTCACAGTAACTTTATACATATGTATATGCTTTCACCACCCCGAAAGCTACGAATAGTGAATTTTATTTTTTGTAGAAATTTAATAATACAAAAAGTTTTAAGCCTTCAAAAATTCTTCAAATGAAAAGATTTCATTTTTGTAAAAATTTCGTATTACAAACATTGCGATTATTTAATTTTATTATACCTATGTATAGTACATACTGATATTTGAATAGATCGCAAACATATTATGTATATATATGTAGGTGTCCTAAGCAAGTTTTACCTAATTTCAAGGGTTAACAGGTGAGGTCTCTATCAGACCCTTGAAATGAGATACCGCTTGCTGTAGACACCTGCATATTAGGTAACTTTGGCACTATTTATTTAATGTTTATCAATAATAAAAACCTATCTCAATAATTTCATTGTATTCTTTTATTCTCGATAAGGTATTTGTGTTAATTGTTTTGTGTTTTATTATAGGTAAATGCATAATTTTTAAGATTCCCATAAACTGCTGTTCATTTTTTAAGAAACTATTGTTCCCGTCCCTAGACAAGATTTATCTAGTCAGTCAGCCTTGTTACAAAACTTCATTAAATAAAGTTATAGATCAAAATATCTCGAATCTTTCTTTCCCAACTAAATCTTGGAATTACGAGTATATCATCATTTTCAGCCTTTCAACATCCACCGCTGGATGAAGGCTTCTCCATTCCTGTCTATCTTGAGCAAACTGCATCCACGTTACTCCACACATTCTTCTCAATTCGTCAGCCTATCGTCCACTCGGTCTACCTTGCTTTCTTTCGCATCCTCTCGGATACCATTCCAGTATTTATCGCGTCCATCTGCCATCCAAGTGAATGGAGATTGCTCATAACAGAGGAATATATGTAAGTGGATGATGAACGGCTGAAAATGATGATGATATCATATCTGTGCCACTGGTTACCTACAGCCACATAAATCAGGGAGACGTAAATTGTACAAATAAAGACTAATTTGACTGTTTTTTTTTATATGCAACATTCATCTTGAAAAACATTCTATGCTTTACAAACATTGTATGCTCGACAAAAACTGTTTTTATCTTAAAATTCATATGAATATGTATTATATTGAACATTATTACTATAAATAGTAGCGCAAGAGTCTGCCTGGCTAGGTAGCCGCGGAGCGCTCGCATGCACTCAGTGCACGTACGCATACTCACTCACACATATACTTGGGTATAAGCACTCGCATTTTTCAACTACTACCTGCTACATTTTGAACTACTAAATACACCAAGTATATAAATGATAACAATCCGATGAGACTATCAACGGGCATTGACCAGTTTCATATTTAATACTGAACAATTCAAATATAATACTGGGCTAATAACATCTGATGTTGCTGCAGCTGTTTATAATGGTATTTTGCTATGTCAACTTGACAGTTTGACACAAGTTATATTCGACTCTATTGGAATGCTGTCAATTAAATTCTTGTTTCGATTTCAAGGAAAAAGTTTTAATATCATACAAGCAAGGTTACTAAATTTTTCATTTACCAAAATTTTTAATTGGCTCATTGGCTCATTTTTAGTCTTCATTTGCGCCTTACATACATATTTGACATATCTCCAAATTATAATTCTCATATTCGCAGTGATTTCTTTCATCATGCATATTTGTATTTTCATACGTGAATTCATTTATATGTACTGCGTACTAATACAAATCTCTTCTGGTTTTAAAATTTTAAGAAAACTAGACATCACTGTTTTATATCGAGATCAATCACGTCAACAAATAACACAGTTTTGTTTACTTGGAATGCATATATTTTAGATTTTTGTATGAAAACCACTACAATGTTCTCAATTTGAAAAAAGATTGCACCACCAAAGATGTGCGCAGTTCGTTTATTAAACTATCAAAAAAGGTTGGTCCCCGAATTGAATACAAAATCAGCATACATCTCACCTAATCTTTTGTGTACTTGCTTATAGTATCATCCGGATAAACAAATCAACAATGACTCTCATGCAAAATACGTGCAAATACTAGAAGCGTACAAAGTCCTCAGTAATAGAAATCGCCGCGCCGACTATGATCTGAATTTTAGTTATGTCAAACCTTCGCACACTCCTCGGAATGCGCATAAAACTTACGATGAATATGATCCAATAAAAAAGTGAATTCAATAATTAATTTTGATTTTGTTAGTAAGCCGTGTATTAATTAGACCGTAATGTGTATCTGATAATTTTCAGAGCCTGGTCAGATCCTTCGTTTTATGCAAATCAACACAAAACACAATATGGAGAAACGAGAGCTTCAAAAAAGTTTATCTTGTTCATAATTCTAGGTGTTTTAATAATAGTGTGGGTTATATATACATACACTTTGTGGTGAGTGGGTTATATATTCATACACTTTATGTTAGATGTATATTTTTAATGATTTAAATTATACCCCAAGGAGAATTTTTGAAAACTACAAAACGCGCGCGGACAGGGCAGCTGCAAAAAATGCTGCTATTTTGGAAACGGTTCACTCAAGAGCAAATGCAAATACCATTGATCAACAAATTAAACATCTGATGTCCAAGATTGATGACTAACTGAAGATGCATCCATGTGCAAATGTGTAAACTTGTATATACCTATAGATATAAAGATTGTATAGTTTTTTAATGCTAATACTTGTATTATAATTTAGATTAATGTAAATAGAAAAATAAATTATTACAATAATATAATTATGTAGATACTTATACGAACGTTGTGATCATTTATGTGTACATGTAACGTTCATATTTCATACAAAGTAGAGTTTTGTATTTATGTTTATCTTTTGAAGTACAGTAAGTTACAAGTTATATATTCAGAAGTATGTCGCTACGTAGTTGCATTTGACGAATCAACTGCTTGTGGTCCAGAGTATCGCTCCAACGGGTACTTCTCGACGATGGGTTGGCGCTCATGTTCGTCGAGGGCTGTTGTAGCAGCAGGTGATGGTGTTGGTCTTCGATGGAGATGTTTCAGATGGTGTGAGAGATTGGAGAGAACTGACGATGCTGGAATGATCGTCGTAATTTATATTTCGTATGTAAATGCGCGTTTGCATTTGGATGCGCCAACAGGAAAGGGAAATCTTGCGAAAGATTTTTACTGGTTAACGAAGCTCTTTCACCTCACATTTAGTCTGTATGATGAAAGAGGTCATATTTAATGAGTTCACTTTTCGGATGCTATTTGTACTATGCCTTGCTACGCAGTTAATGCCTTTGTTCCTGGTGAGGTGTATAATGCATTTTTTATGGGTTTGCTCTAGATTTGTTTCTAGGTGATGCTATGTTGTAAGACGAGAGTCGTGATTCCTACATACTTACTTTTTATATGTTACTGTAAAAGTTAGAAGACCGGAAAATCTTAGAATTTACCGCTATATCCTAATATTTACCGGTACTTTTCTGCTAAGTCCCCGCCGAAAGTAGTACCCCCAGTGATTGCACCTCCTACCGTTTGACAATCGCCTCCCTGAGAGTGTATTGGAGAAGCGTGTATGTATATGTGCATTGTTGACATACTGATCTGACGTTTCAAGTATGAAATTGGGCAATAGGTGAACTACGTTAATACAGTGCTCGAATTCAGCGGGAGCGGCAGGGAGCGGGCGTTCCCTTTCGTGAAATTTGAAACGTAGCGTACCCTTTCGTGAAATCTGTAAATTTAGCGCTCCCTTTCGTAAAAAACCAAAATTTCCGTGCTCTTTCAATAATTATTGCCGAAAAAATGTTAGAAGGTGAATTTTTTTTACATTTATGACTCCTAAATCACAATCTTTGACTGAAAGTTAAATTCTTTACATTTCAATTCCGACAAAGGCATCTTATCTGTAGCCAAAAGCCATTTAAAATATTGTTATGTTTTGAAAAAGCTGGATGCACTTATGTTACTTGAAGATAACATTTAGAATTCGAGGGTTTTTATGCGCAAAAAGTTTTATTGCGTTATGGTCGGCACTGTCCGTCACACTATGGTCGAACTGCAACGGGTCCCTCTCGGGGCATCGGTCATTTCGATAATTTACGATATCTTTCTTTGAATTGTCGGCTTTCTTATTTTAACAAAATTGGGTACTTGTCTGTTAGCCGCACGCCGGAAGTGGTACCCCCAGTGATTGTACCTCCTACCGTTTGACAATCGCCTCCCTGAGAGTGTATTGGAGAAGCGTGTATATGTGCATTGTTGACATATTGAAACGTCAGTCAAGTGTGAAATTGACCAATAATTGAACTACGTTAATACATCAATGATTTACTTCTAGAGCAGGGCAGATAGTGGTATAACCTTCCAAGTATTCCCTGCTATGGTATACCTTGAACTTGACGAGCTCAGCATTCCCATATACGAACGATGACAGCCGACAGCCGATACGATTATACTTAAAATCATTTGAGTTTAGGACTACTAGTTTGAATCCAATGAACAAGCGAGTGAAGAATGAACCTTCGCAGCAAACTGTAACTTTGATATAGCCCATCGAGTACATCTTCGACTGCGACGAAACTTATTTTGATATCAGAGAGACTCGGTTCAAAGTAGTCCGTCGTCGACCAATTAGTGCTTTGTTTTACCTGGCCTACGTGTAAAACAGAGCACTAATGTTTAAAGACAATAACTATTTCTCGCACCGTCTAAGTTTTAGCTGTTTCTTTCCATTTATTTATATTCAGTTGTAGGTATCTGAACAAAGCTATCAAAGGGATTCTTTGGTATTTAAAGGACCGGCTACGAAAAAAAATTCGCAAAAATTTAATAAACAATCGGCAAGTACTGGTAGATAGCATCCAAAAAATGTTGTCACCTGAACCAGAAAGTGCGCCAGACACATTTGGGAGATATGTCGCAACACATTTGAAAGATCTAAATACATTTCAGCAGAGTATAGCCCTTAAATTTATTTCGAAAATAATTTCTTATGCCAGGATGGACAAATTATCGCTTCAATCTGCTTTTACTCTAAACTCACCCCCTCCTTCTATACCGTTTCAATCTCCAGCATAATCCACTTCATCAAATAGTTTCTGTACCTATAAATACTCTCCTTATCACAAGGTGTCCCCGCCAATAAAATTACCTCTGCTGCCCAACCCAACCAGGATATCACGAATAGCAGCGCTACCGTACGTGAAGCTTGCGATGGTTTAAAAGATTTTATTGTATTTAAAAAAATTAATAATTTATGTAGATATATGTATGCATGCATTTACCTATACATACCTATAGATACATGCTTTTTACTTAATCCTAATCGGATAAAGTATTGTGATCGTGCGAAAATTCGACCTCGAGATTTTGACTGATTTGTATCAGGTATCATCCCCTGATCACGTTTTCATGATTTCTAAAAAATGTCTGTATGTCTGTATGTCTGTGTACTTATGTGTGTGTGTGTCTGTATGCGTGTTTTCTCCGAAACTGTCAAGTCTATCAAGCTGAAATTTCATATCTATTATTTTCACGTAAGGTGTAAGAGCCATAACGAATTTGGTCAACATCAGTGAACCGGAAGTAGGGTTTTTTTTCTTGTAGAAAATTCTAAAATTCTTTTACCACAGAATATTTCCGAAACGGCTCTGGGAATTTTGTCCAAATTTCATATCTATAGTTTTCACGTTAGCTGTAAGACATACTGTGATTTTGGTCAACATCTGACTACCGGAAATGGCAGTTTACTCTTGAACGATTTTTTTGTTTTTTATTTTTTTCGGCCTTTTAAATATGTACTATCGTCACAATATTATAATTTTGTACTCCTGAGTAAAATTGCTAGTTACGAAAAAATAAATCATTAAAATCATTCAACCGGAAGTAGGGTTTTTTTTTGTCGAAAATTTTACCACAGAATATTTCAGAAACTGCCCTATTGATCAAGTCGAAAATTTATATTTATAATTATCATATAAAATTTAAGAGTTGATAAGGTTTTGATTAAAATCCGCCGACCGGAAGTGGCAGTTTTTCTAATTTGAATATATGCCGAAGATCGTATTTTACATACGCGCGCGCACTCAACACAGTGATTTCATGATATGTATGTGTGTATGTATGTTGGTTGGTGTGGTTCTGTGCATGCGTTTTATTTACTTACGTACTTAAAAAATTAATTTCGTTACTCTTTGTATTCCTCAAATATATGGATAAAGTCATGGGTTGGCTACACCCGAATTTTTTTTCTTACCTCTACATTTTCTACATATTCCTACAGTGGAGTTTGTTAAAATGTGTTTTTATTGTTTCAGATGACTATTGAATGGTACGGGAAAGAGTTCAGTTTGGTTAGGTAATCATATATGTAGGTATTACATACTATAATATTTATAGTAATTACTATTTTACGATACGTATTTATGATACGATTATACTTAAAATCATTTGAGTTTAGGACTACTAGTTTGAATCCAATGAACAACCGAGTGAAGAATGAACCTTCGCAGCAAACTGCTATAGGCCAGTGAGTACATCTTCGATTGCGACGAGACATTCGTTTGGGTATTAGAGATTTTTAAGAGAGACTCGGTTCAAAGTAGGCCGGCGTCCACCAGGATCGATAACATAGACATAGGTGGTATAGGTTGTAGTGGTATGACATGCGGTATAGGCGATTACATTACGTACATACAATTTTTATTTATTTATTGATCATATTTGAAGGTTTACATATTTATAAACTTGTCAAGTTTATTTTTACATATAGTCCATCATCGTTGAATTGACATTTGAAATTTTAATTGTTTTCAGACTTTGATGACATCGCTTCTTGACATCTTGGACTGCGACTAGACAAATTCTTCGACGAGTTCGTTTTACTATCGCAGAATTCGCAAGTCGCAAGTTGCAAGTAAGACTCGGTTCAAAGTACCGCCAGAGCAGATCTGCGTTCGCCGTCGACCGAGATCGATAACGATTACATATTCATTTATTTATATACATGGGCGGGCGACATTTTAGGTCTTTTGTGATAACAAAATACCTAGGTCATTTTATTTGTAATGCTACTTTTGGAATATTATTTGTTGAATAGTGGATTTGGGGATTTGAGTGGCCTATGTGTAAAACAGAGCACTAATTGATGTTTAAAGACAATAGCTATTTCTGGCACCATCTGTTTATTGAATCTATAGCACCTACACAATTATCAAATTGTACTATTACATAGATGGAGATATAATACATGCAAGCCAAAGTAATTAGAATAATTATAAATATCGTTTATGAAATCCAAATATGCCACCAAGTTTATTTTGAAAAATTAAGTTAATCAACATCACAATTGTTCAAATCCCAGAATGAGCAAAATGTAAACATTATAAACTAAACTAAATTGTATATAATATGTAGACAATAAAAATTACATTTTTAAGTTTTAAAAGTATATTTCACATAAGATTGAAAACAACATAAAATACAAAGTACATTTAGCAAATAATTTATCAAGCTAAAATTTTTTTTTCCAGTAACTCAACGAGTTACTGAAAAAAAAATTGTGTATTATGGAATTGTGTCGAATTGACGTGTTTCAACACGTCTCTGCTATTTCTATCTATTTTTCTGACCGATTGGCTCGCTATTTGATTTATTTGATTGTTGTGACTTTTGTGACATTCGTGACTATTTGTTTGACTGTCTAACTGTTTGTGGCTGTGATTTTTTTACTTTATCCTAATCGGATAAAGTATTGTGATCGTGCGAAAATTCGACTTCGAGATTTTTTTTTCTTGTGTTCGTGAATCTTTATACGTTTATATGCACGTATGTATATTATTGTCACAAAGTGAGTGCATTGAATAAATTCGTTATATTTAATAAATCGAATATAATAATAAATTCGAATATATTAATTTATTAATAATTTTTGAATATAATAATAATTTCGAATATTCGTAATAAATAAATAAATTTGTAATATAATTGTAATATAAATTTTAGAAATTGGATTATAATAAATAAATTGAATATACCTATATAATAATGTCTGATAACAGTGATAACCATCTCATTAGGGCACGGGCCCTACACAAGTCAATTAAAAACATTCTGGGGACAAAAGCAAACATTTTAACCTCTGCAAAAAAGTCGCACCTACTATCTGCTGTAAGCGAGATCATTGTTGAGTTTGAAAGAGTGGCCGAAATCTGCTCGTTGAATTCAAAAGCATTACGAGCCATTGAGTCTATTACGTCCGGTAAAACGTCTGTAGTACAGTCTGCAGTGACAGCTGTCCTAGTGACTCCTGCCTCAACTTCGATTCAGACTACGGTTCTGACTCCGGCTGCTGTTCGGATTCTGTCTTCAGGTCGGACTCCAGCTTCGCTGATGACTGCAACTCCGGCCTCACCTCCGGCTTCATTTTCGGCCGTACTTACGGCTTCAGCTCGGACTCAAGCTTCACCTACTGTCGAACTTCCGGCTATCGTTCAGAATTCTTCGTCAATTTCGACCTCACTTCCGGCTTAACCTACTTCGGAACTCACGGATGTACTTCCGTCTTCACCTCCCGTTGCGGATCGGCAGAATTATGATGATGTGCTGCCCTCATCTCCGGTGACGCAGATCCAAGGAAGCACGTCTCGTACAACTAGAAGGATTATTCGTGGCACGGGTGGGGCTGATAACTTATTGGTGGCCGCACAGCGAAGGAAATTCCTTCACGTATTTTACCTGAAGAAGGATACTTCAGAGAAGGCTCTTGTCGACTATATCATACAGAAACTGCCATATTGCGACCCAATTGTGGCAAAGCTTGTGACTAAGAATGATTATAGTTCTTTCAAGGTATCAATACATGAGGATAACCTGAATGATTTCCTGTGTCCCCAGATGTGGCCATCTGGAGTGGCCATTAGCAGATGGAAATTTCGTAGAAGCTATACACCCTCAAAAGCATAGGGTGCGCATGGATCCCCGTTTCACGATCCTTTATCACGTAAGGGGTCTAAATACTAAAGCAGTTAAATGCTTAGCATCCGTTCTTTCACAGGATCATGATTTCATCGCACTTACTGAGACCTGGCTTAATAATTCGATGAATGACGCTGAATTGTTCGATGATAGATACCAGGTATTTAGAAGAGATCGAGGCAGCAGAGGAGGTGGTGTTCTGTTGGCTGTCCGCACTGATCGTGTGCGATCTGTACGCCCCCTTAATCATCTCCACACCTTCGGTGAACATCTCTGGATCAGTATCGAACTTCCCCGTTCTTCCATCATAATTTGCGTGCTGTACTTTCCTCCAAATCAGTCTCGAACCATTTCAGATGCATTCTTTAATACATTACAAGAAAATTGCATCTACTTGAGTCGCAAAAAATTAATTATTCTAGGTGATTTTAATACTGAAGCATTGCATTATTTAAACAATGATATTTTGAATATTTGTGAACTCTTTAATTTGATTGATGTAAATGTTGTTAATAATGTATTTGATTCGAAATTAGATCTTGTCCTTACCAATCTGAATTATGCTAAAACCTGTAGAAGTGATGTATCTATTGTACCCGAAGACCAGTACCATCCAACGCTTGAAATTGAATTCCATCTCAACTCTGCTGATTCAAGTTCAGATGGGCTTCAAGGTCAATTTCATATGTCTTCGCGTGAGAGTGGTTGGATATTCGGTGATGTGGATTTTGTAGATCTGAATTCGGTTTTGCTGGGTTCGAGCTGGGGGCGGGTTTACGAGTGCACTGACGTTAGTTCTGCTCTAGCACTTTTTTATGAATTAGTATACTCGTCATTCGATGAATGTTTTCGTAAAAGACGTCCTAGGATAAATAGCAGAATTTACCCAAAGTGGTTCTCAAGCGAGTTAATTTCCATCCTCAAGGGTAAATACAATGCTCATAAACGTTGGAGAAAGTTTAATAATCCCGCTGATCACAATGAATTTCGCAGTTTGCGCGCTCAATCAAAAGATTAATCTTATCTTGCCACAGCAATTATATAAAAATATGTGAAAATGCATTGCGCAGTGATCCGAAATCTTTTTGGAATTTTGTGAACGCAAAACGTACTACCCAATCTAAACTGTCAATTATGTCTAAAGGAAGTGAGACTTTCGAAGGTCCCGAAAGCATTGCCATGGGCTTCGCTCAACATTTCCAGTCAGTGTTTTCTGACTCTCCTTCCTCGTTTAATTTCAGTGATGGTTGTGGTCTCTCATCGTCTCCATGGTCACCCACTTTGATAATCAACGAATTTGACATTTGTGATATGGAGTATGGTTTCAAAAAATTGAAATCAATTAGATCTTTTGGTCCAGATTTGATACCGGATTTCATTTTAAAAGGCTGCCAATTAAGTCTGTCAAATCCACTTCAATTTATCTTTAATTTATCGCTGAAGACGTCGTCATTCCCAAACTCATGGAAATGCACGAAAGTCACGCCGATTCACAAGAAGGGTGATAAATCGCTAATTGACAATTACAGACCAATTGCCATAGTTTCTTCGCCAGCCAAGTTAATGGAAATCATTTTACATACATACATCTACCATCATGTAAAACCATTTCTCATTGACCAACAACATGGTTTTCGCCCCGCCCGGTCTACAACAACTAACCTCCTGTCTCTCTCCAACTTCATCACGAAATCGATGGACTCAAACGTTCAAGTTGATGTGGTTTATACTGACTCAAAAAAAGCGTTCGACAAAGTCGATCATAGTATTCTTATCCGTAAATTGTTTGATCTCGGTTTTTCATATAATATCACAAAATTGTTTGTTGATTATCTGAGTGGGCGTTGTCAATTCGTGAAATATGAATCTCAATATTCCAATGTGTATCCCACATTCTCTGGAATACCACAGGGTTCCAATTTGGGTCCATTGTTGTTTCTTATATTTATTAATGATATCCATACAGTCATTTCTAATTCCAATCTGTTATTGTATGCTGATGATCTCAAGGTGTACAGAGATATTCGAACGACAGCAGATTTCACTGCTCTGCAAAATGACTTAAATTCGCTGTGGGAATGGGCATCTGATAACCATTTACCATTTAGCATAGAGAAATGTCATGTCGTTTCTTATTCCCGATCTCTTGCACATTTAGTACATCCATATAGTCTTGGTGGAAATATATTAGAAATGAAACTTTCCACAAGTGATCTCGGGATTACGTTTAAAAGCAGGTGGAAGTTTGTGGTGCATATCTCAGACATATGTAACAGGGCGTCAAAGATGCTAGGATTCGTCGTGCGTAATGCTCATCATTTCAATGATATGAGGGTATTACGCCTTCTTTACGACACTTTGGTCCGCAGCATCTTGGAATCTGGTTCTATTATATGGAATCCCAGAGAAGTCAAGTATAATTTACAGATTGAAAGAGTTCAGCGGAAATTTCTCCGATACCTATACATGAGACAATACGGCTACTATCCCTCACTGTATCCTAGTGCTTTTGTTCTAGGTACATTGGGATACAGCACTCTGTCATCTCGTAGGGATAAACTCCTTGTGAATCACTTCTGTAATTTATTGAGAGGTGACATATGCAACCCACCAATCCTCGAGGAGATGAAGTTGTGGGCTCCTGCACACTTCCGGGAGTTGCGTACGCGTCAATTGTTTCAGGTTGTCAGAGCGAGAACCGGTGTCCTTGCTGACTCGCCCATTGCTCGAGCCATTCAATGCCTCAATTCACTTGCGCAACATTTGGATATTTTTTGCGCTACGCAGCATCAGATCGCCACATTTCTCATGCACTTTAAATTTTAATTTTGTTTGTAATAATTTAATTTATTTATAATTGATTTGCTGATTTTATGTTAACTTTTAATTTGATTCTATTATTATTATTATTTAATTTTATTATTATTAATACTTTCTAATTATTATTTAATTGTGTTTAATTTAAATTTAATGTAATTCGATTATACATATATATATATATATATATATATTTTTTTTTTACTACCATTATTTTATATATAATGTTTTTTTTTCATGTCTCGCCATAGTGACGAATTGGGAAACCTGTTATGTCACTATGGTATAATTTGTAAATAAATAAATAAATATGAGTTTCACGGGTATTCAAGAAATATTACTTTTTGATTCCTTATTATCAGAATGTTTAATTTAATAGAATATATGTTAAGCCCGCCTTGAGGAGTCACCATCCATCCAAATACTGCCTCCTCAAGACCCTCCCCCCCCCCCCCAAAGAAGAGACCTTTCATTGGAGAAATAACCACAACGAATAGACCTTTCGTTTGAGACAACAGTTGTCCAGCAAATAATAAATTATTGTTATTAATGCTGAAGCAACTGCACAACTGCACTGCTTTTAAATATAAAACTATAATTTGTTAATAAAATAGTAATTACTATAAATATTATAGTATGTAATACCTACATATATGATTACCTAACCAAACTGAACTCTTTCCCGTACCATTCAATAGTCATCTGAAACAATAAAAAAAACACATTTTAACAAACTCCACTGTAGGAATATGGAGAAAATGTAGAGGTAAAAAAAAAAAAGCATGTATCTATAGGTATGTATAGGTAAATGCATGCATACATATATCTACATAAATTATTATTTTTTTTAAATACAATAAAATCTTTTAAACCATCGCAAGCTTCACGTACGGTAGCGCTGCTATTCGTGATATCCTGGTTGGGTTGGGCAGCAGAGGTAATTTTATTGGCGGGGACACCTTGTGATAAGGAGAGTATTTATAGGTACAGAAACTATTTGATGAAGTGGATTATGCTGGAGATTGAAACGGTATAGAAGGAGGGGGGGTGAGTTTAGAGTAAAAGCAGATTGAAGCGATAATTTGTCCATCCTGGCATAAGAAATTATTTTCGAAATAAATTTAAGGGCTATACTCTGCTGAAATGTATTTAGATCTTTCAAATGTGTTGCGACATATCTCCCAAATGTGTCTGGCGCACTTTCTGGTTCAGGTGACAAAATTTTTTGGATGCTATCTACCAGTACTTGCCGATTGTTTATTAAATTTTTGCGAATTTTTTTCGTAGCCGGTGCTTTAAATACCAAAGAATCCCTTTGATAGCTTTGTTCAGATACCTACAACTGAATATAAATAAATGGAAAGAAACAGCTAAAACTTAGACGGTGCGAGAAATAGTTATTGTCTTTAAACATTAGTGCTCTGTTTTACACGTAGGCCAGGTAAAACAAAGCACTAATTGGTCGACGACGGACTACTTTGAACCGAGTCTCTCTGATATCAAAATAAGTTTCGTCGCAGTCGAAGATGTACTCGATGGGCTATATCAAAGTTACAGTTTGCTGCGAAGGTTCATTCTTCACTCGGTTGTTCATTGGATTCAAACTAGTAGTCCTAAACTCAAATGATTTTAAGTATAATCGTATCGGCTGTCGGCTGGCATCGTTCGTATATGGGAGCTCTGAGCTCGTTAAGGTCAAGGTATACCATAGCAGGGAATACTTGGAAGGTTATACGACTATCTGCCCTGCTCTAGAAGTAAATCATTGATGTGTTAACGTAGTTCAATTATTGGTCAATTTTACCCTTGACTGACGTTTCAATATGTCAACAATGCACATATACACGCTTCTCCAATACACTCTCAGGGAGGCGATTGTCAAACGGTAGGAGGTACAATCACTGGGGGTACCACTTCCGGCGTGCGGCTAACAGACAAGTACCCGCTTCTCCAATACACTCTCAGGGAGGGGATTGTCAAACGGTGGGAAGCACTTTTGTTGGTACCCCTACTTCCGGCGGGGATATAAACGACAAGAACCCAATTAACCATATTAAAATACTATTAAAGCGTTTATGTCAGATGAACAAGCTTAGAACGTTCTATAAGTAGGCGTTTAGTGGTTTTTTTTCGAAAATGATAACTTTGCATTTGGCCATTAATTTTATTGTATTACGGCCAAAGTTTTTGACACATTTGACGTTTATTCGGTGTTTGTTGGAGATATCTCAAAACGTTTTGTCGCAAAAAAAAATAAAATTCATCGAATATGGAGGATGCAGATTCATTACTGTTCTTAAAATTGATTGATCTTGGATGGTTAGTTTTTCTATAGAAAAAAGTTTGCAATATTAAAGTTTGTAATGAAAATATTTGAATGCTAGTAAATCCTCGTCGACAGTGTCATCGGGTGTTTGTATGAATTGTTGAGGTTATATAGCTTGAGCTTTTCGCGCAACACGTGCCGTGTTTGTGAGAGCGTTCCGCTGCTGGGCTACCCAGCCGGTCGGTCAGGCAGATTCCTGCGCTACTACACATAGTAATTTATTTTATTTCAGCGTGCTGCCGAATAATATTGAAAATTTAAATAAGCTGCCACATAACTTTGCTTTACCGATTGCACAAAAATGTCTCGATAAAATTAATGGGGAAGACGAAGATACCTCAATACCCGAAAGCAAAGGAGATCAAGTACTTCTTGCATCTAAATTAGCCACTGCTTGTAAGGTAACAATTCATACATTATTAAAATTAAAATAAACTACAACATGGAATGTTAAATAAAATTGCCATTTTAATAGGATTTGGGTTATGAAAGTGAATTGGGGTACGATCTTTTTATATATCCCAATGAACATGATTTACGAGCTCTCCTAACATTTTTACTAAATAAACTTTCAATTGAGTGTAAAACGCAAGTTAGTTTTGATTTGAGAGATCTTACTCTCATGCAAAAGATATCGCAAAAGATGAGAGAAGAACTGGAAAAACCATGGATTCCGTTGTATTGTAAACCAAAGGGGTTTAATGTGTGCTCAGATGGTATTTGGACGCGAGATGGGTGTTGCTATGCTGAACCATTCCAAACAGTTCCTTTTAAAATTACTAGAGACACCAAGAATATGACTGATGGTAAATTTGCAATTTTTACTCTGGACCGTTAAAGTTTTCAATATAAAATTAATTGAAGTATTTTTCCTTTCACAGCATTTGTAGATTATTGGAAAAACAATGTACCAAATGACGGTGATTTAATTAATAGCTTGAAAAAATCTTCAGAATCAGCGATTCAAGCCGACATTATACTCAAGAAAATTAGATCCAAAGGGGGCTTTAACTTTCATTTATTAAGTTCGTGTCCGGATAAGATGGAAGAAGTTACCGCGGAAGAAACTGAAGAGATTTCACAAGAAAACCCAGCCGAAGTGATTGATATCGAAAATTTAAATATTGATACATTGTATGATAAGAATGAAAGAAATGTTATATTCCATGCATTATTTTCGAATGAAGAATCTCACGGTGAAAAAGTCAAAGCATTGGAAGACAAATTAAATTACAACATGTCTAGCATCGAAGAAAAAATAAATGCCGAAAAAGTGGTTATTGCAGAATATGAAGAAATAGCAGCTGTTCAAAAATTGGAGGTAAGATGAACTGAAGTTTTTCAAAATACAAAAAGTTAGATACATCAGTCTAAAAATGAAATATTCATTGAATGTGTATTGAACAGGTGAAGGATAACGAAGTCGAAATCTTAGAAAGTAGAATCAAAAAGAAAGCTCAAAAGTTGAAAAAGGTGAAGAGGAACAGATCACACTTAATTATGTCCCCCGATAAGGAGCGGTAAATAAAATTCTATACATACATATGTATATACAATTTTCACTGTATTTTTTGCAATAATTTCATAATTTCGCAGATTAATACGTGCTAATGATGTAATTGAAACAATCGACCGTCTATCAAGGATAAAATCTGACACGAGCAATATGATAACCAATGTGAACTCTATTCAAAAAGACATTAACAGAATCAATGGAGTTTTAGACAGGTCTTTTGTCGTCGCTGATGAGATGATTTTTAAGGTGATATTTGTAATATTAAGTCAATTGTGTGATAATTAATTAATATTTTTTCCACAACTATTATTTGTGAATATAATTTTTTCCCTTCTCTTTCTGTTATTATAAAACTACATAATATATCTTTTGTTAATTTGTTACAGGATGCTAAAAAGGATGAATTTGCTAGAAAGACTTACAAGTTAATAGCCAATGTTCATACAGAGTGTAACGAACTGTGCAATATGGTAAAAGAAATTGGTGTGTTTACGAGAGACGTTGTTGTTCTAGAAAAGAATGTGGAAACAGCACAGCGTAAAAATACTAAAGAAAATTTGGAGAGAGCAACCTCAGATTTGATGAGTTTTTCCAGAAAAGAATTAGAAAATAAATAAGACTGTTTTGTTAAAATTAATTTTATGTTATAGCTACATATTTTTTATCTATTACTATTTATCTATATTATGAAAATGCATGTAACAAATTGTAATGATTATTTTTATTATCTTCGATGTACTTCAGGGGGTATATAATTTTCATTGACAATTTTCCTTCCCTTCTTTTGGCCAATCCAACGTTTGCGAAATCGTGATTTTTTTATTTGGATTCTCAGATCGACTTCTTCCTCATTATCAAAGAACCAAAGTTTTTCATCAATTTCTTTCAATGTGTCTTCTCTAGTTTTCCTTTCCTCTGATTTTCTCAAGTTTTCCAATCTTTCTAACTGTTCTTGCAATTTTGTACCTCGTAAAACTTCCCACGAGTTCAGTATCTGTAAAAACAATTAATTTTGTATTGTTCAAGTACAATTTTATAAAAAAATATTTTTAGCATATATGTATGTATGTACAATGTACATGTCACATTGTAGAGATAGAGATGACTCGCGAGAGTGAGATGACTCGCGAAATATGCTACAAAAATAAAAGCTGTCTAATCTGTTTGTTTTTTTTTTCATAATTTTAATATTTTGTATGAAGCTCGACTTACGACCAGCTCGTAGGAACGTAAGTCGGGGAATACCTGTACGACCAATGCATATGACCAATGGATGTTGAATTCAAGAATGTTACGCAATATCCAATGCACACAGAAGCATGGAAAGATGTATGCTCGGTACAACAAGAAGAGATCGAAAGAGGAATACATGGGTAAGAAGCATGATCAAAGTGGTAGATATAGCGGAACGTGTGAAAAACGTGCCTGGACACATACCGAGAAGAATGGATAGCAGGTGGACGCGTGAAATACTTGAATGATATACGAGAGGATGTGGAAGAAAGCGGTGAAGACTAAGTTGACGGATTGCGAAGAATGTGTGGCGTCAAGTGGATGCAGATCGCCCAAGACAGACAGGAATGGATGAGGATTGGATGGTGAACTGTGAATGGCGATATAATATATACCTGAATATGGTCATTGATTTCATTTTTTTCATGCTCATCGATGGTTTTCTTTAGTTGTTTTGTGATTTCATCCTCCATACTTCCATCACGAGTTGGAATACTCTTTATCGTCGACAACAAGTCATTCATCATTTTTAAACCTTCGACGTCTGCATCGTCGTAATTTTCCACCACATGCTCTACAATTGCGAGAGTCTCTTTGTATATTTCCCCTTTTTTGACCAACTTTTGTACAGCACTTTTGGCTTTATCGAACTTTTTATAGAAAACCCACCCCAAGAGATCGCAATCGCGACTAGTCGACTCGTCCCTCTTCGACGTAATCATAGCCAATGTCTTGCCAGCAATCATCCTATCATCAGTCAAATCAAAATGATCGTCGAAGAAAGGATTCCTCAAGAAACCGACTCTTATTTTTATCTCTTCTACCTTTTTCTTTCGAGTGGGAGCCTTTTCAACTTCTTTGACTATGGGGACTTTAACGGGCAGGGGTAGTTGAAGGTATTTGAATACGGAATAGAGAGCTAGCTGTTCGGTGATGGGCCCTTCGAAGTTTTCTTGGAGCATGAGGAATCCGGCAACCTTAGCGGCAGACGGATAGTCTTGTCGTTTGAGGAGTTTATCGAAGAGCATGTTGGCAGTGAAGCGATCTAGGAAGACGCCATAGTTGAGACGATCGTCCAATATCTCCAGTAATTCAGACATAGCATCGGCGTCAGAGTATACCCTGATGGCAGCATAGTTGGTGGAGGGTAGTGTGAGGTGAGTGTGAGCAGAGGACCGAGCCTTGTGCAAAAGATCTCGAACCTCACCCAAGTGCTCAGGTCCTGCGCAATGCATGAACACGTCTACATCCACGAGGCTGATGGCTTGTTCTTGATTAGCCCTAAACTCCAGACGACTGTAAAGGTCGTCAGGACGAGCTGTCTTGACAGGACTCCCCTCGGATCGACTCGTCCAGGTCTCTTCGCATCCATAGCTGGCCGATAGGAAGTTTCGCCGGCTTACTTTCGTTCTCAAGATATTTAACCTTAAAGCACGGCTCCACATCCTTTTGACGTTTCGCCGAGTCGAGTCTGATTTGGTCATAACGGTGCGTTTTGACAAATAGATACTTCGCGTGGTATTATATTCAATCGTCAAGTATTTTTGCACAATAAAAGCAGTAAATGTCGAGTATTTATTGTAAGTAATCAGATAAATGGTAAGCGCTCAGCAAGTAATCATTTTCAATCTCTCCAGTCCTCTTTCATTCCTATCTGTCTTGAGCAATCTGCATCGACTTAACTCCACACATTATTCTCAATTTATCAGCCCATCGTCCACTCGGTCTACTTTGCTTTCTTTCACATCCTCTCTGATACCATTCCAGTATTTATCGCTTCCATCTATGTATACATATCTATGTCCAACCCATAGCCACTTCAACTTTTTACATGTTCCGCTATATTTGTCACTTTGGTCATACTTCTTACCCATTTTTAGCGGAGCGGATGTTGGGGTCACCAGTGTAATGTAGTAGATATTGATATGGTGAAGTATCCGTCACTATGTTAATTAAACTTGTGATAGAAGTTTAAAAGTATTTATTTTGACAACTTTAAGTACAGTAGGTGGTACAGGTTTGATGTAGTCGTACAGAAGTGTAACTAGAACGTGGATGCGTGCGATGAATCATTCGCGTACCGTCCAGATTACTGTGTCCGTGAAGATGTATTCCGAGTCAGGATCCGGCGTAGGGATGCGCTATGACGAGTACGGAGTAGTTGTCTTCAGTGGAGAAAGTTGTAGCAGTGACATCGATGGTCAACGATGGAGGTGGCTCATGTGACTCGTGATGGCGTTGGCTCAGCTAGTGTGGTCAGAGATGACTGAGAGAGAACTGACGATACGGGACTGATCACCGTAATTTATATTACACTAGCTAATATAATATAAAATAAATAAATAATTAAATAAGTGCGAATTTGGGAGCACTAACAGAAGGGGGAATCGTGTGTGAAGTTTATTGATAGACGAAATTCTTTTACCTCAAGTTTTATTGTTATGTGAAATAGGTCAAATTTAATGGGTTCACTTTTGAGTTTCCTTGTGTCCATACTGGATTGCACGTGTTGATTCGGGGTGCTCTTTGTTTAAAGCGTAGCTGATGTCTTTGTTCCCAAAGCGATAATGAATTTATTGGTTCGCGACACGTGTTGTTTATGTCTTTGCTCCAAACATGTTTGTAATTAAACGTGCGTTGACGCGAGTCGTGATTCCTACACATCTATTCCTCTTACGATCGCTTCTTGTTGTCAGCAAGTTATTGGCAACAATTATTAAAGATGATGCCTAACCGACGCCAACCCCGTGGTTTTTTTGTATAGAATTTGACGAGGGTAGGAGGGGTGCGGGGAGCTTTGTGGCCAGGGCCAGCTTTCAATTCATCTGTCATATTCTATACAAAAAAAAACCTCACAGGTTTGGCGTCAGCCAGGTCGACGCACTCGCGAAACCAAGCCTTTATAGATCGTGTCGTGGTGTGGAATCTACTATCTATCAATTAAGGTTAGTTCAGAAATTTATTTTTGACGACTTTTACATTGTTTAGGTTATAGTTTAACGAAGCTAATATATATATTTAAGAAGAAGTCTGTGTGAGCGAAGATGGTATGGAATGCTGTTGAACAATTAGGGTGCGCCGGTATTTGAGTTCCCCACTCTGCGTTTGGGGGCTGCCATTGTGAATAATGCGGGAGCTGGAGTATGTAGATAATTTCCACAAATATCATTTTTTACTGGACATTTCGAATAGAATACTGCATAAAATACTGGGTAGTAAATCAAATTATGCCCCCGCGACATTTTCTCGAATGTTTCGTCTCTATTAATTCTTTTTTTCTATTTAGTATTAGTGTTTCGTTTATATTAATCTGCTTTTTGCAGACTCGATAGACTCTGCGGCCGTACCTGGGATCTGGGCTTCCGAGAGAGGCAGTTGGGGTATGACTGTATGAGGCCGTTTTCAAAAACTGTGTTGCATATGCATCTAGCATTTGGGCATCATGCACCCTTTTAGTTATCGTACGTCGAGCCCTTAATAGTGGGCAACGTGAGCCTCTCATTGCTCTGACAAACGCTTACCGTACTACACCTACTGATGCGCTACCGGTTCTTGCTGGGGTTCTTCCTCTGGACCTGAAAATTCAGACCAGAGCTGCTCGGTCAAGTGGCTCGGCTGCTGCCGTCGTGGCGGGAATTCGTTTCCCCTCAACCACCCAAGAACAGTATGTAAAACCCCAGTACTGGAGGAGCTTACTGTTACCCATTGAAGAGACTGCCTTTGACGCCTGGCAGAATCGGTGGGATCGTTCACCTCGAGGCAGACAGACATATAAATCTTTTCCACTAGTCACAGTAAGAATTAAGCGAACTTGGTTGACGCCAAATTTTTGGACCAGCCAATTCTTGACTGGTCATGGGAGTTTCAACCATATATGTACTGGTTTATTTGGGTCTGTCTGCCAGTGCTCGTTTCCAGAGTAGGTTGCGGATCACATTCTGTGGTCCTGTCCGGGTATGGGCTTAGAGCGTGGTATTCTCCTTGGAGCTACAAAATAGCTCAGAGCTTTTGCACCATGGCAAATTGGTTGCGGATAAGGGGTCTTTCAGAGCCTTTGAGACTTTCGCCCAATCTTTCGGGAAAAAGTGCGCCGTTGGGGAATACAGTATTCCCCAACGGCGCACTTTTTGTGGCGGACCATATGTAGTATTCTGAATACTACATATGGTCCGAGCCCATGAAAGTAAAAAAAAAAAAAAATTGTTTTTTTTTTTTTTTTTGTGTCTTCTTTATTTTATTTTAGCAGAGATGCGCGGTTGTTCCGGCCTTACTGGACAACCGTCTGTCCCCAACGGAAAGGTCAACAGACTATATTCGTTGGGGGTGGCCTCATGTGAGGGTCTTGGGGAGAAAGGGCGTGGAAGTGTTTCTCTTATATATATATTAACTATTGTAAGCCCGTTGAATATCAACGCCCGCTGAATTTTAAATTACGTAAAGCGCTTTTTTAGAAGAGATCCCCACTACTTGATCGCACGGTTTTAAGTAACAAAAAAAATAATAGTTTTTATAGCGCCATCTATGTATGATTAGCAGAGTCACGATCCCTTGTATAGGTAATGTTAAAAAAAAAAAGGACCAAATCAACAACGGGCCGTGGCGTATGCGTTAGCGCGATTACTCCCGACCTGGCGTCCCGGGTTCGATCCCCACTCATTCTGGTTTTTTAATTATTTTTCCTCATTTCCTATTTATTTTAATTATAGGTAAAAAAAAGGACTAAATCGACCAAGGGCGATAGAGTATAGCGTTAGCGTGATTACTCTCGAGCTTGCGGTCCTGGGTTCGATCCCCCACTCTTTCTAGTTTTTAAATTATTTTTCCTCAGCGAGCGTTATCAGTAGACGGACAGACGGATTTCGGCTATTATATATATAATAATATGTAAAATTTCATTAGATTACTAGAATTACTATAATACGTAGTAGTGCAAGGGTCTGCCTATTTGGGTAGCCGCGGAACGCTTGCATACACTCACAGCACGGGTAGCACAAAGACCTCGCATTTTTGCTATATTTTGAACTACTAAATTACTAAAATATCGGTATATCTGTTACAGTTAAAGTGTGTACTTAGTTTATGTATGCATTCACTAGTTTATATATATTGTCTAGCTAAGCCAGTTACAGTATACACGGGAGAATGAATAGACATATTTTCTAGTCAATTCAAACATTAACCATGATGAATTATTTCATGTAGAAATTAATAAATGAAACATGCTTCAGATACCAGTCGTCCTGCAGCTGAGATAGGGATGACTGTGAGTATAAAGGTTCCGGAAGTAGATAGCTTTTTAAAAAACAATAGATGTTCGTGCGCGAAGACAAACTTTTGTGCAATTTGAAATGCCATACAAGAATGTCGTGCTGCAATAAATGACGTTTTACTACCGTTTGTCTGAGTTTATATACTTACTAGTTAATTCATACATTGTCTTAGTTCAAGTAAATGTGGAATGTAATGTGAGCTTTAACTAGAACTTTTAGGAAATGCATACATTGACGAGATTTAACACATTAACTGCAACATATACAAAATGATAACCACCATCCGATGACACCGTCAATGGGCATCGACTAGTTTGTATATAATGCTTAAAAATGCGCCACAAGCAAGATTTTATTCACAAAATAGTATATTGCTTTTATCGAAAGTAAGTATTATTAAATAGTTACCAACTACATCGTACTTTGCGCTCATTTATTGGACAATGTGTATCCTTTCAAAAACTAGAAAGAGTAAGAAGTCCCAAACAATGGCAGATTATTTTATACAGGAAATAAATCAGAAGACAATTAGTCGTATATTTTGAAACTTTATTCTAAGAGTTTAAAAAAAAAGAAACACATCACTACGTATTTACAATGATCGGATAACCTTTCGTTTTGTCATTTTGTGGAGCCAGTCTTCCAGTAAAGTTGGGGCTGGTTTATCATTAACGGGATAGTAGTTTTTGGGCGGTTTTCCTTCTTCTAAGCGTACGAAATAATGACAGTATCTATACATAATTTCTCCCGATCTACCCTTGGCGTGTCTTCGAAATCCTTTGATGACAGTGCCCTTGCTCGCCAACGACTCGGCTGTGAATAAATTACAGTTTTATAACTCTCCAGAATTTCGGTTGTAAAATTACAATATAAAAAATGGCTACTCACCGATCCACAAGTTACTTTTAAATTCCACATTGTGGTTATCGACTGCCAATTTCTGAGCTTCTAGTATGGTTTCTTTGACGTCTACGGCGCCTTTCTTATTTACAAAACTTAACTGTTTTATCGCTTCGTCGACGGACATTCCGCGCACAAACGAAGCTACATACCACATTTTATCGGGGCTATATTTGATATTAGTCCTTTGATGACATACAAACTGAAACAAATCCAAAAAAATCTTTCAATACTGTATACGTTTGAGGTACATGAATCAAGTCCTGAGGCCCCGACCAACACCTAATAGAGGACATAATAAATAAATAAAATGGTTCGGCATATAATACTAACGGCGGCACGGGGGGTTTCATCAGGTTGTTGTGGCGGATAAATTGTCTTGTTGTATCTCAGGAATTTGCGTGGTTCAGTGCTGCGCGTCCATGCGGACAGTTGCGTGCTACACGAAAGTGGCCGTACAAGATCCTTCTGCGGAATTTTAGAGATGACAGGACGAACCGCACCACCAGCTCTCAACCAAGATCCAATCGAGGACCACATCGTCGTTCGCCGCTACAACATAACCTCAACTCACACCGCTGTCAAACGTCACTGTTGCCAACGTCACAATTCATTTTCAAGCATGTAAAGGTGTTTTTTTTAGAGATTTTTTTTTCGAATTCGCAACATTTTTTCCAGCGACAGCCAATTTGACAGCTGATAGCTGATTTGTGCTCGTTTGGGTTTGCCATTTTACCATGAATAGATTTACGCTAGAATAACGCTTGCAAATTGTGCAAATTTATTTTGAAAATCGTGGTTCAGTTCGCAAAACTTACCGTCCGTTTTACGGTCAACATAATCGTCCATCCGAGCAAGTAATTCGAATAACCATGGATCGTTTTCGCACCACGCATACTCTAATTGATAATACGCATCCGAAGAGACGTCATACAGTGCGCAGCGAAGAAGCTGTTGCTGCTGTGGAGTGTAGTATTGAGGAGGACCCGAATGAGTCCATTCGCCATCGTGCACAGCAATTGGAGCGGTGTCCATCCACTTTATGGAAGATTTTGCGGAAAGATATTGGTTTACGAGCTTACAAGATCCGGCTCGCAATTGAATGGCATTAATTTCGAAGGGCTGTGGTTTCAAAAGACGGCGCACATACCACACAGCGGACGCCACAATCAATTTATTGAAGGAAACATTCGATGAGCGCATAATTTCGCGTAACGGACCTGTGAATTGGCCCCCAAGATCGTGTGATTTAACACCTTTAGATTATTTTCTGTGGGGATATTTGAAGTCGCTAGTCTACGTCGATAAACCAGAGACGATTGACGACTTGGAAACCAACATTCGCCGCGTGTTTGCCGATATACGGCCCCAGCTGCTCAAAAAATTGGTCGAAAATTGGACTTCCAGATTGCGCTTTATTAGATCCAGCCGCGGCGCCCATATGTCCGAAATCATATTTAAACACTAATGGCATAAAATTATCTTTCAAATAAAGCCAATACCATGGCCATTACCATGATTTGTATGTGTTTTATTTCATTTTAAAGTTCTATATGTACCTCTAAAAAAAAAACAGCCTATATTTCTACATTATTCTTTTATGTTTAATGAATTTTGTACGCATAACATAGTCACAGTAGAATATCATATTGTAGAGATAGTTGATAGTTATTTATACCTAGGAAAATTGGTGAATATGACTGGATGTAAAGAATGAAACTAGGGCGGAGCGCTATTCGAAGAACGAACATAGTTTTTAAATCCAACATCCCACTATGATTAAAAAATAAGGCATACAATCAATGCCAGTTATGATGTATGGATGTGAAACGTGGATGCTAAATTCAAGAATGCTACGTAAGATCCAGTGCACACAGAGAAGCATGGAAAGATGTATGCTCAGTATAATGAGAAGAGATTGTAAGAGGAATACATGGGTAAGAAGTGTGACCAAAGTGGCAGATATAAGGTAGACCGAGTAGACGATGGGCTGATGAATTGAGAAGAATGTGTGGAGTCAAGTGGATGCAGATTGCTCAAGACAGACAGGAACGGAAGAGGATTGGAGAGGCCTTCATCCAACGGTGGATGGCGAACGGCTGAAAATGATGTTGATTCATTCCAGCGACTTAAATATGTCCCCAAGCACCGCATTGAATAATTTAGGAGAAATGATTTCTCCTTGCCGAACACTTTTCTCAATACCGATTTGCTCCGTGTCCTCAAAGAGATGAACCGAGGCTGTTGCCTTTTTGTAGATGGCAGCTAGCAGACTGCCGTACGGTTGCGTAGCGCCTCGTTTTGGGGGGGCATCCAGTACGGCTGTTTGACTTACTGAGTCAATCGCCTTCTCGTAGTCGACGAAACTTAAACATAGTGGTCGGCGATATTTGTTCGCGCGCTCAACCAATTCACTTACCACCTGAAGATGATCTATTGTGCTGAAATTGGCCCCGAACCCTGCTCGTTCCATGAGTTGATTAGAGTCGAACGATGTCTTCAACCGCTGCATTATTACCTTCGTGAAGATCTTGCAGACTGTGGAGAGTGAACAAACGGGACGGTAGCTTTTTTATGTCCGGCTTGTCCCCTGTCTTATAAATTAAAATTATAGACGCGTCGTTCCACAAGTCCGGAACAGTTTGCTCTAAAATACATGTAAATAATTTCGTTAGGATAGTGTATAGAGGGCGGCCTCCACACTTCAATAAGTCGATTTGGATATTGTTCGTCGCCGGGGGTCTTACCATTTTTGGAAGACTTGATCGCTTCCTCTACTTCGAATGGTAATACTTTAGGACCTTAAGTCGTCAAATAAATATCCTTAAACTATCACCACATGTTTAATTACTACGAGTGACGGATACCGCACGACGTCAACATCCGATCCGTTATAGAGCGATAAAAAATAAAATAAAAGACAAAGTGCAAATTGTGCAAGCGGATTTGGCCGGCAAGCGGGTTGCTTAGAGCAGCGCTATTCTGGAAAGTTCTTGCGGCCGCCGGCTGCGACTCTGGAAACTTCCCTACAAGGAGGGCCATTCGCCATTCGCCATTCGCCATTCGCCGGGAATCCGGCAGAGCGTGTGGACGTTCGTTGGCGATAGCGAGTGTCAACGGAGAGCGCGTGTTGCGGCTCGGCTCATCTCATCTCAGTGACAGTGACAGCGACAGTGACAGCGGCATCAGCGCAAACATGGCGGCCATGTCTGTGATCGGACTGGAGTTCGGCACCGACTCATGCTACGTGGCGGTCGCCAAAGCCGGAGGCATCGAAACCATCGCCAACGACTACAGCCTCAGAGCCACACCGTCAGTATTCGCCGCATTCGTCTATTTTGCACGTTGACTGTATCGCCACACCCGAACATAACCTCACTTGCGCAATGACGTTCCGGTTAACCCTTTCCGCTCCGACGTTTCGATTGCGTCTCGAAACGAACAGGTATGCCCGCGCGGTTTGTTCTATTCGTGACGTCACTGCGCTTGTCCCGATTCAATTTTCGCATTCCGCGTCGTTTTTCGTTTCGACTCGCCGTTTTCATCTCGATCCATTGTCTCGCATGGGGCGTGACTTAGCGTTCGATTTTTTATTCCCCCCCCCCTCCCCCCAATTAATTTTATATGTAGACGGACTTGGAACTTGCCTTGATATGAAGGTGATGTATGAATGGGTCAGTGCCAAAGTTTGTCCGGTACACGTTTACTAGACCTGTATCTCCGGTTGGTGGTGAACTCTTGTTTATTATTTGAACGGCTCACCGACAACCAAACGGTATGCATATTTTGGCTCAGCACCTAAGCACGAGTATCACTGGAGTATCTTAACCAAAGCAATAACAATAATAAGCATTGCATTCTTGTGAGAATTTCGCGGAAAACGTTCATGCTGGTAGTGCGTATGTTAATATGACGAAATGACACATTCAGTGTCTTCAGAATGAAAAAATGTCATTCAAAAGGCTATCAGACATTCTAGAAAGTCCTATCACTCCTAATAGGTTCTGAAAATATCCCAGAATCCTCCAAAAAGCTATTAAACTATCGAGAGATGTTTTGTAACCAAAAAAAAAAAGAATATTCTCGGCGAATAATCTTTTGGAGAATATTCTCAACTTTCAACACGACGTGTGTTTAGGTGGGGATCCGAAATATGCAAACGGTATAAGTCGACATCGTGTTTGTTATTTGTAAGGCGATACATTCATATAAACTTTTAGCATTCAGCAATATGCGAGCATTATAATTTTGATTCTGTGTCATTTTTAATGAAACTTTTTTGTCTATTGAAAATTAGTTGTGCCGACTTGCGCCGTTTGAATTTTAAGCCGATTTATTGGTCGCAAAAAAAAAATTCACATTTTCAACGATTAAAATTTTTTTTACTATTGACCTATGTATACATACATATATACGGATCATCATATTCTGTGTCCACTCTTTATTAAAAATAATTTAAGAACGCCAAATTCGTTCTGCTTCAAAGAATCTTTCTGCTCGCCTTTATTTCATGTCCAAGATTGCTCTGTAGTGTATAATCTTTAAGTCAAAACTAATTAAATAAAATTTCGGTTTAACTTATTCTATGTCCGTTAACCGGTCAGGATCCAGCATTTTTTGGATATACATAGAATACAGTAATTCGCATCAACTTCGATCAGCATTATATTATGGTTATATATAAGGATATTTTTAATTAAATTAAAATAACTTACGACTTGACAGGATTGTATCATTTAAAAAAACACGAGCTCTCGTATGTTTGAATGGCTCTGTTATAAAATTTGAAAAATGGACATATAATAAGATGATTCTTGGCCTTCAATGTGTAGTAAATATTGTGCATATGGTAACCATGGTCAACAATGCTCTTTGATATTGATTGTATGTTGTTTTGGACCAAATTAACCATTATAGACTTTGAGGAGTCTGTCCAAATGTCACAGGAGTGAGTTTTGTTCAGCCAGGTGGTTGCCAACCTTTGAAAAGAGAAGGGAGAAAAAGCACATGTTTTGAAACGATGAGCCTGGAATGAATGATTTGTATGGAATTATCACAGAAATTATATACATAGGATGACTTGAAGATGTCGAAAGTCGATTTTTTTTGTAGAGAATTAAGTATCCAACTCGTTTTATTTTTACATATGTATACAAAGGTGTGAAAGTTAAGCCTTTGATTATGCTCGTAGAAACTACGGCAATTAAGTTGGCTTAAGGTATAGATAAGCATTTCTAGAAACTACTTGGATATCTGTGTGCGTCTAATTAAGTAATGCATTACTTAGGATTACAGTGTTTCCAAGGATTTTCATTAGAATACTACTTCATTTGAGGAATAAATGAGTAAGAAGTATGACCAAAGTGGCAGATATAGCAGAACGTGTAAAAAAGTTGGTGGACACAGCAAGAAGAATGGATGGCAGATGGACGCGAGAAATACCATAATGGTATCCGAGAGGATGCAAAAGAAAGCGAGGTAGACCGAGTGAACGATGGGCTGATGAATTGAGAATAATGTGTGGAGTTGAGTGGATACAGATTGCTCAAGACAGACAGAAATGGAAGAGGATCGGAGAGGGCTTCATCCAGCAGTGGATGGTGAATGGCTGAAAATGATGATGACTACTTAATTTGTGAATCTACAGCAGATAGACGAGTATCGCAAGGTTTAGGTTTTGACATTTAACAGTGCTATCAGAATGGACGTATGATTTATTTTCTCGTATGCGTTATGAAAGATTCACCATTTCAACGTTAAGTTTGTGCAACTCTCATTGGAAGCAGGCCAAACCTTGAAAATGTTTTGATTTCTGTTGAATTCCCTTTGTAAATCGTCATATTAATGTTTCATACGTGGTGATCGATTCTATATATAGTATGGTTTGAAATTTTATCAACAATTTAAATTTATTGAAGTATTATAGTTAATCGGAAATAGTGGTGATGGAATTTTCAAGAAGGCCTGTGACTTCTACAATACTGACTAGACTAGGCTTATTGATATGTTATCAATTTTGATAAACAGTTCTGAGCTTCATGACCATCAAATGTGCAATTTGTATTAAAATACGCGATATATTCTCAACACCATTTGTCTAACAACTTATTTTTATGAATTTACTTGTCATAGATCTCTATGAACGAGTAAAAATCAATAAATTTTCAATACCATCAAGGAATGTTTAAAAAAAATACAATCAGTATGCAAGGAGTACTAGGTCATTAATTATTCTGACCTCCAATGTTAAAAATTAATTAGTCAACTAAGAATAGCAGCGCAAGATAATGATTGATCATTCAACCAAAGTTGTAGTGTGTTAAGAAATTTTGTAATGATTTATGTATTTGTTACAGATCATGCGTGGCGTTTTGTCCCACAAATCGAATTCTCGGCGTCCCCGCCTACAATCAAATGGTGACTAACATGAAGAACACAGTGACTTCTTTCAAAAGACTCCTGGGACGCAAGTATAATGATCCGTTTGTGCAGCAAGAGCTCCGCTATTTGCCATTTAGAGTTGAGGAGCGACCCGATGGTGGAGTAGGTGTCAGGGTTCACTATCTCAATGAAGATCAAGTCTTCAGTCCGGAGCAGCTGACGGCAATGCTTTTCACCAAGTTGAAGGAGACATCTGCTGCCGCCCTACAAACGCAAATTTACGATTGTGTAATCTCTGTTCCGTCATATTACACCAACACTGAAAGGAAGGCCCTTTTAGATGCTGCGAATATTTCTGGTAATTTTTTGTGTTCAATATCCTCTTCCTTATTCCCTAACTAATGTCATCACCATGATCATCATCATTTTCAGTCGTTCACCATCCATTGCTGAATAAAGGCTTCTCCAATCCTCTACCATTCCTGTCTGTCTTGTGCAATCTGCATCCATTTGACTCCACACATTCTTCTCAGTTCATCAGCCCATCGTCCACTCTGTCTACCTCGCTTTCTTTCACATCCTCTCGGATATAATTCCAGTATTTCTCGCGTCCATCTGCCATCCATTCTTCTCGCTATGTGTCCAGCACATTTTTCGCACGTTCCGCTATATCTGCGACTTTGGTCATGCTTCTTACCCATGTATTCCTCTTTCGATCTCTTGTTATACTGAGCATACATCTTTCCATGCTTCTCTGTGTGAACCGGATCTTACGTAACATTCTTGAATTTAGCATCCACGTTTCACATCCATACATCATAACTGGCAGTACGCATTGGTCGTATGCCTTATTTTTTAAGCATAGCCGAATGTTGGATCTAAAAACTGTCCATTCTTCCAAAAGCACTCTATCCTAGTTTCATTCTTCGTTTTATTTCTTCTTCTTTATATCTAGTCATATTCACCAATTGTCCTAGTTATTAATAACTATCAACCATCTGTGTACACAGGAAAATACATATTTTATTAAATTCCATTTTTTTTTCGGTTTAGGGCTGAACGTGTTGAGGCTTATGAATGAGACTACAGCTACAGCTCTAGCTTATGGAATTTATAAGCAAGATTTGCCTCCTGCCTTGGATAAGCCACGACATGTTGTGTTTGTCGACATGGGACATGCATCCCTTCAAGTTTCGATTTGCGCTTTTCACCATGGCGCACTCAAGGTTTTGGCCACATCGAGTGATCCCAATCTTGGTGGTCGCGATATAAATTTTGTGCTGGCGCAACATTTCTGCCAAGACTTTCAAGCGCGTTACAAGATCGACGTAAGAAGTAACTCAAAGTGTGTACTTCGGTCTTTGTCCTTATTGAATATAATGTAATATATTGTCGATGCTTAATGTTGTGCTTGTTTCACAGATCGTATGTGAGACTGTTGCAAGAGGTTGAGAAAATAAAGAAACAGATGTCGGCTAATAGCACTAAACTTCCACTGAACATTGAATGCCTTATCGACGAGAAAGATGTGAGTGGTGAAATGCAACGAAATACTATGGAATCTCTTTGTACGGAGCTGTTCCAAAGAGTTGAGAGAACGCTTAGAAACTGTTTACAGCAATCTAGTAAGTTGTTTTAGTGTTGTTTTGAAACGCAATTTTCTTTCCATTCCAGCTATGATATCGCATTTCATTTACAAACAATGCATTGCATGCGTAATAGTATACTATAAATTGAGGTCATTTGTATTTAACATGACCACCTTGAACGTTCGTAGACTGAATTTCTAAATTTTCAATTAATTTCAGAACTACGTCTGGATGATATTTATTCCGTGGAGATTGTTGGAGGATCATCGCGTGTGCCCGCAGTGAAAGCGGTTATCGAAAAAGTGTTTGGAAAGGCTCCATCCACATCGCTGAACCAAGTACTAATACAATTTGCTTTCCGTCTGTGGTTATTTCAATGATTCATCAATCTTTTTAATATTTAAAATCGATATTTTAGGATGAGGCAGTATCTCGCGGTGCTGCATTACAATGCGCCATTTTATCTCCGGCTGTGCGAGTTAGAGATTTTTCAGTCACGGATGTCCAACCGTATGCCATACGCTTGTGTTGGGATGCTGATATGGGAGATGACGGTGAAATGGAGGTATGTACATTTATTTTATTATATACATATATTTATACTTCAAGAAGAAGGCATACGACCAATGCGTACTGCCAGTTATGATGTATGGATGTGAAATGTGGATGTTAAATTCAAGAATGCTACATCAGATCCGGTGCACACATAAGTATGCTTGGTGTAATAAGAAGAGATCGTAAGAGGAATACATGGGTAAGAAGTATGACCAAAGTGGTAGATATAGCGAAATGTGTGAAGTGGATACATAGCGAGAAGAATGGATGGCAGATGGACGCGAAAAATACTGCAATGGTATCCGAGAGGATGTGAAAGAAAACTAGGTAGACCGAGTGGACGATGGGCTGATGAATTGAGAAGAATGTGTGGAGTCAAGTGGATGCAGATTGCTCAAGACAGACAGGAATGGAAGAGGATTGGAGAGGCCTTCATCCAGCGGTGGATGGTGAACGGCTCAAAATGATGATGGTGATATATATTTATTTGTGTTGATGTTTATAATTAATTCTTTTTATCACAGGTGTTTTCAACTAACCATGCGGCTCCGTTTTCCAAGTTGCTCACATTTTACCGTAAAGAGCCTTTTACTCTAAGCGCATACTATGCTGAGCCTGTACCGTATCCTCAATCTTTTATCGGTGTGTAAAGTTGGAATAGAGATATTTTTAATTATTGTCGTTCAAATTTAATAATTTTTAATTATTCATTTGTAGGAAAGTGGGTCATCAATGACATAAAACCAACAGCGGAAGGGGAGTCCCAGAAAATAAAAATAAAAATCAGAGTTAACATTCATGGTATCATTACTGTAGCCAGTGCTACTCTTGTCGAGAAGAAAGACGCCGTCGATAACGATAAAGACATGGACAGCCAAGAGAATGCGAATGCGGAGACCAACCAAGATCAGCCCATGGATAATTCTGCAGAACAGCAAAATGGCATGGATGATGCCGCTAATGAGGTGAGCAATCCGGCTACACCAGAACAGCAACAATCGTGGACTCAGAGAGTTGGCCAATGGTTTTCATCGGTACGTCCCTTGTTCGCCTCCTAGTGTCCGCTATGCCCGCTAAACATACACGCACCTTGACATATTTTCACCTGTTTTTTATTTTCATTATCTACCAAGTTTGACATTTATTACTATAAATTACTATAAATACACCGCATGGCAGTCCCCCTTCAAGTTGTTTTCATTGTACGTTAGTGTCTGATGTGCCTTCAGTGTCATTGACTACTTGAAAATATTCGTATAATATATTGTGAAATATATATAGTTCCCATAGTTGTTTCTTTTTCTTTTGCATGTGTCTCCTTATTTTGTGTGTGTATGTTTGCGGGTAGAGTGGCACTGATTTTTTGAGATTTCAAGTGTTCGACATGTTTTCAGGAAACTGGCGATAAAAAGGATAAAAGCAAGAATAAGAAGCAATCTGTCAAGGTGGAATTGTCTGTTAAAGCACAGTCATGCGGATACACTGCTCAGGAATTGAACGAGTTGTTAGAGAGAGAGGCAAGTTCTCGAGATCTTTGTAATTAATTATCAGTAGATTGGTTGAAAATAATGTAACGTTTTATTGGTTAGCTTACGATGCAAACTACTGATAGAAAAGAAAAAGAGCGTGCCGATTCTCGCAACGCTCTCGAGGAATATGTATATGAACTGCGAAATGCTATATCAGACGATGGCCACTTGCACCGATATACATCACCTTCTGAGAAAACAAGCTTCCTCCGCTTATTAGATGATACAGAAAATTGGTTGTACGAAGATGGAGAAAATTGTGATAAACTGGTATTTAATGTTCAATGATAGTGTATGATTTTTGTATGATAGTGTTTTTTTTTTCAAATATCCACATTTTTGTGTTTTAATATTTTCAGGTATATAATGATAAGTTAGGCGAGTTGAAGAATTTGGGTGAACCAATTAAGACAAGATGTATGGAATACGAGTCAGAGCCTGAAGCTCGGGATGACTTTGTTCGAGCTGTAATTACTACTAAGGAAATAGTTGACTTATACAAGTAAGCTGTTGTTTATGCGGTTCTAGATGATGAATGAATTTGATACATATTCACGAAATATTTGTGTATGAATTGCACATTTTTGGCATATCTACAAATGATGAATATGTAGCAAATGCACACATCATATGGAGCTGAATTTACATTGCATGGGTAAATCTCTTTTTGCAAAAAATTTTATGCTTATCAAATTAAATTATAGGAAAGGCGATGCTAAATATTCACATTTGGAGGATGCAGATATTAGCAAAGTAATAGAAGCAGTTGACAAGGCTGATAAATGGATAACGCACGTTCACGATAAAGTTCGAGAAACTCCGAAGTGTCAGATCCCACCGTTTACTGTAAATCAAATAAGACAAGAAAAACAGGTATATATTTTAAACGTATTTGTTTACTGGGGTGTAAATAAATATAGACATGTGTAATTGAACTTCACTTTTTAATTTTTCAGAATTTCTTTAATACAGTGAGCCCTGTAGTCAATAAACCGAAACCGAAAGAGAAAACACCGCCACCATCAGGAAATGGTCCCACAACACAAGAATCAAATCCCCAACAAACAAACCCAGAACAACCACAACAGCCTTCTGACCAAATGGATGTAGAATAATTGAATTCTAGGCCTAAACTAATTAAAGTAGCTTGCAAAATTCCCGCAAAATTTTTAATGCTTAATGTAAGCCAATTTCATTTCTGTCACCTCTGTGTTACAAAAGCTGATGACTACCACAAATGAATGCATTTTATCGATTTTTTTTTTTATTATTAGAGGTTTTTTTTTTATTTTATCTACATTTACTACAATGTAGTCCAAATGAATGCCGATTATGTTATGTACTACATAGTGCATAATGTAGGTAATTATTCTTTGCTGAATTAATATGTAGTACTTCATTTGAAATAAATATGAATTGAGATTCAAACGAGTTCTGTACGCATTTCAAAATATTTTTCATTCCTCTTTAATAAATCTATTTCGCATTTACAAAATGTATTTATGTATTTCGAACCCCGATGTGATTGTTTTTGATTTAAAAAAAAATATACGTATATTTTTTTACATTTATTTTGTAGCATTGAGGTGAATACATAGTTCGAATAGTCATCATTTTGACCGTTTAAAACAGTTTGAATCGAAAACATCAAGAATTTGACTGTACTGGGGTGGATGATCTTTCAAATGATAATTTTTCGAAGTAGGTGCCTATAAATTTGTAAGATCGGGTTTCTAGCAAATAGTGGTATGTATTATTATAGCCGACATCCTGGTCAGTCTCATGTTCTCGATACTGCAACTGATTTAAATTGCTAAGGGTATATGTGATAATTATTTACATGCTAATCTAAGGTTTGCTTAAGTTTAATACATTTATGCCAGTCACTGCAATTGCATTTTGGTTTGTGCATTACTTTAACTTAGACCTAGTTGAATAACAAAAATTAGTAACCGGCGGTTTTTCAATCTTTTACTTGCTTTATTATTATAATTTTATTATGATATGCTTTATAAAAGGCAACTTCATCAACAAGACGAGAACAATTTTTGTAATATACATACTTACAATTTAAGTTAGAATTTGGCAATATTTTAAGACTCGTCTCGATAAAATTAAGTTTTCTGTGTGGAATGGATATTTCTTAACACTCTTGATGGTTTTTATTATAAGATTCAAATAATTGCATCAAAGGTTCAAAACCATTCATTACAATAAATAAATAAATAATGTATCAGTACGTATGAGGTAGAGGTAGATATCCTCGTACGTAAAGTGCTGTTGAGGAATATACCTAATAAATAAATTTGCATGCTCCAGCACACTGGGGTCAGTTTTGTACTTGATAGATTCATGGTATTTTATGAATAAATGTGTATTGCTGATCTTTTTGTGAAATTTGTTTATTTTCAGAAATTTTGTGTTGTATAAATTTACGACTTTCCCAGTTGATAAGTTGAAATTTGAACAATAATTGTAATTCTTTTAAATTCTTGTCTCATTTTATTATTAATAAAGTAATACTTGTCAAAAAAATCTTGCACGTTTTATGAAACGTACTTATATGTTGTTGATGTGATTTATGATTTAGTGCACTCCATTTGAATGAATTGAAGTTGTTATCATGATTTACTCACCGAAATATCAATTCATAGATTGGTTGTGCAATGTTAGATAATACTATTTGTCACACAGCATTTTCCCTGAGCCCCTTTCATGCACATTACATACAACACAAAACATTACCTTATGTATACATGTATGGATAACGTGTTCATTCAATTTTCACTTCTGTTCGATGATTTTTTTTATACACAATTGTAAATAATAGTGTGATATTTGTTAATTATAAATGTATCATGCAGGATGGAATGGTTTAACTGTGTATAAAACCGATTTTGCCATTTATCGCATTCCTCCATTTTTGCAAATGTTTACCAAATCTCAGTTACTTTCTCGGTATTTACATACATATTTTTGTTAGACTTAATACTCAAAATAAAAAATGAAGCATTTGAATAATGTTTTAGTATTCGTTCATTTCTTAAAACCATTCAGTGTGCAAATTGATCAAGTGTTATCATATCGATTTCAATCTGGAATGAAAAGGGCATTTTGCAGTGTACACCGGTACACTGTAAATTTGTGATGTAGGAAGAACTATTATATTTATTTGAACAGCTGATTAATGTTCAATAAACAATACTAAGAACAATTTTATTTTTATTTCTCATTATGTCGTGACGTTTGATCGTGGAATTTTACATTCTACTTAACAGTAGGCTTTCAGCCTATCTTCATTAGTTCAGAGATTGTGGATATTTCAGTTATGGAGTTGTCTCTGATCTACAGTATCACTCAATTGGAAAAGGTTCATAAGGTATGTGGATATACAAAAAAAAAAAGTAGTCAACGATCTGATATATGTATTTCACATGAACAAATTACATTTATTATTTAAACCGTTGATCATTTCGGCAAATCATAAAATATATTAAATGGCATCTAAGGAAAATTTACGCCATGCCTATCAGTGGCGGTGCTGGGTATTCATACATCATTTTCGAAGTCCTTGGGGTTTTTGCGAATTGACCGGATGTACTCGGCTTCACCCCAATCGTAGAGAGCGTACGTCGCTAGAAGTGCTGTAAAACATAATCACACGTAATGTAAAACTATGTAATTTGGCTATTTGAAGGCGAGATTTGAACTTACGGATGCCAACGACGAAGATGTTGGAACGGATCCTTCTGAACACATTGAAGAACGAGTGAGAAATTATGCCAGTGAAGGCTTTTTGTTCGTAAGGTGAAAGCTTGAAGTAGATAATTCCTCTGATTTTGGGGATGAAGTCGTGAGTCATTTTGACAGATTGTTTTACCTGAAAAATTTAATGGTATCAATAACAAAATAGATTGTCGTCTCCGCGATTGGCGGTTACGTTTTGACAAATGAGATTTAAAATATATGAATAGTGGGTTCATATTTAATTATGGTATGTTCTATTCATTGAAAATTGAGTTTTTCTATGTTGCAGGTTATGTAATTACGTAACTATTCACTGTGACTTTACTACGTATAAATTAATATTATATTAATGAAAAATGAATTTTTATTGAAAGAACGGTGAAAGATTGAATTAATATCGTGAAAAACGGGAGGAAATTAAGAATACAACTTACGTTCCCAGAGACTTGGTTCTGACAGCGACAATCAGTGCGACCAACTGAAATTTTGTACGTCAATGAATATTAAACCAAACATCATATATTTCGGCCATGAAACGTTTTCTAAAAGCTTGGTTTCGCGATTGCGTCGGCCTGGTCGACGCGTCACCAACCCCGTGGTTTTTTTTGTATATAATTTGACAGATGGATGGAAAGCTGGCCGCGGCCACAAAGCTCCCCGCACTCCTACTTCCTCCGTGGCCGCTACCAGCTTTACATCTGTCAAATTCTATACGAAAAATCACGGGGATGGCGTCAGCGCTTATTCACAATTGCTAAACGCTACAGCCACCAACTTGCCGTATTGTCAACAATAATAAATAAAATAAATTGTCTGATTTTTTTGCAATTGCGAAACCAAGCCTAAAGCATATCAATGTAGGAATCACGACTCTCATCAATACACGTAGATACATATTAAATGTATAAACATGCGTCACAAACAGGGCTCAAAATGGAAATTTTCACGAATGGGAGCGCTCGATAATTTTCAAGAATAATCCACTTCGGCTTGTGAGGTCCATAATATTATATGCCAATGCTTATACAAATCGATTAACTGGTTTTCATTATGCAATTATAATTTTCGCTGGTTCGTAACATGTGGTCATCTGGATGTTGAATGGTCGTGGATTGTAATGGAGTTTATAATAATAATCTGATGCTGAGGTATTTATTATTGGGTTATTTAAATATTGAACTAATTACAAGTCAGCTAAAGCAATTTTAATATAAATTAGAAAAATATATCCCGTCGCTAATATTGTATTTTCATCTCACGAAAGGGAATCTCAAGCGCAGACTGAGACGAGAGAGTGAGTGCGTGAGTAGTGAAAGTTAGTGGAGACGAGAGTGGGGATTCGTGAGAAGAATACAATTTTCGACTGCAAATACTCAACGTTGCGTATATATACATATATAATTGAAATATAAATACATATGTAATTGGTTTTTTTTTCAGGTCGGTATTTTTTCATGCCAAAAAACGTGTACGAAAATAAATCCATAGATATACATACATATTTGACAAATGGTGAACATGACTGGATGTAAAGAAGAAGAGATAAAACGAAGAATGAAACTAGGATGGAGCGCTTTGGGATGAATGAACATAGTTTTTAAATCCAACATCTCGCTATGCTTAAAAAAGAAGGTATACGACCAATGACGTATGACGCCAGTTATGACGTATGGATGTGAAATGTGGATGCTAAATTTGAGAATGTTACGCGAGATCCAGTGCACACAGAGAAGCATGCAAAGATGTATGCTCGGTATAACAAGAAGAGATCGTAAGAGGAATACATGGGTGAGAAGCGTGATCAAGGTGGCAGATATAGCAGAACGTGTGAAAAAGTTGAAGTGGACACATAGCGAGAAGAATAGATGGCAGATGAACTGAGACCGAGTGGACGATGGGCTGATGAATTGAGAAGAATGTGTGGTGTCTATTGAATGTATGTAGATTGCTCAAGACAGACAGTAATGGAAGAGGATTGGACAGGCCTTCATCCAGCAGTGGATGGTGAACGGCTAAAAATGATGATGACTACTTAGTTTGTGAATCTACTGTATATCATGATGAAAATTAAATATCCAAAGGTAAAACAGAATTTTCACAAGAGTGAACTGTCACTTTCGGCTAACCATTCTGATGATTTTTATAGATAACACTAGTTGAACATCAACGCCCGCTGAATTTTAAATATCGTAAAGCGCTTTTTTAATAGAGATCCCCACTACTTGATCGCACGGTATCGATACCCAACTCCATAAAATATTTTTTTTTTACTTTAATATTTATATTATAATTATTAATTATTATATATAGAATAATTATAATTTTTTAATTTTGCAAGTGATTTTGTGAGTTGTAAAAATCGAAAAAACAAAAAATAAATAAAAATAGTTTTTATAACGCCATCTATGTATATAATTAAAAAATTATTACATAATTAATATTAGCAACGTCGCGACCCCTTTTGTAACTAATGTTTAAAAAAAAAGGACCAAAATGACAACCGGCGATGGCGGTTCGTGTAAGCACGTTCCTCCCGACCTGGCGCCCCGGGTTCGATCCCCCACTCGTACTGGTTTTTTAATTATTTACCTCAGCGAGCGTTATCAGCAGACAGACAGAGAGACAGACAGACAGACAGACGGATTTCGGCTATTATATATATAACTAGTGTAAGGCCGTTGAATATCAACGCCCGCTGAATTTTAAATATCGTAAAGCACTTTTTAATAGAGACCACCTATCGACATATCGAGCACGGTATCGAATCCCAAATCATAATTTTTTTTTTTTTGCTATCAGCAGACAGACAGACAGACAGACGGATTTCGGCTATTATATATATAATATTTCAAAATTAATAATTATGTACATACATAAGCATTTTAAAAATTCATCCAAAGTATCATCACAATATGTATATTGCAATGCTTATATTTTTTTCATTTTCATTTTGTTTTTGGAAATGGGTCAACGAAATGTATTTATCTATTGCATGAAAGCACCAAAGCCCTAGGGAAGGCAGCGAAGGCAACCACGTGGACTTTATAATTAAATTCCTTTTTAAATAATTATTTCGATGGCACAATAACCATGTAATTGTGATAAGAGTACAGCCAGCCGTTGGCAAACGTTTAATTCGTGTACAGCTCATTCGTACACCGAGTACTGTTTCCGGTTTTGGCTCGCTTTGTCCGCCGCATTCCCTAATCCGATTGCGGTGGTCCGGTTTGCGGCAGAGCTTACTAACCACCCGGTATTAATCTATTCTCCTTTTTTTTCCCCATTTCATACGAAATATATCAGTGTGTGCGTTTGTATTTTTTCATATTCGCACAATACCTATTGACCCGATTTATTATCGTTTTCCCACTGCTCGTTTTGTATTGAAAATGTTTCAATCACAATCGGACACGGTCGACGGACAGACATAATGGGTTTAATCTGTGTAAACGAACGAGAACGTTGCTGCTTGTATGCTATAATACTCGAATATAAATTTATTCGATTCAATATGGTTTTAGCTAAATACTTACTATATAAGGAACGTTACTAGGATAATGAGTGATACTTAAAAATATAACCATTGGCTTATATTTTGCTTTATGGAACAGTAAGTGACGAGCTGTTTCATTATGTATGTACACTAACGAGTGGCCGTTGACAGGGTTACCGGGTGGTTACCGTGTCACGAGTGTTAGTTATGTGTGTGTGACCACTCGCTCCAAGCAACTCGTGTCGTGTGTCAGAGTATGTTTGGCGCATGCGCGTGGCGTGTAAATTTGGGTTGCGAGTTTCACCTTTCGTTAAAGTCTCCACAGCAAATCTCCATATAAATGCGAGCGTGACGGACACAGATTCCTGCGTAACTATTTATAGTAAATGCTAAATATTTTCTTTTCAACGTTGCTAGAGCTAATTTAAAAATTTAAATGTTATTCATGCACAGTGGCTAAGGGGTTAACGACAACTGGTGTGGTGGAGGAAAATCGACGGCCGTATGCTGTCCTATTTTTTCCGACCATCAAATTTCGAATTCAAATGCAGTTTTGCGTTATTAGCTGAAATACACGATGCACCTTATCTGAGAGCGTACGGGAAATATGCTAATGTGGTCGTTGCAAAACGGAACACATACGCTGAATAAAGTTTTAGAACTTTCCATTATGAAATTATATATAAAAAAAAACTTTATCTACATACATACACATACTGCGTATACATATATATGTATGTACACTAAAAACATGCATTCGTATAAAAAAAATACATACAGTTTTTTCGATGTCTTTTGTTTGTTGAAAATCAAACTAAAATTAAAAATGCTTGTGATTTATATATTTTTGGGTATATCGTGTATTTAATCAAATCATAAATGAATTTCTATTTTTATAAAAATAGAAACAACGCCGATATTAATAAATAGCTAGACCTCTTTTACGAACGTTGCGTGATCCACGAGCCTTTATAGTATTTCTGATTAAGAGAGGGTATTTTTCTGTTTCGACAAAATAAAAGATTTTCTTCAATTTACTTTTCAAATTGTACAGTAATTTGATTTTATCATGGTCTTTTATAAGTTTCAAATATAAAAGCTCTATTTTGTATAGTATTTATTTCACGGTTTATGTAGTAAAACTATGGCAACTAATTAATCAGTCAGTAATAAAATCAATAAACGGTCATTAACTTTTCAAGGAAATGGTCAGTAAAAATAATAAATGCTCATTAAAAAAAATATATTTTTGGCAAGTAACTTTCACAACTAATAATAATATAGAGCTTAATGTGTGTGTGTCTGTGTGTGTGTGTGTGTGTCTGTGTGTGTGTGTGTGTGTGTGTCTGTGTGTTTTCTGTCCCGTAACGCTATGACGTCACTATAGGATTTTTTCGAGTTTTTTCAATGAATATATTTTTGAAAAAATTTTTTTTTTGGATTTTTTTTAACTTTTTTTTTTTTTTTTTTTTTTTTTGGAATTTTTTTTTGAACTTTTTTTTTTTTTTTTTTTTTGGAACTTTTTTTGAACATTTTTTTTAAATTTTTTTTTGGAAGCTTTTTTCAGACTTTGGACTGCCCCTACGGCACCTTTTCCATCCCAAAAAAGCTATGCCGGCCCTTTAACCACCCCCCCCAGACCCCCCCCCTACCCCTATGGCACCTTTTCAGCATTCCCGAAAAGCTATGCCGGCCCCTTACCACCCCTTTTTTTGACTCACTAAAAGCCATGCCGGCCCATCACCACCCCAGAGCCGCCTTCTACCCCGGCGGCTCCTTTTTTGGACTCCCGAAAAGCAATGCCGGCCCCTCACCACCCCACACCCCCCCCCTACCCCTACGGCACCTTTTCAGCACTCCCGAAAAGCTATGCCGGCCCCTGACCACCCCTTTTTTTGACTCACTAAAAGCCATGCCGGACCATCACCACCCCACAGACCCCCCCTTACCCCTACGGCAACTTTTCAGCACTCCCGAAAAGCTATGCCGGCCCCTCACCACCCCACAGACCCCCCCCTACCCCTACGGCACCTTTTCAGCACTCCCGAAAAGTTGTGAAAGTTAATACCGAATACTTTAATACTTTAAATACCGAAATTTACGTTTAGTATTAATTATTGACCATTTGATATATTTATAGATCACTCGATTAAACTTGATTAAAATTAGTGACCATTTATTAAAATTACTCACCGTTTGGTTAAAATAACTGAGCGAAAATCGGAGAAGTTTCTGACCTAATAAATACAGGCCTTAAGCTATGATAATATCTACATAAAATCGCATATCGAAATTTGATGAGATTTTCTACGCGTTGAATATAATTTTTCTTCTTTTTCTATCTAAAAGGTTTGAACAATTAAAAAATTTCTTTACGCCTCATTCCATTTACCTTTCATTTAATTTTCATCCTTTCTTCCATCTCTATTAACCACAAATACAAGCTCTAGCTGTCGGCGTTGCCCGTATGAATTTTGGATTGCATATTCAAAGTTGATGAATCCGCCAGGAAGCAATCGGTATTTTTTGTACCCTGTTCAAAATGTAAATTCAGGAATACTTGCATACATTTTCCGGATGGATGCATTTTATTGATCGCTCAAAGCGCTTTTTTTATTATACTACTTTCACTTACTCAAATTACACAGTAATGTTTAATACAAAACTGACAAAGTGAAATAGCAGTGTGACGCGCGTGACACATTACAATCAACTTTAGTATGTATATGAATTTTTTTTATGGTAGCATAAAGCGGAATTACGACCCTATGAAAATTTAGAAATTTCCGGAAATTTTTGTTTACGCGACGCGGCGATTAAAGCGTTAAAACCCTGGAAAGCTGGAAAACGGTCCTTCCTTCTCATCCTCATAACTACCCCGCTCCCCCTAAACCCTTCCCTACACCATTGTCTCTTAACCCACAAAGTGCGATCTTGCAAAATTGAGCGTATCGTAATAATGGTGCGCTCGATCGCTCGTGAAACTTTACAAGTGTCTCTTTTTGATAGATAAAATTTTTCGTACTTTATGACCGACAAAAATTGTTATTGTATAATACAAATGCTTGCAGTACAAAACTATTCCAATTCATATCAATTGTATGCTACATTTTATTTTCAAGAATATTTGAAATATTTGAAATTAATTCATATCAAAAAGTAAGAATTTGAATTGTGGTTAAATGAAATAAATTAGATTATTAGAAATTTTCCGGTTGATCACTGAACTTAATCTAGTTGAGTATTATAGTTAAACTCGTGCAAGCTTTAACTTTAATTTAATAAACCAGAAGTTTTGTTAATACGGTCATGTATTATATGCTTTTGTGATATTAAGAGGTTTGAAAAGATTAAAGCAAGCAAAAATGTCTTATTTTGCGGTCGTTCCAAAGACGTACATATATTGTACCATGAGTGAAGCGATGAAACAAGAATGGTATGGGGAGATGAAAGGGTATGTGTGCACATGTCAAAGAGAATTTTAATTAGTTGACTGTCAAACACGAGAGCAGACGCTATCGTTTGCAAGTTGTAAAAAGCTCTTGAATTTTGTTTGACATCTGAAACTGTCGACGTTAATGAGAATGTTTATGTTTTCCTATTTTTTTTTTACCTTACCACTTGCACCTTTAATATAATTTTCCGAACACCCATAATAATATGCTCGTTAACTTGTTCAAAGGAGTTCATGGCAAAAATAGGAATCGCCTAAATGCAGGTGTTCATTATTCTAAAAGCAAACTCAAATTTAAAAAATCGATCAATTCTTTCTCCGCACCTTTTAAATAATCAACTCTTTATTATATGTATCTCTCGCCCATGACGTTAATAAATTGATATGACGCGACATAATAAATTGTCCCCGCTCCCTTCTCACGTTACGCAAATAAAATTCGCGGCAGAAAAGATTAATAAATACGTCTGTCTCGGTGCGTTTCAGCATTTAGGTTCTTTTCATTTGGTCGCCTGAAATTTTAAGCCGACAAGTGACAAGCGTGTAATGTGCCACAGGCCAAAAAAATACGAACACGAAAAAAAATCTGAACGCTTAAAAATCTCGACAAAGCGGATTATGCGACATTTGTTTTATTATGAAAATTTATATACCTATACGTACGTTTGTGTCGTTCAATTGAATGCACATTGGTAATATTAATATAATAGTTGTAACTAAATTATTTATGATTCATGAACTTAGTATAATATAATAGTTTGACGTGAGTTGTATGCGCCAAACCACATGGAAAATAGTTGCCAATTGAAAAGCGATACGCTTCTGTGCATTATTTCTCGGATCTCTTGTTTGAATTTTGATATTTTACTGTTTCGAGCTTAATGCTTCCGCTCAATTGAAATACTCCGCCAAAAAGGTGCTACGGTTGAAATTGAAACAATGCCGGACGTAAAACTTGAAGTTTACGAGCGCAGCCTCCATGCCCCCTTAATCTATGTAGAAACTAAATAATTTTCTAGTTTTAAACGTGCGGCTCATTGTCAATATGCCGTGTGATACAAAGTCGGGTTTTTTTTTCCCCGGGATACTAATTCAACCCCGTTTGACGAAACGCACATTGAGTCCTAAACCGTCAAAAATATGAAATGCGGACTAGTAGGGAATAAAAAAGATCCATCTCGAGAGCAGTATCAACGGATTAGGCAAAAAAAAAGCTCCCACCTCGGGCGACGACAAAGCTCTCACGTGAATTTATTCAACACGAAAAGCGCAAGAAAATCTTATTTTGATGGAACACGTTTCTTGAATAATAAAAGTAATATCCCTGTCCTCCCTTTCCCTCTCCACATTGCTCACCGATGGTGTCCCTCCATTTTTGAAAAGCAATTTCACATTGCTAAATGCGATCCGAGCCACTACAAAATCGTCGTCCTCACAACTCGTTCTCGGTACACATATTATAGATATAATTTCTTTTATGATGGATATACAAATCCATACAACAGAATTGTATAGATGTGATTCGTGGAATTGGCGATATTATATTTAAGCCTCATAGGACAAGTTGAATAGAAATAAAATAAGTATTTTATTCAAAGAGCTAATAATAAATAAGCTGTACGGATAAAAGTCACACATTTCTACATATGTAAATACAGTGTATAAAAAATAGAATGAAAATGAAAGAGAGAGGTATCGTATAATTATTGTTATATTTTTCACTATTTACTTATTGTATTATTCTATAGTTAAATAAATTTTTTTTTTAATAAAAACTGTTATACATAAAGTGCAAGTCAAGCAAACTAAAATAAAGATCGCTTTTTGGTCTTTGGACCTTGGCAGGTGTGTAATTTGTGGATTGGCCAAAATGGTAGGTAGACGCTACTTACTAAATGGTGGAGGATAGAATCCGAAATTCAACCCGACGCCAATTTCCCGGATTCGGCTCTGGCTAATTCGATCAGCGCACGCACAAAATTTCATTATCGCGAACTGAATAAATTAACCGCGCACAATTGGGAAAATTAGTGTAATGCTTATCTCTCGGTCAGGCGCTCCAAGGGTTAAATTATGCACGGCCGTTGTCTGGTTCGATTTTTTTGCAGCTTTCGCAGAGAGAACAATTACACTGAGCAACAAAAAAAAATACCCAGAGCGGAGATTGATCAATCTTTACTAATTTTGACCCACCAAATTCGAATCCAATAATATTTTTTGTTGATATGCTCTCGTTTTTGAGATATTCGCGATTTAAAAAATGTAAAAAATATCCATAATATCCATTTGGTTTTCTATCTCAATATTTTTTAATTTTATCTAAACGCACTAATTTGAGCGAAAAATGATTTTAAACTACGTTGTGAGATGTTCTCGGCGGCGGGTACTAGATCTTTGAAACGAATAAGGAAAAACGCGAGTCACATTGGTACACAGTTGTTTAATTAATAGGGAGGATCATTTTCTTTACATCTTAACGGTTATTTGTATTCCGGTTGGGTGAAGCGTTCAAGTGTATATCAAGAAAATTAACCTTTTCGTCAAAATTGGATCACGGCGCTTCATCGCACTTACTTGTTTTTAACGAGCGTACGATCGAAAAGCGGACGAATACTCCTCGTGAGAAATCAATAACTTTTTAATGATCTATGTAAGACTCTATGGAACTCTCAGCTCAAATCTTATATTTTGGTATTATTTACTTATCAATGAATTTGTGCGAAAAACTTCTAACGACTTTAGTACAAATTAGTCTCAATTATAATAAAGAAGAGCACATTATATTTACCATTAACATATATTGGTAAGTATACATACATTACCTTTAAAGTTTAAACGATCGGTCGTTTTTCAGATCATAATTATTATCAAGGGGATTTATGTAGGTTATATTTAGCTATTGGGTGTCTAAAATTTTATTGATTTTGAGTCCAATACATGTGTTTTATTCACGAACTGCATTTTTATTGCAATACATATATGTAAATTTTCATCAATATTTCAATTTCGAGTACATATAAAGATTTGTTGTAATCTAAAATTTTACCAATTTTTCTCAAATAAATTGATTCAAGTTGTAAAATTTTGTAGTAATTGAACGTTGCCGTTGCATTGGCTTGAAATTAATGGTCCTATTCAATCCGTCCAAGCGTCCATTGGAAAATTCCTTTCATTATGTATATCCAGCACGACATCGGCATGGGGAGAATTTTCTTAACCAAGTCATACTTCAAGCTGAAAATTCCAAACGTGCTGAAATGTATGCACGATAAAAAGCGACGCAGTGTATCAACACCGCATATTTGAGTGATATTTTAAAACTTTGTTTCGCTTTCAGTCAGTTACCACGAGTGGGGGATAGCAGTTTAAGATGTGTTCGCCTTCGAGGGGTGGTGTACGAAAGCTACCCCATAACGGGTTATGTTTTCATTTCTCGCTTGCAACGAAAGCTCGAGGCGTAAAACGGCGCAAGCTTTCGCTGGCGAGAGAGCTTAACGGCCCGTAGCTTAAAAGGGTGTTGTCGAGCTTCTGACGATGCTCACCTGACTTCGAGAGCCTTCATTACCATAAGCTGCACCGAGATATCCATACCTGTATACGAACTCGCGTATGCATTTTTCAACCCCAAATAATGCACCCCTTTAATACTGGTCACTCGAGTGGGTGATTTGGTACAACAGTTACGTTTAACTGTACGTGTTACACACGAAATGTATATTTATACACATAATATATTATACGGAAGCTTTTCCCACGTAATGAAGCGATTTTCTTTTTTTTTTTTTTTGCTACGGTGTGTACGCGAGCGCGTGTGTGTGTATTTCCCATCTGATAAAAAGCCTTTTTAGATTATTCTCCAGTTAAGTACCTTTATATGAATTTGCATTATAATAATAAAAAGGCATATCGCATTTTTTCATTCGTATAAAATGTCTTCTTATCACGCACAACGGGTCGGCCCGAACGCCGTTAGGGCACGTTCACACCAATGCGTGTCGACATTTATTTTGTACCGTGTACTAAAATAAAACAAGCATTTTTTTTAGACTAATATTAATAATTGTCTTAAGTGAGGATTAAAATGTTGAACGACTTTAATTTCATGTAACCATTTGTCGCGTACGAGACATTCAAGTTCATCCTCGTGCATCTACAATATTTTTTGATGAAGTACATATGTCTACGGCACGATTTTTAAACGAAACCGTTGTTTTTATTAGTAATACAAAATTAAATTAAAATTGGTCGCATGTGGATAAGTCTTTACGAGTCCCGCCACAGGTTGTGAGCATTTTTGCTGAGTAACTCACGAATGATTGATGGAGACACGACTATATATTTTAAATGCTTTTTGGCAAATATTAAAACGTGTCCTGGAAGTAGGTTATGCCATTAAAACAAATAAAGGACCCGCCCATTTACTTTTCCCGCGCTTTTTCCCTCTCGCCGTTTCCGCTTCGGTTGCAATAATAATAATAATAATAATGGCGCGGAAAAAAGCACACTTCGGTCATTCTTCTCTTCAACACCTGTTTTATGTGTTACGGACGGATAAATGACCGGGGATTTTTTTTATTTTGGTATGCAAAGAATAATATCTTTCAGGAAACGATTTCATTTTATATCGCCGTGTATATATGTACATAGATACATGCCTAAGTTCCTTTTCACTTACGTTTTCCTGACTTGACTTGGCTTCGCGGCTAAGTGAATTTTTTCCTGAAATAACTTTTAAACCTGAAATTTAGTACGAATTACTATAAAATAAAAATGAGCACTCTGTTAACTAAATTTGTGAAACCAGCTGATGAACAACATCCTTTGAAAAAGGCTCACAGTCTTTTGTAGAGGAAAAGTGCTTTGAAAACCGTTAAAGGCAAACTTTATCAAAAGGCAGTGCACACGTACGTCCTCTTGCTTTGTGAGAGGCCAAGTTGCGAGAGTTCACCCTCTTCTAATGCGAAAGCGATACGTCTTTTCAGAGGAGAGGGCTGCCGGCTTCGAAGAAGCCCTCCGGCACGTGTTGAACCTGCCCTATCAAATCGGATTAGGTCCTCACCAACACATCTGATACACAAATAAGTGACGCTCGCTCTCCATACTGAATACGACGGAACCTGCCCAGAAACTTTCCTTGATTCGAGTTAGTAATTTCAGATGTTGTTTTGCTACCAAAATACATATCTACAGTTAATAATTCCACGGTGCATTTGAGGTGAGTCGCACACTTGGTGAAATGATCCAAAGAAATTTGAACCTAGCTGTGTCATGGGCGAAGGCCTTATTTATTAAATGTGTATTAGACCAGCGGTCGCCAACCGGTGGTCCGCGAGAGAATTTTGGTTGTCTGCATTTTTCATAATCATCATCATATTCAGCCGTAAACCATCCACTGCTGGATAAAGGCCTGTCCAATCCTCTTCCATTACTGTCTGTCTTGAGCAATCTACATATGTACATTCAATAGACACCACACATTCTTCTCAATTCATCAGCTCATCGTCCACTCGGTCTCAGTTCATCTGCCATCTATTCTTCTCGCTATGTGTCCACTTCAAGTTTTTCACACGTTCTGATATATCTACCATTTTGGTCATACTTCTTATCCATGTATTCATCTTAAGATCTCTTCTTGTTATACCAAGCATACATTTTTCAATACTTCTCTGTGTGCACTGGATCTTACGTGGCATTCTTGAATTTAGCATCCACCGCTTCACATCCATACGTCATAACTGGCAGTTTTCATAACGAATAATGAATATATCGTTTATTTATTATAATTTTTCTATCATTATAAGGTGATATCCAACTTTTTGCAAATAACTTGGAGTGTAAATACAAGTGTAATTACCATTTCATATTTAGAATGTTATTTTTATGGAAAAAATCATGGCAGTGGTTCGCGGGATTCGAGATTTTGAGTTTAGTGGTCCGCGAGGTCCGAAAGGTTGACGACCGCTGTATTAGACAACGTTGTACAGTTTACGTCTCGATAAAAACGTCACATTTGCACAATCGTTTGACAGGTCAAGATATGCGAACGGCGGTCGCATAATGTTTAACCGTGCATCGCCAGGGTTAAAATAATATTCGTGTGACGTTTATGGTAGTCGGCCACCCCCAACGGGGTACATTTTTATTCCGACCATTACGGTCCTATGGTTGAGCGCACAGTTTTCACGGATCATTAAATGCATGGCGGACGTATTTTATTACGACGTGTTTTTTTTTCTTTCTTTCATTATTTCTGTGTTGCCTGTTTTTTTTCGTTTGCCTATTTCGATGGTTTGGCAAACGGCGCCACTGGATTCGATCGGATAATATCCTGGTTTGATATTCGTGAAAGGCGGAAACGTACCTGACAGGTGTGTATCGACACCAAATTTCACACGAGTATTTGAATGCACATTTGATCTATTCATTGAATTTTTAATTGTTGTACTGTATGGGGCTTAACGTACAATGCCGATTCGTTTGATTGTATGTATAATAATAACAGTAATGAATGTTTGCCAAAGGAAACATGTATGTACGTACATATGTGTAGTATGTAAATTGTGTGCATAGACGTATAAAAGCGTGTGTGTGTTTATGTAAATAAAATGCTGTCATATGAGAAAATTTATATTTCAAGGGTGAAGTTTTCGCGAAGGGAAAGTTGAGATCAGTATTGAATTAGACTGAGCCGCTTTTGAAACACTAAATAACATGTTTAAGCCAAAAAAGAAGCTTCACCCTCTTTGAAGTTTGTGTCTCAAAGAAAATGGAATATATGATACTTTGTAAAAGTATAGAACCTATGTAAGTTTTCGAAAAAATTAAATTTCTACACAAAAACTTCAATGAATTTATGTACACACAAAGTAAACATGTATGTATAGCACAATATGAACATTTATAATATTCATACAATTTGATATGTACAATGTACATATGTACAAATGTTTATGTATTAATATTTAGTCACTGTGTATTATTATTTCAATTACTTTGGTTTATTTCAGTATGTTTCGATGTTTCAGTGTACTTTTAAATAAACCAACTGTAAATATGTAGAATAACCGGAAAATTGTGTCGTTAATAGTTACAGTGTAGTTGGTAGAAATTTGTGTGTGTGTGTGTGGTTAAAATTTTTCATACCAAATGTCAAGTGTGCTTAGACATCTTAATACGGTCGAACACATTTCTTTCTATGAAATATTAAAATAATTTTTCAGTGGCTTATAATAATTCTCTAACAGGTACGTGAATATCCAAATAGTGAGGTGGTTCGGCTGAAACACGCTTTGAAAGTGCTTTTCCGTGTACTTCATTAGCACCTAACGTAGGCCCGAAGCTTACTTATCAAAATTCACTGTACAAAATATGTCATTTTATAAACTTGAATGTTCATAAAGTTGGTCCGATATCGGCGATCAGAAATGTTTGACGAATTGGATCACGTTTCTATATGCATTAAATAGTTTTCAGGAGTAAACTCAAAATGACCACAAATATTATACACGATATACAATGGATAATATATAACCATAGAAAAATAGCAACGTTCAAAATACTACAAAATATAAAAGTTATTAATTTTCAAGTAGACTCAAAAAAATTGTGTTGAATTGAATCTTTATACAATAAAGTTGAATGTTTATTTGTTTACAGATCTACAAATCTACAGTTTTCAATTTCGAACCACCAAATTTGGTATACTATTTCATGGTACTCTAACTTAGACCGTAGACGGTTTTTGGAAGGGGTCGGAGCCGGGGGTCAAGGGGCCCCCATACAAAATTTTAAATCAATTTTTCAATATTCATTTGTTTTATTATTTGAATTCACTCGCCCTAGCAACGCCGGGAAATTCAGCTAGTAAACGTATACAATTAAAAAAATTATTTATTTTTCTTTACATGATTGGTATATGTAAAATCATCATGGTGATTAAAGTAAAATACCTATACATCATCATCAACAACATTTTCAGCCGTTCACCATCCACTGCTGGGTGAAGGCCTCTCCAATCCTCTGCCATTCCTGTTTGTCTTGAGAAATCTGCATCCACTTGACTCCACACATTCTTCTCAATTTATCAGCCCATCATCCTCTCGGTCTACTTTGCTTGCTTTCACATCCACTCGGATACCATTCCAGTATTTCTCGTGTCCACCTGCCATCCATTCTTTTTGCTGTGTCTAGCCACGTCTTTCACACTTTCCGTTATATCTGCCACTTCGTCATACTTCTTACCCATGTATTCCTCTTACGATCTCTTCTTGTTATACCGAGCAAACATCTTTCTATGCTTCTCTGTGTGCACCGGATCTTACATAACATTCTTGAATTTAGCATCCACGTTTCACATCCATACATCATAACTGGCAGTACGCATTGGTCGTATGCCTTCTTTTTTAAGCATAGTGGGATGTTGGATTTAAAAACTATGTTCACTCTTCCAAAAGCGCTCCATCCTAGTTTCATTCTTCTTTACATCCAGTCATGTTCACCAATTGTCCTAGAGATAAATAACTATTAACTACCTCTACAATATGGTTGTCTACTGTGACTACGTTTTACATAATAATACATACAGACATGTAGCATTTTCACGGGTCATTCATTTTGACCGTTATATGTATACATACATACATATGTACATACGTATACAGTGTATACTAGTACAAAACATTTATAATGCGAGATCAGCTTGTTAAAATGATACCCGTCAAAGTTTTCCAACAAATGTAAATTCGGTACCCCTGAAGAATAATATATCTGTCTGGTGAGCGCTCATCCCAACTTGCACCGCACTTTTAAAAGAAAATGAAAGTTTTTCCACTCGAAGTGGGGAAGGAGGAGGAGCTGGAAAATGTTACGTTCGAGGCCGAGAGTGCTGAGTGAAAAGTGCGTCCTTTTCCTAAAAAAAAAATGAAAAAATAAAATAAAAAAAAAAAAAAAAAAACTCGCGTTTTCCCTTATGCGCGCCGCATATAATAAAGTGCGCGTGTTTATGTAGACGCGCTCGAAGACACTTTTCGGTAATGAAAAACTCTCTTTTTTCCCTTGCTTTTTCCGGCGAAAGTTTTGGTCGTAAGTAACGAGCGTGCGACCCCGAGATACATATTTATGTATGTACACAATTCCCTTTTAGAACAAAACTTTTTTTATGTGCGTGCGGTGAAAGTGAAACGAGCGCGCGAGTGTGAACGCACCCTTACAATTTCAACCGACGAAAAGCAGATAGAGAGCTGTACATTTTCAATGTATTAGTACATATGTATGTACATATTATGATCAAAAGTCAAACATGAAGTTTTCTAAAAACAGTTAAGCAAATGGAGAATATTTATGAAAAACGTGATTTGTGTCAAATTAATTTATTGTGACTCTTAACATTACTGTAAACATTCAGTTATATATTAAACATTTAAGGTTGAACTGATTCGCGGTTTTCACAAAGGTGAAGATTTTACAAATCGTTTGTAGTAATTATTTATCATTTACATATAATCGACAGTCACACATAAGTTACAAAGTAAAAGCTCTCATATGCATCTCAATTAAAAGTTTTAATAAGGAATTTTTCAAAACCAATATGATAATTGGAATATAGCGGTTGCACAAACGCAGAAAAAACAACTGCATACAACTTCGCCAAACAAAGGGCGACTACCCCTCAAAATTACGAGGTCAACCCTGCCGCTTTTTAGGGCCGTTTAAAACATAATTAAGCTGCTCGCAGAGGAGTGTTTTTTCGAAAAAATTCCAGACCTTTTAAGCAATTTAAAATTCGTACCGTTTTGTGCCGGAACTCGTTTAAAAAATATACTAGACCACAAAGTGAACAAAGTTCCATCATTTCGAAGCGTCGACTAAAAAAAAAAAACCGGGGAAAAAGGCTGAGAAGGACATTTTGCTCGCCACCTCATTATGCAGGCATGAAAAGAGGAATAAAGCCTTTATGCCAAGCACATAAAATTTTCGTGTATAAGTATATTATGCAAAACGGCTGATGAGGTCTCGCCTGTCTTGCGGAGACGATGACCCTTCAGACGAGTTTACCTTTGCTCCTTTTATGGACTTATCAACACATTTGGACTATGTAGTTCCAGCTACGACGCGAATAATACACCCGAAAATAGTGTGCCTAGTGCCTACTCATATGACCAGACACGTTTTGAATTTATAAGTTTAATATAGCAGCTCGTTTTGTATCTCGCAATACTAACCTAACCTAGCGTGCTTACGAAGACTAACAATGGCCACAAAAAAGACACGACGTACGATTGGAGAACTACTTTGTGTCCATTTCCTTTTGATATGTCATAGACGACCAAACATCAAAAGAACCTCTGCGTGAGAAGTATGCACGTGTTTGTATGTTAGGTGAATATATGGAATGTAATAAGTAATTCAAAGTGATTATAAGTGTTAATAAGTAATTCAAAATATTTACATTAAAATATTACAACTTCAACGCCAAAAGTTACAGATATGCAAAATTGAACGACAAAACAAAGCCGTAAAAATATTGGTCTAAAAAAATGCTTCACAAATGAAAAAGAGCTCCAAAAGGTCTATCATTACACACCCTCAGTTATGAATCTAAATAAAGTGTCGCTGCTCGTTTTGTCACCCTTTGTGTCGCCGTTTTTCGCTACGATCGTAACTACGCGACGCTAATTAAATCTGCTCTACGCCGTTATTTTGCAAAATGTATGAACGACCATCCACAGTGAATGTGTTGTTGAAATATTGTCCTAACTCTTTCACCGTGCCATTCCAGGGAAAGCTCCAGCCCTCAAAAAAAAAAAAAAATTCACCCTTTCCGTGCATTTTACATTTGTATATGTATGTATGTGGCCTCATTCCTGAGTTCTACTGATTGTCCTCGAGCGCTGGTAAAGGGTTACATTTTTTAATGTCCCTAATTGTGTCGGAGCGGGATTAATTTTTGAAACACAAAAAAATATATATGAATCAGAGGATTCCATACTAATAATGGAAGGCAAATTACTACACACAAAAGGACTCGGCCATTGATGACAAATGATTTGGGGTGTGAGTTGAACACCCCCCCCGTGTCCCCATCGAGGATCCTTTGTTAGCACAGCGAGGACCTCATCTCGACACCCAAAGCTTATTACAGCGACAAAACGGCGTTTTATGATCTTTTGATTTTGTCCTTTAGTGTATTTTGCCGAATTCGCAGCGATTAATTTGTTTTATGGAGCGCTTAAAAGTTTTAATTACGGTAACGTCGATATTGTTCACAATTTGCTATCACTATTAATTACCGTTCGGCTAATGAACCCCACGAATTCCATTACGAACATTTTCAAGAACGTTTACAAATGAGAAATTTTCACAGTTGCAAGGCATTTTTTTACGTCTGTACGTTTGACGTTTCAAGGCTTGGGAGTATTTTACTCGATTTATCGCATTACGATTTCCTTTTATGTTTCAAAAACATACCATTACTTTCATTGATTGACAGAACTCAATAAATATACATTTGAGACGAAAATATTTTCGGCACGTCTTCTCCGAAAATGTAACTAAAAAACACGGACGGCATAAACCAACAACGAATCTCCGTGAAAATTATTTATATTAAATAGCGAAAGAATACACAGAAATAAAAATGTAACCCACTTCCGTCTGGGCTTCCCACATTGCAGAAAATTAAAATATGTAGTCGGCGTCAAGTGTAACTCAATCCATCGTACCTTAAATAATTTCATTTTGCATTGGCACAATGGTACCGAGTGTATTAGGCGCACCATCCGCTCATGAATAACCGGGACGATGTGGGTTCTAGGGATTAGCACGGTCGGGTGTCCGTCCGTCCGTCCCCGTGAATGTTTCATGCCTAGGATGTCCATTAATTCGCACTATCTGGATTGCTCCGTTATTTCCGCTACAAAAGTTAATCTAACAAATGGACGCTTTGTATATACGAACACATACACATACACATATTATATATGTATTTAAGGTTCTTCGTTAGGCCGGGGGTATATTAATTACTCGCACGGTCCCGCGCTTTTTGCGCATTCCAAGGATATCCCAATTTTGCAAAGGAATGCTACGGTCGGGACACTCCCGCCTCCCTCCCTCAGGATAAATTATAAATAATTAGGTGTTTCTTGTTTTGTCCTGGAGGGTGGACGACAACTGGGGATGGGGATAGGTAGGGTGGGTTTTTTTTTCCTCGCTATCGGTTCGCTTTGTGCGTCGTGGAAAATTAACGAAGCCTGTTCGGACCGGTCTGCTGTCCCGGCCGCCTGGTCACCCTTACTACCCACGCCGGCGAATAAATATTCCCATTTGTCGCTGTCGTGTTAACACGAATTAACAAGGACAAGAAAAACCTAGCAAGTTTCGGCCTCTCATTTTTTATTTTTTTTTTTTTTTTTTTTTTTGTTTTGTCCCATACATGCCACGAGCCAGATCGGAATGCGAGTCGGGAGCGAGAAATATGCGCGCGGGAACGTTAAGCGCAAAATCGCGGATTTGTCTTTTCTTCATTTGGATATCTCACTTGTTATCCCGCATAATATCCGTGGCATAACGCTTGTCGTTTTTATTTTATCAATACACACACGTAGTGTAGATAAAGTGTTGATGATCCCATGTGAGGGTCTTGGGGGAAGAGGGTGTGCAGGTGTTTCTCTTCAAGGCGGCTTATATAATTGTACATACATATGTAGATGTAGAATAGCATAGATTGGCTTTAGCGCCCCAAATGACAAAATGAATGCCTTGCATGCATTTTGCTTGACTTATTTTATTGTGAGAATTCCCCTCACTTTAGACCCCCCGCACACCCCCGTTGTTTCTGACGCTTTCTCCAGGCAAATTTGTTTGGAATGGCCTATCTATGTTATTCTATATCTATGGCCTCGTGTCATGTTTTTACTTTATTCTAATCGGATAAAGTATGTACATACATAGTGTGATCGTGTGAAAATTCGACCTCGACATTTTGACTGATTTGTATCAGGTATCATCCCCTGATCACGTTTTCACGATTTCTGGAAAATATCTGTATGTCTGTGTGGCTGTATGTGTGTCTGTGTGTTTTCTCCAAAACTATCTAGTCTATCAAGCTGAAATTTCATACGATCTTTTCTTGTTATACCAAGCATACATCTTTCCACGCTTCGCTGTATGCACTGGATCCTACGTAACATTCTTGAATACACATAGGTATATTAATGGAATGTTTCCCCTCTCGTAACTGCTCTCGTCGTCAATGCTCTCAATATGTGTTCCGCGGTTCGGCTATCGGTGCGCGCAGAAGCGTCAAATGAATTCAGCCCCGACTATGACGAACTAATTTGAAATTCAATTAAAGTTTTGGCGCGCTACCCCTATATATATTCCCTTCCCTCCAGAGCCCTCCCCTTTCCTTCCCTCGCACCCGGGCAGATGTTACCGACGCGCATGCATTACCGTATAACGGTCCAATCGAACCTGCATGTCTGCCTCTAAATTCCAGGCAGCCAGTGCCTCTCAAACTTTCCTCGTTACCGTCAGCTTAATGAGCCACTGCAGAGTAGCACTGTGAGCTTTTTCGTGAGCTAGGTACGCTTTTCCAAATAATGTCAACCGCCGAGTGCCGCATCGTACAACGAGAATTTTGCACGTCTCCGGAATTTTTCCACAGGTTGATTTTTATTCGAAAACACGTAGTCATATGTAGCGCATTGCGATTAAAAAATAAAACCGCAATTCCAAAGCGTCAGTCAACTTTGGTCGCCTTCGAACCGTGCGCGCAAGCTACGATATCGCACATTCAATTCATGCGTTGTTTTCAGCACTACAAACCTGAAAACACGTTCGAGTCGCATGCGAAACTGTAACGCGATTAGTTGGCGTTCTCAAACTTCACGACTAACCGAATTTCGGATTCGCAGCGCGCCAGTATGAATATTAATAATATCCGCGTGCGAGAACTTGCCGGCTAATCGCGCGTTAGTCTTTGATCTATTATGCTGTGTTGTATGTATTAGATATATTTTTTCTTCAAAATTGGCAAGATTTGCATATTTACACAGGCAGACAAGGACAAGCGTGCGTGCGTGTGTATTGCAAGAAACTTGATGCAAATGAGTTACGACCGTGAGAGGGTTGGGGTTGGTAGATCAGAACCCTTGGGAGGGGTTAGATAGAATCTTGTCTTTGTTCGGCCGGACGATTCGTGTTCGTTTGTTTATATAAGCACACGTACAAATATCATTCTGTGTTTGCAGAAATAGATGTGTATTAATTACAAAGGAGTATTGTATAAATAATAATCTAAGGGATTTCTGATAAGAGAATTCGATGTGGTAATATTTTATATACATAGTTAAATAGTAAGTAAAGGGCTAAGTCATCTTATTGAATATTGTACTTACTTATTATTAAGTACAATATTGTCATTGTACACAACAATGTATACAACAAGTTATTATACTTATTGCTGTAATTTTTAATTTACTCCGTGATATATTATTTGATTCATAACGCTTGTATGTGTAGGCCATTGACCATAGACCATTTAATTAGTCTTCCAAATTTTGATATGATGTCTAATAAAATAAAAGAAAACTATCTTCAATTTTTCGTTGATAAAAATTACGGCCTTTCATAGCAATGTTGTTCAATTACGTATGTACATGTATTATTGAATACGAAATTAATATTACGAGCACATTTCATAGAATACTGAACAAAATCACACTACATAGCTTAGTTTTACCTCGTATATGTATATATATAATATAAGGAATATAACAAATAGCGTTTGGACCAGAATTCGGCTCGAGTTTCCATTCATCCCTCACCATTTCACACCAAAGTCCAAAATCCAGCTATCGGACGGCCATATTGCATGTATTTTTCCATTGAAAGTGATTGATGAGATGTCGGATAATATTATGTATTATTTCAATAATATTACACATACATACATATATGTAGATCGAGCGTAAATATTATTTTCGTAAAAATCATGTAGTATGATGAATTTATCACCTTCATACCTCATATGTATATTGTAAAAAGTCACGTTATTAAGCCTATCGTGGGCGTTATACCATTTTGCTATGCGATTTTTATTTTCGAAATAACCCTTTGAAACTACGACGGAGCGGAATATATGTACATAAATGGTCGAGTTTGAAAAGTGTTTTGGAGGTAGATATAAAAAAAAAAAAAAAAATGCAATTCGACGATGGGTATCATCCGAATGTACAATTCGTAAAATGCGAGAAAATAAGACGGAATTGTAACGCGACACGTTTTCGGCATTCGATACTTTTAACGGGGCCTTTCACCACTTATAACTTTGACGACACATTTGAATTTCTAAAAACGAAAATGTTTTTTTTGACTGTGCTCCATGCCATTACAGATTCCTCTACAAAGTTATCAACGGAACATTTCGAGTCGTTATTCCAATCAAGGTAACATTCGTTAAAGCAAAAGGGCGATTCGAGAACGACCCGTACTCTCTTCTGTCGGCCATTTTGTCCAATTTGAGCGGCGGCATGTCGAAGATGCTGCGAAAACAAGATAAATCTTAGCGGCACATTATGCATTCCGGCGGCTGCATTACATCTGAGCACTTTCCATTAAAACTTGGGACCGCGCGCACATTAGGGGTAGCTTTTGCACCCCATCCCCCATCCGCGGGTATGACATTAGCAAGTTGGCTGGCATGAATATAATTACCGGGGATGGCGCCGGCGGTGCCACTGCTGAGCTGATATTTATCTTAAAGAGAAACCCTTTCGTCGCATGGATACACATTAATATGAATAACCCGCGGAAATGCGGGAGTTGGTGCTGGTTAGGAGGATGAGGGTGGACCGACGGCCGCGAGAACATCCCCCGCAAGAGTGGCTCACGCTTAACGAAGGACTCAAATTAGGGAATTTTCGGGATTCGCGTTCACATTATTTTGCATATGAGAGTTGAACATATGAGCTAGCGAGTGACGTGCGTTTTATTAAAATTTTCAGGTGAAACGTGCCTTTCACAGGCTCCAAACGGAGCAGCTGTCACTAGTAGGTATAATTCTAGTAATCACGCATTCGTTATTTTTCCGAATGACTTACATTTTGTTACAATTATATAATTTTCATACAAAGAAAACACCCCTCGCAACACTGTCACGTTGACCACTAACGATAGGGAAGTTCCCGAAGTACTTCCATGCGAAATAGAGTAAGCGATTAAGTCTTCCAAAAATGGTAAAACCCCCGGCGACGACAACATCCAAATCGACCTATTGATATGTGAAGGCCGCCCTCTACATACTATTCTAGCGAAACTATTTACCAAATGTATTTCAGAGCAAACCGTTTCGGACTTATGGAACAACGCGTCCATAATTTTAATTTATAAGAAACCCGGACAAGGAAGACATAAAAAAACTATCGTCCCATTAGTTTACTCTCCACAGTTTAATAACGCAGCGGTTGAAGTCAACGCTTGACTCTAATCAATCCATAGAACAAGCAGGGTTCAGAGCCAATTTCAGCACAATGGATCATTTTCAGGTGGTAAGTGAATTGATTGAGCGCGCGAACGAATATCGCCAACCACTATGTTTAGGTTTCGTCGACTACGAGAAGGCGTTTGACTCAGTAAAGCTATGGTTTTCGAGGAAAACGGTGCTGCTGTGTAGCGGCCGTAATGTATGTATGTAGTGGTGTATGACTTCACTAAAACTTTGTCCATATAATAATGAGATGGCGATGGTTTTCTAGAACGCATTGCCCGCAAAGTTTCGGTGCCGCCATTTGCACGGCTTCCGTATGGAAAACGTTGTAGTGACGTCATACACCACTACATTACGACCGATACACAACAGCTCCGCTTTCCTAGGAAACCATAGCTTAAAGCCAAACAGCCGTACTGGACACCATCCAGAAACAAGGTGCTGCGCAACCGTACGTCAGTCCGCTAGCTGCCATCTACAAAAAAGCAACAGCCTCGGTTCGACTCTTTGAAGACACGGAGCAATTTGGTATTGAAATAGGCGTTAGACAAGGTGACACCATCTCTCCTAAGTTATTCAATGCGGTGCTTGAGGGCATATTTAGATCGCTGGAATGGCACAAAACAGGGGTCAAGATTAACGGAAAGCACAGTGGATGGTGAACGGCTGAAAATTATGATGATGATGATGATGATGATATAATTTTCATCAAAAACATCAGTCGAAATTGAAGGTGACTGAAAACTTTTGAAAATTTATTTTCAACGAGGTGAGATGTCTCCGAAAATGAAAAGCGCGTGAGTGCGTAAGCATTTTCCGCATAAAATCGTTTACGTCATTCAGCCATTAGCCGGTAACGAGAGCCACTTTTCACCGGGATTCTCCTCTGAAAACTTTCAGGCCCAGCTGAAATACGCGCCGCTCGTTATTCGAATAAACGAAAGAAAATTGGCACAAACGCGCATGCGTTTAATAAAACTTCCCTAATTATCATTGTTTTGCTTTGTTACAAAGCCGTTATACCCAAAGCCCCAAAATAATCGTTTTATTAAAAAACGAAAAAACACAAATGAATTTTACTTACGCGTCGGATAAAGCAATGTAAAATTTTCCTGCTGTACACATATATGTATGTATGTACGTGAAATTACATTGCTTGATTAACTGTTGTCACTGTCGAATTTAGTGTGCCAAGTTAATAGAATACCTTTATCGCTTAACGAAATGTTCATAGCACGCGTATAAACGCCGTGCGAGCGTTTAAAGTTTATTTAATTTTCATTTAACTGTAGTATTGCGCGTACGCTCAGAGTTCACCTCATATTACATACACAAGGCGCAAAGTAAATAACGAGCCTGTCAAATAAAATATTAACGTCCCGCATAATAGACACATTCGATACTGAAATTTCCCCGAATCAAGCATCAAATTGCTGCGTGTAACAAATTTTTAGGCGGTCGTTTTCGCGTATTACATGATTTATTTACTTAAATAAATAAATCATGTGTCAAAGGCTACGTACTACGTAATTTCCCACCCAACCACCCACTACCGATTCCAACTCTGCTTCGCACCCCGATAATAACGATGTAATACTTGTGACAGGGGTATATTTTCCCCTGTCGGTCCGGTCTGAGCTGTATTATACTTTGTTTTGTTTTCTTGTTTTTTTTTTTCATTTTCGATCGTCGTCGTCCAATACCGATTTCGGAAAATCGCGTTTTCCCCGAACATCACGATATTCTTGGGAAAATTTCTTTATATTGCGTCAGCATTTCTCGTATCGAAACAACTTTCTGTTCTCGTTCGGCACTTGTACGACGACAAACGATAATTTTCATCGTATAGATATATGTACATACATATGTATGTACACATTCACGGTTAGAGTGTATGTATGTATGTACATACATATGTATGTGAATGTCTGGTTTTATAAATTTAATCTAATACGCAAACATTCATGATACATGATTCAGGACTACTAATGGATGTTCAATGTTTACAAGTGAGTCAATTTATTGTTTGGTTAAATTCGTTCCAAAAATATTTGTATATACATATGTATGTATGTATGTAGGTACGTGTTGTATAAATATAGCATATTTGTTTCGTTTCTATGCGTTGTATAGGTAGAGTTGTTTTCAGAAATAATTATATTTTTCTCGTTGAAGTTAAAGGTATGGGGACGGAACTAGATAGGATGGATCTGTCTTGGCCTCCTGCTCCCTCTTCACAGTAATGAAAGACACTGCAGCTTATTTTCCAGCGAAAGTTTAAATTAAATTTACTCGAAAAGGTAATCCTTTAACGTCGCCGGCTGTCGCAGTGGCTGTGCGTGCCCGGTCAGTGGCTGTCGACAATTATAAAAATACAACAGTACATATTATTTTTTATTATGCATAAACAAAGTGGGTCTCGTATAGGGGTTGCAGTGGATTATTTTCATATTTAAATTAAAAATCTACATTGCCCGAAGGGACGAAAAAATCGATAATTAAACTCGATACGAGACATCCGGCGAGAGTGCGCCCCCCCATGGGGATCCTTTATCCCTTATTACCGATTCCGTTTATCCGACCAAAGCCTTTCAGCTTCCGCTTTCGGCGAAATGTATGTTTTATATTTTAAAGCCTTCCGGGGCTGTCGTGTCGTACGTCAAATCTCCTTTTTATTTCCACTCCCCCGCGGCGCCATTTTAATGTATACTCGTATTATAAGGAGGGATCGCCGTCGTGCCGGCGATGTATCTCAACAGGAGAAACATTCAAAAAGTCTTTTACAACTGGAATATAATTTATCTTTATGGAGCAACGATTGAATGTTGATATACAGTAGGTAGCGAAGCCGTATGCAGTACAACGCATTTCAATTTACAATGAAAGCGTTCAAGTTGAAAACCCGTACGTACAGTGGAACCCCTATGCATCGTTCTCGAATGCATTGTTTTCTTATATGTATGTATCGTTCATTTTTCATAGTCCCGGCCAAACACCCATAAGAACAGTGTTAAATAATCTCGCATCCATCCTTTTCCTATATATCGTTTTCCCGTATCAATCGTCTAAATATTACGGTCCCGTCACAAATTTTACCATGATAGATCGTTTTTGTCAAAAATTTGTCAACCCAGCCTTGGCTAAATGTCTGAAGCACCCCGTTTTTTCGCGTAAACAATTACACTGTAGGTTGCAATCTACACCAAAGTAGTGGAAGCAGGTAGTTGTGACTAACATTCCTAGAATAAAACGGTACAAACCCCCTACAATGGAAAAACCGAAGATGATGAAGATAATGAACCTGTTCCGACAATCGCAGAAGCATTGATGGCATTCTAAAAAGTGAAATCATTTTTCTATTATTATGAGATAGACGAATCTGTGAAAGTGACCGAATCTGTGAAAGTGACCGAATTAGAGAGGTCAATGCTTAAATTAAAATGCCAGACTGCAAAGGGGCAAATATGGAAGATTTCTTTGTAAAAAAATGAATGTTCTGATTCTCTTGATTATTATGTGCATGTAATTTTATTATTAAAATGTAATTATTTTATGTAGTTATATAAGTAATTATTATCCCTTGAAAAACGATGTAAAAGGGTTCCACTGTACTTGAATATGGCGATGGAGACTGTGAATAAAAATGAAATTAAATGAAATCCCTAGAGAGCGGGTGGAAACCGGTTAAATTAATTCCAATTTCATCAGTGGCACTACAGTTACTTATTTCAGTTAATTTCCAATTTTCCAGTTTCAGGATAGGTCTCTAGTGTGCGTCTGGTGCAGCTGCAGCTGAGGCTGCACCAGATAGGTAAGAAGGCCGTTGTCTGCACTTTGAGAATTTATTAAGGCTGTCGCTCAAAAGGAATGCGCACACTGGTGGAAAAACGACGCCCGGAAAACTTTGTTGTTGAACAATATTGCGCCGACGTCGCTTTTTCACGGCGAGCTTTTTGTTAGCGCCTCCTAGGCCACGCCGGTTGTGGACCGAAGAAAAACGCGCCAAAAAGACTGTAAAATGCAGGCTGTCAAATAAAATATTACCCTCTGGCGACCGGCAAAATAAACGACGACCGTGAAGTTGTGCTGTGCCGAAATGAGTTATGGTTGGCGAATTTTTCAATTTGTCTCATCCACTCTTACGGCTACGGTGAGCTTTATAGGAATTTGAAGCATTACTCTTTTCTAAACGTGTCACATACATACAAACACTGCACCTTCATACACAATAAACATATTATTCCCGTTGCGTTGCATGAATACTTAAACGAACTTGTTAAATAAGTATTATTAACGAATTTAAAAAAAAGTCTACTATATATGTAAATTAAATTAGAAAAAAGTTTGTGTTTATATTTTTAACTATTAAACTGGGTTAGGAATGCGCGTAAGAATATTTTTAAAATGCAGGGTTCATATTATATGTATGTTTGTAAACGAAAACCATACAAAAGAATGAAAATTTTCATACCGGAGTGTAGAGTCACTTATTACATTAAAGAAAAACACATTTAGAGCAACAAAACATTTTCCTCATTATTGCGGAAAACAGTGGAATCGTTTTTTTTTTTTTTTACCAGGTTATATTACACTGGGTATTTTTGCGAGGAATATGTTCGCAAGGTGGTGTTGCATAGTTCGTGACGTCGTCGAATATTTTTTCTCGTGGAAAACCGTTTTTCACGAGAAGAAACCGCACGTAATAGTTCCGATTGGATAGCAAACAAAAATTGCATTAATATGATTAATGCCGCAGTAACACGAAATGAAAGTTTTTCCTAATTGTTTATTTTGCAATTACGCTAATGCAGATTTATTACACCGTTTTTAATCAATTAAAAAATAATTAGATCTTTAATGATCCGGTCACGTAAGAAAACGTTGAGAGAAAAAGTGTGAGTGGAAATGAAAGCGGAAGGGAAACGTGAAAGGGTCAGCTATCGGATAGGTGTACTAATCTACTACCGGAGCAGATTGCCAACCCTGACAATTTGGCTGCTTATAAAATCGCTACGTGTCTTTTGCCAGTTGTCTACTATACGAACACTTTTCTTAGAGGGTTACCAGTTTCAATAAGCCTGCTGATTTTTACTTTATCCGTATACGCAGTATTAAAGTATTGTTATATACATACATATTTACACGTATGTATGTTGTGTATTGTGACTCGTTGACATGTTCATTGTACATACATATGTAGGGTATACGGGCATAGGGTCTACATCAAAAACACCAACTGAAATAAAACCTATGTCGTTTTGTCTCAGTTTGGTATCCGGATTGCATATCCGTCACCAGATAAAATCTCTTACGTTTTACCTAAATATCTTCCTACAGCGGACGGAGATGTAAGATGTGAGATGGCATACCCAATTAACTTCAATGCCATGTGAGTGAGCGAGACAACAATGGGTTTGATTCCACCATCGACCAATAAGAAATTAATTAGTTATTAAACTGTGTATTTTGAATATAAAATCCGAATTAATTTTTGTACTTTACTTTAAATTGCTCGAATTGTGATTTTCATGTATTATATTCAGAATATATCTCCGATGGAAAAATATTCCCCAATCCTTTTTTTTAATGTTCTCAGAAATGAATATTAATACAATTATTTGATTGAGAGCCTTTGGCCGGGTGTATTCAAAGATGGCAGAGGTATGGTGGGGGATAAGTAGGTGGAGCTAAAGCTAGTGGGGCGGGGATTGCTTGTTGAAATTATGATAATATTACCCGTTCCAATTCCTGTGATCCGGATACTAAATTTTGATTTTGTCCTCTGGTCGCAGTGCAATCGGTCTCAAAGTCGTACACCCATATGTAAAGTGTCAAATTTTCTGAATACCGTGCGTTTCAATGCTTGCAACTAGTATCCTGCCATTATTTGAAATCAAACGAGCTTTTATAGCGCGCATTAGTTCGAGTCCGCAAATCCTTTATCAGAGGCTGGAATTCCTTTCCATTTTGGTAAATCCCACTGCGGCGACCCGTACGGACAACAAAATGGCCAACAACAAATAATAAAAAAAATGCAGACTGGCTCACGCTGCAGCGGCAAGCGAACCTCGTTTAAACGTACATATACGGCGGCCTTTAATTTTTGTAAATGGTATTTTTCTGCGGCACTTGCAACTCGTGCGAATTAATTGCTCGAAAAAGCCGACCCGAGAGGGCAACATTTTATAATTAAAATTACCTAGTAAATTTTAACATATTTATTTACCTTAACGACTTATTGTGGCTAATTCGCAGATGCACTTGCGATGTTTGAAACATTGTTAGCTGTAAGAAAAATTAATTAAGTACCATTTATAAACAGGTGGTTTTCGATTATTCAACAATACAAATGTATCCCATTCACACGAGGATCGTGTGAAAATTTCATACATGAAAGGGGTGAATTGTTGAACAGTTGGCGTTGTCGCCAGTTGTAAAGTTTTACCCTTCTATCGATGCGCATCCCCATCCCTCCCCCAACCCCAACATTAATAAGTCTGTATGGGTGTCTTGGGAGTGTTCGCTTAATTTAACCGCATCCAATGGGTTTTTTAAACCTAGCATTTATTTGCACTCCGTTACTCTATTTTTCGTAATTAAGTTTCAAGTGTTCCGTGCAACGACTAGTTAGTTCTAAACGTAATTAATTCACCTCGCGAAAGACTTCGCTGACTGAGAAGACGTTAATTAAAGCTTAATCCTCGAGACGGGTTAACCAATTATGGAGCTAAATTCTCACTCACTACACACACATAGTGGAAAAATCAACATGTATATCGTACACCTACTTGCAACTTGCAGAATATCACCAGTCTAGACTTTCGTTTTCGGGTGCAAGGTGGGTTGAACGATTTTGGATTTTGTTTTGTCTTTATATTAGCTCGATCGCTTCCGCTTCTGGCGTGTCTTTCTTCCATTCCGTGTCCGCAATCTTGAAATCTTTACATGCGCGTAGGTTGCCAAGCTTTACAGTTGTATGTCACACCCTAGAACCGCTTCGTATCGAACGTTTTCCGCTTTCAAATCTACCGCTAGATTAAAGTCTTGTTTTTTTTTTAATTTTTGAATCAAAACATTTTCATTTTGTAGATACATTCCTGTCACATTATATCTTAGTAAATTGACAAAGGCAAACCTACGATGCATTCACTTAGAATGGCGGGAGGATAAATTTTTAGGTATTCTTTCATGTACGAGATCGTTTCATTGAATTGAGAATCCATACTACGTACCTACATATATAATATACCCTTGTGCATGTAGTATAAAAGTTAGGCAGCAGCTTTCGCAGTTCATTTTGCTGTCGAGTCTGGAATTTCCGAGAAGTACACGATATATATTCATGCTTCGATATTATTTGAGATAGAATTTCAAGTTTTATCCACAGCTCGTAGCTTATTCAAGGCGACTGATAGTCGTATCGGGAGATCTGGCGCAGACAGTTATGCACGAGACCAATTGGAAATTTCCCCACGGGTAGTCTAGGGGTAGCTGCAGGCCGAACAATGGCCAATTCAGAAGACGTCTTTAGAACCAAACGGTGAATGAAACACAACGAGGCTCGTATTAGATCAATTTCCTCACATACATTAATAACTTATCAACTTCATCGATAATGAGCAATAATTCCAAACGGAATTCAACGAACGGATTGTGTTTTGAGCTTTTGATTTATTAATCTAGTCGTATTTGCAGTTCGGTCGTAATGGGATAAAAATGCGCGCGAGTAAATATCGTGACGGCGGAATATGAATATTTAATTTGATCTTTGCATTTACTATGCGCTTTGTTCACGTCATTGAGTTCAAATAATGACGGTAATTCTATAACCCTCCCCTACACTACAGATTAAGTTTAAAAAATCGTAAATTTAGAATTTTTGATTATATTTATGTATGTACATACATATGTATATGTATGTATGTATATGCATAAGTAATTTGAAATTTATTAATGCGGTTTTCAATATACAGATTCGACTGAAATTGTTATCAGTCACGAGTTAAAATAGCGATATAACGTGTTTTTAATATAAATTAATTGAGTTTGAAATGTGGACGAGGTACACGTGGAAAAGCCATTTCTGCTTTTTAACGATTCATTACCCGCGTTGAGTGGTGGCCGTTTGAACAGCTTTTATTGTTTGCACGATTGCTTGCGCAATTAAATCAACTATGGCTTTTGTAAATGTAATTATTAACGAATCGAATGCTACATTCGAACGGTTCCTTGCGCAAAAACAAAAACAAATATACTTTCTTTCAATATTGAAGCTTTTCTCACACGAGCATCGGACGAGTTACTGTCACTTATATCAAATTAATCGTATATAATATTGTTCGTGTACTTATGTCTAAAGTTTGTTAACAAATCGGTCAGATTAATGGACACTGCACGGGCTCAAACGTTAATCATTGGATTGTGCGGTCACTTTTCACTTGTCGAGGCTATCAGTCTTACAACTTTATGCCAGCGCCTAGAAAAAAAGTGCATTGCACTGATATATACGGCTATTTCTAATGTCAGTATATCCCTCGTTAGTCTGGAGGAGACTAACATCAGTTGCGATATGTGAAACGGCCGTTGTGCAGGATTAAAAATAATAAAAGGACCGATGGATTTTACTGAAGAGAATGAACGAACTTTACGGAACATTTTTTGAATAACTACTATGAATACTTACATAAATAAAGGTGTATTGAAAAACATAAACGACGTTTTTTGATAAAAGTTACGTGTAATTTAATTAGCATTTAGAATACGTATACAATATCACGACAAAAGATAATAAGACGCCAATACCCACATCGATGTATTTTATTTTAATGTAATTTAATATAATAGGACTCATTTTCCTCCGCGAGTACGATTTAAACTGAAAAGAGTACGCATATTATATAAGGGAATAATATTATTTTGTCAAAGTCGTTACATTCATTATTTGTTTTAAAGCATTTTAGACGAGCAAACAGAGAAAATAATTTTGAGACTTTTTTACGGAATAGAAAATTAATCCATTTTTCTATTTCCAAATTGTAGTGATCGAAACACATCGATTGAAAATAAATAATGTTTAGTGTGGCAAAGTGGAGAGACTTTGCCTGGAACGTGTATTGATGATAGTACAGTGCGACCCAAAAAAAAAAAACTGAAGAAAACGAAATGCGAGAAGAAAGAAAAACTGGAAGAACCATTGACAAACGACTAGCGCTGTGATCACATGTTTGCATTAGTATAAATTGGATAGGTTTTGGCATAAAATAACACGTTCGGAGCCGTGCAGCGTTCGCCCACCGGACTGACAAGTGAGAAATGGATTGAATTAATTCCCAGGGTTGCGCTACCGACACTAGTTTTGTATTAGTACACGAGACGTTGATATACAGACGTACATATAATAAAAATGATAAAATAAAAAAGGCATATTCCGTCTGCTAACCGAAACGTTCGCTAAATAAACACGCAGGGTGAATATCAACCACAGAAGTTTATTGCAACATCCCAGGCTGGTACGTCGACTTTGCTTTCGCTGAATTTTAATTTAACTTAACAGCATCCATCAAACGGTATAAGTGAAAATCGTCATTTTGCGTGTATCTATCTACCGTATTGCGGAGATGCATAAACAAACAATCCGAGAGTTTGCACGAAATGGGAAACAAGACCACTACTGAAACGTAAGAAGAAAACACAGAGTATTCCAGGAGGAGCCATTAGATACACACACACACACACACACGCGGCTATCTTTATTTGAGATAAACTGAACCGCAGATAAAGCTGAATGTACCCCGAGAAGCCTCCCTGACTTATTGAGCAGCAGCCGAACCCGGCGCGCACAAAACATAATATGTATTGGCTTTCGCGCTAATCCCGAATGAGTCCGCAACCCCAAAACTGCCACGGCATTACTCATTTGAACGAACTTGAAGTATTAATTAAATGTATTTATATAAAATTCGACCATATGTGCATTGAATGCGTTGACAGTGAGTTAACTTTAAAGGTGCCTGTAAACGATCAACATTTTTACGGTAATGCCAGCAATAGCTGGTAAGCATTGCCGGTAATATTACTGCAATATGGTGATGTAAACCGGAAATATAGTCGTGTTTCCCGACTATATTGCTGGTATGGCCGTGTGTTGTCGAGTATTGTTGCCATATTGCCGATGATATCGCTTGGTATACGAAAATACAAAATCTGGGCAATAATAAAACAGCAACTACTTGCCGGCAATCATTGAGCAACAATTTGCTGCGATATATATTGCGCATGTAATGCTGAAAATGTTGCTGGTTGGTTGACAAGCAATATTGCTGAAAAATGTTGCTTATGAAATGTTTTTAATATTCACGGCAATGTATTGCCGGTAATATTACTGCAATATGGTGATGTGGGCCGAAAATATAGTCGTGTTCCACTATTGCTGGTATGGCAGTGAGTTGGCGAGTATTGTTGACGTATTACCGATGATATCGCTCGGTATACAAAAATACGCGACAATATATGTATGTTTCTTTCCTGCTCTCTCACATACGCGGGTCTCTGTCGCTGAGGTGTGGACACGACACGAAACGAGTGTTGACCTTTGGTGAATCTGGGTAATAATAAAACAGCAACTACTTGCCGGCAATCATTGAGCCACACATAACTGCGACACATATTGCCCATGTGATGCCGCAAATGTTACTGGATGGTTGACGAGCAATATTGCTGACAAATGTTGATCGTTTACAGGCACCTTAAGGTTGAGCATTATTTACATTGATGTGAATCGCACGAAATTATCTATCACACGTCAGGTGACATTTTAAATGGGTCGTATACCGTGAGCAAAACGTACACCTGAAGGTGTGTAGATGACCCCACAAGTTTATCCCACAACATACCGTGGATTGCACCACCATTTTATGGGAAATGAAGCATGGGGGAGGGGTTGAGATAGGTGTGGGTATCGCTTTGGCCAGCCGGTCCACCGCAGTGGTCGAGTTGGCCTCCAGATAAGGCCTGACCAGCGGTCAGTTTATGTGTTGGTGGATAAAGGCTAAGGCCGAGACCTCCCCATGGGGTCTAAACCCCACTGCCTCCCATCGGAGTCCAAAGGCCAAGTGGGGGATAAAGTTTGACCCATGCGGCTGGCCGCATCGCCCACCGTTACTCGTCTCGCTCTGTAATTGTTTTTAAATTTTGACGCGGGTCAGTCGAATTTCAACAAATTCACCTGTGTGGGTCGCGGTCAGATCTGCGTAGTAATGTTGCCATGTTACATATTTACAACAAAGTTAGACAAATTTAATAAAAGCAGTAAACAAAAGAAAACAAACCCAGTGGCTCTAACAGAGTTTGTACGAGTGATCGACATTTAGGCCCTGTACACACTCGGCGTATTCAAACGCGCGCTTTTGAAACGCGCGTTTCATTTTACTATGAAATCGTATGAAAGCGCGCGTTCGCGTACACACTGTACAGCCTTTGAAGCGAGACATTCCTAGCAAACGCGCGTTTCGAGATACATATGTACATACATACATTGTCGCTATTGTTCCGTACAGTCGAGCGCGCGTTTTTGGTGTCGTGCGAACATCTTTCAACAACAAAATATGGACCATTTCGATACAGATTTGTTTATTTTTTTATTTGTTTGTTTATCGATGAATTGATTGGTGGATTGATGGACATTCCAAAATAGTTGATAAACTTCGGCTCGTACTGTCCTAATTTTGGATATATGTACATAATGTTACGACCACGACCGCGACTTTATTTAAGCCAATTATTTAAATATTCTCATTTGTTGTGAAACCGACAAAGACTTTATTTATTTAATAATTACATGGAGAGGCGGCATAGCCGATAGGCCCATGGGGTTTGGTACAAAAATAAAATGAATAATGGTCCATTTATTAAATAATTACAAATACCCATTGTTTTTTAAGAATAAATCACCATTCAATAGTCACATTTTTTAAAGTGACTATTGAATCCGGAAGACTATTCCAAACTTCAACCACTCTACATATTTGAAAAGAATGAATCTCTAACAATCTTATTTGATTTTTTTTACGGAGTCTAAGAGTATGACCTCTTAGATGAGGGTTCTACATAATGAGGTTGGTCATTTCACATGAATAATAATTGTTTATTATTTTGAATACTTCAATTAAATCGCCTCTTAATCTCCTCGTCTCCAGTGTGGAGAGATTCAGTCCTTTCAATCTTTCATGATAATGGCATTTCTGTAATTCTTCTTTGGACCCTCTCGAGACATAGAATATCTTTTTTTAAATGTTCGACTTGTTCGAACCCGTCTATGTAGAATACTATGTATCGGACCCAGGTAGTAAAATCCCTCTCATTGCGACTTTAACTAAAAGCAAATTATTTAAATATTCTCATTTGTTGTGAAACCGACAATGGCTTACTGAAACTCGATGTCCTGCCGCCCTGATGTCCATTCTTCAAGTGACAAATGGGCACCCTACTCTCGCTCCTAAAACGCGACTCAAAGCGTCGAGTGTGTACGCTGCCGTCGGGCGCTTCACGCCGCCTAAAACGCCGAGTGTGTACTAGGCCTTAAATAAATTAGAGCGAAAGTAAGAATGAGAGCTCATACACCCACCCAAAGCGATGTTTCAAAATTGACAAATTAAAACGGCACAATGCGTGTTCAGGCTAAGAAGTTTGCGGTGGATGTAATCCAATCAGCAAAGGACGACGGACGTCGTAAAGTGGCGCCTAACGAAGGGCGCAGCCCGCAAGGGAATTCCCCAAAAGCCCCAAAACCGACATATGCACACGTTCCGAACCGCAGATACGCATTACGCAAGTTTGCAAACCCCTTGGCGTCTCGGGAAACGACCATAACCCGTATTGATCGTTGATGTTTCGAATGCGAGTGAGATATATCGAGATCCATGCGAGCGTAAGAGAGACGGAAGCTGCGAATGTTCACTAAATTTACAGATTTTCCAGACGGATTTATGTTACACTACACGTTGTAGTATTTTTCAGTTCAATTTCAATGTGACAAATGGGAAATTCGATTGAACGCGAGCGTCGCCTTCAATTACGATAATCGTTGAGCTTGATGACACACTCGTACATATCTACATATGTACATACATACATATGTAGTTCCAGGTTTACGTCCAGCGTGCAATGAAATCCCATTTGAGTGCTGTGTTTGTACTTGAAAGGCTTTTCCTGGAATACGAGATATAACATAGTTAACAGCAATCCCCTTATGTCTGGTATGATTAACTTCACCACCAGAATTTTTTTCATTAAAAAATACACAAAAGTTTTATCATTATCTCGTATTGTAATCTAAAACCAAATGTTTGCCATGATTTATTTAATCTTCATATTTATAGATATTTAGGACTTGTAAAAACAATTTGAAGGGTGTTTAGAAGACTTGCTTACAATATGGCTAATTGGAAACTAAATCCTCAACCGAAGATTAACTGACAGCGACTGTCAATGGCAATTAGCCGTCAACGAGGTTGACGTCAAGGATTTTCCGTAGCAATCGCTTGCACGACTACCGGAAGTTTCCTTTACAGATGATGAACTCTGTTGAAATAATTTTGATGCGTTTTAATATCAATTAAACTCAGTAAACATATAAATAAACTTTTTTGATAGATGACTTTAATTTTTTACTTTATTTATATTGCTTTGATCCTACCAATCTTTATTTTATTAAATGTAATATAATCAAACTTTATTTGCATTATAGATTTGGTGCAACTTTCATAGCCCAGTTTTCCCAAAGGTTTCCCGTCTTCGTTGTTAGACTTTGGTCGTTATTGTAATTCAGTACGAGTGATTAAACGGTACTTCTTCGAAAGGCTTTTGTGAAGATCTCGTAAAAGAGTTCATCTATGATTTCAATAGATTTAAAACAATAATTCACAAAGATACAGCTCATATTTTAAAATGGTCTATCTGATCTACGGTAGTGTATAAGAAAAGGAAACTGCGTCACAAAGAGCAGCGTCGAAAACTGGCAGACACAAAAGGTCTATCTTGAAAAGATTTTTTTGCGCGGTGATATTTTTTTTGCAGTCGCTATTCTAAAGCCGTACTTTATCATTGGAAAATATTATTCTTAGCAACGATTGAAGTTGATTCTCTTGCAAGCCAACATCGAGGGGGTGTTTATTCGGTCGTTACTCCCTGAAATAATGCGAACACTTTTGCACGTCAACACTTTCGAATCACTTTTGTTTCGTTCAACCCCCCCCAAATCCCAAACCTCCGTCTCGTCGTCACAGTTTTTCAATTTCGATATCATTCATTTTCGGTAGATTTAAATCGTATCGCTTTTATTCGAACAAAGTGCGATTTTTTCCCCATAAGACTCACTCGACTGAAGTTCAATGGAAACTTTCACCATTCAATAGGTTCACTTTAAAAAGAACAAATATACTTACTAAAAATAAAAATTGATAGTACACTCTTATGTGCACATTTTATAAATAAATGTTAAAAAAAAAAACAAAACATTACTCTTTAAAATTATTTTAAATAATGCACAATATACATACATATGTACTTACATTTTGCTGAAATAGTTGAACAATATTATCATTTTGATAAGAATCAATAGAAATTCTTCTTCTACTAATTTTGAACGTATTTTAATGCGCTCTAGTAGATATACCTATACGTATTCAGTATGATGGCTAGGAATTATTATATACTAGTCACTGCCTGTTGACAGTATCATCGGGTGGCTATCATTTATGTATACACCTACATATATTATATTTACATATCAAACTGTATATGTATACATACATATGTATGTAGGCGGCCGAGTCGCGCTTCGCCCTCACGGCACATACGTACATATGTACATATGTACCTACGTAGTAGTCACTGCCCGTTGACACTGTCATTAGGTGGTTATCGTTTATATTTATATTTACATAAATCTAAGTAAATACAATATAGTAAGTACATACATATATATAGATACTATATGTATATACAAAGTAAGTACACATACTCTTGGTAGTTAAAAATGTAAGCGTTCCGCGGCTACCCGTACCGTGAGTGTACATATACGACCGTTCCACGGCTACCCAGCCAGCTGTAAGAATTTGCTGTATTCATGTGTAAGAATAATAATTCAAAGACACTTTACGTAAAATTAAGAAAAAAACGTGCGTTTGGTCTCTATAGGGCACTGTCTTTTTAAATGTACGATACATATACATTTCAAAGGTTCAAAAGTCAACAATGAAAATATAATCGAACGAATGAAAAGGCAATTGTATCTATATTAAACCGTCTGCGTTGGCAGGTCAGTTAATCGGCGAAACTTTACACTTCACGCGGCTACACCACACCGAAGCTTACCTCGCTCGTAGCGCTAGAGCCTTCAATTTATTTTTGATAAATTGAAGGCTCTAGCGCTGCTTATCTTCGTCGGTGGGTGGGGATGAAGTCTGGAAAGTTGGCGGGGGCCGATGTGATCCCCGGTAAGCGCGACCGACTTAACTCTCGCGCCAATTAGGTGCACCTCTCCCTGTCCCGGATAACCGCGCTACTACTACTTACAATCAAAACAACTTTAAGCCGGGGCCAAACTGCCAACGAACAACACTAAAACTGGGATGGGGGCATGGATAAATTTTAGGCGGGAGCACCCACACAAACGCAACATTAAATTCGAGCAAATTTCGTGAGTGAACCACGTTTGGACGTACATATGTATATTATAATGTTCAGAGTACACCGACAAAAAAACATTGTAAAAAGTTGCTGTCAAAAATTTATAAATCGTATACAAGACCTAAACTAGAATTTGCTGTAAATGTTTGGAATCCTAACTTTAAAAAAGACATTGTATGTTTAGAAAGGGTTCAAAGAAGGATAACAAAAATGGCATCTGAACTTCGATCACTATCCTATAATGAAAGGTTGAAGAAAATGAGTGTCACATCTTTGGAGACGAGAAGATTAAGAGGCGATCTAATAGAAGTCTACAAAATAATAAATAATAAATATAAATGCCCAGTGAAAAACCTCCTTACTTTCAATAAAAACGCACATCTCAGAGGCCATACACGGAAATTACTAAAAGACAAATCGAACAAAATTGTCAGAGACTCATTTTTTTCAAATAGAGTGGTCGAAGTTTGGAACCGTCTGTCAAATCAGCTCGTTACTTCCGAAAATACAAATCTATTTAAAAATCATCTCGATAAGTTTTTGAACACAAATGAATTTTTGTAATCCTTCAAATATAAATAATTAAGAATTGTATGTGTAAGTTATGCGCCTGGGCTCCATCGGCTATGCCGCCTGCCCATGTATTTTAAATAAATAAACAAATAAAGTTCATTCCTGAGATATGAATTTTTGATAACATGATCGATACTTTGCTATTTGCTTCATTGATATTACAGGATTATCGTCATAATAAATTTACAGCCGCATACTGTTGTTCTAATATCGTTCATGCTTTCGCTTACATTTTCTGAAATAGTTTTTTTGTCTTTCTTTTCAAGATCTAAAACGTGGATGCCTTATCCAAAAATGCTACGCAAGTTCCAGTGCACACGGAGAAGCATGGACTAACAAGAAGTGATTGAAAGAGGAATACATGGGTGAGAAATGTGATCAAAGTGGCGGCTATAGCGGAACGTGTGAAAAAGTTAAAGTGGCTTATATAGCGAGAATAGGGCCTAGTACACACTCGGCGTTTTATGCGGCGTGAAGCGCCCGACGGCAGCGTACACACTCGACGCTTTGAGTCGCGTTTTTGGAGCGAGAGTAGGGTGCCCATTCGTCACATGGAGAATGGACATCGAGGCGGCAGGACATCGAGTTTCAATAAGTCTTTGTCGGTTTCACAACAAATGAGAATATTTAAATAACTGACTTTTAGTTAAAGTCGCAATGAGAGGGTTTTATTACCTGGATACGATACATAGTATTCTACATAGACGGGTACGAATATGATCAATACACATTGTGTATTGATTGTATATTGATTGTATATTTTTTTCAGTATTTTTACGAGAATACGGATGATACAACAAAACTTTTGATAGGCGTTACAATGCCAATTTTTAATTTTTGCAATGTCGCTCCACCCTATTGTGTATGCGCGTCGCATTAATCGAAATTCTGGGAAAATCAACAGACACAAACTGGCATGAGAATTTGCAGAAAATGTTCCTCTGCTCTATTTTAATGAATGTTTTACACAACTCATTCGGCACCGAAGAACAATGCCAACAGTACGAATCGGTTAAAACGCCCGTTGCGGCTCTTAATCACCGATTCGGACAAACAACTATCCCGAGTAATTTACATGTAGGGGGTGGGAAAACGGTGGGGTCTGGATGACCCCCCCAGGGGCTATCTCGCACATTAGTGGGTGTGTTTAATCAGGGCGGGGCGCGGACCTGCACCACAATCAACTGGACATCACTTTGCGACCAACTCTTAATGGGCATTGTTTGCCGTATGTTTCGCATACGTGTCCGAGCATAAATTTTGTGAATGTCGAATAATAAAAAAAAAAAAAAAAAATAATGCAAATTAGCGAATTGGTAGAGGTATTTTCGCGGAACGTGGGCATGCTGTGAACGATGCGTCGCGGTAGTATCAGTGAAACCATAGAAGAGCAGCTACATACATACATATGTATGTATGTGTGTGTATATGGCAGCTTTACATAGTAATACTAACGTAGCGTTCACATACATACATATGTACATGAATGAATTTCAATCAAATTATGGTAAACTGTCAATTCATTGATTGAAATAAATGAAACAGTTTTGTATTACGTACATTGGCTTGATCAAATTGTATGGATGCACCGCACCGCAAATCTGATTAACACATTGATTAGCGGAATTGCGTGAAGTATGTATATGTATAAATATATTAAAAGAACTGAAAAACATCGCACACCAAGAGTAAAAGCACTACTTCGGGTTGGAAAAGTATTATTTATAATTAATTGCACTTTAGATCATATTCACATTCATAAAAATAATTTCCAATAATGACAAATAATTTGCACTTTTAACAAATAGTTTCCTCTTATAACAAATAATTTGCACTTATAACATATGCATAATTTCCACTGATAACAAATATATAGCACTTAAGAAAAAACGTTCGCACTAAAAAATAGATAGTTCGCACTTTGAAATAAAAAAAAGTTTCGGTACGCCGCGCATCGTTCATAATCTCAAATTCAAATTCAAAAGTTCAAATAATCTTTCTCAAAGTTTGGTGTACAAAGTTAATACTATCTAATCCAAAGTGCAATTATATATTCCCATATATAATTATATTTTTTTGGTACGTACACATGCACAAAATTTCAACTTAAGTCATAATGAGATGACTTACAAGGAAAAGTACCACTTTCGTTTGACGAAATTTTTTTAAAACCTTACGGGTTATAATGGTTGGTACCAAACTTATAAATACGAAGATTCAGTGTGATGGGATAAGCGGTTTTTGAGATACTATAGCGAGTCTATACACAGTCGCACAGACATTTTACAAAAATCATGAAAACGCGATCAGGCGATGATACCCGATACAAATCAGTCAAATTTTCGCACGATCATAATACTTTATTTCATCATCAATTTCAGCAGTACATCATCCACTGCTGGATGAAGGCTTCTCCAATCTTCTTCCATTCCTGTCTGTCTTGAGCAATGTGCATCCACTCGACTCGACATATTCATATCAATTCATCAGCCCATCGTCCACGCGGTCTACCTTGCTTTCTTTCACATCCTCTCGGATACCATTCCAGTATTTTTCGCGCCCATCTGCCATCCATTCTTCTCGCTATGTTCCACTTCAACTTTTTCACACGTTCCGCTATATCTGCCACTTTGGTCATGCTTCTTACCTATGTTTACATCTTATGATCTCTTCTTGTTATACCGAGCATCCATCTTTCCATGCTTCTCTGAGTGAATACTTTATTCATACACGTACATACTCGTATGTACATACATACATACATATATGGATAAAGAAAAAATCTTAAGGTCGAATTTTCACACAATCAAAATATTTACATACATATGTATAATACGAACTAGTGTAAGCCCGTTCAATATCAACGGAGCGCTTTCTCATTAGCCCGTACTGAAAAATAATATTAAATTTAATACCTTTTATAGTTAATGCATAAATGGCGCGTTATAATAACAATGAAACAATTTGGCAAAGTCGCGAGCCTATTTTTTATTATATAAATTGTCACGTTGAAGCCTGCCCATTATCATCTGGTTTGGCTCACCGCTCAAGGGCTCTGTTCCGTTTCAGTGATGCCGGGTGCAAATCCCACTCGCGCGACGTTCTGGTTTTTTAATTATTTACATTGACGAGCGCTATCAGCAGACAGACACACACACAGACAGACGGAATAGGGCTATTATATATATATGTATGTACGTAAACACGTTAAAAATTGTCGATGAACAGTTTTCAATTGCTTGAATTTTCAGTGAAAAAATTTAATTGCTCCAAAGCCCTGCTCCCGATATGAAGTACATATATGTACATATGTATGTATGTATGTATTGAGAAATGCTCGCAATTCAAGTGTTATAGGATATCTGAATTAAGGACAGTGCGAAGTCACGCGCGTGGTTACTAGAGGGTTAACTGCGAATACACACACGTACAGTGGAATGTTGTAAGAAAGTTTCGTTGATGAGTTGTCGGAAACACGTCGAAACAATACCCGGCCCCGATGGCTACGAAGCCGTTCTGGCAAACGCAATTTCAAAGGAATTGCTCCGAGTTTGCCCGGCAAACGGCACGCCGACATTTTTGTCCGGGTGATATATGGAGTGGACCACCTACTCCACTACTCGTTTTAATCCAAATCGGAAACAATGTGGATCATTCGTCGACCGCGGCCCGAGAGTGCGCCACCCCTGGAATGCGGTTCGCGGAAAGCCGGCCGCGCATATTTGGCATACTAGGAATTTTCTCCGCATATGAGATTAGCGGAAGGCCGCGGCTAAGAGTCTCGAAAAAATAAAGGAAATTAAACGGGGCCCTGTCGGAAATATCTACCCACCTCATGGGGCACGTCTTTAACTTGTTTGATTGCCAAAATAGTTATTTGACCGTTTCAAACATTCACAGTGAAAAGTTTCATTAAGTTCAACTTGTTTTGATAAGCGAACTATGTTTTTCCGATCTATTCCATATGGGTTTCCGTCGCTCTGAGAATTCTGCAGGCTTTATCGGAGGAGCATTTTCACCTTTTCAATGACATCTCAAATGTCTTCAAACTTCACAGTTCATTGTTTTACACGAATGAAGTTCATCCCGGAACTAAACAGATGCTAATCTGATGGGAATAAATCTTGAATTGGACTTACACGCACACACACACACATTTCTCAGATCTCTTTATGCAAGGCTGTATAGTAGGGTGGAGCGGTCTTGTATGAATTTTTTTTTTTTCGTAATATCAAAAAGCTTGGGTGCGGGATTACATAATGCTCTATCACATACCCATCATATCTGCAAAATATCTCCTAAAAATATTAATGTTTAGTACTGCCTCAAGCTGCTTGAATATTGGGAAAAAATATAAAATCTACCTATGGTTAGTATTAGGAATTCCATTACCGGTAATACCGTATTTTACCGTAATTTTAGTGTATTATTTTATGAATGATCTATGTATATTTCTCTAATTTTTTTTTTGTTTTGTTCTACATTTGTGTTTTATATGATGTACCTGCATGGCTGTACTTGCATACCGTAAAGTTACTGTGGTATTATTTTGCAAATAAATAAACAAACATATATGTATATATAGGTATATAAATATATATACCATAATGTATTTATTATTATAATCGGTATCTTCGGAATCGAATACGGAGAGTAGCTGAAAAGCCATCAAAAATTGTATCGCGTATCGCGTTATCAAGCGCAACAAAGCTCGCCTAATTTAAAACATTAATCCGAGTACATTTGATTAAAACATAATTTTCCTCATCATTAATCATGCGATTCGTCTGTGCGCGAATTAAGTTTCCCAATCACATTCCCGTTGTGCGTGTTCGGAATTAACGCGTTTAACGAGTTGCCTGGTTCGAGAAGTAATCTCGTCGCCGTCGCACATCTCCGAATTTGAAGTTCGCGATTCGCCCATTCGCGAAATTTGACTTTTAATTACGCCGCGGCTAGGATAGCGAAACGCCACAAAACAAAGGCGGCAAATTGAATTATTGTTTTAATTTAAGTATTTTCCGAGGTGAAGTTTGCACAAAGCGACGACAGGAACGGACGACGGTGGAGGGATGGGAAGAGATAGGGATGGGGAGGAGAAGCAGGGAGAAGGATGAAGGCGGTCGTAGAGGGTCCAACTTTGAATTACATTGTGCGAGCAAACTGCCAAATTACCTACGAAATTTTATACGCGCCGCACCCCAAGTTCGGTCAAATTAGACGAGCGTGACCTCAAAGGCGACGCAGTCTCAAAAATTGAGCCTCTAAAAGGTGAGAGCAGGTATTTTTTAGCTCTTGTTCATTAATGGCCACATGGACAACTTTTCGACGGCCGCTAAAATTATTTATCACAATTTTATGTGAACCATACTTGTGATGAGACGTCTATCTTATTTTTATATATGTATGTATACATACATATCTACAGTGCCGTAACTAGAGGGTAGGAAAGTAGGCAGTTGCCTAGGGCGCCAAAATTTGAAAAGGCGCCAAAATTGAAAAGGGCGCCGCGGCATAACTATAACGTTGCATCATGTATTCGAGCGGTAAGCGCTGCACCTTATACACATACTCGTACGATAGATAGATACTTTCAAAAGCGCTTTGTTTTTTTTTTTTTACAGTAAAATCTAAACTCTTCTCTTTCAGGCATTTCGATTTATCCTGAAAATGAATATGACACATCCTGAACCAGTTTTCAGAGTTTGCTGAAATTCTAAATCAGACGTTCAGTTTAATTAGACTGCGAAGCGTGGGAAAAATATTATCTTTAATACTATTATAAAAAATTCGGGTGTGGCCAACCCATGACTTTATGACATATATTTGAGGAATACAAAGAGTAACGAAATAAATTTTTTTAAGTACGTAAGTAAATAAAACGCATGCACACCACCACACCGACCAAAATACATACATAAATATCATGAAATTACTATATTGAGTGCGCGCGCGTAAGTAAAATACGATCTTCGGCATATTCAACTACCACTTACGGTCGGCGGATTTTGATCAAAACCTTATCAAATCTTAATTTTTATATGAAAATTATAAATATAAATTTTCGACAAGATCGCCGGAGCAGTTTCAGAAATATTCTGTGGTAAATTTTCGACATAAAAAAACCTACTTCCGGTTGACTGATTTTAATGATTTATTTTTTCCTAAATATAAATTTCTCTCAGGATTACAACATTACAATATTGTGATGATACTACATATGTACATATTTAAAAGGCCGAAAAAAATAAAAAAAAACAACAAATCGTTCAAGAGTAAACTGCCACTTTCGCTCGTCAGAAGTTGACTAAAATCACAGTAGGTATCTCTTAAGGCTAACGTGAAAACTATAGATATGAAATTTCGACAAGATCGCCAAAGCCGTTACGGAAATATTTTGTGGTAAACTTTTCGACAAAAAAAAAAACCCTTTTATTTTACCGATTAGGATAAAGTAAAAACACACTTCCACGCACCCACATACACTTACTTCTTACACACACATTTAGTATTTTCTCTCATTGATGTTATTAATTATTAATCCATGGAAATAATTTAATTGGCCTTTATTTTATGTTAACTATGATTATTGATTACTTTTAAATTTTTTTCTCATTACGCTGTATTTTTAGCGAAAAAAAACTGAAAATTTTCAATTAAAAAAAATTATAGGGGCACCGAAGGCGCGGTCTGCCTAGGGCGCCGAAAACCCTAGTTACGGCACTGCATACATGTATAATAATAGTACAGTTATTTTGGCACAAATCGGGTCGAGTGGAGTTTATCTTTCAGATACGTTGGAATCGTTATGCTGCGTACACACCGACGAACCGAACAGCGAACGACGAAGGGTTGATATTGTGTGGACCGCCGAACGTCGCAACCTAACAACAACCCTTCGTCGTTCGCTGTTAGGTTCGTCGGTGTATACGCAGCATTACTACTTACACACATACATATGTATACCTATACATTGGTATTATATATTTTAAATATGGAATGGCGTGTTTTTTTTCGTTTGGGTTTTTCGGACTATGGACAAAGTTGTTTTGAAGGATTTCAAATGAACGATAATCAATCACTTTTCAAGGATTCACTCGTCCTCTTTCAAGTCCATAACGAAATATAAAATGAATTTACATATATAATTGGCCACGAGAGAGATACAAATGAATATTTTTGATAGTCAAAATTATCTTGGACAAACTAAAACATTAACCGAAGTTTAAAAAAATAAATTTTCTATTCCGTTTAGTTGAGCTCGAACAGAACTTTTGTTTCGTTACTATCGTTACGTTACATTAAAGGCTAAACGATGCTGCAATTTCTTGCATTGCTTCTCAACAAACAACAGTTGCGAAATTACAGCGGAAAATAATTTAACTATTCTATTTATTTATTATACGCCTGTTAGGACTTTTACATAAAAAATACATAATATATTATATTTGAGAAAGCACAAAGAAAAAAAAATAATAAATAAATTATGTAGAGTTAATAAAATAAATAATAAGTCGTTGTCTTAGGGACGACAGATTAACATGAAAAAAATCAATAAAATGTTGTTACCATATCTAATCATTCTGGGGATGGGAGAATGAAGATGATAATTACTAGAATAGAAATAGTAAAATAATATAATAAAAATCGAGAGCGGGTAAAACGCATCGGAACTTTTAAGCGAAGAGTCGAATGAATAAGAATGGGACTATCTATTAAAAGGTATAAAAAAATTACATCAAATATGATTCTTCCATCATTTCATTTCCATGTTCGTTTTGTACCCACAGTATAGCTTGAATATAAATATTCATTTGTGGTTAATGATTACCCGGAACTATGTATGTACCTAGGGGTAATCATGGTAGTTCATGGTAATCAAAAGCTCTCAAGCTTTTAGCACAAGCTAAAGAATTCAACACATCTAGCCGATTATACATACATACATTATGTATACAGTGGAACCCCGTTGCATCGTTTTTCATGGGACCGTAAAAAAAAACGACGTATGCAGAAAAACGACATATACGATAAAGTATATTTAGTACGTAATATTTAGACGATTGATACAGGATAAAGAACAGTGTTAAATAATCGATGCAAACGAGATTATTTAACACTGTTCTTATGGGTGTTTGGCCGGGACTATGAAAAATAGCGATATATGCGAAAAAACAATACAAGCGAGAACGATGCAACGGGGTTCCACTGTATACACCTTTTAATGCGTATGTATGTATAATTAATAGTTTTTTCATTACAAATAAAATGGGCAAACGTTTGAGAATCAACGAGTATCGCCATGGACACGGTACAGGCAAGCTTTCAGCAATTAGAACTCCCATATGTAACTCACATACGCTTAGCGAACAACGTTCGTTAGGGCCGGGTTTCCCCGTGCACTTTTCGCATCCGCGGCAATTCGGCTGATAAACGAGCCCGCTTAGCGTGTTAGCTCATAAGAAATATGATTCCAATTTTGCGCGTCGTAACTTACGCCGCGTAAAAAGCCGCAGCTCGCCGATGCGATGGGGCCTCTAATGAAATGGGCGCATAATGAAAGGATATCCTCGATTGTCCCTAAGCCGGTGGGGGCGCCGAAGGGGCGCCACAGGGGGCGTTAGTGTATATGTATTGTTATTTTTTTTTTTTTATTGGGATTTATGTTTGTAGCCGCTGGTTATTTATGAATGCATAATTGTAGGCGGCATTAATCTGTTGGCGGGTGTCCATGAATCACTGGTGATTTTTCCGTGACCAGGGGTGGAACAGTCCGACACCCTCTCTCCAATAAATTGTGTCGGTAAACGGGCAATCAGCACAAATCATACAAACTTACGGAACACCCTGTACCGATAATCGGAGGGCTGGGCGCAAAGCAATAGAGTAACTTGACTAGCGAATTTATTATATTATGACCCATTTCATCACCGTTCACTTGTAACGTTGTAACCTTAGTTTAACTATGAAAATATTAATCATTATTTTCAGCCGTTCAACATACACTGCTGGATGAAGGCCTCTCCAATCATATTCATATTCCTGTCTGTCTTGAGCAATCTGCATCCAGTTGACTCTACACATCAGCCCATCGTCCACTCGGTCTACCTTGCTTTCTTTCACATCCTCTTACCATTCCAGTATTTCTCGCGTCCATCTGCCATCCATTCTTCTCGCTATGTTCCACTTCAACTTTTTCACACGTTCCGCTATATCTGCCACTTTGGTCATGCTTCTTACCTATGTTTACATCTTATGATCTCTTCTTGTTATACCGAGCATCCATCTTTCCATGCTTCTCTGAGTGAATACTTTATTCATACACGTACATACTCGTATGTACATACATACATACATATATGTATCAACTTTTTCACACGTTCCGCCATATCTGCCACTTTCATCTTACGATCTATTCTTGTAATGCTTCTCTGTGTGCCCTGGATCTTACATACATAATATTCTTGAATTCAGCATCCACGTTTCACATCCATACGACAGAAGAATGGTTGACAGATGGACACGAAAAGTACTTGAATGGTACCCGATAGGGCGTGGAAGAAAGCAAGAAAGATCAAACGGACGATGGACTGAAGAATTTAATTTATTAAAAAAAGCTTTTTATTGTTCATATATGTACAATACATCTTAAATCTATTTTAATAGCTACTGGTCCAGTGACCATTATCTATTTTACACATTGTTCATTTTGTTAGTATTTATAAAGATTTTTTTATTCTAATGTTAGTGTTTAAAACATAATAGGAGAAAGTGACTGACGAATTAAGACGAATATGTGGAGTCAAATGTATGCAGATTGCTCAAGACAGACAGGAATGGAAGAGGATTCCAGTACCCACATCATCATCCAGCAGTGAAAATGATGATGATGTACTTAAATCCCAAAATGTTTTTCTCTGACGAATTTGTACACAATATCATAAATATTTCTGCAGTCCAGCCCATTGCCACATTTTCACACGTTCCGCTATATCTACCACCTTGGTCATGTTTCTTACCAATGTATTCCTCTTACGATCTCTTCTCGTTATACCGAGCATACATCTTTCCATGTTTCTCGGTGTGAACTGGATCTTGCGTAACATTCTTGAATTTAGCACCCACGTTTCACATCCGTACGTCATAACTGGCAGTACGCATTTATCGTACGTCTTTTTCTTTAAGCATAACGGAATGTTGGATTTAAAAACAATATTTATTCTTCCAAAAGCACTCCATCCTAGTTTTATTTCTTCTTATTTACAACCAGTCATATTCGCCAATTGTCCTAGGTTTAAATAACTATCAACTATCTCTACAATTATGGTTATACCTATAAAACATGAAAGTTATCTGGTTTCCTCGATGGTTAAGTGGTGGTTCTGTTAACAATAGGTAAACGTCAAAACGTCGAAGGCAAATGATACTAGTGAAATATTATACTTGTGCTTTGTGTAAATTGACGAACATTGTTCATTAGATCACAATTCATATTGATTAGATTCAACGTGAGAGTTTGTAACGCAACTGAAATCAACGTTATGACAAACTTTCAGTCAAAGCATCAACATCAAAACTAGTTGAATAACATTGGAACATTCAGTTGAGAATAACTTTACTCGTTAAAACGTATGCTAAGTTTATATACCTACAATGTTTGTATATGTAGGTTATTATCATTCGTTAAGCGCCGCGTGTGCTTTTAAGAAGTTGAAGGCGTCTAGTCATCGTCGAATTTTTGTTACCTTTAACGGAACATTCATTATTCAACCATGAATGGAGTGCCACGTGTCGAAAACTGTTTTAAATTATTTATCACAGTTTTATATTGAAAGTTAATCTCGCTAGCTCTAAATTTGAGTTTTTTGGAAGCTTGGCGCACCCCCATGCCAGAAATCAGCTTGCACACATAAAAAAAGGAATTTAAAATACACGAAAGTGTCTTAAAATATGGGTATTTCGCATTATCGTATTCATTTTACCGAAAAGCATTTTCATATCGCGCGTATTCGAGCGTGCGCGCGTACAAGCGGCACCGTGTTAATCAATATTCATGCACGTATTCAAATCGGCTAAAACGAAATCCTTGTATAATAAATTCAAGAGAGTTGCGTGCTTCGATTTCAATTTCGGTTTTCGGTCGCGAACGAACGAAATAACGCTCCTGTCTCGCAAACGAACGTACAATAATTTTTTGGTGGTGGTTCGTGACGAATGAAATTAGCCCTAAAGCAAAGGAGGGCCAGCCCTGTATTGAATTCCCAAAAAAAAAAAAATTAAAAGCCATATTATGTTACGTCTGAATTCAACTAAAAGTCCTGTGAAAGTTCATCAAAGTTAGATTGGAAAGAAATCGAAAAAGTCACCGTCGAATCTTCCGAAATTCATTATTATTACATTAACTCAATTAAGCAGAATTTCGATTAAAACTTTTTTTACCTTATCATTACATCAATTGTAAATAAGTTTGAAATTGACTCCAAATAATCATTTTGCGAGAAATCGATGAAATTTTCAATATTATTTTGCATTTTACCACCCGAAGAAACAGTTTTAAAATCAAGAGTTTCAATAGCTGAGAAATCTAGATGTAAAATTAACAGTAAATTAAAATAGGTAATTAATTGTCAGCAGACGATTTGTTAATTTAATAGGCTCAAATTCTTAACTCCAATCACAATTTTGGTTAAGAATTTAATTAATTTATTTACAGAAACACCCACCATGACATAGCAGATTAATCAAATCGTCATGGTGGGTAAATTACAAAAATTATACACACACAAGCATAATAAAACATAGTAAAAAATTCGGGTGTGGCCAACCCATGACTTTATCCATATATTTGAGGAATACAAAGAGTAACGAAATTATTTTTTTAAGAACTATATCATTAGAAATAGGGATATTCATAGTTATTCTACTAGAAATAAAAACCAACTAGTTGTAGGTAGAGTAAGGAAATCAAAGACAGCTGGTGGTGTTTTTTACAGGGGTGTATTAATGTATAATGCCCTCCCGGAGTGCATCAAGTCTGCTAAGACAATAGATGCATTTTTGAAAAGTGTGAGGAGACACCTCTGTGAGAGATAGTAGTTATGTATAAGTATAGTGTATAATGTGTAATAGATTTAAATAGTTGTTATTAATATGTAATAGATGTAAGTTAAATTAGCTAATTTAGCTAATATTATATAAAATAAATAAATAAATAAGTACATACGTAAGTAAATAAAACGCATGCACACCACCACACCGACCAAAATACATACATAAATATCATGAAATTACTATATTGAGTGCGCGCGCGTATGTAAAATACGATCTTCGTCATATATTTAACTACCACTTCCGGTCAGCGGATTTTGATCAAAACCTTATCAACTCTTCATTTTTATATGAAAATTATAAATATAAATTTTCGACAAGATCGCCGAAGCAGTTTCAGAAATATTCTGTGGTAAACTTTTCGACAAAAAAAACCTACCCCGGTTGACTGATTTTAATGATTTATTTTTTCCTAAATAGAAATTTCTCTCGGAATTACAAAATTAGTAATATTGTGATGATACTATATATCTAAAAGGCCGAAAAAAATAAAAAAACAACAAATCGTTCAGGAGTAAACTGCCACTTTCGCTCGTCAGAAGTTGACTAAAATCACAGTATCTCTTACGGCTAACTTGAAAACTATATATGTATACATATGAATTTTCGTCAAAATTCCCGGAGCCGTTTCGGAAATATTCTGTCATAAACTTTTCGACGAAAAAAAAAAACCTACTTCCGGTTGACTAATTTTAATTATTATTTTTTTTAAATATCAATTTCTCTTAGAATTACAACATTACAATATTGTGACGATACTACATATTTAAAAGGTCGAAAAAAATAAAAAACCAAAAATCGTTCAAGAGTAAACTGCCACTTTCGCTCGTCAGAAGTTAACTAAAATCACAGTATCTCTTACGGCTAACGTGAAAACTATAGATATGAAATTTAGTCAAAATTCCCGGAGCCGTTTCGGAAATATTCTGTCGCAAAAGAATTTTAGAATTTTCTACAAGAAAAAAACCCTACTTCCGGTTGACTGATGTTGACCAAATTCCTTATGGCTCTTACAAATTACGTGAAAATAATAGATATGAAATTTTAGCTTGATAGCCTCGATAGTTTCGGAGAAAACACACATACAGACACACACACGCATAAGTACACAGACACACAGACACACAGACATACAGACACACAGACATACAGACATTTTTTAGAAATCATGAAAACGTGATCAGGGGATGATACTCGATACAAATCAGTCAAAATCTCGAGGTCGAATTTTCGCACGATCACAATACTTTATCCGATTAGGATAAAGTAATAAAATAAAAACACAATAAAATCATAATACATATGTATGTAGACAATGAAGTAATATTATATTTTTATTCCGTTCCATTTCTATTTCTATTAGGTACTAGCTGACCCGGCATGCGTTGCAATGCCCGATACCGTTCCCGTTCCAGATACCGGTCCGTTCCCGATCCCGATCCCGGTCCCGATCCCGGTCCCGATCCCGATCCCGATCCCGATCCCGATCCCGATCCCGATCCCGATGCCGTTCCCATTCCCGTTCCTAGTACGTTATCTGACGTGTGAGCAAGCCCGTTATCGTTCCCGTTCCCGATTTATCCGATTTTTTTTTCACAGAAACCATCCCCGGCATGATCACAATAAGTCCTGAAAGTTTCACCGCGATCGGTTGAGTAGTTTAGGAGCCTATAAGAGACAGACAAACAAACAAACAAACAAACAGACAGACAGACAGACATTGATTTTTATACATATACATATATAGAAGATACCTATGTATTTTATTTTCAAAAAAAAAAATACAATAAAAATAACAAATTAAACAATACAATAAAGAAACAAATAAAACAATATAAAAAAAAAACCAAAATAATGCAATTGAAAATCAATAAATAAAAAAATAAAAAAATATGAATCGTCAATCTAAAATAATTTAATACTTTTTTATATCGGTTCATTGAAATCTAAGACACGCTGTGATGAAATTATCAACCATGTGATTATTATGTAGGCGTATTGAAAATAATATTCATTTTGAACACAACGATATCTAATATATAAAATTAGTACATACTTTGAACCTCTCTCGAAATTCTCAAATATATTTTTTTAAATAATCAAAACGGAGGATGATATTTTACCATACCTGCATCCTATTCAATTTCCTCGGAGCACGGTCGGTATGCAGTTATTTGAGATTAAAAGAAGCATGCTATTATTACGTCACAATTTTATACTACATATGTACATATGTATATCGTGGATTGCCTGGCCATAGTGACGAATTGGGGCAACCTGTCATGTCACTATGGTATAATTTGTTAAATAAAATAAAATTTGGAATCCTCAAGTGCTGGAGAGGATCGGCTTGTTTGTATCAAATTAAATTCATCCACAAACACATCGCCCACTCACTGAACCGTTAGTTACATACCTACATATGTAGGTTTAATGTATTGGTAGTTTTTCCCGTAACTACGGCTCTCAAGCTATTCAATTCCCTGACAATCGATGGAGTGGACATTTTTAGTATTACTTTATTATCCTCGCTTTGTATCATAAGACTTTATTTGTATTTATATTAAACAAAATTTGACCATTTTATTAATATATGTACATACATATGTACATATGCATGCATATACAATGTAAATTGGGTTATTTATCATCATCATCATCATTTTCAGCCGTTCACCATCTACTGCTGGATGAAGGCCTCTTCAATCCTCTTCCATTCCTGTCTGTCTTGAGCAATGTGCATCCACTTGACTCCACACATTCTTCTCAATTCATCAGCCCATCTTCCACTCAATTCATCAGCCCGTCTATCTTGCTTTCTTTCACATCCTCTCAGATACCATTCCAGTACTTCTCGCGTCCATCTGCCATCCATTCTTTTAGCTATGTGTCCCAGCCACGTTTTTCACACGTCCCGCTATATCTGCCACTTTGGTCATACTTCTTACCCAATGTATTCCTCTTACGATCTCTTCTTGTTATACCGAGCGTACACCTTTCCACGCTTCTCTGTATGCACTGGAGCCTACGTAGCATTCTTGTCTTTATTATCTACGTTTCACATCCATTAGGTCATAACTGGCAGTACGCATTGGTCGTATGCCTTCTCTTTTAAGCATAGCGGAATGTTGGATTTAAAAACTATATTCATTCTTCCAAAAGCACTCATCCTATTTTCATTATTCTTCTCCACATCCAGTCATATTCACTAACTGTCCTAGGAAGTGCCGTAACTAGGGGGTAGGAAAGTAAGCAGTTGCCTAGGGCGCCCGATCGCATAACTAAAACATAGCATCATGTATTCGAGCGGTAAGCGCTGCGCCTCTACACATACTCGTACGATAGATATGTAGGTACTTTCAAAACGCTTTGTTTTTATTTTTTTACAGTAAAATCTAAATTCTTGTCTTTCAGGCATTTCGATTTATCCTAAAAATGAATATGACACATCCTGAACCAGTTTTCAGAGTTTGCTGAAATTCTAAATCAGACGTTAAGTTTAATTAAACTTAAGCGTGGGAAAAATATCGTCTTTAATACTATTATAAAAAATTCGGGTGTGGCCAACCCATGACTTTATGACATTATTAATTATATATTAATCTATATATATATAAATCAATGTCTGTCTGTGTGTTTGTCTCTTATAGGCTCCTAAACCACTCAACCGATCGCGATGAAATATTGTGATCATACCGGGGATGGTTCGTGTGAAAAAAAATCGGGAATAAACGGGAACGGGCCTGCTCACGCGTCAGATAACGTACTAGGAACGAGAACGGGAACGGGAACGGGATCATGCGGACGCGTATTGAGAACGGGATCGGGATCGGGAACGGGATCTGGAACGGGAACGGGATTGGGAACAGGCCTGCTCACGCATCAGAAGCGTACTAGGAACGGGAACGGGAACGGGATCTGGCAACGCATGCCGGGTCAGCTAGTACTATTATAAAAAACACACTTTCACGCACCCACATACACTTGCTTCTTACACACACATTTAGTATTTTCTCTCATTGATGTTATTAATATTGTTAATCGATGGAAAGAATGTAATTGACTTTTATGTTAATTATGATTACTTTTAATTTTTTTTCTCATTACGCTGTATTACATTACGGTCTGCCTAGGGCGCCAAAAACCCTAGTTACGGCGGTGGTCCTAGGTGTAACTCACTATAAATAACAACTATTTCTACTATATGATTATCTACTGTGACTGGGTTATATGTGTACAATATATTTAGCTTGTGTAAAATAAAAAATAACTAAGTTAATCTGGATGATTTTTAATTAATTAAAATTAATTAATTAAAAATCATCCAGCATTTTTGCCCTTTCTGTGTATTTATAGCATTTCAAATAATTTACGACCGAGCGTCCGAATTCAACGTTCGGTTTGTCTGTTATGAAACTATTAAATTTTCAGCCATTAGCCTCGGTTGATTCTCTTTATCAAAGCGCGTTCATCAGCACGGAAATGGTACGCAGAGCAATTATAAATATGGCCGTTGCGGAGCTAACAACAACCCTTTCCAATCGGAGCGGTCCAACAAGCCTTGAATAATGTAGCGATTTCATTCAAAAGGCGTGCGTGCTCAATTTACTCACTTCACGTAACGTTATTAGGGGTAAGAGGGGAGGGGTGGTGCACCCCTGGGGTCCCTTTTCTCCCCCCTACCCCTCCCCAGGATACCCTTTCCCTTTCCACCTCCGCGGACAAAGGCGTCCCTTTGCGAAAGGACACAAACGCGCAAATTTATGGACCGAATTTCAAATTTCGTTGTCTATGGTGCTCACCGAACAACGGCAACCATAGACAATGCGCGCGCCACCGCGTAATTTGTTCCGTCATTAAACATAAACATGACGACCTCGAATTTCACTCGGAAATAAATTATAAAGTTTCTACAGCGTTAATACAACGAGCTTTCGCCTAGATAAATGAAAGGACACGGTCGATTTTTTCGCGTTAATTGGGCGTGTTAAGGCTCACACTTACCACACCCCACGTGACGTGATTGCGCGACGTGACGCGGTTGCTATTAAATGTGACGTGGGGTGGGGTGTTGCAAGTGTGTATCTATACCGGTGGTCGGGAATCAGCGGCTCCGGAGCCGCATGCGCTCTCTATGTATGAAAACTGTTTTGTTTTGTCATCGTTTTGTTATACAAAATCAAATTGTACCTATTTATATATGGCAATTTTAAAATATTTTTTCGGATTAAACTTTTAATACTTTTATGTCATTAATAAATAGATTCGATTTTTTTATATTCAAATGTTAATTTAATTTTTGTTTTAATCTTATTTCTATTTTTGTACCAAACCCCATGGGCCTTCGGCTTTATCGCCTTCCTAATTATTAAATTAAATGATAAACTGTTAACGTTTTCACGAAGATTTTATTCTTATTTTTAACAGCCATCCATTTCATTTCATTTTGAATTTGTCGGCGTTCTGTTTTCCCTAATTTGTTCTCGAAAAAAGGTTTTGACCACTGATTTATACCATAAAAAAACAAATTTACGTTTAGGATTTTGTAACTCTTGAAATCGAGCCCTTTATCGTGTTTTGACTTTTAACCATTTGTATTTAAATTGAAAAAATAATACAATACAACGGTTCCAACAAAAGAAATAAACAAAACAGAACGCGACAAAATTGAACAAGACAAAACAGATCTTAAAATTTCACAGGACAAGTTTAAAGGACAAAGAGAACAGGACAAAAGAACAGGACAAAACAGAGAACGATAAACAGAATACAATACAGACATGACAGGTTAAAATATTTATTTTTTGTGACTATTTATGGCACATCATGAAAAAAAATATTTAAAAATAAAAAATTAAATATACAAATGTATAACAAAAATGACGAAACAAAACTGTGGAAAAATAATTTTTTTATTTTTGTATGTACATAAATATGTCGTATATTTATTAATTAAATTCATATAAAAAATATATAAAAAAAAAATTATAAAAATATATAAATATTAAAAGTGTCCTGTCGAAAAAACGGGGCATTTAAAAATTTTAAAGTTTTTTTTCAACCTCATTATAATTGGCATTAAATAAATATACCAATAGGTTGAGAAGATTAATTGCTTTCGATAGAGGTGAGTTCATGAGTATCTCTATGAATTTCAAATGTTCAAATGTGTACTATGAATAGGAGCGCAATGGTCTGGGCGGCTGCCTGGGTATCCGCGGAATGCTCGTACACACTCACTCGCATACATACATATGAGGAAAAATACTCCCCAATGATCGAAAGAGTGCAGAAGAAATTTCTCCGGGACTTACACATGCATTACATATATCCCAGTGCTTTTCCATTAGGGATGCTGGGGTATTCCTTGGAATATCGAAGGCGTGTTTGCCTTATAAGGCATTTATTTTCTCTACTGAGAGGTCGTGTGGATTTATCCACCAATACTCGAGGAGCTTAGTTTTTGGACTCCAGAGTCAAAAACGAAGAGAATCAGAGTCCCGTTCGCGCTCTCTTTTCTGAATTGTTAATTGGTAATCTGTTAGGTCACTGCGGTATATTTTAAATAATAAATAAATAATACTCACGGAACGGGTAGCTCGAAGCGCTCGCATTTTACAAACTACCTATCTACTACATTTTGAACTACTTAATACACTATAGGATATACATAAATGATAACCACCCGATGATACTGTTGTCGAGCAATGACTAGTTGTTACATAATTTTCCTGTTTTCAAGTGACAGTATTGACTCATCGATAATAAAGTAAACTCATCTTTAATCATTCATGAAGTTTTCTTTATTGTCAATGATAGTAAAGAAGACACGTGTAATAAAAAATTAACGCTTTCAAACTTTTGAAACGATGTAGTTTTTAAAGGTATACCTTGTGTATACTTTGTAAACTCAATTTTCTAAGAATAATACTTTCTTCATTTGGAAAAGCGTTTCACGTTTTCCGTTCGTGTTGTTTTTCCGTATGTTAATAAGGGAGCGATGGCTCGCGTGTCGGGTGTTTCGCACCGCCGTTAAAACGACGCCGTTGCGCCGTTAATCGCGGCAAATTAACGGCGAAAAAGTGGCGGCGAATCGTCGTGGAAAATCTGCGAGGTGTTTTCCCGTCGTGCCGATAAAGTCAACAATAATTTCCCACGGTGGCGAATTTTCGCGCGACTTTTACCCCAGTGTGTCGAGCGAGAAAGGGCTCGCGTGCCGTCAAAACCTCGACAATGGTCAACCGAGACCGTCGATTCTCAAACTTCAAACAACTGTATTAATTAAATCTTATTTTCAGTCGGAACATCGAACATAACGCCTATTTGCGTTTGATATCAATCCTCATTGTGAATGGGTCGACTATAAAACTAATTAAATTCAATAATAATATTTTGTATAGCTACATACAATAAACTGTATTAATTAATGAAAATTTTCCATATGAATTGTGTTTAAATAATCGACTACAACACAAACATTTTTACGCACGGAATATGTAATTTAAATTTGATGAATTAATTTAATGAATATTCAATAGTCCAATTTTAATATTAAAACGAGGACGCCATGGTAATATCTGAATTAAATTTGTGGATTAACGTTTTTATACACTTCGTTTACTTATTAATAATGTATAATAATATTGTAACATCAAATGAACACACAACATAGTAAGTCGGTAACTACATACATACATACGAGTGTATGACGTCACCGACAATTCGTTTGTAATCTAACTTTGTTAAAAAATTCGAGACGAGAGATTGGATCGCAAATTAGATTCGTCGAGTTTTGCACGTGTGACATTTCGTATATGTTAAGGAACGCTCACGCCTAACTATATTTAGTATGGAGATTGGAATCTTCTATGAAATGTTTTTTTTTTTTTTACGTAAAACTTCTTTTGCTCGGTAGAGTAAAAACGGTTCATCCAACGTTCCGTACAAACGGAGCGAGCGATAAGTGGTCACGCATATCCCCACTCCTCCAGTTTGGAAGTAGGCTATTTCTCTCACTCTTGCTCTTTCTCGTTCATGCGAGAGACAGTCTTGTAATGGCCCATTGAAGTTTTGCGTCTTCACCTCTTTCCCACCCTCGTATATAGCGATGTCTAATGGACTACGCTCTGCCGAGGGGACTCATGAATTTACGATTTGACTCTAAAGCTGCGCCACGCGCGAACGGTCCCATGTCAATGAGGGTGCTCACTCGTGACGGTATTTACATGTAGAGGGGGGTTTTGCAGTGCCCTTACCTCATTTCAAAAAAGAGTTTAAAAGACTGCCCGGTTTGACTCCTGCCTCGGACAAGGGTTAAACACTCCCCGAGAGTGGAGTCATCCCGGTCGCGGGTGTTCGTAGACTAAAAGCATTTGGTTAGTTTAAGCATGGAACCAAGCACTGCTTCCGACTACTCTTAATTAGGCGAGCCTAGATAATTAAAACTATCCTAAGCTAGGTGTGCGTGTTAGTAGTTTTGTCTTCGGCCGCTATTGGGCCGAAGACCTACTTTTTTTTTTTTTTTTTTTTTTGGTTATTGTGGGTGTGTCTCTTCACACCGCGCATTAAAGAGAGGGCAAAGAGATCCACCACGAAAGTTCGAGCGTCCCTTCTGCGCCCCGTACCGCCCCTCAGTTTAGTAAAAGCGTGTCATCGAAGCGTGGCACGACACGAAAACCAGTGAGAACAGTGAGTCATTGGGTGAGCGTTTAAAACCACATTTGTGTACACAATTCTTTCACATCCACATCTGTATTCCTTCTTGTACACTGCACTTGCTTTAAACTGCAAAGAAGTTTTACTTCTATAGTGAGTAGCGGCTACACACTGCGATTTTTTTTAATACGAAAAATATAAGGTACATATATAAAGGGGCGAATTTCAATTTGGAATCGTTGGAAAAGGGGCTTTATTAGTGACGTGGACTGGCGGGTCCTAATGTGAAATCTCTGTCGTGGAAAGATTGAGCCGCATAAGTGTCACGAAACCCCCTTTTTTCGACTTTGACGTTTTAATTCCGAGTGGCGACCGGCACTTGCGTGGCCACCCTGTACATACCTATACCTAACAGTTGGATTTGTGGGTGGTCGCGATAAGCATCTAGCCGCCGCCAATTTTCATAATTGCTTAACTAACACGTGATTAGTGCGCGGCGGGAGGGCCCCTCTAGCCCTCTGCCGCCCTTCGGCATCCGCCTTGGCTACCATTAGGGCCGGCCCTGTTGCCGCACTGTGTTATTTGCGGTCGTTAATGTCGCTGATTCCGATGGCCCAAATTGGCGAAAATCAACCGGACGTAGCCGAATCGAATTCGCACACTGAGTTGCCCCAATCAGCCCAGCATTCAGATTCGCAAACACTTTAAGCGTCTACGTAGAGTAGTCTCAACGATTGAAAAGTTATTTTATACATAAGTATGTATGTATGTATAAAATAAATGTCATAAATGTCATCAGCGTGTCATCATTTTTATTTTTCCGTCTAGAGTAGGTACGTATACGTTTTGATGTGAATAGTATTATGGGTGCGTGCTGAAGTAAATGTCAAAATTGTAAGCTGTCAAAATGTCAACTCGTTCAAAATTGGTTTCAAATGGAAAAGTATTGTATTATTATGGAAAAAGTTGACATTAATGGTGATTATATAATTAATATATCTATGATAAATAAAACTACGAATATGAACAAAGTAAAAAACTTTTCTCTTACAAACTTATATGAAAAAATTCGGATGTGGCCAACCCACAAGGAATACAAAGAGTAACGAAATAATTTTTTTAAGTACGTAAGTAAATAAAACAATATAATGAAATCACCGTGATGAGGGCCGCACACGTGCATATGTAAAATACGATCTTCGGCATATATACCAATAGGAAAAACTACCCCTTCCAGTCGGCGGATCTTGATTAAAAGCTTATCAAATCCAAAAATATTATATGGAAATTATAAATATAAATTTTCAGCTTGATCGGTAAAGTAGTGTCAAAAATATTTCGTGGTAATAGGATTTCTGACTTTTCAACAAGAAAAAAACCCAACTTCCGGTTGATTGATTTTAATGATTTATTTTTTGTATGTATGTATGTATTTCTCTCAGGATTATAATATTACAATATTGTGACGATACTACATATTTAAAAAGCCGAAAAAATAAAAAAAAAAAAAAATCGTTCAAGAGTAAACTGCCACTTCCGGTCGGCGGATGTTGACTAAATTTCTTATATCTGTCACACCTTACGTGAAAATAATAAATATGAAATTTCAGCTTGATAGACTAGATAGTTTTGGAGAAAACACACAGACAGGCACACACACACATATGTACAGCCACACAGCATACAGACATTTTCCAGAAATCATGAAAACGTGATCGGGGGATGATACCTGATACAAATCACGCTTGCGATACAAATTATTTCAGTTTAATTATTTTATAAATTTTCAACTTTTTTTGCTTTATGTGGGTATGGAATTTCTAATTAAAATTCGAATGTCGAACGAAGAGCGACGATATCGTCGAATACGTGATAATTATCGAAATTATTTATTATTAAATACCAATTCAAATTCGAGAAAGCTCGCTGGTTATTCTTCCAGCGTAAATAAAGGAGAAATAATCTCCACATCAAGATGGAAAATTTCAGACACATGAAAATATGGATACAGTTGGATTAAAAACAAATTAATAAAGGTACGATATAAAAATAAATTTATTCAAGCATTTTGATTTGACATATTTTGGATTACACAGATTATTGTTTTTAAAATTGAACTAAAATATATGACGTGGACTAAAGTTTAGAAATATAGATATAATACAATAATTCAGATGAAAGAGAGGGTCTAATTATTTTTCACACTATTGCACTATATGGTATTAGCATAGGATATCCCATTACTCTTGCGACGCTAAGGCCGGCAAGAGTCTTCAATTCTTTAGTTTTGACATTGTATTCTAAAACATCGGCCAGAAATTTCTTTCCATCGGATCCACCTAAAACAATTTAAGGCTATTTGCTATACAGTACAGTTGAAACAAATATATATTTCAATTGCCCTGGATTTGATGAAGTAGATTGAAAACTCACCAATGAAAAGAAATTTGTCGTGAAATAGACAAATACTAGTTCCGTATCGAGGAGAAGGTAGATTGAAAAATACGCTCCATGATTTTGCATTGGGGTCGTATGATTCAACACCGCTCAAATACCTATAATGTGAATCTTGTAAATAAGTTTTACCACCAACCACAAAAAGCTTCCCATTGATTGCAGCGCTCTAAAACATTTTACGATGATATTATTAAAATGCATCTGACATTAATTTTCTGGAAGATTCAGCAGTTATTGTACTATTCCAAATGGGTAACCTAAAAATAAAATGTAATTTGATATTCACCATATGTTGGGCTCTGTCTTCAATCATCGGAGTACAATACGACCAAGTGTTGGAATTCGGTGAATACATTTGGACTTCTCTAGTGGACTGATTCTTGGTATCTTTAGTAATTTCACCACCTGTCACATAGATTGTGCCGTCAATGACAGAAGCAGAATGATAATTCACAGCCAGCAGCATTGGAGCAACGTCAGTTTCCCATTTATTTCCTTTGCTGTTCCATCTATTCAAAATCCATTTATCGATTAACAATATTTCTTAATACATAATATAATATTTTATTTTTTGTTTCAGGATCACCTTTCCACTGAATTCATCCGATCGCCATCGAATCCACCGATTGCGTAAACATTGGTGGATGAATCTTGAGTTATCGTCACGGCAGCGAAAAGGGTACGTTTATGATTTAATGGTTGCAAGGAAGAAATATGTCCGTCTTTCAAATCGATGTAGTCAACCTGAAAATAATTAAATTTTGTATTTTAAAATGATACTATGCAAATATTCCACTATTTTACCGATACGCTACTTGGGTCACTGCTTTGGCACTTTCGCCACCACCAATCAGCATAATCCAGTTATCGTGTAGAACCGGCACATACTTATTTCTATCAATTTTCAAATTCTCCAATAAGGTCCAAGTACTTTGTTTGATATTATAAATATCGATGGTTTTCATCTCCTAAATATACAAAATTAAGAAATAAAATTCATTTTTCAATGAAATTATAGTGAATCGAAACTCACGCTTTCATAATACGATCCGACGAGTGCTAATTTTTCAGAAGGTTTTTGTTGATTGGGCGAGAATGATTGGAGGGCTTGTCTAACGAAATCAACGCATTCGGGACACCAATTACAGTAAGCCAAAACTTCATTTATGATAAACTGAAAAAAGTATATACACAAATCGTATTCAATGTTTCAATCAATAAATATTAAATGTTTTTAAGACTCAAATACCTCATATGATAGCAACGATAATTTAATACAACTCAAAAACGTAAACAAGTGATTTTTACGGTTTACATCGTCAAAATTTACCCACAGTTTTACAGCTTTGAAGACATCTTCCTGAGAAGGCACTTTAATGTCGTCTGATTTGATAATTTCGGTAACGGTGGAAGCTGACAGCTTAAGAAAATCCGGGGTCTCGTACAACTGAAACATAAATGAGTATGTAATGCTTTTCCATAATTACATAACTACTTAGAAAACTTTTATGATCGGCATTCACGGTAGCGAAATGCTCGAGAGTGAATTCCATTGCAGCCATTTTCCTTGCCGGATCACTTAATGAGAGTCTCAAAATCTTCATACAGCTCGACAGATCAATATTTTGGGTTTTATATTCCTCTACGACTTTTTTTATGTTCTTGATTTTCAATATTGTTCCGAGCTCTTCCAATTTATTAATGATACCCGAATCCACACCTAAATGCGAATCAACAAAACAAAATCAATATGATTGAATTCCAATAAAAGTACATCTGATAATAACTAGTTATATATGAAGGACTTACTTAGGTCTCCCGTATAGCAGTACTTCAATATCCCGTCGATGACATTGTCGTCAAAAGCGGAAAAGATGTCACTTAATCGGTGCGAATTATTCTCAAAAAAGTCACTAGATGCTGTTAAAACGACCATGTGAGCAAATATGCTGGAATCATATACATACATAGAGTGAAAATACAATTTAATTTATAATAATAAAGTGTTTTAAAATTAAAATATCCACATATGTAACTAATTATTTATATAACCTTTTGCCGCGAACCATAATAAAAACATCAGGGTGCTTTTTCTCTATCATGCATTTGTACAAATGATCAATTAGATTGATCGTAAACTGGGTCTGCACTCCACTCATTTTACCTTCACAAATTGATATTTCTCCTGAAAATAAAAAAAAAAAAATATTATCTAATCGTGTGTAAAATAAAATAAAAATATTCTTAATAAATATACATATTATGTATGCACATACGTATTGTGTATGCAGATACTTACAAGACGAAATTCGGGACTCGAATGATGCTTGTGTTGAAAATAATCGTATTTATACGGTTATGAATTTTGATAAGGAATAGATAACACAACCGCAATACAATGTATTATACATATGTACATATATAGATATGTATGTATATCGTTTTTCCCTTTTATTTGCTTATTTTTTAATATATACATACATATGTATGTATATTAATTGTAAAATAAATATGTATAAATAATTTCAAATTACCAGTTATCGTTATTGTGCAATCGAATACTTTACAATAATTATATACATATACATATGTATACATATCTACATAGAACGGTTTTATCTTATTTTCAACACCACCTCGATAATATGATGATGCTAAATTGAAAACCACACACAATAACATGTTGTTTTAAAGTATTATTTCACTATTTTAATAATTTAAAAGACAACAAAGTGGCCATATTGAATGATTCATGTCCAAATTAAGATTGATATAATTTAAGACTTATATTAATCAAATAAAATCGTAACTACCGCCATACAGGTAAGTTGTCGTTCATTTCATTTAACCTTAATGGAATGCAATCTGTCGCCTACTAAAGCCGATATCGTCGATCAAAAAACAACTGTATTTTCGTCACTGATTATCCTCAATCCTCGACAATATTTATTGTGGTTTTAATAACGCGATAATGTGACATGTTTGTTACTTTTGGTTTTAATTTTTTCGCTTTGAATAAAATACAAATATTTACATCGCAATGATCTAATATGTATGTAGGTAAATATGAAATTTTCTATTAAATATTGAATTAATTTCATCTCCGAAAGGAAATTCCGTTTTTGACGAAGTCGATGATAAGCGTCAAGAAATGTTTGAAAATGTGAGAAAGTTAACCAGGTATGTATTAATATACTATTTTCATTATATTATTGTATTATTACTATTAAAAATTTGTTTCAGTTAAATAGATAACTCTGGAAATTCTAGAAATTCTAGAAATTCTACCTTGTGAAAAGAAAACACTATGGGAATATATTATGTACTATACGCTGTTCTCAATAGTATGAAGATTAGACATGTATGTATGTACATACATATTATCAAATTAAAAGTAATTCTTCGGCAATTAAACATTGGGTTTCGGGAGATTTGGATTATTACAGATTGGAATTCTGTCACTTTGATATCTTTCTAATTAGGTGTAAGAACATAAATTGAACATAACATGTAAATAAATAAAAAAAATTGCGTGCACACCAGCATACATACATACATACATATCATGAAATCACTGTGTTGTGTGCGCGCGCGTAATACGATCTTCGGCATATATTCAAATAAGAAAAACTACCACTTTTAGTTGGCGGATTTTTATCAAAACCTTATCAACTCTTAAATTGTATATGAAAATTATAAATATAAATTTTCAGCTTGATCGGTTAAGTAGTTTCAGAAATATTTCATGGTAATAGGATCTTTGACTTTTCAGCAAGAAAAAAACCCAACTTTCGGTTGACTGATTTTAATGATTTATTTTTTCTCTGTATTTATCTTAGAATTATGTATATTACAATATTATGACGATACTACATATTAAAAAGGCCGAAAAAAATACAAAACAAATAATCGTTCAAGAGTAAACTGCCACTTTCGGTTGGCGGATGTTGACCAAATTCCTTATATCTGTCACATCTTACGAGAAAATAATAGATATGAAATTTCAGCTTAATAGACTCGATAGTTTTGGAGAAAACACACACACACACAGGTACACAGAAACACAGCCATACAGACATTTTCCAGAAATCAAGAAAACGTGATCAGGGGATGATACCTGTTACAAATCAGTCAAAATCTCGAGGTCGAATTTTCGCACGATCACAATACTTTATCCAATTAGGATAAAGTAAAAATATTCATTATCGACAAAAATTGAAAAATCTATTGTGGTTGCTTCTTTAATGCAATTTTCCTAATATTTTATATCTTTCTCGTATCTGTTATTTATTGAGTCATCTACACGACTAGATGCTGAAAGATTTCGGTTTAATTTAGTTGATCTGAAATTGAGAAAATTCTGTTGCATCTTTGAGAAATTGCAATGTTTCCAGAGTCGCCATCCATTAAAATTTAAATAATTTTATAAAAAATTAAATTATAGACGTAATTTTAAATTCGCCCTTAGTGCAATGTTAATATTTCAAGTTTTAATCATTTTAAAACTTTGCAAATAGAGGATTATGTTGCGTGGCAATTAGCGCTCACGGAGCAGTGGACGTTATCCGCGCTTTATGAGGCGAGAAATTGCCAATCGTCAAAATGGATAAACTCGTGCCGCTGCAAGTTTAATCGCACGTTTCTCGCATATTATCATCACCTTTATCACTGTTTCCTTTATTGTAATCGTTCTGATATTTTTCAATATTGCATGTATATGTATGTATGTATATGAAATTTTTGTTTCGCCATATTTATTTCAATACGGTAAGGTTGGGTATGTATACATATTTGATGGGGAAAAAAATATTGTATCGTTCGAGTGATTTCGTTACGCGAGAAACTAAAGCGACTTGTGCGACGAGAATGGCAACTGTATAACGATAATCGTGGCTGAATGTTCAGATAACGAGCGTCGAAATGGCTGAAATGACAATAATGACGCGATATAAGCGAGACACGGACGTCAAAAGTTGAGGAGACGTCGACAATTGCGTGATAACGTCGAATTAACATCGCATAAAACGTATTAATTCGACTCAGATATAATATGCGCGTCGCCCTTTTTGAATAGAAATTAAATAATATCAATAGATGAATCGAAATAAACAAAACGCGTTACAGTTTTTATTTTAAGCTGGAACACTTTCAAAAACAATAGTACGTTAATTAATATCGTCGGTTTGCTTTTGCCTCGAAAACTCCAGAGAAGTCTACAGTTTTTGCGGCTAGCGTAATTAAATTTTTCGAATACTATCTAGGTATTACCAAAATAATGAAAAATGTTTCAAACCCCCTCTCGCTCTTTGCCTTTGGCGAACTTTTTTCCGTGGAAATATATAAGATACTCGTATACCTACTGAGCGAAAAAGTTTGCTTTGAAAACGAAAAGTTAAAAAGGAGAAAAACGAGCATCAAAGATCTGTAGTTAAATTGGAACAATTAATTTGATTGAGTTGCGACCATGAACTTTTTTTTGACACCAAAAAGAGACGATCATTATTATGATATAAACTATAATAAAATCTAGTATATAATATTTTTTATAAAAAAATAATCGACAATACGTGAAGGCCTTTACATATTGTACAATCTTTATCAGAGAACACATACATATGTAACAATAAATTTTGCATTATACATATATATAATAGCCCTATTCCGTCTGTCTGTCTGCTGATAACGCTAGCCTCAGTAAATAATTTAAAAAAAAAATTAGAACGACGCACGAGTGGGATTTGAACCCGGTACCACTGATTCGGAACAGAGCGCTTACGCGGTGAGCCAAACCAGATGATGTAGGGCAGGCTTCAACGTGACTATTTATATCCGAATATAATATGGCTCGCGACTTTACTAAATTCTTACAGGGGCAAGAACTATAAAAACTATTAAATTTTATATTATTTTTTAATACGGGCGATGAAAACGCTCCGTTGACATTCAACGGGCTTACACTTATAGATATAGAATAACATAGATAGGCCTTAGCGCCCGAAAAATGACATACAAAAAGAGCATGCATTTTGCTCGACTTTTTTCTGTAGGAATTCCTTTCCCCGCACTTTAGATCCCCCGCACACCCCCGTTGCCTCTGACGCTTTCTCCAGGCAAATTTGTTTGGAATAGCCTATCTATGTTATTCTATATCTATGGCTTACACTAGTAAAATAATAATGTACGATGTTATGAGCCGTCTCTTTTAATTCTCAGCACATAAATATACGTACATACTCGTAGGTTACACCGAAAAATCACGATAGTCTTATCACGACACGTTTGGATTTTCAAGGTATACATATGTATGTATGTATGTATGTATGTACCTCGTAGACCCTTTTTTTAGTAAAGTATAGATAGTGAAAGCCTTTTTATTACTATCATATTTATTGGAGTGTGAGAGGCGGAAGGGAGATGGAAGGAGGGGGAGGGGGTAAGAAATGGATGCGAGGTAAAAGCTCGTGTGATAAATTCCCTACGTAAAGTGTATATCCGCGTAATTTGGATAAAGGCGTGAAAAATTGATACAACATACATCATCCCCGGAAGGAGGGACGCACGGGCTGCGAGCGAGGGTGAAGAAATTTAATTTCCCATATTGAGGAAACGATTATTTAGGAGGGACTCGCCACCCGAGAACCAACCTCTTCGAAGAACTCATCCTAACTTTGCACCCCTCCTCCCTATACCACCCCAAACCCCCCCAAAACCCCACCCACGGGGAAAAATTTCGGTGTGATATCGGGCTGACGTGGGCTCCGTGTATTGTTATCCCGGTGTAATGATGAACGATGGGGGCGCCGACCATGGGGGGGCCCAGCCAGGCCTTTCCTGTCCGGCAAGAGGCGTAACATATTGGCCTCGTTTGGGGCCCTGGGTGTATCACCCACCGGGGCCTATCACAGGGGGGCCAGTAGGGCTCACTTCCACCAGGGACCTTAATTTCGGATGAGGAAAATTTTAGAGAGATTCTTGGAAGATATGTAGGGAGCTTACCATAATTTTTTTATTCGAACAGTTAAAGGTATTATCTTCCAAGGGGCTTTAAAAATTTTTTTTTTTTATTATTATTTTAATATTCTCTGCGACCCCGACATTCACAAGATGTTTTTAGCGATGTTGATATATTTACTATATCCTAGTTGGATAAAGTATTGTGATCGTGCAAAGATTCGACCTTGAGATTTTGATTGATTTGTATCAGGTGTCCTTCCCCTGATTAGGTTTTCACGATTTCTGGAAAATGTCTGTATGTCTGTATGTCTAATAACTCAAAAAACGTTTATCCTATTACACCGAAACTTCATATTTGTATGTTTTTTGCCGGCCATTACAATTTATAAATTTTCGTCAACCGGTAGCGGTACTTCCCTTAGAAAGTCGCCTAATTTTTGTGTAATCTTTGGAAGGTTTTTCCAGCAAAACTATGAAACACATTAAGCTCAAATTTTGCATTTGTTGTATGTGTAACAAACTTTAAAATAATATTATTTTTTTACATTTTTTTCCAACCGAAAGTAGTACTTTTACTCTTGGTTTTTAGATTTTTTAACTTCTACTATCAAGTCTATCAATCTGAAATTTCATATCTATTATTTTCACGTAGGGTGTAAGAGATATTATGATTTTGGCCAACATCCGTCAACCGGAAGTGGCAGTTTACTCTTGAACACGATTTGGTTTTTCATTTTTTCGGCCTTTTACATGTTTGGTATCTTTATAATATTGTAATAGAATAATCCATAAAGTAATACCTAGCTATGAAAAAATAAATTGTACAATGTATGTTTGTTGGTGTGGTGGTGTGCATAAGTTTTATTTACTTACGCACTTGACAAAATAATTTCGTTACTTTTTGTATTCCTAAAATATATGGATAAAGTTATGGGATGGCCACATCTGAATTTTTTTTGGTTGGGAAGTTTCCATTGACTACTATCTACTTTTTTGGGTATTTTTTCTTAGTGGAGTGAAAATAAGTGATTTATTTAATTAAGGTGATGACCTAACAGGTAACCTCAATTCGTCATCACATTCGCCAAATTATTACATACAATTAAATTAATTAACTAAGTCTGATAAAAGTAAGAGATAATATGGAATATAAAATAACAAATTAACAATTAGTTAAACATAAAATAGAGTTTTTAAGGACTAATCTCGAGTGCGAGAGGAAAATGGCGATCTGAAGTGGATTCGTACTAAATATATCCAGATCTATTGCAAGGAGATTCAGTCTTAGCCAGCAATGGGCGAGTCAGCAAGGACACCGTTTCTCGCTCTAATCGTCCGAAACAACATCCGTGTGCGAGAATCTCGAAAGTTCTCGGGAGCCCACAGCTTCAGCTCTTCCAATACTGATGGATTGCAAATGTCCCCTCTTAGTAACTTGTGGAAGTGACAAACAAGATGAGCATCCCTACGAGAAGACAGGGAAGTATATCCCACTGATCCTAGAACAAAGGCACTGGGATACAGAAAGGGATAGTAGCCGAACTCTCTCATGTACAGGTATCTGAGGAATTTCCTCTGAATCCTTTCAATCTGTAACGAGTAAGTAATTCCACTGGGACTCCATATTATAGAACCAGATTCCAAGATGCTTCGGACTAAGGAATGAACGGCAATGAATTGCTAGGTAGGAAATAATATTTGGGTAGTGTCCATTTTGTGGAACCGTCTCTCAATTAGGTTAGATGAATTGAAAAATTACAACACCAGACGGCCGATCTAGATTTTTTTGAGGTCGAAAACCACCGACAAAATCATTCAATATATGAGAATCGAACTTTTTGCTCTAGAGACAAAAGCTCTAACGACTGGCACTGAGCTATCGCCGGGCTAGAACTGTAAAAGTTGCCCCGAATTTTCGATTTCATGTGAAGCCCTGCCAACCACCCCTTCTAGCTCCTACTACTTCGTCCCCCAACACGTATTTTTATTCCAGCGAATACCTTCGGTTAATGGTCGCTACGGAAGGTATCAATAATCGTGCAGCATCACGCGCCAACGGGGATGTGCGTTGTCTTTGAAGGGATGTGCGGATATTCCACATCAGTCGTACGACAGCTTTATTGGCTCCGATGCCATCCATTTATAATCCACTACGGGAATGCTGATACATATGTATATATATATCTATATATTCTTTGGACCCTTTGAAATATATCTATACTTCAAAATTTATGATGCCATTAGTTTTTTTATGATTAAACGCAATGTCAAAGTGATATGTCGCATACATATTGACATATCAATATTTATATGATACTAGCTGACCCGGCATGCGTTGCAATGCCCGATACCGTTCCCGTTCCCGTTCCTAGTACGTTTTATGACGCGTGAGCAGGCCCGTTCCCGTTCCAGATCCCGTTCCCGTTCCTGATCCCGGTCCCGATCCCGTTCCCGTTCCCGTTCCTAGTACGTTATCTGACGCGTGAGCAGGCCCGTTTCCGATCCCGTTCCCGTTCCCGATCCCGATCCCGTTCCCGATCCCGATCCCGTTCCCGATCCGTTCCCGTTCCTAGTACGTTATCTGACGCGTGAGCAGGCCCGTTCCCATTTTTTCCCGATTTTTTTTCACAGGAACCATCCCCGGCATGATCACAATAAGTCCTGAAAGTTTCATCGCGATCGGTTGAGTGGTTTAGGAGCCTATAAGGCCAGACAGACAGACAGACAGACAAACATTGAATTTTATACATACATATACATATATATATATAAATATTGTGCTTGAAAACAAAAGAAGATTACACTTGATAAAATGATTTTATTTTGCATCTCCGATATGAAAAATTTTAAAACGAAAAAAATAGTGTACCTTTTAATTTTACGCCTTGTTTCACTTTCTAATCCTATTATATTATATTTTAAGCGATTTAAAACGACTTTTCAATTAATTTAAGATCAGATCCGACGGAGCAAATATATCAAAATACTAGACACAGGTTTTCAGTGTTTTTATTATATAGGTAATATACATGTATGTACATGGTTATTTGGATGTTGGGTGTAATACCTCACGTTCGAAGATTATCTCTATATCTAGCTGCGTTGAAACAAAACAAGTTTCTTCCGCGATTTCGCAGTTGACAGTTTGTACGGAAAAAGCACCCCCCAAAGATCCTTTGACCCTCGGGCTCGAAACAACTTTTCCCATTAAATAAAAGAAACATGTTTTTCATATCTCGTCATTGTTCGATCTATGCGCGTATAGGTTTACATATTCGCGTGCATAATACATTATAACTTTCTCGGAAAAGTTGCCAGTACCTTTGAACCTCCAATTAGAATTTTGTTATAGGAATAATATTGAGTGTTTCATCGTCATTCACCAATAAGTGATTTAGTATCTCTCGTTCATGATAAACTGGGAGATTCAACGAAGCACCGTTAATTCACGAAATCTTCATTCAGCGGGTAAAACGAAGGTTTTCCAATCAATAGAAGATTGCTTATAAAGATTGGAAAACGATCTAAATAAATGAAAAACGGAAATAGCCCAACAAAAGGTTGCTGGTGGGAATAAACAGTTGTACGCGACAATATAAGCTGATCGAATCATATGTGCTATAAATATGTACATATATACATACATACATACAACCGTGTTAAATCTCAATACGTATGTACATACAATGTATATACAAATCAAGAGATTTCTCAAAACTCGACAACTTCCATATTTGATACTAAAATGTTTGATGTATATTTATAAAAATACACAGTTATTAAACAGAAATAAAATGTTTATTTTTGTACGATTTCGAAGAAAAATTGTTTCTTTTATGGTACGCGCAATGTCGTCGATATAAATAAATATGTCATTTCTTTTACTTGCGACGTGTATTAAATAGGATGTGTCTTAATGTCGTCGATAAAGATATTTTCACGCTATTTGCAAGGATATGGCCGATTTCTATACAAAATATTCTAAAACCATCGCACTCCTTCTGGAACTTATACAGAAAACGCGGAAATCCACTAGATCGAGCGTTGAGCTCTCTCCGGCTGTATCCGGGAATAGTTTTTGTGCGAATACGATTCGCACAAATCCCGCGAATATTCTTCGCGGAAAAACTAGTATTATGAATAAAATATAAACTTTTGTATTGAAATGTGTTACGAGAGTGCGGATAATATTTCGGAAAAACAATATAATATTTCTAAGAAGATGGATATGGGTAAAATGGGTACGAGTGCCACTTGACATATTTTATGTGAAAATCGATGAGTTTTATTTTTGTAGCAAATATACGAGTTCATCATGTATATACCTTAAGTGTCGTTGAATTTCCGAGTAATTTGTTTCGAAAGAACTCAAAGTAGCTACATAGATATCGATTCGATTCGCATCTACATGAGAGAGGAATGGATGGAAAGGAGTAAGGGGGTGAGCGCATAAAAAGGCCTCTTTTAAAGAACATTTTTTTTTCTTTGGTGACGGTGTTTGCTCAATTGGTATTTCATTCAGGGTGTTATTCAAGTTTGATAACTTAGTTCCATTTATTTTCCTCTCGCGGGGTGAAGTGGAATACTTTCCAGAAAATATGACTTTTTTCACAAGTCCGAAATCAAGCCGAATGCTAAGGGGAAAGTTTTCTCAGAAAGGGAACGAACATGCGATACGATCTGCGAGGGATGAAAATAAGGGAAAGGTAAAATGGGTGGTTTGGTAGATTTGTCACGATGAAGATGTTTTGCTTCAATCGGAGACTTAACTATAGTTAAAAAAAAAAAACAAATTCTTTAAAAAGTCTACAAAGAGACCATACATACACATATTTTATTTTTATTTTTATGCAAAATTCAGTACAGTAAACACGCGATCTTATATACATACATATGTACATATGTGTATGTGTATAATTCGCCTCTCACAAATACTATGACATATTTAGATATCGGATCAATTTTCATGCGAGTTTGAAATAACAAAACGATCGATGAATTCCGTCGTTTAAAAGCCAAGGGTGGATGCGAAGGTTCGAGTGCCGAATTAGTCAGAACTCTGCAAAACTGATTTATAGCACCCAATACGTCTTAATGAAATTTTGCACGTAACCATAACTCATGTCGATTGACAACGATAAGATTCTCGTTATAAATAAATCGTCGTGCAAACGCGTCACAGTTGCGATATTTTAAAATTGATATACACAGAGTAATGATGAAACGAGATAAGAGTCAGGCCGTCGTTATTCAAACCTTCAATAATGAAATTTTCCATAGGCGAATTGAAAAAATATTCCAAACTACTTTTAGGTTAATCGTTTATTTAGTGCCCAAATTCTCATTAACTTTGATATTCCCATTGGATGGGATACGATTGCTCATTAGCTCATATACCTTATTGACAGGATGTTGCAGTTAACAGACAAGTCAGCTAGTCAATCGTACGCAAATGTTTCTTGGTATATGTAGGTATAGAGCAAATGTTGAAATATCAACATATGTATGTACTAATACATAAATTATGTATATGTAATAGAATGTTGCGCTTAACTTGAAATACAAATTGAATATTCGTCTCTACATCATGACAACAAACTTTATTTATAGTATACATAGATTTTCACTTCTTAACGTAAAGTTTAAATTAATGGTGAGTGTTTTCTTAAACCAGAACTTTACATAATGAAATCGCTGTATCAGCTAGAACGATAGGTATTGCATGGTATTACCGAGTTCATGTATAGGAGTGTTTATTTGATTCTGTCGCTAACTATAATGTGTAGTAGTGATCCAATTCCATTACATTATTTCTCTTGGGGATCTGACGCAGAAAATCTAGCGTCCTTCATACATACGAATCATGTATGTATGTGCTAATTTGCTTCTTACATAATTAAATTTGATGTTTGTTTCGTTGCAAACGCCTTTCGAGGCATAGCGCTGGGTGTTTTTCAATTACATAGTTCAAAATTGTTTTTTGAATTTTATTTCATACATTTTGAGCGCAAGAATTGAGATTTTTGTGTTGAATTATAATGTGAAAAATCAATAAAAATGTAACAGTGACCTTAGCAATACAAATAAAAATAATTATCATCACTTTCAGCCGTTCAACATCCACTGCTGGATGAAGGCCTCTCCAATCCTCTTCCATTCCTGTCTTTCTTGAGCAATCTGCATCCACCTGACTGCACACATTCTTTAGAATTCATCAGCCGATCGTCCACTCGGTCTACCTTGCTTTTTTTCACATCCTCTTGGATACCATTCCAGTATTTCTCGCGTCCATCTGCTATCCATTCTTCTCGCTATGTGTACACTTCAACTTTTTCACACGTATGTATGTATGTATGTATGTACATCTGCCGCTTTGGTCATGGTACTTACCCATGTATTCCTCTTGCGATCTCTTCTTGTTATACCGAACATACATCTTTCCATGCTTATCTGTGTGCATTGGATCTTTCGTAACATTCTTGAATTCAGCATTCACGTTTGACATCCATACGTCATAACTGGCAGTACGCACTGGTCGTATGCCTTATTTTTTAAGCATTCTTTTAAAAGTGCTCCATCTTACTTTCATTCTTCTTATTTACATCCAGTCATATTCACGAATTGTCCTAGGTATACAAAGTAACTACACATCTCTACAACGTGATTATCAACTGTGACTACGTTTTGCGTACAAAATTAATTAAACATAATTTTAGTTTTATTATAATTAATTTTTAAGCCTACTTTCATACTTTCGTTGCTTAATTGTGTTAATTTATTTTGTAAATCAATATACATACATATTGTATACACATGTACATACATAAGTCGATACATGTATAAATACATTTGCTACAAAATTTCACAAATTAATTAAGCCGCCAAAAGTAGTTTACGTACCCTTAACAAAGCCTCTGTCGCGTTGAAAAAACGCGTCCGCTGTAAACCGAGTGGACTTCAAACAAAAACGACAGGACGGGCGAAGCGGAGGTCCGCGGTCCCCAGAAGGGGCCCCAATGCTTTGATGTTTTTATAAACAGCTCCGAGGTAAGCGGCCAGACCTCCTTTAGGTCCCTAAACCTCGCCGAAGCCTATCACTTATTTTGATAAGGGTTTATCGTTTTTTGGTAGGGATGAAACGTATCACTGCTTTTACAGGCAAATTTTCCACGACTTAACGAGAGCATATCCACCATTTGTGAAATTTATAATATTTCATCATCATCATCATCATCATTTTTATCCGTTCACCATCCACTGCTGGACGAAGTCCTCTCCAATCCTCTTCCATTCAAGTCTGTCTTGAGCAATCTACTCTAATCTATTCAATCTAATCTAATCCAGTCTAATCTAATCTAAATCTAGTTGACTCCACATATTCTTCTCAATTCATCAGCACATCTTCCACTCTGTCTACCTTGCTTTCTTTCACATCCTCTAGGATACCATTCCAGTATTTCTCGAGTTTATATACCATTATATACCACCCATTCTTCTCGCTATGTGTCCAGCCCATTGCCACTTCAACTTTTTCACACGTTCTGCTATGTATATCTGCCACTTTGGTCATACTTTTTATTAATGTATTCCTCTTACGATCTCTCTTGTTATACCAAGCATACATATTTCCATGCTTCTCTGTGTGCACTGGATCTTACGTATTATTCTTGAATTTAACACGCACATGTCATAACTGGCGGTACGCATTGGTCGTATACATTCTTTTTTAAGCATAGCGGAATGTTGGATTTCAAAAATATGTTCATATTTTCTATATACATATGTAATATTTTCTGTATAATCTAAAAAATAAATACGTTATAGGTAATATTTTCCGGTTCCATGACAAAAGAGAACAAGACAAAACAGAACACGACAAAAGAGAACAGGACAAAACAGAAAAGCGATAAAGAGAACAGGACAAAACAAAAAAGCGATAAAGAGAACAGTGACAAAACAGAACAGTGGAAAAATAAAATATTTTTTTTTGTCGAATCTATTTATTAATTACATAAATATAAAAGAAACTATTATAAATATACCCTGACGAATATAAATATATAAATAATAATATAAATATAACCCCACGAGATATAATTAAAATAAAAGCATTTACTACAAAAATTATATCAATTTTTGGTAGTAAATGCTTTTATTTTTGGATACAAATACATATGTATGTACATACATACATATGTACGTTAATAAATGCAGTACCCTAATAAATGCAGTACATAAATAAATGCAAGAGTTGGCAGGAAGCCAATTTTTTTGCGAGACCGATGAGTGACCATTTGACCGTGCATGTACATAATTAGTCACGTGAAAGGGTTTTAGTATTCCATTTTTCCAAGAAAGTGATTTTTTTTGTTAAAACAAGGGAATCCCGAACGTCGTTAAATAAACAATTATTCCACGCATTATCTACACAGGGCTCGGCAAACTACGACCCGCGGTCCAAATCCGGACGACTTTACACCACACGACTTTATTAAAATTATATACATATACAATATTTACCATTTCTAAAAGTAAATTTTATGTAGATTCATAATTTCAATACCAAAATCCTTAAATGTGAAATATGCAAATATTTGTTTCGGCGTGCCGGATCGGCTATATCCTCCAATGTGCGCGCCCCCGGGCTCGCACGCCCCCGTACCGCATTCGAACACGTTTAAAAGAATCAGTCGCGGCGGTTTGTGGCAAGTGGAACTTTATTGACAATTTGTTAACGGCGACAAACGGCACCGAATAAAAAGACGCGGCCCCGCTTTATTACTAATTCTTCGCGGGCTCGAAGGTGGGCGGGTGGGCGGTTGGGCGGGTGGTTGAAGGATGTCGGCCTCCGTACACGTACACAGGCGTTATTTACGACTTTCTCTATTACTTTCTTATCGCGCCGAAAACAATTTTCCGAATACCAATGCAGACGCCATTATTCAGACTCAACGGGTGGAGACGTGTCCGTCGACGGGGGCTATCGGAGAATTTAGCACAATTTGCATTAATTAAATTTTGTTTACGTTTTTGCATCGGCGGATGCAAACTAGCAAACTGGCTGGCCGTGGGATGTGCATCGTGTTATGTAAACTGTTGTCATATTTTTGTGTGCGCTCGTATAATATACATAATACCTGTATACACATATATGAAATTAATAATTCATTTGAATTCAAATGATATAAATTTTCACTCTCAGGTAGATATTTATTTATTTATTTAAAATACATGGGCAGGTGACATAGCCGATGGAGCCCAGGGGTCTGGCATAACTTATACATACAATTCTTAATTATTTATATTTGAAGGATTACAAAAATCCATTTGTGTTCAAAAACTTATCGAGATGATTTTTAAATAGATTTGTATTTTCGGAAGTAACTAGCTGATTTGGTAGACGGTTCCAAACTTCGACCACTCTATTTGAAAAAAATGAGTCTCTGACAATTTTGTTCGATTTGATTTTTAGTAATTTCCGTGTATGGCCTCTGAGATGTGCGTTTTTATTGAAAGTAAGGAGGTTTTTCATTGGGCATTTATATTTATTATTTTGTAAACTTCTATTAGATCGCCTCTTAATCTTCTCGTCTCCAATGATGTGAGACTCATTTTCTTCAACCTTTCATTATATAATTCAAGATATGGTATAATATTTTCATTTTAGTCAGTTAAATTTTATAATAATAAACTACCTACATATATACATAGATATGTATACATACATGTAATGCATCTATTATTTTCAAACACATAGCCTAAAAGCGTTTTTCTAATATCGTTATAATGACTGAAATGATGTAATTGCTCGCAGATTATGGCTTTCAGAAAGCAATAAACTTAATTTCAATTAACTACAAAAGTAGTGGTCGGGAACCGGTGGCTCCGGAGCCTCATGCGGCTCTTTGTATGAAAACCCGCGGCTCTCGCTGTCATCCAACGTTTTGCGCAAACACACAAAACGTTGACACACAATTAACACAAAATCAAAATGAATTCTATTTCTACATATAACTTTTAAAAGTTTTAATGGCTATAAAAAGCATTAAATCGTTTTTAAATTATACTTTTTAGTAATAAACGGTCGAACATTAAGAAATATCACGAAGATTACTTATTTATTACTGCTATCCATTTCATAAATGAGTAACATTTGATTTTATTTTGAATATACATATGTATAATCCGAATATGATATATGTAGGTATGTTGCGGCTCCCAAACATACCAAATTTGCAAGGTTTTTCCTAATTTGGCTTTTGCTCGAAAAAGGTTCCCGATCACTGTACTAAAGGATATGTTATCTATCTAAATATTGTATTTTAATTTCTTCAAAAATGTTACATACGTGTTACATAATTCATTAACAAATTGAATAATTTGATATTAATTAAAATTGTTCGATGTTAGCTGAATCTAAAGTATTGGAAATTCGTTTCAAAACAATTTTGAATGTACATACATACATAATATGCCTTATTTCATTATATAGCCTATATGTATTACGAAAGTTCAAAGTGAATATGAAACAAAAGAAGAATCTCCAGGTGGTGGCCGCGATGACTCAAGGGGGGGGGGGAGAGAGAGGGGGGAGGAGGAAAGGCATTAGTATTCATAAAAAACCGACATAATCAGAAAAAGGGTTCGGCGAAATGCAAGAGCGGTTGAAAAAATTGAAAAAAATAATGAGGGTCCGTTCGTGAGGAAAATCCTCGGATTGAAAATCATCAGACTATGAAAATCTTCGACGGGACGATGAAAATTTTCGCAAAAAAGAGCCGAGCCCGTAAATAAAAACAAAAAATTCCAATTTTAATGTTTTAGTTTTTCTTCACGGATTTTTTCACACAAAACGAGGGTTGCGGAAAATAGAATTTTCATCTCGTGCGTGCTTTTGAGCGAACGTGCAGGTGTATTATTTTTCCGCCTTGGAATAGGCTTTCGAAAATTGGCTTTAGAAATATAATCAGCTTATTAAATAAATACGCGAATGAAAAAAAGAACGCTCAAAGCCACTATTGGCAATCTTGCCAAAGAGAACCAAGTCATAAACGATAATTTTTTTAATAGTATATTAAAATTATATTTAATATACGTACTATAAAACAGTTACTTTGCCCTCATTGCCCTTGATTGTTGAAAGAGTCTAATGATACAAAGGCGAAGCCTTGAATATAAAAATAAAAAACAACTAACCAAGCTGTAGATATTTATAGAACAAAGAATTTATTGTATGTGTCACTTTTTAATAGCAATTTTATATAGGTACATTATTATTATGTTGTAGTCAAATCTTACAATTTTTCATCAACATTTTGTGGTTAGTTCACTTGAACGTCAAATCGGCTATGTAATAAATAGCCTATGGGAAAATGCCGTGATTTGTTTCGAAGGTTCGTGTTTCTCAAATGGGTCACCTTATATGTATATACTATCAGTGGCATATCTCACGCTGGGGGTAGGTTTAGGGGTTGAGCTAAAATAGCTCAACTACCCGTGGCACGCAATGAAGAAGATTTACCATTCGTCATATACCAGCCGAACGGCCTATAAATATGTCGGCCGACGCTGGAATAAAACCTCTTGATATATATGTAACCTTATCTCTCCGACTCTCTTATTAAATTCACGATGGAAATTGCTGTAGTGACGCACGTACAATAATATACCGCAATGGAAAGCCATCCGAGAGGAATGAAAATTTTTCGATTTCAATATTGAATAAATTACATGTCGCATTTCAATATTCCATACGTTTATTCTGTTCAGAGCTTTGTATTTATAGGTATATTCTCTAGAATTCTAGATCACGTGCGATACTTGGATCGGATCGAAATTTTTTCGGTACCCAAAGTAAAATATTTTGCGACAAATCATTAGAGAGTATCCGCTGTCTTACAAACCAAATTTTATTGTGACTTTTTTATAAACCAATGAATTGTTCCTAATGCATCAATATTCAATTACTTTTTAAATTTAAATAAAATAATATAAATGTTTATTCTTTAGTCGATATGAAATCGAGTGTGTCAGTTTCGTTAAAATATAGTGATTACGCTGTTTTGCACAAATTGTTAAATATGTAAATATCTATAATGATAATTAATATATTTTGTATTTTTTTTAATGATTACTCATGTTCCAAGATGTGCGTTTGAACTGAATTAACGTAGCAGATTCACAAAAGGCAGTGATGTTAAATCAGCAGACTGATTTTTCACTAAAAAAATTATCTAAATTATGTTGAATAAAAAAATAATTCAAATTTATTTTGTCAAAATTTTACTATGCATTATTTGCTAAATTTACGACCACTGCCATATAGCAAAACTGTACATTGTCATCGTTGCTAAAATTTTTGGCTCGATTCAAATAACAGTGACGGCAATGTTTGTTTGGGAAACATGTGTTTTTTTTCAGACACAATAAGTGCGCTTCTCTAGTTTTGCTTTGGCACATAAAAGCCTTCGCTAACTTTTCAGAAGTCCGTACGCATTTTTCCACGAATTATTTTCCCGAAAGCTCGCAAAAAGGTTGTGAAAAGCGTTCACGAGCCGCAAAGCTCGGCCTAACAGACAAGTTTACTTTGGACGCTCCAGCGGCAAAGCCCACCCTTAGTGTCACAGTAGGTGGGTGTAGTATTCCAGGTTTATTTATTCGGTTTAAATATGAATACGCGTATAAAAACCGGAAGTGGAAGACTTGACAATACGTATCAAGTACATTACACACATGTAAGAACTACAAAAGTAAGTAATTTTTATGTATTCGGTTTTTCGAAGTATCAATTCTAATTTATTTATCGATAATATTGCTAATGGCCGATATGAATCGAACTGCAAGTTGTTAAGGCCAAGGATGGTTACCAGAATATACAACGGGCAGAGTGTGGTCAGCCATTTTATGAATAACTACATATACTCTGTTCAATTTAGGAAACATAGTCTTGACCGATTTTTAATCGATCTGCACAGACAGACTGGGTCTGAACCAATGGGATTCGTCACCATGTTGGCTTCTTGAAATAAAGATTAACGATAATCAACCAAAGTCGTAAATCTCGGACAGCCACAACCATCTTTTTTTTTAGTTGCACGAAAACATGGTGCTTCTTAAGTTTGATAGATTATATTCTGGTGTACTTAAATAAAACAATCCGCTTTTACCTTGTAAACTATTCAAGACCCCATCGGTTCACCCATAACAATATGACATATGAAAGATCCACAGTTTAGCCTGTCCATGTTGTTGAATCTCGATGTCTAAACACGTCTATAGCTATTTTTAAGTAAACTTAAAAAGAAATGCGAATTGTTTTCGTGTTCATTCCGAAAATGGTCGGATTTATTTATTTTTATTGCGGCCATTCAATTATGTCACCGATCGAATCGACGCGGTTAAATTTAACGGCGAACTTTGAAGGGTCGGTCGAGGGTGAAAATAAACCGGAAAATATAAGAGTTACGAGGGAGGGTCGCCAGGGAACTTAGAGGACCTTCGCGTATGTTCCGCGTCCACTTCTTGTCACTTGTTTACAGCTTCCCGTGGACGACACCTTTTTCTTCCCTTTTCTAGATGGGATGTTTGCACCCCTCTTCCCTATTTTCAACCCCCCTTTGCCATCTCCCTTATCCGACGGCCCCATGTCGGGCTTATCGTTGAGCAAAGGGCGCTCACACGCGTCCCATTATTAAATATAAGAGCGGGATTAGACTCAAGTTATGATACGTATAAATAGCGAGGATTTGCTCAGGGACGGATGCGCGAAATGCTGTTGCTTTGTTTCTTTGTGTGCATGTAAATAGCAAAAAAAAAACTAATTGTTATTTTATTTCAGCGCAATATCTTGAATAGTAAGCAATATCCTGAATTATGTAGTAAGCAGAAACCCGAGTCAACGAATTTTTCATAATGTAATCGTAAAAAATTGCAATGTGTAGCCGCTACTCACTATAGAAGTAAAACTTCTTTGCAATTTAAAACAAGTGCAATGTACAAGAAGGAATACAGATGTGAATGTGAAAGAATTGTGTACACAAATGTGGTTTTAAACGCTCACCCAATGACTCACTGTTCTCACTGCTACCTGACGTCTAGCCGAGGGTGGGGGGTATCCGCCGACCGCTGGCCGTGGCTGGTTTTCGTGTCGTGCCACACTTCGATGACACGTTTTTACTAAAATGAGGGGTGGTGCGGGGCGTGCGGGCGTGGGCGAGGGGCGTGCGGGGGGCGGTGCGGGGCGGGGGGATATGCGTGGCCACTTATCGCTCACTCCGTTTGTATGGAACGTTGGATGAACCGTTTTTACTCTACCGAGCGAAAAGAAGTTTTACTTCAAAAATTTGATAACTTTATATGCATATGATCTAACGTAAGTATTATTCTGTGATCAATATGGAATTGTTCCGGGATTGAAGCGAAAATCGTTAGAACGTGCGTAGAAAATTTTGGAATAAAACGAGCGTTATTAGACATTATTCTCATGTATTTTCTTACCTGGAATTTTTTTTACGTGTGCGTTCGTGAAAGCACATCAACGTTTTAAAAACTGGGTAACTTGGGAATTTCGATACGGCAGGCGCACGGGTATAAACCCATTAACATCATCTCGCGCGCGCGGAAAATATATTCTCTCTCAAAAAAACAATTTAATGGTGATAAATTTGATCGTAAGGGTATTGTTTTACATCGTTATCGGCGAATCGGGCCGCTAGGGGTTGAAAAGGGCCGCTTGAACCGAGTCCGAGCATTAACCCTTCCATCCCAACACGAAACGCCCCGGTCGACAGGGAATAACGCAAAAAAATTGCAAATATAAAAATAATTAATATGTCTAAAAATGACGAAGCGCTTGTCCGTAAAAAAAACAAAAACATTTTCATTATTTTATAATAAATTTACACAAAAAGGAAATGCATTAAATATACATAATGTGTATCACATTCAAAGGAATCCTTTAAAACACGCTTGAAAAGAGATGAAACGCGATACCGACGCATAAAAGGTTTTCGTAATATCCCATTAAATTTTCAAAATATCGATTGAGCCTACACATATACATATAATACAACACACCTCAAATTTTAATATTGTAGATTCCGTAAAAAAAATATACTTACACAAATGATAATAAATTAACGCCTGAATTATTCACAGTATACTCGATTCTCTTTTTGCACGGGAGATACGTTCCAGGGACTATCGTGCAAAAAAACCGTGTAAAAAATATGTACATACCTACATACATATAGGTACATCGACAAAAAAATTCTCGAAATCAATTTTTTTTTTAATTATACATAAAAATATTTTCATATTTCAAAATATTTCATATTACTGTTGTTTTTCTTTTTAATTTTTTGTAACCAAAAAATCAATGTAAAAAAATAATTAATTGGTCTATTTTCCTGGACCGTGTTATTTCAAAAACGTGCAAAAAGAGAATCGGGTGTATATGTTTAATAATAATTATTTGTATTGATTTGAACCTATAGGTAGCGATTTCAATGTTTAAATAATTTACGCCCGTGATATGTACATACTCGTATATACATATAACATTTTCCATAGGCGTACAGTTTCAATACTGACAATCGTTGAGTTGCATGTAAACGAAAACGACGAGGCACGCCGATAAGAGTAGTTGCGTTATCACATTAATAGTCACTAGTGCTAAGATAGCTTTCGGTTATTAATTAATTCTATTCGTCGATAGACCGTTTCGACACCGACCTTTGTAATTCGGAATACAGACGTGGATACCTCACCGGCAAAACATATAACGCACTGGATGTGGATGTGAGTCTGGAGGTGGGTTAGAATTCAATTATTTAGTCGAGACACAGTGGCATGGTGCCCGGGAGTGCCGTTGGAACGGGAAGGGTTCATCCGGTGCGAATCTGAGCGCGATTTCTAAAACCGGTTAAATATTAAACCGTTTCCGAGCACGCTATCGAAGCAGGCGCCACTTAAATGTAGCTACTATAATCAAATTTGGGAATGAAAAATCTATCGTCGATTTCGTAAGAATCTGTTTCTATTTTGATTGGATGGAAAATGGAAAATTCATGTCGAATGTCAAAACGGCAAACGAAAAAGTGTCTGTTATTATTGGCATTCGTTGTTGAAAAACTATGAATTTTGAAAAGCGTACATAGATCTAAGCTTATGGTTTGGGGTCGCAACATGCAAACATGCAAAAGCTTTTTCGTTAAAAGTTAACAATAATTAGTGCTGCCTTGCTGGCTAGGACGACAACGCGGTTGTGAATTAATGGAATGATCCCACCGAAAAATAGCAGGAAGCTGACACAGCCGCTATTACATACATACATACATACGTCCCAAAATAGAAAGGTACATACATACACATGCTTGAATAAAACAAAATGTGGTCCTTATACTCCTTATCCGAAATTTTCACTGAATGAAAATATATTAGTTTTATTTAGCTGTAGATTTGTGTATGTTTTCGACATATTAATATTTGATTTTTATATACTACACATAGTAGCGCAAGCGTCTGCCTGGTTGGCTGAGTAACTGCGGAACGCTCGTATACACTCACGGCACGGATAGCTGCGGAACGTTAACTTATTTAACTTTATAGGTACATATAGACATAAGAAGCATGGAAAGATGTATGTTTGGTATAACAAGAAGATATCGTAAAAGAAATAAATGGGTAAGTATGACCAAAGTGGCAGATGGCAGATGGACGTGATAAATATTGGAATGGTATCCGAGAGGATGTGAAAGAAAGCAAGGTAGACCGTGTGGAAGATGGGCTGACGAATGTGTGGAGTCAAGTGGATGCAGATTGCTCACGACAGACAGGAATGGAACAAGATTGGAGAGGCCTTTATCCATCAGTGGATGGTGAACGGGTGAAAATGATGATAGACTTAAATGATGAAACTGTTAACGGCCATTGACTGGTATAATATAATCATGCAAATGTCTGTTTAAAAGTGATTTGGAATTTATTATTATTTTTGTGTGGATATTGACTTTATTCAAGATGGCGGCTTGTCATTTTATTATATTACTCATAACATATTATATAAATATTTAAATAGATAAAAAATTGTAATTTATATTACGTCCTTCATTTGAGGTTATTCTGAAAAAGAAACAGTTTGCTAGCAATACCGATTATTTATAGGGTAACCTTAAATCTTAAACTATATATATACATATGTATGTATGTACTATGTATGTTCTTGTAAAAAAAGTATAAATGCTTTAAATGTCATTTGAAACTATTGTCGGCGTTCACCCAGTGCCTTAAAAAAAATAAAAATAAAAATTTAAAGTGTTAGATGGTTTCGGTTGAGGGGTGGTTTATTTTTCAGTTAGGTCGCGGTAAAATCGCCACCAGAGGCTTTTTAGCGTTTGCTTTTTATTTTCGTGATGACACAAAGGGCCGTATCGATATTGTTTAGAACCATGGTAGGATATGGAGGGTATCCCCCACCCTCCCCACCCCCCCGCGATGGTTAACGATCGGGGTTCCCGTGGGACCTCACCGTGACGTCATTGGTCGCGACATCATCACATCAGAGTTACCGCAGAATCGACCATAAATACCACCAGTTGGACCAGCTCGCTGCTACCATCACCATTGAATTTTGCAATACCGGAATAAAATGAAACTTTTTTTTTCGCTTTTACGAATTGTATAGTATATGGTACGTAGATACATATATATATTCATAGCATTTTGTGCGTATTCAGCGGCAATATAGTGAATTTTCCGACGTCAAACTTTGCACTCGACTACTAATCGTCTCGAGTTTCGCATTTCGCTAACTTAACTCGCCGAGTAAACTCTTGTTAGTCTAGTTAATTTGGTTCATGTGTAGTTTCAAGTGTTCGATCTTCACTCTTTTGTTACATGCGATAAAAAGCTAAATTCAAGAGATTTGTAATGGATACTTACGTTTATATTGAATTAAAAATACACTTTGATGTTTTTTAGTCCACAATTATACTCGTGCTATACAATTTATAACGTTCTCGATTTCAATTCGATATTTCAAGTTTCAAGTCAGATCGGTCAGTGTAAATTGAAAAACGACCGTAGGTAGGCAATAAATGAGTTATCTTATTCATTGCCGGTGTTGGGTATGCGCTTAGGTTACTAGGGGTAGGAAGAGGGCATAGGTAGATAAAAGGGAGGTTGTATGTATGGCAGGGGGAGTTGGGTGGAAAAACAATTACGAGAAAAAAGGAGCGATATTTATGAAGAGTTCTCCGTTTTCTTTGGGGCACGTTTTTGTGCTTCGCCTGGATGTGTGTGCGTTCGAAAGAAACGAAAGCGAGGATTTTATTTAGTGCGCAATTATATGAGACAATACCGGAAAGACGAGTCGTCGCCATGCGATAGCTAAACATTATCACTAATGAGGATCTTACGGGGTTACCGACAAGATTGGATTGTACGCGCTGAGATTAGTGAGGGCAGATTACTTGCGGATTTCGTTCTAAACGAAAAAAAAGAGTATAAATAGAAACTCACCAATATGTGTAGGTATATGTAGCGTCATTGCAAGGACATGACTTGTAGATAGGAGTTAAAAAGTTTACCTACTAAAGGCGCCCGCACACCGCTGCGAATTCGTGTATGAAAACCAAGCAAATTTCGCAAGTCTACCGGCCTGCGTAAGCGCCGGTTTCTGTCACTCTGACATAACCTATCAAACTACCATCTGTCACCACGATTTCGGAACGTTTGTATTTCACTCACGATTCTGACATGGACTCAAGTCAGGGTTATTTACATACAACTTTTCCACAAATGTCATCGAAATCGAGCGAATCGGCGAAACTTCGCGGACGCGGAAATCCTTCGCGGTGTAGGCAGCGCCACGCGTATTCAGTTAAGCAAAAAAGAACGCGTGATAGCTCTCTATACTTGCGTTTTGGCTAGTATAGAGAGCTATTCATGCATTAATGCCACACACGCCCATCTCACATTATTTATTGCGAATTTGTTTCAATTCTATTAATAATCAATTGTTTTTGCACTACTTAACGTAATATATCTATTATAACAGCTAACAAATATATAATGGACGTATATAATCGCCCCCGCCACCCCCTACGCCCGTTTCAAGGCAAACTAAAGTTCACCACGTGGTTATGCTCGAATATTTAGCGGTTAAAGCCAACTTTGCTGTCATTTGTTGATGTCAACTTTGACGTTTGCGATAACGCGCGTTCTGTTTAGCTTAACCGAATAAATCGCGGCTATGTGATACAACTCCCCACCATACCAACCTTGAGATTTTCCTACCTGTTCGCAGCGGTGTACGGGCGCCTTAATAGTGTGCGGTCTGAACTGTCCGGTCAACATCGATTTTTTATATATATGTATATAGCATTTTCTCATGTTTATTTATTTATTTATACATATACGGTCTTTGCAATAGACCATTTCAAAATACACTTGATAGATAAAAATAAAAAAAAAAATTACAAAAAAAAAGAAAAGAATTACAAAAAAGAAAAGAATTACAAAAAGGAAAAGAATTACAAAAAGAAAAGAAATACAAAGAGAAATAAAGACACAATATTTATGTGTCTAAAAAATATGAAAATAAAAATTCCCTCACAAACAGCTTAGAATTATAAAAAAAATCAATTTCTCCAAAATCATTATCCAGTTTATGTATTCTGGGTATTATAGAGTATTTTAAGTAATTTGTAGCAGGATTAGGTAAAGCAAACAAATAGTTGTTCCTGGTAGATCTACTTGGGACATGCAGTGATATAAGTCCAACCAATTCACTGCAATCTATAACGCCATTGAGAATATTAAACAGACACATCAGATCGCTGATTATTCTCCTATCATTGAGTTTTAATAAATTCAGCACCTTATATATAGAAAAGTTATTGCTTAGATTTATTTGTTTAAAGAATTTAAAATCAATGAACCTCAAGAATCTATTTTGTACCCTCTCAATAGAATTACTATGCAACTGTGAATTAGGGGACCATACATTGGTAGAATTGTTTTTATATTTTTAAAATGAATTGAATTTCTAATAACAAAGCCTAGGGTTTTTTAGTAATTGCATTAATGTGCGGTATAAATGTAAGTCTTCCATCAAAAAAGATACCTAGGTCTTTAACAATGGGTTATGATGATAGATTAATATTATTTATTTTATAATCGAATACTATGTTTGTATTTGATCTACTGAATCTAATCATGTTGTTAAATTGCGTAAGAGTTGTATCATTTTTTATGTTAAAATGTGCATGCACCCGTGCACACTTTAAAGTCGATTTTCACGTGCATAAATTCAGTCAGCACTTAAAGGACCACGTGGTTGCGACCACGTGTGGCTCCTCCGCCAACTTTTCACTTAGTGGAAGCTTTCACAGGATGCGGCCACTTTCACCGCGTGACAAATTGCCTCATTATCTCACAGGCAATATGGCTTTTGATAAACCATTTCTGTCGGAGGTTAAATGGGTGGAGAGGAACTGTTGGGATGGAGAGGTTGCGACGCGACAGTGGGACGCTTTCGTCTCGAATGTCAGAGAGCGTTTAGGTGTAGCGTTTTAAATTTAATTTGCCGCCTAAACGCTCGGTGACGAGTGCAATTAAGTTTTCGAAAGCTCGAGCGTTTCCACTCGAACTTGGGGCCCTCGAACGCTATGGACAGCCGCCTCGGTGAGAGCTTTCGCGATAAGCCCGTGAAAAACTCAACAATCTGGAGAAGAGGTAGGTAAGGCATTCGGATAATCGAATGTTTCGGTTGAATAAATTTCGTATTGTTCGCTAAAGATAATGGGCGTTTGGTTTTGCCTAATCGATTAATTACTTCTTCCCAATATAAATCATTTGTATGGATAGTAAATATCCTCCCATTGAATTGGCTGCGAACCAAATTAATTTTTAATGTGTAACTATCTACTATATAAAATTCAATGTTTGTCTGTTTGTTTGTTTGTCCGCTATGCAAATCTACAGTTTTCAACTTAGAACCGCCAAACTTGGTATACTATCTCATGATACCCCACGTCTCATGATACCTTTTGAAAGGGGTCGGAGTCCGCGGTCAAGGGGGCCCCATACAAATTTTTTAATCTGAAAAAAATTTTGTCCTGGAGAATAAATATTTTCATTTGTTTCAATTTTTCATTCAATTTTTGTTTGTACTGGAGAATAAATGTCACCCGCACGAGCAACGCCGGGCAATTCAGCTAGTAGTACATACATATGTATATTAAACTAAACTAAAACTATAGTTACTGTTTAAAATTTTCAACCTATTATTCATTGATTGCTTCTATAGAAGTTAAACGTACTCGTAAATCACTACATATGTACATATGTATATATACATAGGTACTATCGAAAGTTTTTCAATGTAAAAAGCAATTATTTCAACTTTGTATGTAATTAGCGTTTATAGAAAGTATGGCATTGACAGGATTATTTTTCATTCGGTTCGAATATCAAATAACGATTGTTTATTAAAACTGGATAAAATTGGTGAAATTTAAGAGGAAATCAATGTGACATTATTAGGATACGAAAAATATATTGAAAATAAAATACTTTTGAGTTTTTGAATTGAATTTTGAAATAAAAAATGACTGACCCGAATATTGAATATGAAAAGGTTTTTACCTGAATAATATGTATGCAAAATTGTCACACATGGCGGTTATGTTAAAAATATAACGATAAATTTGAGTGTTTTCATCAAAAAAAGGTTTGAAAACATCGTTACCAACTTTGCTATTTGGTAACCGCCGTTTTATAATGTACCAAATGTGTGAGAAGACGACGCGATAAATATGTCACAAACGGCAAAGTTGAGTCGCATTCGCCAACTTTTGTTTCAGCCGCGGCTGCGAAGTCACTCTTTATTTGTACTTTTAAAATTCCCATTTAAAAGTTCGGAGCGGAAAGGGTTATCCGTGGGGGAGAAAGCTCGCAACACCCGCGCCACGTATTGAAACTCGTCGCGCGTTCAAAGTCTTGTTTTTAAAATTTGAAACGTAGCACTCGATTTAACAGAGTTTGCGGGTTCAAATTTAACTTTATTGCGTACGCAGCGGGGTAAAATTTTAGTTACATACTTTACATGTAATTTATTATTCGCGGTTACTGCCCGCGCTTTGTGCGAAAGATTAACGCGCATAGTGGATAGCGTCGAATTAAATGTATCAATTTTCAATAATGTTCCATTTTAGGAATTCACATTATCCGCTCAGAAAGTATAATCCGCAAAACCGTTATGTGGTCTGAAAGGGCATTCGAAATGATTTACAGCGCGATGGCGATTAACCGACAGGCTCTACTAAATGGGCTCGTGTTCAAAATGGTAACATTATTTAATATAACAGAGATACATACATACATCTACTTAATATAATTAAAACCAAAGTGGCGTTTTCATTTTGAGTTTTTACTTATATTTATATATCGGACTGACTTAATTCGTTGAATATCTTCTTTGGAGCTCCAGAGGACATGCGCAAACGAAAGATTGAATATTGTTTTTTTTGTAAAATTATTGATTTTATTAGAAACATCACCAAAACAAAGAAAAACAGCCCAATTCATTCTAAAATTCTGAAATTTTCCCTTGAAAAACAGAAAAGATTTTTATTTATTTATTAATTTAATTAAAATAATTGGAAAGGCTAATTTAATTACAAAAAAAAGTAACTTTAAGCTAAAATTACAAATTAAACTTATCGATTAGCACTAGTACAGAGGTTTTGTTTTAAGGCTGCCAGGAATCTATCAATTTCATTTATTTTTATAAGACCTTCTGGCAGTCCATTGTATTCAACAACACTTATAATAATATACAATACAATATACATTTTTCCAGATCTATGTACTTAATTTTAAATTCTCAACTATTAACTGATTTTTACCCCTAGTATTATGAATATGTATGTATGTACATACATACATATATCGTATCCCATTATTAAATACTCATCGAAATAATTTGGTAAAAAGTTATTATCTAATTTAAAAATATAAACTAGTATGCACACCTTTATGATTTCACTTACATTCATCCAATTCAATGGATTCAACATACTTCTTATACTAGTTGATCTATTTACATTTAAAATACTCCGCATAGCTCCATTTTGCAATTTTTGCAAACTATATTTAATTGATTTAAAAAAAAAAAACCACAATATACATACATACATATCTATGTATATAAAATGAGGACGAACAATTGCATTTTTAACTTTGTAATTCTAAATAGTACATATATTTCTTTATCTACATAATAATTCCACTTTCTTCACTACTTATTTGATAATAATCATCTCCGTGTAATTTAAAACCTAACGTATTGTCAAGTATTATTCCTCAATATTTAAAACTATTTCTAATCTTTTATCACGTATATATATTTATATTTAAATTAGCATTACTAAAACTTTAATAATTAATTATCATGTTTTTTGTTTTATTAATGTTTAATTTTAATTTATTGTTGCATAACCAATTTTTGGAATTTATGAAGATTTATTTGATTTTCAAACTATCTTTAAGAGTTTAAGACATTGCCGAGAACAATATTAGGCATTTTGTATTATTTAATCATTTTTTTTCTTTCATCCTCTTTTTTTTTCGATATAATCTTAGTGTGCGCTTTTGAAAGTTAACACATTGCTATCGGGCGCACACGCGTCGAATTGACGCCGCGCACCAACCCCGGAATAACCGGAGTCAGACCTGTTGACTTCAATTTGAGTCCGGTTAATCCGTCCGCGTATACACTACGTGAGCCAATCAGGGTTGGCCCGCCGTAAAAGTGGCCGAGTCTACCCCTGATTTAGCGATCAAACTCGCGTTTACATCGCCGAACCTAATTCGACCTTTCCCGCCGCTTAACCCTTTGATTGCTGTTAGATTTTTCTCATCGTACATTTACTTATCTATGTACATATGTATGTAGGTATTTCAGACGACTTCCGAACGATCACTTTCATTTCAACGATAGACGCGAAACGGCTCGTTTGCACAAATTTGCACATACATACATACATACATAGATATTGTTTAAAATTCTCGCAGCGTGAGCCACGCATTGTTTACATCGGGCGAAACTATACTTTAACGATTTAATATAAATGAAATCTCTTCTATATATAGAACGTGGGTGATTGCGCGCCGAAAACTTAGCAAATAACAAACAATTAGTCGCATAAAACGCTTCGCAACATTGAAACGAAAACCGTCAGAGTGAGGTCGTTAAGGGGTTGCCACCCCTAAGTGACAGCTTTTAGGATTTGAAAGAGGGAGAAGAGGGGAATAGGGGAAGAGGGGAAGAGGGGAGTGCGCGCGCCACCGTTTTATATTCAAGCGGCAAGCTTTTACGACGTCCCGAGTCAAAGTCGCAAAGTTGAGCCGCGCCGCACGCGCTTCTTCCTTTTAATCCGGTTTTATTGAGCAATTTGCTCGCACCGGAAGCGCTCGTTCGCCCTCTGTCGGCGACGCCGCGTAAGCAAAGCGCTAAATTAAAGATGAACGCGACTCGACGTCTAATCTCACCACTATTACTCTAGGCTCGTTTTTTCGACGTCATTGTACATTAGGGTGGAGCGACATTGAAAAAATTAAAAATCGGCATTGTAACACCTACCAAAAGTATATAGAAAGGGTTCAAAGAAGGATAAACAAAATGCCATCTGAACTTCGATCACTATCCTATAATGAAAGGTTGAAGAAAATGAGTCTCAAATCTTTGGAGACGAGAAGATTAAGAGGCGATCTAATAGAAGTCTACAAAATAATAAATAATAAATATAAATGCCCAATGAAAAACCTCCTTACTTTCAATAAAAAAACTTTCAATAAAGAAATTACTAAAAGACAAATCGAACAAAATTGTCAGACTCTTTTTTTTTTCAAATAGAGTGGTCGAAGTTTGGAACCGTCTGCCAAATCAGCTAGTAATTTCCGAAAATACAAACCTATTTAAAAATCATCTCGATAAGTTTTTGAACACAAATGGATTTTTGTAATCCTTCAAATATAAATAATTAAGAATTGTATGTACAAGTTATGCCCCTGGGCTCCATCGGCTATGCCACCTGTCCATGTATTTTAAATAAATAAAAGTTTCGTTGTATCATCCGCATTCTCGTAAAAATACAAAAAAAAATCGGTGAATATGTCTTCAGGCCTCTACCTGAAGGCGAAAGATGAAAATTTGCCTATTAATTTCGAAATCTGAACACAGAATACAAAATTTTAGTTAACATGCTCATAAAATTACGCTAACTTTATTGAATATTATAAGTACTTTTGTAAAAAATCAATCAAATTTATTTACGTATTCCTAGAATTATTCAAATAAAGGCCTGAGCACACCAAAGCGAAATCGCGTATGAAAACCTAGCGATTTTCCGCGCTTAAGCGCATGACAGCAAATTCGGCTTTAACCGCTAAATATTCGGGCATAGCCACGTGGTGAAAACTTTAGTTTGCCTTGAAACGGGTGGCGGCTGCGATTATATACATATGTACGTCCATTATATATTTGTTGGCTGTTATAATAGATATATTACGTAAAGTAGTGCAAAAACAATTGATTATTAATAAAATTGAAACAAATTCGCAATAAAAAATTGAGATATGCGTGTGTGAGGTATCCGAGAGGATGTGAAATAAAGCAAGGTAGACCGAGTGGACGATGGACTGATGAATTGAGAATAATGCATGGAGTCAACTGGATGCAGATTACTCAAGACCGACAGGAATGGAAGAGGATTGAAGAGGCCTTCATCCAGCAGTGGATGGTGAATGGCTGAAAATGATGACGATGAGATGCACATTGCTGTGTTTAGAATTCTAGAGACAAGGGCTCGCAATTTTATTTGACTGGGTAATTAGCATTGGATTAGCATTAGTGATTGTAGCTGTAAGTTATACAAGTTATTACGTCTCTCATCAAGTAAAAACTCGCACGAGCATAATTTTACTACATGTAATACTAGCCAAATTGCCCGACGTTGCTCGGGTCGGTGAATTACGAATATATATTACATATGTAGGTAGTATGAATTATGAAAACAAATGAATGTCGAAATGAACATTTATTCTCCAGTACAAACACAATTTTTTATATGGGGGCTCGTTCGCCCAGGGCTTCTACCCCTTCCAAAAACCGTCTACGGCTAAGTTAGAGTACCACGAGATAGTATACCAAATTTGGTGGTTCTAAAATTTAAAACTGTAGATTTGCATAGTGGACAAACATTCAACTTTATAATATAGATGAGGTAGCTTTTCAAAATTGGTTAATTTCAAATATTAGATACATGATCGATTTGAGGTTTTCTTCGTATATTAACTTTCTAGGGTATTATATGTAAGTACCCCATTTCACGCACGCCCTTGTTTATCTGCGCGATACACACTTGAAATCGTGTTCTGCGTTCGGGTTTATTTTTATTTATTTTTTTACTTGGTTGGAGCAAATCTTGTACAAATGTTTACATACGACGGCAGCAAAGTTGAAATCGGGCTACCAGTATGTTCGTTCTGGGGGTGGGTCCCACATTAGATGAAGGGGGGAAGGATGAAAGTTTGGGTAGAATCGCGCACTTGAAACACTCGTAGCCAGTTTTTGGGCCTAAACCACCCCCCATTCCACCTTTCTCCACCATCCCTTATGTGGGGGCTTATCGACCCGCGAGGTCTCGTTCAATCGCCCTGTTTTATTTTTGTTTGACGAAGAAAGAAAGTCGCCAGTTATCTCTAGTCTTTTGACGATAATAACATGCGTTAAAGAGTTGGAAAGGAGTTTCGAAAAAAAAGTGAGCGACGAATTTTTTGTTCAAATTAAAAAATCGAAGGTTTGTTAGTTACGAATCTAAGGGACGCGTTTTATCGAGCGGATAATAGGATTTCGTCGATTGCCCCTGAACCTTTATCGCCGAATAAGGTCGTAGCGATACTCTTTCCCCGGGAAAAGTCTCCGTGGTTCAAGGATGTTCGTGACGGCGGAGATTAGGAAGGAAATTAATAAAAAAAAACGCAACGAACCCAATTAGTCCTACGGAAAATCGATAATTGTCCTCGTCCAATCAGAGAAACGTGAACAACATTTAAAAATGTCGAACGAAACTTCAAAGCTGAAAGCGTGACCACTTGATTACACGATCGAAATCACGAAAAAAATTTCGCACATTTCACAAACATACATACATATTTGTATGAATTTTCTGTTCCATATTTCAATAAAAATTATTTTCGACATTTATTCTCATCATTATGAAAAATTTAAAATAGTGGTAGTTTTATTAATATCTCATTAAAGTAACTGCCCGTTGACAGCGTCATCGGGTGGTTTACATTAATGTAGATAAAATATACATATCAAAGCGCATATACGTACATACATACATATGTACATAGGTAAAATATTAATGTGTATACCTATGTATTTGACGCAGAGGGCGGAGTTGGTGAGCCGGTGTAGAAGGCAATGCAACGCGGTCGTGTGTGAGTGTGCGCTTCGCGCAACCCGTGCCATGTGTGTGTGTGAGCGAGTGAGTGGATGTGTATACATACGATCGTTCCGCGGCTATACGTTAGTGAGGTTATGTAGCGTGCGCGTTGCGCGCAAGCAATCCGTGTTGTGTGAATGAATGAGCGTATAATGTATGTATACGTGCCGTGGTATACGAATGTGAGGCCACCTAGCCGGTCGGTCCGGCAGATTCCTGCGCTACTATATCACACTATAAAGTAATAGTAATAAAAAAATCGATAGAATATTTTCTAATTTGATTTTTATCACCTGCAAAACTATATTTTTAGGTTTATAAGGTAATTTTAGGCGAATCCACCACCGGAAACGTCGGAAAAATGCTAAGCCGGCCAGATGTTTCGATTTTCGTATTAGAGAGCGCCTGGTCGACACGGTGTGAAAATTACGTCAAAAAAAAAAAGCTGTTATGTGGGATCAGGTCGACCCATATTTACCAGATGGGGCAGGAAACTCCGACAACCTTCCAACCCTCCCCAATCCCAAGAACCACCCGACCCCATTACAGCTCGGGAAACACTCACTGCAGTACCAAGACTTTTTATCGCGTTATGCCGTCTCAGCAGCACGTAAGAATGACAACTTTTTAAATAGTTAATGTATGTACTGCCCAGAGTGAGGTTAATAGGTAGTTGCAATTTATATTCCAATATTAAACTTAAAAATGTCCAGGCAGACAATTTATTTTTATACACTTAAGTAGAAGAACTGGACGTAAAGAAGAAGAGATAAAACAAAGAATAAAAGGAGGATGGAGCGCTTTAATGAACATAGTTTTTAAATCCAACATCCCGCTATGCTAAAAAAAGAAGGCATACGACCAATGCGTACTGCCAGTTATGACGTGTAGACGTGAACCGTGGATGCTGAATTCAAGATCCAGTGCTCATAGAGAATACCGGGAAAATATCTGAAAGAAACTAAAAATAATTTTTGACTTTTAGGATTCGCTAGAGTGCGGACGATTACTTAACGAAGTATTTTAATACTTGTAAATATCGCAATTAATAGAAAAAATATTTGAATATTGCTTCCAATACTCATTTTGAACACAAAAGTACTAAATTTTGAGGTACAGACCGCAAAAGTAAAAAAAAAATAGTAAAATTGTCAATTTTTTAAACGCTCATATCTCATAAACAAGAGCTGACCAACCAATTTCATTATCATATTCAGATTCAGTGGGTCAAACTTAGTAAAGATTGACTAGTCTGCGCTCCGGTAGTTTTTTTTGTTGCTCAGTGTAATTTAAAAAAAAAATTTCGCGACCCACCAGTGCAACTCATAGCTTGGGAACAGCTATATATACATACATATATGTATATGTATGTACACTCAATAAAATAATCATATGATTATTCGGTGTTCCATGATTATTTTGGATTGTGCAATTTAGTTTTTACAGCTGACAATATATTTATTTATTTAACTAATTAGCTTAATTAGCTATTAATTAGCTTAAGAAGCTAATTAATAATAATACAAACAAAAAGTAACTTAAAGCTAAAATTACAAAATAAACTTAATTATCTATCAGCACTTGTACAGACGTCTTGTTTATGGCAGGCCAATGTATTCAACAACGCCCCTGTACAAGATATTTCTTCTAGACCGACTCTAAATTCTTAACTATTAACGTGTTCCGACCCCTAGTAAGGTTATATACATACATACATTGTATCCCCTTATTAAATACTTATTGAAATATCTTTGTAATAAATTCATATCTAACTTAAAAATATATATGTACTAACATGCACATTTTTAAGGTTTACTTTACATTCATCCAATTCAATGAATCCAACATATTTCTTATGATTGTTAATCTATTTACATTAAAAATATTCCGCATAGCTCTATTTTGGAATTTTTGCAACCCATCTTTTATTGAACTATTTACTAAATTTAAAAAAGAACCACAATATATAAAACGAGGACGAACAATTGCATTATAAACTAATATCTTTGCATTTCTAGATCAGCGGTCGCCAACCTTTCAGACCTCACGGACCACTAAACTCAAAATATCGAATCCCACAGACCACTACCACGATTTTTACTTTATCCTAATCGGATAAAGTATTGTGATCGTGCGAAAATTCGACCTTGAGATTTTGACTGATTTGTATCCACTGATCACGTTTTCACGATTTCTGGACACAGTGATTTTCTTTAATTTCTCAACACAGTTTTCTCAACACAGATTTCTCAACACAGTAATGTCATGATATGTATGTTGGTTGGTGTGGTGGTGTGCATGCGTTTTATTTACTTACGTACTTAAAAAAATAATTTAGTTACTCTTTGTATCCCTTAAATATGTATATGGATAAAGTCATGGGTTGGCCACACCTGAATTTTTTCCATTAAAGTAACATTCTAAATATGAAAGTACTCCAAGTTGTTTGCAAAAAAATTGGAATCACCTTATGATGATAGAAAAATATTTTCAATAATATTTATTATTCATTATGAAAAATGCGGACGACCAAAATTCTCTCGCGGACCACCGGTTGGCGACCGCTGTTCTAGATGGAATATTTCTTTATCTACATAATACATAATCCTATTTTCTTCACTACTTTTGACGTGAATACGTCTATACGCGGACCAGTATGGGGTACCAGTACGGAAACGGCGGTGTTACGTTTGGATGGGCATACATTTCGACACTATAACTTCGTTACTAATAACACGATTGACATAAATTTTATTTTATTCGCTCGGCTATACGTGTACAATAAATTTCCAACCTTAAATTGGTACCCAGCATGCGCGAGCCGCGGAGGAGTGGGCGTATCTTCCAACGGCTATTTTGGACGTTTTTGGAGATTTCCAAGCAATATGTGTATGTATGTATGCCTGTATACCACAATCTATATATATATATAAATCAATATCTGTCTGTCTGTTTGTTTGTCTGTCTCTTATAGGCTCCTAAACCACTCAACCAATCGCGATGGAACTTTCAGGACTTATTGTGATCATGCCGGGGATGGTTCCTGTGAAAAAAAATCGGGAAAAAACGGTAACGGGAACGGGCCTGCTCACGCGTCAGATAACGTACTAGGAACGGGAACGGGATCGGGATCAAGATCGGGATCAGGATCGGGAACGGGAACAGGATCGGGAACACGGGATGAGTGGCATTGCAAAGCATGCCGGGTCAGCTAGTGATAAATAAAATTGTAATCGATTACTAGTAAAATATATTAATGTATCCATTTCGATGCTTTCATTTAATATTCATATTCCAAATAAAATATTAGCCGTTAACGCAGACGTATTCACGGAAAACCCACGGCCGTGTTCGACACAACCACACCCCGAATTTTTATTAATCATCTCTCCGTGTAGTTTAAAATCTAACTTATTGTCAAACGTTGACGAAAATTATAAACAACAAGCCGACAGACAGACAGAAAAGTTTATTAATTTTGATATTATCGAAGATACATACCTGTGCATACCAGAATGACGGTTGGTGAAGGGGTGGGGTGTATGTTACCCCACGGTTGGCTAATGATAGCCGGTGTCGGTGCGGCGATACGCTCTGACGACGCGGCTCAGTGTAGGCGCCGATTCCGCTTCGTACGGACGGATCGTAACTTACGCCGCTCTCGTCCAACGGCCGTTAAACACGACGAGGCTAACACACCGATACGATATCATCGTTAAATATTCACCCCATCGTTAATATAACAATTTTACACGTACAGTATAAAACAAAAAAAAAAAAATAAAACACGTGCAGTGAGTGAACCTGTTGTTGTTTGTTGCGTTTCGACATCGCGATTGTCAACATCGGAGTAATTCGAGCCCCGCATCTGGGTTGCAGGAAGTGCAGTGCTGTCATGTCCTGTTGACGCCGTTTTAATTGTTGAGATATGGGGTCCTTAATGCGGAGTGCGGTCCTGGCCGTCAAGATCACTCTATTCGTCAACTTGTTCATAGGTGAGTGTGTGATGATGATTGTCTCAAATTGCTCGTCCTTTTGCCGTCTGTAAGTGATAAAATTGTAAGTGACAGTGATCCCTCGTTCAATCTTAATTTCAATATCCTGTCGGGATGTACGAGTGTTTGTCGCATTCGACGATCACATGTTGCTCGTTTGATGGCCACTCATTGCGCAACCGTTCGAAGTCTTGCGAACTTTAACCGGGGAAACTTTGAAAAGTTGCGCCACACTTTTCCACGCACACGTTGAAAGCTGCAATTTCTTACGATACCCATACGTCGAGGCTAAAAGCTCTGGCGTTTTTTTTTTTTTTTTTTGAACACCGTTTTTGTGGATAAAGTTATAATAATGAAGCAAAGATATTTTTATTTATGATGATGATGTGTGCCTCAATCGAATGTATACGTGTCGTCAAATTGATTTTGTTTATTTTGTTAATTTCGATTTAAAAAAAGAGATGTAGGTGTGCGTCTTCATTCAAGATATTGTGTTGAAGCGTAACGAGCGTGTTTTAATAATGTTATTGTCTGGAAAGTTTCTAGGGGGAAAAAAAAACCGAGCGTCTCTTTGTAATAAGGTCATTTATGTGCGTTCCATACATTTTTATGTGAACCATCCTCGAGCGATGCGCTCCCTTTTCTCGATTTTCTTTATTGGCTCACATTCGAAGTTCTCCGTTAATATTTGATGAAGGGCCTAGTTCCTACCCAGCCACCCCGGCCACCCACTCACCTTCGAATTCATCGTTGACGATGAGAGCGAATTGTCGAAAAGGGAGTTTGAATATTAAATTCGGTACTAAGCACGCACACTTTATTAATAATAAAACGTAGCACTGTGTTTAATTCCGCAATAATATCGGTTGTTATATTGTGATTCTCCCGCGGGTTTCTTTTGGGTGGTCGATAATTTGGAAAATTTCTCATAGGCAAACATATTATTTTTTCGAAAGTCGGCCGAAGAAATTTGTTGTTGATAAATGTTTATTTAACAGGCACAATATCCTGGCACGGTCACCGTTTATGCATATGGTACGAATTAAGTTTGAGTCGTTAATCGATTATCGAATTGGCAAAATTTGTGTACGCATCAGTCGAATCAACAAGTGCCTTTCTGACTGGCGAATTTATTCGACATTTTTGTACTCACTTGCGTTTCCCCTTTGTGAAGTGCTCGCTTGCCATCGATAAAACTTGGAAGAAAAACAAATTTAATTATTCAAACAATCGAGCTTTCGACCGGCCGTCGAACTAATTTGGGAATTATCGGAAAATTGATCGGCTTGGGTCGAAAAGGTCAAAGTTAAAGAGTTTTCCACGCGAAACGGCAATATATTAATATTTAATTATTTGAAACAGGTTTAAAAATATAAACGCGTGCTAACGTCTGGTAGTGAAATTATAAAACATATGTATATTAAATACAGAAGAAATACAATACTTTATCCGATTAGGATAAAGTAAAAATTGGTCAACCGTGGGGTATTTGCACTATTCCTGGGGTATTAAGCACATTAGAGCGACTTTTTTTTTTGGAAGAAATTACAAAAATTGTACGAATTGATCTGAGCAAATATATATTTTGAAAACAAATTGCAAGCGTATCTGAAAAAAATTTCATTTTGTTCAAATTTGTTCTGTGTTTTTTGTGGTATAATTATGTAAATTATTATACCCGTATTTCAAGTAGGAAAGCTAAAAGTATACGTTATTTCATAACTTTCCGTTCCGAATTATTAGAGAACTTGAAGTGAATACTTATAAAAAATGTACTATGCATCTATTTTCTTTTCACGTTTATCAAAATATGTATTATTTTTGTGTAATTTACATTCTATTGATTATTATTGGCATCGCAAATTACACTGAGCAAAAAAAAAATCACGTTTTTTAAAACCCAGAGCGGAGATTGGTCAATCTTTACTAAGTTTGACCCACTGAATTCGAATCCGATAATGATTTTTGTTGATATGCTCTCGTTTATGAGAGCGCGAATGACCGATATGACCGATAAGCGCGCCGCCGGTAAACATATCATAACGTAGTTTAAAATCATTTGCCGCTCAAATTACTACGTTTTGAGATAGAAAACCAATTCTTATAAACATGGTGAAAAAAAAAATAGCACGCCAAATAACACGGGAAAAAAATATGTAAAAAGAAATATATTTTTGACTTTAAAAATTCGCTAGATAATTAATTATGTATTTTAAAGCAATAAAAAATTACAATCAATAGAAAAAATATTTGACTATTGATTTCAATACTCACTTTGAGCACAACGATACTATATTTTGAGTTATAGATCGCAAAAGCCAAAAAAATGGATATTTTTTACATTTCTTAAATCGCAAATATCTCATAAACGAGAGCATATCAACAAAAATAATTATCGGATTCAAATTCAGTGGGTCAAACTTAGTAAAGATTGACCAATTTGCGCTCTGGGAATTTTTTTTGTTGCTCAGTGTTATTTGTATGTGTATTGTATAGCAATCGTTTTGGGATGTTTTTAGAGCACTTTAACCAGTCAATAAACCATCGTAAAAATAAATGCTGCCGTCAAATAAGTAGACAAAAAATAAATACCACGTTTTGAATTGAAATCGTTCGATTCCCCTCGAGATATTTTCATCTGAAGTATGACAGAGAAATCGCTTCGCGATGTGATGGAGAATTTGTTTTCACCAAATACAAATCCAAACGGCGCTTCTATCAAAGCTACGTCAGACATCCAATATTTTTGTGGACCGATCCGCGATAAAGTTAAAACTTATATATTTTTGTGTATTTTCCCTTTCGATGCAAATGTGTCTGTGTGTCTAGGGAATGCTTGCGTCTGCCTGGATTAGGCTAATACCTTGTTCGGGATTGAAAAAAGCTCAACGCAGGAATCCGGGCACGCACCAAATGAAATCGCAGATTAACCCAGAAAAAAGGGATACCGCGGGGACCTGCCTTGATTGCCGCATATTGGATTCGCTGGTAATTGCTCCAGGAGGGACGGGATGGCTTGATGGTCTTCGAGCCTCGTGTGTAGGAGTCAAAAAGTAATGTAAAGCCTCCATCCACCCCTTTAACCAATAAAACGGTCGGGGGATATAAAACGCGATTGAGTTCTGGTAGGCCCGTTCGTGGCAGTGAGCGATTGGCCACCACTGGATCGTCTACGCAAGCTATCTGTCGGCTTAGACGTCTTTTCTGATCTGTCCGAAATCGAGGATTATCTTCATACGTCTTTGTCATGAAAAAGTTGCCGATAGCATTTTAAATTTTCGTTGACATCTGATGTTCGCTCAAATGTCACTATGTGTCGTGATATTGCCTCAACGCGCCCACAGAGTCGCCACGACGCAGTTTATGTATTACTTATTTTTTAGTCAAATTTATTAAATACACATAAATAAATAAATTTGTTAAAGACGTTCGTGTCAAATAATAATACGCTTTTCGTGTATGGTTTATTTTCATCGCTAAATTACCCACGTATTAATAATGATGGCAATTTAAAGTTGATAGTGGAATTTTATTAATGTGCCCCCAGGGTCAAAGAGGGTGGTTTGTAGGAAAGCTTATTTAGAGCGTTTCATTTTAATTATAAAAAAATACGTAATAGAGTTTAAAAGCTCAACTGAAAAAGTATGAGCGTACGTATTTTGCCATAGTTTATTATAATTTGTTTTAATACTAGAGAAACACTACGATGGTAGTTTAAGATATATTACTCTTTGTTTAGTCTGACTCACTTTAAATCGTTTTTGTTTTTTGTCCCCTATTTTCAATTAATATAGCCGGATGAAAATGTATTAAATTAAAATTCATTTCCCATTGGATATTATGAATATTTTGTAGGTATACTGGATATATCATACGACTAATAATTTGATATGGATATGTCATCATCATTATTTTCAGCCGTTCACCATCCACTGCTAAATGTAGGCTTCTCCATTCCTGTCTGTCTTGAGCAATTTGCGTCCACTTGACTCGACAAATTCTTCTCAATTCATCAGCCCATCTTCCACTCAGTCTACCTTGCTTTCTTTCACATCCTCTCGAATACCATTCCATTGTGTGGCCAGCCCATTGCCACTTTAACTTTTTCACACGTTCAGGGATATGTACATATTTATAATTATGTATGTATGTACATATATTGCATTTGAAATTTTCATATAATATTCATGTTAAGGTTAATTTTTTCATAATGGTCTTAATTTGAGACGGTCGACAGCGCAAGTGGGGCGCGTTTTTTCGTTAGTGTTTTCGAGTGCGAAACTGTCGTTTCGAGTGGGTTTTGGCGTAGGTACCTGAAACGACAAAGTATGTATACTCGAAACGACGTCGCTCCAAAAGTTGGCGGTCTCCTACATTTTTGTGAACCGATGTTTTGACTGAATTTTTCCGGTATTTTGTGTGTGCGCGCGTGCTAGAATATTTTTCCGGAGACGATTTATGTCGTGCGCGCCGTCAGCATAGCGAGAGTTTTCCGCGAATGCCTCGCAATAAAATCGAATTCAGCATTTATGGGAGTTTTTTTTTTTTTATACACGAATGTGTGTGTCGTCCGGGATCACCGGCTAACGTCTGCTTCGGTTTCGAAGAGGGTCGTTCGTCAAACTTAATGTAAGGGGACAGGTGGCGTGCAAGGACAGGTGTCGAACGGAAGCCTTTCCTTCCGTTTATTGCTCCCGCAGCATCCTGAAATGTGAGGTAGAGGGTTTGGGGTCGATAATGAAAACATTCCAGTTCAATTTATGCGCTGGAATTAAATTTAGTGTCTGCCTTAAAAATTTATTTTCCTATCTTGCGACAATCAGATAGATATCTTTCGCTGGCGGGAAAACGCGTACGTCACCGGAAGTGACGCAACGCTTTCCCATCCTTCGCCCCTCCTCTCCCATTGCCTATCTATTCCCAATCGTAACACGAGCGCAACGAGGACGCAATCCTGAAAGTCAATATTACAAACAAAACTCATTAACAAACTCCCCTATATGTTGTTTGTATGAAAGTGATTCAAGCAACAAGCGATACCAAGTTAATAACTCTCAAAATGTTATAATTTATAATTTCTAAGCAGTTTGTGCTACGTTTGTGTGTTTGATAATGAAAAAACATAAAAAGTATGAAAGTGCTTGATATTTTGTTGAAATGTTATCAAATGTTTTTGTTACGTAAAAATATCTGCGAAAAACTTCATCGCGTTTTGAGCGCAAATAAATATTTTGAAATCTTTTTAACCCCTTGTTCTCAGTAGTCGATTCCTTTTAATGTTGAAAGTTTGAGATTCTTTTGAGAAGCCGTTATTGGCCAGAGCGGGCCATAAAATTTGAAAGCTAATTTTCAGCGGCTTATTTGAAAACAAATTTGAAAGAATTTTCAACCGAGAATAAAGTCGTGCGTCACAATTAAAACAAAACGCTTTAACGGCTCTAATGAAATTATGGGCGTAAAACAGGAAAATTTTCTGGAAATCACATATTTATATACCTACATACCTATATACATATATATGTGTACATACATACATATATTAAAATATTGTTATATTGTAGAACAGTGTTCCGCAACTTTTTTGTTACCGTGGACAAGGTGCCTGAAGTTTTGTGTACCCCCCTTGAAATAATTGATAACAATGTATTCCATTTCAATATGAACTTTTTTTTTAAATTTTAATAAAGAGATGAAAATAAAAAAAATATCAGATAAAATAAAATTTATTGAAACATCATTAATATTTTTAAAAATAAATAACAAAACTTCTAATAAAAAAACAATATTTAATTTCTATTTTGTTCTTGCATATTTTTTGTTAACAGGTTTTATGGAATTTAAAAGGGCCTGGCGCATACATGGTTCAAGACCTTGTTGAATTCGATTTCTTGTTTTTGGTTTGATTGTAGTCATTACCGAAAACCCCGTTTCACACAAATATGTAGACGAGAATATAATTAATATTTACAGAGCTTTCTTGCTCAGTCAATATTCAGTTTTAACGCTAATCCAAAATGCAGGATGTGCTTAAATATTATTTTTAAATTACTGACATTCGATAAATCTATTAGTTTATCTTCTTCCGTTGGTGAAAAGTTATTGTTAGATTGATTTACAGATATCTTCACAGATATCTTTAGTTCTTGCGAAATATTCGTCAAATTGTGTGTGTTTCCAAATGTATTTTTATTACATCATCTGTCTTTTTTTCATCAAAAATAAAAGTGATATTTCATGATATTTTGGAAAAATATCGTAAATACCTTTATTGAGTCTTTCAGACCAAATAAATAGTCTTTTCTTAAAGGCTGTAATTATCATTCATTACGAATATATTGTTTTGTGGCCTCGTAGGGAAAGATTGAGATGACTTAAAAGTGAAAATACCTATAGTATGTACATATGTATATCAGAACAAAAATATGCAGCTCCTATAACAAACCGTTTATCGCAAAATTTTAGCGAATAATATTGAAAAATGTCTTACTGTAGACTACCTGGGGCCTCACTACACGAGTAATAAACTTTCTTAAAAGGTTTTTTTTAATTCCACGGCTCCATGCGTAATGAAATTCAATGGTAAAAACACGTGCTCGGGCTTAACAATTGTTGCGGTATTATTAGAGTTCTATGTATGTATGTATAATAAAAATAAATATATTCAAAATTTCTTTTCTTTTCGGTAAGCTTTGAATCTGGAACATTTGTATGATTTGACAAGGCGTTTCGCGGACACCTTGACAGAGCCCGCGGACCACCGCACCGGTTGCGGTGTAAAATGAAAAACATCAAATTTGAAATTAAAGTGCGTAACTTGTAATTGTAGCAATAAATGTGAATATGTAATGTAATTAGCTTATTTTTCTTGTTAAATGTTTTGTCTTTTGTCAAACCACCCATTGATTTAATAAATGGGGCAATTACGTACACTAATTACAAAAACATTAAGAATTTAACAATTAAAGTTTTATTTTTGTTATTCAATGTTTTTTTTTTTATTTATTCTCTTCCATCTCGCTTCCATAAAAAGATCTGGGATTTAATCCAACCGGCAATTCGTGACATTTTCAGTCAGCATCTTTCATCTCATGAAGCATTTCAGCTCGGCGACGTGCGCTAAAGTTATAATTGCATTCCACTTCGATTACTCGAAAAGGATTTATACTGATTAAAAAAGTCATGTCGTTACTGGTTAAAGAGCCGGCAGATAAGGAGAGGCCTTCGGCCAGTCCCGCACATTAGCGGCCGCGTAATGCATCCACCGAGGCGATAGTACTACCCGCGACTTTAACTCGCAAACTTTTATGAAGGAGGGATCGTTATTTTTTAAGAGTCGCGGATAGAACCGGAGGATCCCTCTTCTAACATTCGAAAACTTTGAAAATTATATAATACATGCACGAGAATTTATATTTTTTTCGCATTCCGCTTTAGTACAGCGGTCGCCAACCGGTGGTCTGCATTTTTTATAATCATCATCATTTTCAGCCGTTCACCATCCACTGCTGGATAAAGGCCTCTCTAATCCTCTTCCATTCCTGTCGGTCTTGAGCAATCTGCATCCACTTGACTCCACCCATTCTTCTCAATTCATCAGCCCATCTTACACTCGGTCTACCTTCCTTTCTTTCATATCCTCTCGGATACCATTCCAGTATTTCTCACCTCCATCTGCCATCCATTCTTCTCGCTATGTGTCCAGCCCATTGCGACTTTAACCTTTCCACACGCTTTGCTATATCTGCCAAGTTGGTCATGCTTCTTATCCATGTATACCTCTTACGATCTCTTCGTGTTATACCAAGAATACATCTTTCCATGCTTCTCTGTGTGCACTGGATCTTACGTAGCATTCTTGAATTTAGCATCTAAGTTTCACACCCATACGTCATAACCGGCAGTTTTCAGTTTTCAGTTTGCATATATCGTTTATATATTATAATTTTTCTATCATTATAAGGTGATATCCAACTTGGATATATCCAAATAACTTGGAGTGAATTTCATATTTAGAATGTTACTTTTATGGAAAAAATCATGGTAGTGGTCCGCGGGATTCGAGATTTTGAGTTTAGTGGTCCGTGAGGTTGGCGACCGCTGCTTTACTAGATACCTATGTATGTACGTCTGAATTTTGTTTGAGTAGAACGGATTCGAACGAATCGTTAATGCGTTACTAAATCGAGGACAAGAACATATCGTATTCAATATAATTTTTTAGTGCAATAATAAAAAAAAATCACGATTTTTTCGAATAATCTAAAGAGGAAGCCATTCAAGCGATTGGGTTTCCGTTTCGATTGCGATTACATTCAGGACTATCTTTTAACCCCCCCCCCCCCCCTCTTGCCCATCTCCCTTCCTGCCTTGCTTTCTAACATACATACGACTATTGGTGCGAAGGCTCTACTAGATCGTTCTAGGGTGCGGTTGTTGTCCGGCCAGAAATATCCTTATTTTATAGGGGCGGGTTCATTGATTACATTACTGGCAGGGATCGAGGGATGGGTAGGGGTGGGAAAATCTCCGGATCTCAGCTCAGTCGGAAGGGACCCGCCAATAAAGCGCAGTATCCAATTACAGTCGGAGCTGGGGCCCCTTCTGCTCGGACGACTTTGGGGTCCTTCGAATACCCCGTTGCCCACGCTTCTCACCCCTATCCCTCCCCACCTTCCTCTTCTCTCCCATTCCTCGCAATAAAGCCCCAGAACTGTCGCAAATCTGGTTATGTGTGCGACGACACAAATCTTGACACACCCTGCTGCCCACTGATTAATCTATTAACGCAATCGAGGCTCGCGCACACACACGCGCGCGCTCACAGGGTGTTCCGAAACTCGACCCGAACGTTGTCGACAAACACGGATCGACATTCAACACTGAATAATTCAATTTGGAGTCCGGTCCCGAGACGCACTTGACGACTTTAAATTAAACATCGCTCGTTTTATTATTTGGGTTGTCTGTACATATATATGTATGTACTAGTGTAAGCCCGTTGAATATCAACGGAGCGTTCTCATCACCCGTACTGGAAAATTATATATTAAATTTAATAGTTTTTATAGTTGTTGCATCTATGCAACAATGCGCCATCTATGGCGCGTTATAATAAAACGAATCCCAACTCGAAAAAAATTTTTTTTTTACTTAAATATTTATATTATATTTATTAATTATTATATATATAATAATTATAATTTTGTAAGTGATTTTGTAAAAATCAAAAAACAAAAAAAAAATAATAGTTTTTATATCACCATCTATGTATTATAGGTAAAGCAGAGCCACAAATCCTTGTATAGGTAATGTTTAAAAAAAAGGGGCATCTCAGGAACGGGCCGTGACTTATGCGTTAGCGTGATAACTACCGACCTGGCGTCCCGGGTTCGAACCCCACTCATTCTGGTTTTTTAATTATTTTTCCTCATTTCCTATTTATTTTAACTATAGGTAATGTTTAAAAAAAAGGACTAAATCGACGAAGGGCGATAGCGAATAGCATCAGTGCGAGTAACTCAAGCCTGGGGTCATGGGTTCAATCCCCACTGGTTCTGCCAAGTTTTTTCCCAATTTTTCCTCAGCGAGCGTTATCAGCAGACAGACAGACATACGGATTTCGGCTATTATATATATAATATGTAGGTACACACTTGTACTTTCAATTATTGGTAAAATCGATACATTAAACACTTACTGAAATGGTACGTCTGATTAAAGTTAGGTTTAATAGTTTAATCTCAACAATTTCCTGACTAACCAATGAATGAATGCCTTACTTGAATACTTTAACCATGACAGGTCGTTGCACAGTGGGGCGGAACTAGCCGAAGAGATTGTGTTCGGAGATTGAGCATTGTAAAGCGAGCGTTGCGACGCTCCGATTTATTCTTTCTTTAACTATGAATCGATCAAAATTAATCTCGTTCCAATATATAGAATAGTTTCTATATAGTTTTCCTCGTCGATTGAGTCTAATAAAATAATAAAAATGTCCATACGCATTGCAATATGAACATCAATCCATAATTAAAATACCCAGACGAGTGTGTGAAGAAAAAAGCGAATAAAACAATGAGCATAATTGAAGCAACTTTTTACACGATCTTGAATAGTCTCTCTATGAAATGTATTATTCATCTACATTACTACAAGTAATTGTTGCGTAAAATGGATAGTCTTATCTAAATCAATAAAGGTCTCTCCCAAAGAGCTTTTTCCATGTGATTTAATAAAGTGAGTTTTATTCATGACACATTTCATCCGATTGAAATTAAGTTTGTGACAAATCAAACGAAGTTTATCTTTAATTTTTTGTGGTTCTTTGTCGGAACATATTTATATCAATTGTAGATAACATGCTGAACATTTAAATATATTATTTTGGCATTTTGACCTTTTACCGATTACCATACTTTTTAAATTTGTATCTTCTCCAATACTAAAAATAAACTAGGTTTAACATATGTAGATACAGAATTTTTCGACAACTTGTCAGTGCGTGAACTAATGGCTTTATTTTGTTTATTTTAATTTAGGTCAGGTTAAGTTACCGGGGAAATGGAATGACAAAAAACAATAGCATTTTTATCGATTTTGACGTATTTGAAACTGTAAAATTTCACTGTAAATTATTTCTAAATGAATTTCACGAAAATTTGAAAGAAAACTGACACGCTGTAACGAAACGTGTTAGAAATTATCGATTTTTGTAATAACTATTTTGACCTTGCAAGTTTTCATGGTCAAGTATATTATGTATTTGGTTCGGTGATTACTGATTAGGTGCTGCACGATACGCGAATATTATGGAATTTTGCGACGCGTTCGCGATGGTACGCGAACGACGCGATGGGCGCGCGCAAGGGGTTAGATACGTTTGCGGGCGATTGACCTATTCGCCGCTTTGTTTCAAATAATCGGGTCATCGCGCATTCCAGGGCCGGTTATTGATGCTCGGCTTGCTTTACGGTATGGCCCCTCCTCGGTCGTGTCGACCCGAAATCCGGCCCTGGCGGGACACTCTTTTCCACGGTGATATTGTCGTCGGTACCGCAATTGATGGCCCCTAAGGGTGCCACCACACCCACCTGTCCTAGTTTCCATCTGCACCAAGACTATTGGTGGGTGGTGGTCCACATCGAGGTTTCTCTTTTTTTTTTTGCTTTTGGGACCTTCTCATTTCTTATTCAACGACCGCGATGCGTCTTCGGTTGTAAAAGAGACGCAAGCTGTCGTTTCGCCTAAGCACACATTGATTCAACAATGATTCTATGTACATATACTGTTTTGGCAAACGCATAACGTTTTAGATCTTGTGCGTCTCCAAAAAGGCTTGTTTGTTTAATTTTTTTTAATAATATTTAAGTGTTATTCAGAAATATGCAATTTAGTCCAATTAATTTATAACGTGTATGATCAAAATCAATTTATGGTCTTTCGCTATAAAGAAGGTTAGGGGAAGGTCGCGTTAAAATATTACTTTTAAACGAGCTTAAATTTTTTAATTGTATTAAAAAGGTTAACTCTAGAGATGTACTAGATGGATTATAAAATGTAAAATGTGATAATCTACATAGATATTTAAAATGTGGTTTTTTATGCGAAATTGGAAGAATAAACAGGTTAATCTGCACTCCAATTATATATTATATATAGCTACATATGTATGTATAACAGGCATGTTAAGCTCATTTAAGCCCATGGGCCACATTGAATAGAAAAAAATCGCAATGTGTAGCCGCTACTCACTATAGAAGTAAAACTTGTTTGCAATTTAAAGCAAGTGCAATGCACAATAAGGAATACATATGTGCATGTGAAAGAATTGTGTATACAATACTGGTTTTAAACGCTCACCCAATGACTCACTGTTCTCACTGCTACCTGACGTGTAGCCGAGGAGTGAGGGTACCCGCTGACCGCTGGCCATCACTGGTTTTCGTGTCGTGCCACGCTTCGATGAAACGTTTTTATTAAACTGAGGGGCGGTGCGGGCGCAGAGGGAACGCTCGAATTTTTGGGGCGGATCTCTCTCTCTCTCTCTCTCGCATGAACGCGAAAGAGCAAGAGTGAGAGAAATAGCCTACCTCCAAACTGGAGAAGTGGGGGTATGCGTCACAGCTTATCGCTCGCTCCGTTTGTATGGAACGTTGGATGAAACCGTTTTACTCTACCGAGCAAAAAGAAGTTTTACTTCAAAATTGACTTCAAAATCTTAACCTATTAATAATTTGGTTCAATTTATTTCTTGGGATGGTGCCACATTTATTTCTTGCGCATATATAAATCTAAGCCTCATCTAAGAGTCAAGAGGTCTTAGACTACGTAAAGAAAAATCAAATAAGATTGTTAGAGATTCATTCTTTTCAAATAGAGTGGTTGAAGTTTGGAATAGTCTTCCGGATTCAATAGTCACTTTAAAAATGTTAATTTATATAAAAATCAACTAGATATATTCTTAAAAACAATGGGTATTTGCAATTCTTTAATAAATGGACCATTATTCATTTTATTTTTATGTTAATTTTATTTTTGTTTTAATCTTATTTTTATTTTTGTACAAAACCCCATGGGCCTATCGGCTATGCCGCCTCTCCATGTAATTATTAAATAAATATATGTATGTATGTATGTATATGGTTCTCAGTTAATCGTATCAGAGCGTTCAGGATACCTTTTTTTTATAATTGAAAATGTTCACTCACATAAATACATATGTGCTGCCAAACATGCCCAATATATTCGGTAAGCAAATTTTATCAATATTAGGAAACTGGCAAATGCGAATACAAATTTGGTATGCCAATATTCAAAAACTTTTCTTTCAGAACAGAGTCACACTGCAATAATACAATTAATTCTACTGTATATCACCATAAGGATTTTCGTGATCCAAATTAAATAGTGCAGTAAACAACGCAAATTCTTTTTCACAATTTTTTAAATCTTGCTTTGAATTCGTATCTTAATAATGACATTTGTCGTTCTGCGATACGATCCGCCACTCTATTTACGATAAAATTTTGCTTTAGAAATCCTTTAATTTTTCTGAACACATAATTTTTACTATTTAAATCAAACATTCTCGAATAAATTGTCCTCCTATTTCAGAAATTGACGCGGACCCCCAAGAATCGGTAGGCGGGTCGCTAGTTTGACACGCCTGCTTTATACAAAAATAAAAGGTGATTTATCAAAATTTATCTGTTTGAATGTGTAAGCTTCATTTTAAATACCGATTGACTCCTTTTATGAGGAAAATTAGATAGTTAACACGAATTTTGATAATATTAGATAAGATAAGATCCACCTCGGCGGTATTTTGATTTTAGTTTGGAAATTGCAAATAATTTGAGCGGCAAGCTTTTGTGTGAATAGACCCAATATACTGATCATTAGGTCATTTAAATTGAATATACGCGTGGAATGGACTTTGGAAAGAATCGATTTTCGCCTGTGGAAAAGCGCGTCTATTATCCTCGCCACGTTTCCATACGTGTAGTTTTGAACGGAGGTATTTCGTTGCGGTTTTCCGTGAAATTACACACACACGCCGCTCCCTCTCATTGAGTAATTATTTTGAACAACCACGTTTTGTGTTTCGTTCGAAAGTGGTTCGATCACGCGATCGTTTTAATTTTGAAAACCCAAACAAAGAAAGGTCGGCCGCTGAAGTCAAAAACGCACATATTTCAGCGTAATCGTGTGAAAATTATCAGGCCTCGCGATAGAAGTCGAATATTTTTATGACTCACATTTGCGAGGCTCGGCCGATCAATTCGTTAATCCGATACCATTGATGCTATGTGCCATTTAACGCATTTGATTGTCATTCAATCGATTTCATTGTGTGATTTTGTGTGTCGTGCATTTGGTCAAAATACGTTTATACGAAATTTTGCGGGGTCGGTCCATTGAACGAAATTAATTATGCGAAGTTTCAAATAATGAATACCACATGAAATATGTATTATGACCAAGCGGGCCAATTTTCCGACTGAATTTAATTCACAGAATTTCATTTATATATTCAAGCTAATCTACCGCTTTAACTTTGCCAAACGTTCATTTTCAATTTTAAAAACATACAGAAGCAACTCAGTTACGTTTTATATATTGCACACTTGCATAAATGGATCACGTAGCTTACAGATATTGTACGAGTATCTCGAAATCGTACGCAGAATCCGCTCCACGAGTATACGCAATTTTCTGCGAATTTTTCCCGATACATCCGCTATCCTTTTATCTAAACATTTTATCGCCGTTTATCGTTTGTTTTTGTTTCACACCCGTGCTGAGCGGATTCGGTTTTTTTCTCAGTGATATGAAAACATCTCAGAATCCGAACGGTAAAATGCTGATTCTCAAATGTTACACATGTTTATACCGGGATTCATGTATTCATATTGCGCATTTCGTATATTAACGAGGTTCAAATGCAGTTGATATAATAGTTTGTGTTGGTTTGCGGAGAATATAGGCAATATTGAGTAGAGGAACACTATAGGGGCCATCTGGGGGTGTATTGACCGACCACAATGTGGCCGTTCTGCTGCAGCATCCTCTGCATCTGGTATAGGCTTCAATAAATCTGCCAAAGGCAGACTAGCTCCATGAAATATCCCCATCAACCTTTGTATTTATTGCTACGTCGTATATACGGTCGTGGATGAAGGGCTTAAAAGCTTCCGCGTGTCATTCTGAGGTTCGTCTGACTGTTGGTCTAATTTTAGCAATGCCTCAGCTCTTTCGAGATTATTCCGCAATATAAATGGGTTGCTCATTTCAATTCAAATTTTAATTAATATTTTGATAAATATTTCGTACGAATGTACATATACACGAATCAAGGTTTACCAGAAAATGAAATATTGTTATTACAGATCGTATCGTAGTTTTTATAACTTGTTTATTTTATTGCGCGTAACGTATAAATAAATACCCAATGGTCAGATAACGATATATTTATCTATTTTTACTATTATCATTTAATTATTCATTTTTGTAATTAATTATAAAATAAATTTATCCTTCTTAGTACGAAGCTGCCATTAAGACACTTGCTGTTTTTTGTCTGCGATAACTTTTTTACTTGACGACTGTAAATTGTAAATCTATTATTAAATTAAAAATATATATGTATACAAAAAAGGTACAATCAAAGTAAAACCATCAGTGACAATTGTCCCGTGTGTACTTTCTTTATAAATTATGTTGTATATATGATCTGGTAAAAGCTCTAACTGCGGTTTTAGTTGAATGTATGATATTCACTGGCAAAAACTAACCCGATGATTCGCCAAGAATTGAAAGTGCAATAGTTTGTAGAGTTGTTTTGACATAATTTTAGTGTGGATTTAAGCAGGGTAGTTATTTTGAATATATTTTATTATACCTACTGCTGTTAGGAAACGAGTTTCTTAAATTTGTCTTTCAACCGAGGCTTTGCTCGTTTTCTTCACCAACGATAAAATGTTTCTTACAGGAAGCAGGGATTGCCGTGTAATGGATTCACAATGCCTTCTTTGACATCTTTGCACATAAATCTGAATTTTCCATACTTTTGCGTGCGTGCGCGCGCGTTCTCGCTATAGCTACCCCATCCGACAAAAGCTTAGGGGGTAGCTTTCGCCTGAGGAATAAGTTCTGCACCGTAGAATATCAGGTCTGCAACTGATTTCCGAATTTGAAATAAATAATACTTCTTTTTGGAAGAGGTACGTGCGTCTACGTATGTATGTGTGTGTCTCAGCCGCTTATGTAAATATACAACGGCGAAAACGTTCAAATATGCTATTCACATGGGCCCTCTCTCGTCACACATAGCCTCGGGTTAGGAACATATAAATATACATACATACATACATACATACATCCGCATGTAGAGATAGATACAGAGGGAAAATTCATATTCTCAGCAGAGATTTTTCCGAGGCCCACCCCCAGTATATCTTATTGAATGAAACCGCGATATCAATGGAATCGGAAGTGTGGCTTGGCATGACGCAAGCGAGAAAAAAAAAATACCGTCACAAACAAATATTCCACTTTCGGAGTTTTAAAATTCAATACGGATATCCTGGTTAAAAAGGCTTGCGGCGACAGGGACTGAATTATGGGGACCTTCACAAATCACCGGGTCTCCTAGTATGGAAATGTGAGCTTTCAACGTAGCAACGAGTAAGGATTTCTTGAAAAAAAATCATTCGAAACAGTTCGTTTATATTAAACGTTTTTGAAGTGCCATTAATATAAAATTATAAAGCTGTTAATTAATCTTACTAACCTTTTCCACAAAGTCGAAATATTTTTCATATAAATTAGTGAAAATCGCAATTGTTTAATTATGATAAATGATAAAATTAGATTTAAAATCAAAGTAAAATAAAATCCAAAAAAAAGTCCTGAAAATTAAAATATACCTACTGGAAATTTATTTATAATTAAATAATTCTTGAAAATATAGTGGCACAAAATTAATCGCAATCATACTCGTAATTTAATGGTTAAACCACTTTGCATACATAGGTATGTTGTAAATGTATGCAATAAAGTGAGTTATTCATTTTCCATATTCATGACTGCTGTGCAAAGCATCCTCAGCGGTTCATTACAGCGCAAACCCCTTTTATAAGATTAGTTTCTGTAGTTGTTTAACTAACAAATTTAGCCGGCGTCCCCTTATCCATAATTTGATGATTTATTCAGGGCCAAAATTTATAAAATGTTTACGCAATAAAAGCGGCTTTCGCAAAATTAACATGCGCACAAGTTGTTGATTATGATTTTATCAAATTACAAGTGTGCTCGAGGCTTTCGGGATTGTTACCGCGTAAAGAGCGTTTTTGGAAAATTTTACACGAAATACATATACATACATACATACATTTACAATAGTTGCGGACATCGCAGTCGCAAAGCTTTTCCACACATATAATAGTTAAAAAGAAATATGAGTTCGACGTAAGTGCTTTTGAGAGTCGACAATGCACCGGAACATTCCGAAAAGCTCGAGAGAAAATTTAGCGCTTCCATTCTTTTTTTAAAAAAAAATTGTAAAGACGACTTAACTTTTGTGTGCGATGCGATGATGCGCTTGTCATTTTAGTCTACTAAATATTGAACTAAAAAATTAAATCCAAAGCACAATAAACATACTGTAGTATGCCATATAAACACTATAAATTGAACGTAAAGTAACGTCATATCACAAAATCAATATTTTGTACTAAAGTTTTAATTGAAATTAAAATCAGCTTTCCGCTTAATTAAATGTTTTTGTACACATGCGCGCATTTATGATAGTCGATCAAGTGCAGGATAATTACATCAGAGCACACCCGGCTGATCAAACGCCCGGCCGAGGAAACGCCCTTCGCATAAATATTGCGCGAAGATTTGGCACGTCATCGATGTTCAAACCGCAGCGAAAGCAACAAGTTCTGAAACTATCGTGCCATGGACGTAAACAGATTTTGATGAGGTCTTCGCGAATTCCGGAAATGAAGGCAATATAAAGTTGTGCGGTTGTTTTACAACCTGCGGAAACCTTATCGCGAATACCGTAACGACTCTTTGGACAAGGAAATTCGTTGCGACTCATTCAAATATTCACAGATCATTTATGCACATATGGTTATATCTCGTTATCATCTAATTGGCACTGATTTGAACTCGGTGGATAGCTTCAACGATTTGGGAGTAATTTTTTCAATCAAATTTGAATTTAGTCAGCATTTTGAAATTACTAAAATGCTGGGGTTTATTCAGTTTAAGTCAGTAAGCCGTTTCAGAGTGCCTAGGTGCTTAGGATTCTTTACGGAGCATTCTGAAATTTTCGTCAATTATTTGGAGTCCTAGTAATAGAACACACTGCTTAAAATTAGAAAGGGTGTAGAAAAGGTTTCTCACGTAAGGCTGTATAGGAGACATCCGTGGCTCTACCCTAGTGCATTTTTTCTAGGGGCGTTAGGGTTTAATTTCCTGGAGTCACGTCGACAGCTTTATCTGGGAAAGCATTTTCACAAATTATTGATTGGCCTGGTGCATAATCCGCAAATTCTTGACGAATTAGGTTTTGACGTACCAAGTCAGTTTAGGTTCCTCGTAGAACATAATTTGTTATCCATCCCGTTGACTCGTACTGACATGCTAGCCATGTCTCCCATTGTAAGAGCCATTGAATTACTCAACCAGGCTGCCATACACATTGACTTATTAAATGTTAGTTATGAGAGGTTGGTTGAGGTGTTTTTAAATATAAGATTTTTGTTTAAGGTTTTTGTTGTAATTAACATACATTAATATATGTATAAACATTATTTATGATGTAGATGCTTGGCTACAGTAACGATTTGAGAAACTGTAAAGTTACTGTGGTAATATTTTTCAAATAAATAAATATAAATCAATCGAGGTTATTTCCTTGCACCTTAAATTGGGGCCTGCACACACTCGGCGTTTTCAAACGCGCGTTTTTGAAACGCACGTTTCATTTTATTATGAAATTGTATGAAAGCGCGCGTTCGCGTGCACACTGTACAGCTTTTGAAGGGAGATATTCCTAGCAAACGCGCGTTTCCAGATATTTGGTGAAACATTCGAGATACACTGTAGCTATTGTTCCGTACAGTCGAGCGCGCGTTTTTGTGTCGTGTGGATATCTTTCAACAACAAAATATGGACCATTTCGATATAGATTTTTGAAGTAAAACTTCTATCGGCACGGTAGTGAAAATCGTTTCGTGTCGTTTCTATACAAACTGACCGAACGGACCGGGTGAAATGATATTGCCGTCTCCTTGCTCTTCCGCGTTGATGCGAGACAGAGATAGCTACCCGCGGCCCGTACCGCCCCTCGCCCTCAAAATTTAATCGCTTTTATCACTCCATTGTTTGAGCAAAATGTGTGCGATGTTTTGAAGTTATTCGTTTTATTATTACCGTATGCTCGCATAAGTTTTTTTTATTTGTTTGTTTATCGATGAATAATTGATTGATGGATCGATGGACATTCCAAAATAGTTGAAAAACTTCGGCTCGTACTGTCTTAATTTGGGATATAATATTACGAACATTCTATGTGATAGTCTATCTTGTAATATGGGATGTACCGAAAATTCCCGTTGTCTCTGTCGCCGTCTTCTATAACGACGATAGAGAAGCCACACTCAAGCTGCCGCCTCGATGTCTATTCTCCAAGTGACGAATTGGCACCCTACTCTCGCCCAAAAAACGCTACTCAATGCGTCGAGTGTGTACGCTGCCGTCGGGCGCTTCACGCCGCGTAAAACGCCGAGTGTGTACTAGGCCTTAGTATTGTGTAAGATGCTTATACATACTGTTGTAATGTTTCACACGCAGTCACCTGTCGCCAAAAACGGCTGTTTGTGATTACTTCGGTTCGATTTAACGCATGTTTTACTGTCGATAAACTCGAAAAAAGAAAGAAAGCGGAATAATGTCGTCGTATGTTTGCGATCGGATGAAGATCGCTCACTTATTCACAACATCGACGGTTGGTAAATCTTCGATTGCGGCGTAATCCGGCCCCAGCCCGGAATACAAAGATTGGCGAGAGGGCCTCAGGGGTGGCACACGGCCGGCCCGCGGGCACACGTGTTATCCCACCATCGCGCATAAATTATTATTTTATGCGACGGCCACGCCCGCATACAAATGGCAACTGCGAACTGCGAACACCATACTATTTCACCAGGAAAAGAAAATACGAAGCGGGCGTGCGAGACGCTCCAAATGCGACTCCGCCACAAGAGTTTGATGGACGAGCTTTTCCCCAGCGGAGGAAAAAAAACACCTTAGCGACCGCCCTCCAGACTAGAACCTTTTCTGGTGTATTTTTTTTTCAGAGCGCGCACGTGTCGGGGTGTTGGCGACCCCGGTTCGCGAGCGCGCGCGCGATAAACGTGAAAAAATGACGCCGGATGTGAATGTACGTATGTATATGATGGACTAACTTTCCATCCTTATCTTCGGTAACGTTGTCCTTTATATGGGGCTGGGGGTGTATGTGTATGTGTTACGAAAGATAAACTTTGTGAAATATGTGAATGTGTATGAAAAGGACTGCTGACCGGTTACAATGACTCGTGATTGGTTTGTTTAAATATGTATTGAAATAGCGGTGGTATGCCGGAATGGAGTGTGCGGGAAATTTATATGTAGTTCTTTTCAGCATTGACGTGAAAATCCCCAAATTAGGAGGGAAATTGCCGACTCATACGGCAGGATCAAAGGTTTCTGTCCGTCCGTCGCGTCGGTACAATGGTGAGTTGGGGGCGATTTATGCGCAAAAAAGCCAAGATACTCGCTACAAAGACTCAGAAGTTTTCCAGTTTCGAACAATACAGAAAGGATTACAATAAAGGGATAAGAACTCGCAAAGAAATCGGACGAGACACCGAAGGTTTTGTTCGCGAAATTAAAATCGCCAGTGACGATTTTCTCAAAGCGGGCGAGAAGGGGACGATCGATTAGAATAATACAAAATTTCAAAATATTTTCTTTTAGCTACGGTGGTGAAGTGATTTTTTTTAATAAATCGTGCGTTTTTACAACGCGATCATAATTATATTAAAATTTTGACGTTTAAATTGCACACTAAAAATTAATTTTAATTAAACTTTGCCGCTTGTTAGTTTGATAATGCTATTCAAGTGCTCTAAAAAAGTTATAATTTATTATGATAGAAAGAAAGTTTTATTCCGAGACTTTATTGTTGGACTATGGTTCAAAGAGAAATTTATATGAGAAATTCTTAGTTCAGTACATTTAATAATGATATATAAAAATAGATAATCATATTGTAGGGATAGTTGGTAGTTATTTATACCGAGGACAATTTGTGAATATGAACGGATGTAAAGAAGAAGAAATAAAACGAGGATGGAGTGCTTTTGGAAGAATGAGCATTGTTTTTAAATCCAACATTCCGCTTTGTCTAAAACATAAGGCATACGACCAATGCCAGTTATGACGTATGGATGTGAAACGTGGATGCTAAATTCAAGAATGTTACGCAATATCTAGTGCACACAGAGAAGCATGGAAAGATGTATGCTCGGTATAACGAGAAGAGATCGCAAGAGGAATACATGGGTAAGAAGCATGACCAAAGTGGCAGATATACGTGTGGAACAGTTAAAGTGGACACAGTGGAATGGTATACGAGAGTATGTATGTGAAATAAAGCAAGGTAGACCGGGTGGACGATGGGCTGATGAATTGAGAAGAATGTGTGGAGTCTATTAGATGTAGATTGCTCAAAACAGACAGGAATGGAAGAGGATTGGAGAGGCCTTCATCCAGTGAACGGAGTTGGAATTGGAGAGGCCTTCTTCATGGTGAACGGCTGAAAATGATAATGATTTCGATATAAAAATAATCAAATTGAAATATACCTTTATAAATAAAATTGTAAAATTGTAAAAATTCAATTTATGCATTTCTTTTCAACGATGTCAGGTAAACAATTTTAGCCTATTTATACGCATTGGTTACTTCTGACTCGTGGTGAGACCGTTGTAAAACGCGCACGACCCCTACATATGTATGTACAGCCCTATGATAATTTAGGCACGGTCTCGTAAAATTTGCGAATACTATAAAGTACGAGTAATATGTATGTTCATGTGTACGTGACTTTGACGTTACGTTCGTGACGGGAACGTTACGTTTGACGTACGTTTATTGTTACGAACGTGGCGGTCGACTTGACAGATCGATACCAAAACCGTAACGGTCATAGCAGCCCCAAGTTTCAGGGGGTGTAAAGCCATTGCCCACTCCCTTAACACCTTTTTTTCACCCCTTCCCCCTCCCCCCTTCCCCAGCTATTCTCCTGCGAAACCTCGTTTGTGTTCTTTTCATATCTTGTTTTTGCAGATGTAGGATTACGTTCGACGTGTGACAGAAATACCCGGTATAATAATCCCTTTCGATGGTAACTAAATAATCCGGACCGTCAGCTATTGTTTGAGAATATTCGCGACTGTTATGTATGGACTTCGATTATACCGTATGTATACTCGTATATCATGTATTGTGAAAATTATAATAGACTATCAATATGCGATTGGACTTTGGATACATTTTTGGCGAGGAGAGTACCCGTAGTACCCATTGAATATCAACGGAGCGTTCTCATCATAATATTAAATTTAATAGTTTTTATAGTTGTTGCATCTATGCAACAATGCGCCATCTATGGGGCGTTATAGTACAACAACGTAACAATTTAGCAAAGTCTCGAACCTATTTTTTAAATTATAAATGGTCATGTTGAAGCCAGCCTTATATCACCTGGTTTGGCTCACCGCGTAAGCGCTCTGTTCCGTGGTAGCGGGTTCAAATCCCACTCGCGCGACGTTCTGGTTTTTTTTAATTATTTACCGAGGCGAGCGTTATCAGCAGACAGACACACACACACACAGACAGACGGATTTCGGCTATTATATATGTTACAGCGAAAGCATATTTCAAGTGAAAATATATTTTCACTGGCGTTTCGGTGAGATCATATTCAAGCACATCATATTCACTAGTAGATATACATATATTTCTACTAGTGAAAATATATTTTAACTGATACTCACTGGTGAAATTATATTCGTTTCCGAACTGCCATTGAAACTAAATTTGACAGTTGTGAAATGACCAATCGAATTACATACATATGTATGTACATATATGTATAATCTGCTGAATTTATTCCTTCCTATTTATTTTGTCGCTTCTTCTTGTTATCGTGCCGTGCCCGCGTTCAGGCGTAGACTTTTACTGGTTAGTACCAATTATAGTTTACAATGAGTCTTTGTCGATTTTATAACAATTGACTTATAATGGTCGGTTTAAGAAGAAAAGAGCACGTGTTGCTACCCTTATCCTCAGAATCAACGCCAACGCCACCGTTTCGTTCAAAACACACTTGTAGGATGACACATCATCGACTCGGGCCAACATCAACAAGTCGCAAACACATACGCTTACTTTAATATACTTTCACCGATACTGAGCAGTGAAACTGTATATTCATTGTTTGATACATTGTCACTGCCTGAATTGGTAAAAATATATTTTCACTTGAAATATGCTTTCACTGTAACATATATAATAATATACACATGTGTGTTAAACTTTAGAATTTATTACGTACAGTTGCTATTTTTGATCGCATTTCGGCTAATGTGTTTTGGTATCGCATACATGTATACTAAAAGCATTTTGAAATTGAACAATTTCATTATGTATGTTTTTGTGTGACTTTTGAAAGTAATGAAGGTTAGATTTCAACTCATTCTAAACGACTAAAAAAGTTAAAGTGATATATCAAACGTCTGATAGTGTTTTTTTGAAGCACTTCATTGTGCGTATTTTTGGTAAATTGAAAAATATCGTCGGAGATGTAATGTTGGTTTCAGGAAGGGTGAATGTGGTGAGGGTGATTTAGGGGAGGTAGAGGGTAGGTGGCTTTGCTTTTTCTCATTTTTCTGTATTCGTCCGCTATAGCAAAGTGTGTCTCGTGTTTGTTACACCGTCTGCAGCCATAAATCAACTGGGAGGAGTGGATTTGCTGGCAGCTGAGAAGTGACTAAGATCCTTTCGTGGTTGGCTTACATTAGGACAAATGATGCACCTCTCCTCTCCCTCTACCACTGTCATTCTAGCTTTAAAGTCAATAGAGAGTTATACCTGGAGAGATGATTGAGTCATTTTCGATTATTTCAATCCAAATTTCATTTGTTGGGATATTCGCTTTTCAGCATCAATCGTACGGTGGTTTCTCGTACCGGAAATCATTTAAAACGGAACTCGTAATAAGCAATTCCACGTTTCCTTATACATGCGTTTCCGCGCGGTAATTTCGCGCGAAAATGAAATGCAAATTCGCGCAGCCGCGATTCGCAAACGGACGTGACGTTGTATGCCTCCTACTCCGCCCTTCCGAAAACTCACGTATCTCCTTTTCCTCCCTCTAATACTCCCTTGGTAGGGGAACTAGGGGATGCAATAGCATGGTATGCGCCGTTTTTTTTTTTTTTGTAGTACCATTTTTAATAAGCCGACGAAATTGTTATTAATGAAGGTGACTAATTTAGATGAAACAACAAAAAAAAATGTATTTTTTTAATTATTTTATTGCTAATATAAGGATTCAAAGTATTTGAATTAATGAATATTAAATCCAGGCAGCGATAATGCGATCTTTTGCTTTCCGATCCGATCGATCCGCTGTTGGCGTATAAAAGCGGAAGGTTTTCTTTCTCGGGGTGAAAGTTGCCGGTTTCAAAATCGTATTACCGTCAATTTCTGAAACTGCTGTTGGGAGGAGAGATCGCCGTCGTTAAGTTTCAGTATTAATGTCTTTGTTGGCCGTTTGTACGTGTTCGCTTTGCTAAACGACGTCAGTACACGACGAAAGTTGCGCAATAGTAGTGCCCACGGTGACCATTTCGAAAAGAAAGTTTTGACACCCTTAGCGCTTGGTGACGGGAAACGAGTCGAGGGTCACATGTCGGCGAAAAGTGGATTATTATCCTAGATAAAAATTAGCGACGGCCAATTTTCGGACAATGTTAGGGATTTTCCGGACGCTTTCGCAAATTTAATAACCTCCATTACATTTTAGGACTCGGGAGATATGTAGTCGACAATATGTCATAAATGTAATCAATCTTTGTGTAATGTAATCAACTGTAATTAGTATTATGTAATGTAATTGTGTATAATATAGCTTGGTATAACTAGAAGAGATCGTAAGAGGAATACGTGGATAGGTAAGAAGCATGACCAAAGTGGCAGATGTAGCGGAACGTGTGAAAAAGTTGAAGTGGACACATAGCGAGAAGAATGGATGGCAGATGGACGCGAGAAATACTGTAATGGTATCCGAGAGGATGTGAAAGAAAGCAAGGTAGACCGAGAATTGAGAAGAATGTTTGGAGTCAAGTCGATGTATGTACATAGATTGCTCAAGACAGACAGGATTGGAATAGGATTGGAGAGGCGTTCATCCAGCAGTGGATGGTGAACGGCTGAAAATGATGATGTACATATACATAATGTATGTGACATTCGTACGGTTCTATTTTGTTCCATAAAAATATTTAACTAGAAACAGATGATTTATATTTTTGCCGTACCTTTATTTTGCATTTATTGATGTAACTTGATATTTTCTTCTTTCATATTTTTATGATATTGTATTTCAACAATTTCGATAAAAACCGTGTTCGTTTGCTATTGAATTGGTCTATTTCTTATTATAATTCCAATTTTTCCTTTGGTGAAATTCAATCTCCTAAAAATATATCTTTTCACAAAAACCTTATTTTTCATCTGATTTGTGATTTTCTTCGAAGCTTATTGTCGTAACACTAACTACAAATAAAATATTGAGCAAAAAGAAATTATAGGTTTTGATATATGGATACAAAGTGAACCCGAATAATTTTTTAAATCATTATATGTACATATGTACATACCTTTTTTATTTATTTATTTTTTATTACAATTAATTTTTAATCAATACCAAAATTCAAATGTGGAGGAAGTATTGATATTTATATGCTGTGTGAATAAATCGTTAGTTTTTGCTCGTTTTGGTGCAAGTTCCACACAGCTTCTCACCACAAAAGAGTGCACGAAACGGACACGGCGAACTGGCGAAAATTGTGCCGTTTCTCAAAGTGTGGTACGGCTGTGCGACCGATAGATTTATGTTCGATGGAAATCCCAGGACCGAGTTTCGTATACAAAGCAACCCCCGCACACCCGCCTACTTTACAAATAACCCCTTCCCCCTTCGAAATTCTACCAGATACAAAAATAAGGGTGAAGTTCCTCGCAGTTTTATGGCCAGCATTATGCCGCTCGGGACACGTGGAATTAGCATATGAACGGGCTGAGGATCTAAAGGCTCGCCACTTTTCCATCCCTCCCTTCCCCTCCCACCCACCCATCCCCTTAACCCTAGGGGATCATATCCCGTTGAAGGTGAAACGCACCCTTAATTGCTCGAAGTATATAGCCGTTTTTATGTTATAGCTTTCAATATATTAAATGAATTTGATTTATGTATGTATGTACTTTCAAAATTTGGAAGGTTTACGTTGAAAATATTTGTTTTCAATTTATCACAAGTACAGTGAATTATTTAATAATCTTGTTCGAAAATAGAAATATTCATGTGGATTCTTTCAAGAATTAAGTAAGTGAACAAAAAGTTAGGTGTAATGTAATCAACGTGTGAGAAGAAGAACAGTCGTGTTTTTCGCAATGGAGTGAGCAATACTATTCAATGAATTTCTATGAAGGCTTATATATCAAGATAAGTCGGCGAAGAGAAGAAAAATGAAAAGGAAAAACGGATTTTACCATTGTTGCACGATGATGAGTGTAGATCACAATCAGAAATAGATTGATATGGTTGCCGTTCGGATAAATCATTCCTAATGGTTTGGTAGCGGGCCAACGAGCGGCTCAGTAACCCTTCGCCTGCTTATGTGAATACATACATATATATGTGTACAATTTGAACATACATACATATATACATACTATGTATACTTAATGAGTTATCTGGTTTACGTCATCATAATCTCTCTAGAAGCAACAGCTTCTAATAATTCCTTCTAATGTGAATTTTCTGCCTGATAAAGGCGATGTAATGCAAAACTATCCCCCGTCCGTTGATAAAAAGACACATCTGAGTAACTTGAACATATTACATATAACTGTAATGTTAACGTATAAAATATTTTCCGAGGGAGAGAATTAAATTGAAATTAATATAATTCTATAATCAATTTTCGATTTGTTGATTTGCATTTCAGCGTGTTAAACTAATCGTGGTTCGTTAATGTAATAAGCGAGAATATAAAATGTTAATTTAGCGTGAACAAAAGTGACGATTTTCTTGTGCGCCAAGAGGAGGAAAAAATATTTTCGCCTTACGAACAAATCAAACAATTTTCGCGGTTGCTCGTTTTGATTTATTTATTTGATTTATAGCGGCTGGGAGAGAGGAGGCCTTTATTCATTTGTATGGTGAATGCAGAGGAGCTTTCTTTTTTTTCATTCTTTCGGTCCTAATGACTTTCGGTTTTATAATACGAGCTTATTATTTGTTTATGTGCTCGGCGGCACAAAGAAAGCTCTGGGTTAGAGCACTTTAAATGATTTATAAGGAAAAACGTGAGCTTTTTCCCGTTCAGAGTTTATTCGTTGAAAACCTATTCAAACGCGCGAGAGTTTTCACTTAGATATTTCAATTATTTTAGTGCTATTAAATCAATCTAAATTTCAAAACTATATGTAGGTTTTATATAACAATTAGAACTTTTGAATTAAACTTATTACAAGCTTATATGTATATGTATGGTAAATTTAAGTACTTTAAGTAAGTTCTCGTGATGTCTTAAAAATTAATAATTATATATACATATAATATACTATGTATGTACATACAAGCAAAATAGTTCAACACCGACTGTTAGCCGGTTGCTTCCCATTTCAAAATGGTGATATTGCATTACCGAGATGCTTTTTTTTCTTCATTGCTATCGTTGTGAGGGATCCTATGGTCGTATCCGATATTAAGAAGATAGCCCCAATCTCTTCGTATCCATACAATGGTCGAAGAAAACGCAGAAAAAGAAGAAAATAGGGTGGGGTTGAAGAAAAAAAAGAAAAAACAAAACAATGACGTTGCCCACTGCAGCGCAATAACACGGAAAGCAATTTATTTCCATTATTAATATCTCCCATTTGCTTTACTGCAAATGGAAAATGTGGCTTCTGAAGACGTCGTATATATAAATATAATATATTTTTACGTTAAAAGTACAGGATGTTTCAGCACTTAACAAAAGTAATCCATCGTCGTTAATTTATTAAATTATTTTTATTTGAATAATTATTAATGTACATATGTACAATTAATTGGCTTTAGAAATATTTTATAATGAAAAGTATATACATAGATCGATGTTGCAATGTTCATTTTAGTACTCTCCATGATCATAAAATATTCATTTTTAATATTTTCAATTTTTTTATAATGCATGTTATTAATAATTATTAGGCGCAATTAGCACAGAATATTAAATTTGATAATTTGGCGGCTTTAATAAAATTTCAACTATATCACAATCATTGAAAAATTATTCATTATTATCTCTGTTAACTCTACCGAGACACACCGTATAGCTATGTGTTTTTCCATAGTGTCACCGCTTTTGACATTTATGCATATGCGGCGTTAGCGTTTTGTAAATGTGAAAATTTATATGGGAAACTCGTCGTTAATATTCATGAATGGAATAATTATCATATTTTTACGGTGTCGACTTTCGATTTTTTCGGAATTTTCGCCGTCGCGTGCCCGCCGTCGGGTCGTTGGAAAATGTTTCAATTTATATTCTATGCATACGTGCCGCGCGCTGCCGGAAAATGACATTTTTCCGGCATATTAAAATACTTCAATTATCGCAATGTGCTTCGCGTATTCGGATACGACACAATAAAGAGAATACGCGCGTTTTATATTTATTATTTATATATTTTGCGTGCTTTTCCGCATACTTTATTTTTTTGCCGTTTTTCCGCTTTTTTATGGGGAGCATAAAACAAAGGACGATTCCGAGTGAGTGACATGTCTGTATGCAGAAAGGATTCGAATAAATCGAATGCAAATTTAGCAGATGGGACCAATGGGCCACCATTGTATAGATATATGTACATACATGGATGTTTACAGTTTTTCGAACGAATTTTCGATAGGCCAACTTTATTAAGTATCGACTATTTTGCGTTCGGACTTTTGTATACCTACTCGTTGCAATTTTGATTCAAATAAACTACGTGATAATGTAATAAAATACGGAATTTTATTTTGAATTTATTCGTATTTTTCTTTATTATGTCCCGTAAAGGTTACAATGTGAAAATTGTGCAAAGTTTCTCTCGAGTCTTTTGCTATTAATTCTTCAACTTATCAGGGCTCGGATTTATGAGTGACTTAAAAAAAAAAGAAAAAGTTGCCTTCTTCGTATGACAACTGTCAATTCACTTTTATTCGCGAAAGTTTCTTTTTGTCGGATTAAATTCACGCTGTTTAACTGGGTCCAACTGCGATAAAATTTTTGGAGCGCACCAACTTTCAGCAAAAAGCTTGATAAAAATATGGAAATAAAAATATTTTATAACTATATGTATGGTCGTTTGCAATACTCAGCCTTATTCACGTCGCATTATATTATATTTTAGTATGTATGTACACCAGTTTGTGTGCATTGGAACGGGTAGAATTTCTCAAGTAAAGTTTGGGGCACAATGCGCCCGAAACAGGTTGTGTGCCGTAATGTAAACTTGGCTCGGATTTTCTTCTTCGTGGCTCCAAGTTGAGCCTTCTGGGGGATGTACATACGTATGTGAAAATTCATTTTCTTCGGAACCGTCGGGTTGAATGAGGGTAGGGGTTCCAGTTTTAACGCTAAAATTCAACGGTTGGAAGTTGAGGAGTTTTTCTTTCATTTTTGCCCGGCGGCAACAACAACCGCCCCCCAGTACAATAACAACTAACTTTGGTTGTTTATACGAACATATTGCTGGAGTGCTCTACGGGGAATTCCTCACTTCTGGATGCGGTTAAGAAAATAAACGAATGCTTAAGCGAGAAACTCGGCAAAATTCCACGTAATATTTACGCGGTGATAATAACAGTTCCAATGCCGTACTCTGGTACAGTACCTACAGCTTACGTCGCGTCGCGTCGCACTGACTAAGGGATACTAAAATTTTAATTTAATTTAAAATTAATGTGTCGAAGACTGTTAAAGGGTTAAATGAGGATCCGCGGCGTCGTCATTTTGCGATATTAAAATTCATAGCCGCCGGGTGCATAAGACCCTTTTGCGCCCTTTCAGTGTTTATCGTGCGCGAGCGCGGCAAGGGATGCCCAAACTTAGGTCATCTAAAAGATTTACCGTAAGCAAAGCAAAAGTTTTATGTTTATTATCGCAGCCCTCCGGGTAAAAAGCTAGAGAAATTTCCTATTTATGCTCCTCGCAAATTTGATCTAGCCCCCTTCGGTACCTCTCTCCCTACGGGAGTGGTGTGCCAGAAGACAAGTCCTTTTTTTTTTGTTTTCGATTGCCGTTAACGCGTTCTGTCACGTATTCCAATCTACGTTTACGTGAAGATACCGTTTTAAAAGGTACACGAAAGCGGAGCGAATTGCCATCGAAATGGGGTAAAATAATCCCACATTTACGATTGCCATTCTGAGTTTTGAAAACATGTACATATACGAGTATACTTTATAGTTTACATCATTATCACAAATACGCACTGTAGATCTATTGGCAGTTTATTGCATTTAAAATGAATGTAGCAATTTATTTGTACTTACATACATATGTATGTATGTATAAGTGTACGAATTAATTGTTTTGTTTCATAAATTTTTCAAGGAATTGCAGTATATGAATTGACTTGAGTGAATCGGTCATCAAATTAATTTGAATTGACAAGTATTGCGATCGCACAAATGTACTATACAGCAAAATATTCCTTGAAAGCTTCTGAAAGAACAAGCAAGCAGACCATATTTCAAATATGTCGAGTGGAGCTTTAACACGACACAAATTTAAAATGGCAATTTTTAAATGTCTCACGATATGTACGTCGTCTTAACAATTAAATTATCCGAAGGACCTCTCCTGAAAAAATAAACGAAAATTAAACGATAGTATCGTCCCGGATAACGGGTGAGTCGTGTCGGAAACGAGCTTGCTTCGCGTGTCGCAAGATTCAGATCCGAGATTAGACTGTGTCCGTGACAATAATAAAAGGGTGTCGTATTTTATATGGGACACCCGGTGGATGAGGAGCTGGCGAAGGAGTGAGGGGTTGGGGTTGACTATACGAGTAAGGGTTTCTCCACATCAAGGTTTCAAGTTCGCGGCGACACGTTTGCTCACCGATAAATGATACCCACTTTGAACTGTCTACCCTGTACGAGTGCCACTAATCCGGTTATTTTCAATTTAATTATATTATACATGGACGTATGTAGTTGTATTTGTAAACACGAATGAGCATGTTTCGGTACGCTTTATTACAAATACATCATGTATGTACATATGTCGGTCGCTTTCGTCTTTTTTTTTCCGCATTAACGTTTCGAATATCTAAAGAAGATATAAATTACATTCAGTAAACAGTCGACGCAAACTTTGAGCAAGATTTTTGTGGAGGGCTGAGCCCGCACCCTGCAATTATTAAAGTTTTGCGTAGTTAGTGGGGTGGTTGGGTTTGTTCGGCTCGTATTAGTTTTGGAAAACTTTGCTATTTCGTTCGCAAGCTCGCGATTGCGTCAAAAGCCGCTACACCTATCGGCTCACTTTCGAAAGTTTCCCCGTGAGTTGTTTGTCGTTCTGCTGTTCAATGGTTGATTCATTCGAATGCATCTTAGGGCCCGAATACACCGACGACCGTGAACTAAATATATATTATTATATAGCGAGTGTAATTTTAAACGTAAAATTTATATCCTCGTCATTTTCAGCCGTTCACCATCCACTGCTGGATGAAGGCCTCTCTATTCCTCTTCCATTCCTGTCTGTCTTGAGCAATCTGCATCCATTTGACTCCACATATTCTTCTCAATTCAACAGCCCATCGTCCACTCGGTCTACTTTGCTTTCATACACATCCTCTCGGATACCATTCAAGTATTCCTCACGTCCATCTGCCACTTTGGTCATGCTTCTTACCCATGTATTCCTCTTACAATGTCTTTTTGTTATACCAAGCATACATCTTTATATGCTTCCCTGTGTGCACTGAATCTTACGTAACCTTCTTTAATTTAGCATTCACGTTTCACATCCATACGTCGTAACTGGTAGTATGCAATGTTCATTCTTCCAAAAACGCTCCATCCTAGTTTCATTCTTCGTTTTATTTATTCTTCTTCTTATTTACATCCAGTAAAATTTATATACTCTTCCTATATTATACGTGCATATGTATATATGTACATATATATCTATGTATTAATTTGTACATCTGGACATAGTGACGAATTGGGGCAACCTGTCATGTCACTATGGTATAATCTATATATTTAAAATAAATGTCTGTCTGTTTGTCTGTTTGTCTGTTTGTCTGTCTCTTATAGGCTCCTAAACCACTCAACCGATCGCGATGAAACTTTCAGGACTTATTGTGATCATGCCGGGGATGGTTCCTGTGAAAAAAAATCGGGATAAAACGGGAACGGGCCTACTCACGCGTCAGATAACGTACTAGGAACGGGAACGGGAACGGGCGTGCTCACGCGTCAGATAACGTACTAGGAACGGGAACGGGATCGGGAACGGGAACGGGATCGGGAACGGGAACGGGCATTGCAACGCATGCCGGGTCAGCTAGTTTAGAAATAAAATATACAAATTATAATAATGGCAACACTACAATAATTAGATTTCAAGGATGAATGATGAATGAATGACTTTGAAAAGAGCCTTTATCAAAATAGCAAATGTGAAAATATCTACATTGTATGTACACACATATGTATGGTGATAGTTTGCGTTGAAATATTTAATGATTCAATTACTGAAGTTTGTGATATTTTAAGATTTTGTACTCCATGCAATATTTTTATATTTCAATGTTGTGCAAATTTCATTCATCGAAACGAGGCAATGAGAAGGTGTCAAACGTCTGATGCGTACAACGTGTTGTGATCTCGTTAATTGAAATTAAAGTGCAATAACGTTCCTCGATTATAATTAGTACAAAGCAATTTAAAATTAATAACAACCGCACGACGTCTTGTCAGGTGCTTAGTTTAATTCGAACGGTGGCGTCTCACCTTAAGAGAATTCCGCAATGGCGAATGAATTCAATTATCCAACGGTGTCGTAATATCGGTGGTAATTAATCGCCTGCTCGTAGACCATGGAGCGGTATTAATTTGTATATCATTGTCAGGCGGTTAGCTGGCCAGCGGTGACAAAGCGATGGAGCACGTACATAATTGAAGATTCCCCTCTCTCTCTCTCACTTTCTCATCCCCTTCTGTCTTTGGGGGCCTTGGGGACCCGCGAATGGCCGCCAGGGTCCCTCGAGCTACCGCTAATTGAAATATATTGCAGCGAACCGGGCGAGACACTATTTAACCGTTAATGGCCGCACCGGAACAATGCGGCCATTGTGACGTCATAGGGATGACGCGATGCGCAACGTCATCCCTATGGTGCTAATGGTTACCCTCCCTCATCCCCATTTCACGTACATCCTATTTTTACGGTGACATCATTTTTTTAATAAAGCCCCTCGTATATCATCGGGACCCCAAGCACAAAAGCCAATAAAGTAATTGTTTATTGTTGCGTGCGTTTCAAAATTGAAAGTGTAGCTCAAAAATTTCACACAAACAAAAGGTGCTCGTGCTTTACGAGCTACGTTACCAATGGTTGCTTTGCATGGTTCGGCTCCTATGTACATATGTACATAAATAGTGTTGTAAAATTCTCGAGAATAATCTTTTGGAGAATATTCTCCAAACCGAGAATTTTCTTTTTTAGAGCATCTGAGGGGCAAAATTTGTATGTACATAATGCAATGTAGCCTGGGCCCCTTCGGCTACCATGTATTTTAAATAAATTAATACTAAATATTACTGCTCAAATATATGTACAGTAAACTCCCTCTAATCTGGGCTAATACTTGGGAGATGTGACACGGATTACACGAATAATATTTGTTTTCATCAGAATTGCACAAATAAGCTTACAAAAATACATATATACATATGTACATATGTAGTAATTTTTGTTTGAGTTTGTTCACGTCACTTACTGCAATCGTGTCCTTGTCATTGTCCTTATTAATAATATTAATAATAATATTTCTCTCTCTTATTATGTATGTAATTTGAAAACGCAGTATTCTCACTATCTTTCAATATGTTAAATTCTCTCTTACTCTTGTGCACATGTTTTCAGTATCCGTGACAAAAATTAAATTTGATGGGGCGTGAATATGACAAAATTTTAAGTTAAGTTAAACGAATGATTAAATCATAATTGGAACAATTTCACTGGAATATCATAACCAAAGCAATAAAAATACGTATATATAATTTATTGCTACCAGAGTTAATAAGCCTTATTCCTGTGAGAATTTTGCGGAAAACGTTCATGCTAGTAGTGCATATGTTAAAATGACAAAATTACACATTCAGTGTCGTCAGAATGAAAAAATGTCGTTCAAAATGCTTTCAAACACTCTAGAAACTCCTATTACTTCTATTAGGTTCTGAAAATATCCTAGAATCCTCTAAAAAGCTATTAAACTATCTAGAGATGTTTTATAACCAAGAAAAAAGAAAATTCTCGAATATTCTCGGAGAATATTCTCTACTTACAGCACTATACATACATACATATGTACTTTTTCATTCGAATGTTCTCATGTCGGCACTTCACATTCGGCGAGCGCTGACGAGCAATCCCGAGCGTCCACGTGTAGGAGGTCGCTCGCGCTTGTTCGCCTTTAGGTCAACGCACTGAAAGAATGCTAAAATGTTAAAATGCAAAAAATGCAAATGGCGGACCTCCCCTCTCAATATTCAGTGTCACATATTCAGTCACTTCCATGCGAATGCTCGTCAGTATTCGACGACGTCACCTAAGGTCAACGGTTGGCACATATCGGATTCGCGCGAAAATTACACGAACATTCGCGAGAATGTGAAGAGCCGGCATTTCAAGTGGTCGAACGTTTAAAAGGAAATCGTCGTCTAAATTTAGTGTGGGTAGAGGTAGGTGTAGGGATGGTGTTGGTGTGGGGTGAGGTTTCGCACGAGCGGTAACCAATTAAGCGGGAACTCCACGTTGATTTATGAAGCCTCGCGAGCAGAAACAATGGGCCCATTCAAGTACGCCAATCGAACCATGCAAATGAAACAAACACCGGGAGACAATGGCCCCGACCGCGTTCGTTTGAGTCGAGCTTTTTTATATGATTGGAGTGATCCCCGCCAGTGGAGTGATTCAAAAGGGTGCCCTCATGGAACGAAATTCGACGCATTGACTGTTTCAATAAAAAAATAGTGGGCTAATAGTGGTGCTGGTTGTTTTCAGTCGAATACCAAGGCTTTTCTGTACTACCGTTTTACTGTGTTTGCTTTTATTTATATCGGAAAATTCTGTGAATACGTCTGCGTTAGCGGCTAATATTTTATTTGGAATATGAGAATGAAATGAAAGCATCGAAATGGATACATCAATATATTTTTATTCATCATAACGAATAAAGTCTTAAACTAGTAATCGATTACAATTTTATTTATCATTGGCCTGTGATAAACAGTGGCCGTGGAGGTGCTCGCGCCGTTGTTTTCCCTGCGCGCCGCGTCGATTTTCCGATGTTTCCGATATCGTCTCACTCGTTACGTCACAGAAATGTTTGGTATACATCGATAGATTATTAGACCTTCTTTCTGATGATATGCGTTTTTTGTATTTCCTATTGGCTTTTCGGCGAGTATGGGCCGACAATGAAATTTTAGTTTTTTTTAAACTTGTTTTTGATTTTTCACCAACAAATAATTGACACAGTTTACAGTTTAAATGGAAGATACGCCCCCGCGGCTCGCGCATTCACGGTGTCAACTCAAGGTCATAAATGTATTGTAGACGTATACCTGACCGAATAAAACAACATTCATGTCAAGCGTTTTATTAGTGTCGGAATGTATCGGTATGCCCATCCAAACGTATGTAACATCGCCGTATTCGTACTGGTACCCCATATGTAGGAGTGATTAAAGACGTATTCAAATCAAAAGAATGCATCAGTTATAAAAGTTTTTCGTTGGTGTTTTTATTTATTGGATTAGTGAAATATTTTGGACGATAGGGTAATGGGGTAGGTGAAAGTAAACTTTCCAAAAGCTCAAGTGGGGTCCGGGGAAGCATGAGGTGGCAGGAGAGGAACTCTCGCGTTCCCGATTAAGATCGACAATCGGAAAAAGATTTGTCTAGTGCGCCCCGTTCAGCGACAGCGTTAACCGGGGATGAAGCTCCTTTTACACACTGTAATTGGTTTCCAATCTTTTCTCCCAGAGACTGGTAAAAAAAAAAAAGGGAATAAAAAGGCAACCAAGTTACTTTTTCGGAGCGGAAAGTAAGCGGGAAATTGAATGTTTTACAAGTTGGACGACGATTAAAACTTGAAATATTTTGGCTTGGAAATGTGCTGGAAAAACTTTCACCCTTCGCAGAGGAGTGGGCAGGGCAGGAAAAATAAATTTTCTTTAGTCGCGCGTACGAAGGAAAAGCTCGCTAGCCAAATACGCTCTTAATAGGCTATCGGAAGTCGTTGCGCCGAGTGTTGCCTACCAAGCGAAAACAGCCAAAGCCCTCATGCCTCTCTAACTGTCTGCATTTCCCTTTTTTTATTGTATTCCGTAGAGTTTATTTTGTTATTATTCCACGTCCAGGGTTACGAAAAGTTTCGTCTTTAAACTATAACATTATATTATAAATATTGCACAATATTGCACAGTATTGCATACAAACGAGTGTCAAAATAACGTAAGGTACTTCAAATGTAAGTTCATAAATACAGAGTAGAATAGTCGCTCATACTCGTATTTTATTATCAGCCGCTGTTCCGTCTGACTTGTGTTGCATTATTTACCGAAAACGAACTCGAATACCTCACAAATACGAATTGGAAACTAGTTGGCGAGTTCTTAATGGATTTCTCGGCGATGCAGACAGAGCTTAATCGAAAGCTCCCAGCGCAGCTTCGGAAGCCTAAAAAAGAAGTTTGCGCTTATCTCCCACAGGCGAACATGGTTTTTGCGACCTCCGAACCGGAGTTTGGCCGGACAATTATTCGCGATAAGCCGGCGCCGGAGTACCTCTTATCAGACGACGGCAATCCGAAACCCCCAACAACAACCTATACTGCTTTCAAAAGTAAACCTTATTATCCTGTGGATATGCTTGTATTACCAGCGCTAGGAAACCATACAAATATGTAGTTGCACTACACCGATGCACTCTTGTATAGGGGAAGTTGATTGGAGTTTATCAAAACTGCAATCTTGACTCGGGTGATTTATCGAAGTATTTATTCAAGACGTCGTCTTTAGAATATAATATAAACGGTTTTAAAACCATCTTAGTAAAAAAGCAAATTTATTATGTGGATCATGTCGATGGGTTAGTGCACAGATATTGTACATATGTCCAGTTTTTACCAAAATTGAGTTATCATACACAAAACGTCCATCTGCATCAAATCTTCATGTTTAAAAAGTATTGTATCTCCAAATAGTATATTTGAAAAGATATTGCCTTATTAAAAAAATATATACATAATATGTCCATTTCGTCCATATTTTTCACGCAAAAAAGTTGCATGTCCTTGCAAATTCTTGTTCACACAGTGACAGCACAGGACATTTAAGTGTTGACATTTACTTAGAAGCATTATTGTCATTGTTGTGAATGATATAAAATATATATTTAATATATGTATATAAAATATATGTATATTTAAATAAATTGTATATATATTATGCAACTTTTATTCATGCTTAAATGTAACATGTCCAAATTCAGACTTTCATTTATGCAATTACATACCTATATATTGTATGTATGTACATACATACATATGTATGTCCAATCACTCCTCCATAAAACTTGAAATAATTCATACCAGTTTTAGAATATTGCACTTTAGGAAATATACTTTAAAAGGTAAATAAATTTTCAATGATCTGGTGTATATAAATTACTTTAAAGGGAAAAACCTGAATTATCCCAGCATCTACAAACTTAAAATTCGATTATCTCAAAACATACAAAACTGGACATAAAATATCTGTGCACTAACCCATCGATGTATCAAATTTGTAGACTTATTACGATCGGTCTATGAATAATACTCGTTTAATGTCATTGTATTTTCAAGCACTGATAAATTGGTATTTGTGATGCGAGATCGCTTTGAATTTGTTGCAACACATTTCGCAGTAAAAGCTCAAATCGGCGACAAAACGATTCCTTCGCGCAAGAAAAAAATCTCGCCGCGATGGAAAGTTCGACTTTACGAGCAGGGGATCGTCATGTAATTTGGGTCGAGAACGGCTCGCAAAACTCTGAGGAACGGAATAAAAACCGATGAAGTCAATTTCCCCGAGTTGAGTTCGATTCGTTTCATGTTTACAGCAAAGGAAATTTATCGTAACTTCGCATTTGGGTCGCATTGTCGGCCCATGATTTTTTTTTTTCTTCTACTACTTTTACTTTCTCCTGCGTTTCTGCCATCCTTCTAACCCCTTCCTCCCCAGCCCCACTTCTCCCATAGGCTGAAGGTACACCTTCATCTCCCCGAGGTATCTGGGTGGCTCGCATTAAATTATATATATTTTTTTCAATACGGCGTATGTGAATAATTTTCATATTGTCGCGCGACCTTTTTCAACGTCCCTCCAGCATATTTTTGTGGAGTTTCAACCCTCTACCTTCCCTCCCAATTTTTGGTAGGAATGAGAGGGAGTACGAGCAAATTCGACCTTTGACGACACCTTTTTCTACCCGGTCGGTCTATTGCCACGTCGCTTGTTATCCGAGTCATGGCCTGAAAAAACATTCGCCGAAATGAAATTTGTTTGCTTGTATGAGGGCCGAAAGCACGTACCTATACTAGCGCACGTTCGCAGACTTTTTTTTCCTTTTTGAAATAAAATAACGATAAACGTTATATATACGGATTGATCGCCGAAGCAGACATGATTTAACTCACCCGAAGAACAAAGTAAAAAATAAATAAAAAGGGCATGTATCCGATGTTTGTCGAAGAAAATTATAAGTCGTTCTGCGACGAAAAACGGAATATATTCTTTTTTTTTTTATTGCCATACCAAAATATATTTGCATAAAGCATATCTTTGTATTGAAACATATAGCTTATTGGATAAACAAATGTAGGAATTGAATGTGTACAGCATTATCATTTATGTATTTTTTTTTTATTTACAGGTGAGTCGTCAATTTTTCATTTAAACTTCATAGCACTGCATCAATTTCGAAGAAAAGGATAAAAAGGTAATAATAAATTATACCAACCCATAAATAACGAAAGTTTGAATCACAGTGTATTACTCATCTGAAAATATAATACTTTATTAAGACATTGAATTGAATAAGTAGGCACAAATTTGGTTTTTGTCGTATTACAAGTACACTTCTCAATTTAAAAATATTAACAAATTTCTGCATAACTTTCTGTTTCATAGTAATTGAAACGAATATACAGAAGTACATTTGAATAACTATGATTTATGTACGCGGCCTAAAATAATTATGCAGTGGAAAAACAAAGAGCCGTGAATTATTCATATTCAGTTTGTTTTTCCCGGGATAGTTTTTGGCGTGGGTTTGCGTCTCCGTGCAACCCTCTTTTCCCATCCCTTCCAGCCCCATTTTCCCGGGAGTATTTTCCCTTATTGCCGCAGCCTCCCTGCTCCAGCACATTACTCACACGCACTGCAAAAACTTTTATTCGAGTGTCTCATAAACGGAGCTATTACGCTTCACTTTGACGCGATGAAAAACAAAAATCTCCGTCGCCATGCGACAGCAAACGCATTTTTCTGACTGCCCCATTTCTGTATTTTCATTCCAAACGCAATATGTAACCAAACACTCACATTCATCCCTCATACTCGCATTTATACTTATTTTATTTAAAGAAGACGTCCCAATAGGTGGCTAAGGCGCTTAAAAACGATCCTCATATTCTCAAAAAGTTAATTGGAAAATATGTAATAATATACAAAATCTAAATTAAAAAAAAAAATTTAATGGGTACCAATTTTAATAAAACTAAAATTATGTTTAATAAATTTTGCACGCAAAGCGTAGTCACAGTAGATAATCATATTGTAGACATAGTTGATAGTTATCTATGTATACCTAAGGCAGTTGGTAAATATGACTGGATGTAAAGAAGAAGAAATAAAAAGAAGAATGAACAAAGTTTTTAAATCCAACATTCCGTTATGCTTAAAAAATAAGGCATACGACCAATGCGTACTGCCAGTTATGACGTATGGATGTGAAACTTGGACGCAAAATTCAAGAATGCTACGAAAGATCCAGTGCACACAGAGAAGCATGGGAAGATGTATGCTTGATATAACAAGAAGAGATCGCAAAAGAAATACATGGTTAAGAAGTATGACCAAAGTGGCAGATATAGCCGTACGTGTGAAAAAGTTGAAGTGGCAATGGGCTGGACAAATAGCGAGAATAATGGATGGCAGATGGACGCGAGAAATACTGGAATGGTATCCGAGAGGATGTGAAAGAAAGCAAGGTAGACCGAGTGGAAGATGGGCTGATGAATTGAGAAGAATGTGTGGAGTCAAGTGGATGCAGATTGCTCAAGACAGACAGTAATGGAAGAGGATTGGAGAGGCCTTCATCCAGCAGTGGATGGTGAATGATGATGATGATGATGACCAGTGTATCAATCATTTATACGAAATATTTTGAGACTAAAATTTTAAATATTTAATAGAATGATTATACTATCCACATAATGTGTATATCACAAGAGGCCACGCCTCGATCAATCATTTCGTATTTGATTAAGATCACATTGAAAATACCAGAACCTCCTCCTGAGGCCATCAATAAAAAGACGTTTCGGAAAATCTAGTGGTGGTAAAAGCAGGGACGGGGAGGGATATGGGTTGGCACATTATTTTCCTGTGACTTTATCGGAAAAAAACGGTGCAACAGCCGGGCGGGTGCAGCCGGAGAAAATCCATTTTTGGAGAGGCCAAATAAATAGTTTGCTTTGTCACACGAGAAAAATGTGACGTCATCGATCTATCGAATGATGTATCGGCTGTCGGTGGGAAACCGGAATCTAACCGGTGCGGTGGCGGAAAACATATAATGCGAAGAAATCGGGATTAATGATCCGTAACAGGCTGCTGTGTGATCGTCTGCTTATTATTTTTGATGAAACAATGTGCGACAGCTTTTTGTGATGTTTATTTCATACGAGAGAGTAAACGAAATTGTTATGACGCTACATATAATAATATCGTTCTATTTAAAAATTACCTTCTGCATATTAAATTAAGAGTTATGAAAATAAGTCTTACGTTGTAATGTATCAGACTTTTACATCAAAAAATTTTATTGGTATTCAAATGGAGAGCTATACGGTGAAAATAGTAAGTCATCGTATAAATTTTGCCTGAAACTTTCGCGCACGACAAGAGCAGGTGTCGAGATGGTTACTCGATATAAATTAGGGTAGTTTCCCTTCAATTCCCAACTTCTCCCAGCTACCCCTACATATGTATATAGTCATGTAGCCCCGAGTCGCACCAATGCATGGGTGCTTTTGCAAAATGCACTAACTTAATAAACGGACTCCGTTACTATCACGACAGTTGTACTGAACAGACATTTAAAAAAAGATAGAGTGAAAAAATATTCGGAAGCGAGACAGTCCACAACAGAAATAACAATAATGAAAATAAAACAAAAAGCGACGGGGCGGGGACGCAAACTTTAGGTACGAAACGATGAAAAATGAACGAAAATAAAATTGAACGTAAAATAAAATTGTTTTTTTATTTGTCGTAAAAGAGTAGCAGTCTTTATACACACGTATGTACATATGTACATATACGTAGGTACATACATATATAAGGTGCTACAAAAATGACAAATGTAAAAGGCGCTCGTATTGCTGGTGGAGTTCGTGCGAAACGGAACAATGGGGGTTCGGGTGACAGCAGTATTTGTTTTCGGTATTATGTAGTTAGTACAGTATTACTGTATGAACAGACAGACACGTGCCTTTTCAATGTGGTCGGATTCGGTTACAGTGCACCGGATGTGCGCGTGCTATTCGATGAGAAAATTAGCTTATTTAATTTCAGACTCGATCTCGTGTAATGGGAATCATTCTGGTAATGGGTGGGTGAATTTAGACAAATATAGATAAATTTGATCGAAATTCCACCATTTTATCATTAGTAATAACCAGGCGATAGCTCAGTGGTTTGGGAGTTGGTCTCTTGAATAAAGGTTCGGGGTTTGATCCGTATGTCGAAATGATTTTATCGACGGTTTTTTTTACCTTAACTATGGTAATTGGCAATAAATGAACATAACTGTAAATTAAGATCAACAATCTCCTATTAAAACTTAGATAGATACCTTCTATCAATTATTCCTATGTTAATATGTAACTACATATTGTGCTCTTAGACCTTAGAACTGTGCCCTCAACAAATGAAAAAAAAATGTATTCAACAGAATCATCACATTTGTCGAGTTGAAGTTTTTATTGAAATTAAATTGAAAAACACTTTATAAAGATATTGCACGTTGTTGCGGTGGTTCCGCTTCGCTTCGCGACCACATGCTATTTATTTTTGCAATCGCTTGGGAACATCAATAAACTTAAATTCCCGCAACAGCCACAATGAATAATACAGGATGATTCAAGACTAGACATTGTAAGGGTACATTTTAATTAAAAAATCATTGTGTTATCTTGTCAGAGGAAAAAAAGTTAGACATTGTGAAACTTTAAAATATAATACAATTTCATCAGTGTTTTTTTTACTTTATCCGTTTCGGATAAAGTTTTGTGATAGTGCAAAAATTCGACTAATTTGTATCAGATATCATCATCCCCCTGATCACGTTTTCATGTCTGTGTGTACGTGTGGCGTTGTGTCGGTGTACATTTTAACTTTAACTTTTTCTCCGAAACTATCAAGTCTATCAAGCTGAAATTTTATATCTACTATTTTACTCTTGAACGATTTTTCGTTTTTTATCTTTTTCGGCCTTTTAAATATTTAGAATCTTCATAATATTGCAACAATATAATCATTATGCTAATAACAATCTGAAAAAAAAAAAAACATCAAAATCGCTCGACCGGAAGTGGGATTTTTTCTTTAAAAAAAAGTCAAAAATCCTGGTATTTTTCTTTTGTGCACGGTGACTTTGACTTTTCAGTTTTTTGGTTACTCTTCATATTCTTCAAATATGTAGGTATGTATGTATGTATGTTTGTATATGGATAAAGTCATGGGTTGGTCACACCCAATTTTTTTCTTTTTTCTTTAACTTTGCATCAACTGGGAATCATCTTGTATACTTAAATGTATCTTTGGAAGGCGAAATACTGCAAAAGTGGTCTTTTGAAGTTCAAAAAGCATCGATCGATCGGATATTCAATTTATGATCGTGACTGTGGCAATCAGGCGAACGCGGAATGAGGAGGTGCAGGTGGGTTGGTCACGCACTTCAAACGGTAGAAGGGGAACCACCAAATGATGAATCGGAAGGACGGACGGACGGACGTGTGCTGGAGATCCTTTCGGACAACTTTAGTCCAATTTCCGGTAGCGGGTCTAACATCCTGCAGGAAGGAAGAGCGAGCGCACCGCGCGCTAATGTACACCGAATCCGAAATCCGTTCCGATCCGCAAACCTGACCGTTAATTTCTCCCGAGGAATAAATAGGGCCGGATCGCGGACAATATAGTTTCAATACTACCGTACGGAAAATTTCGAACCGTAACGATTTTATTTGAATCGTCGGAGCGAGCGCGCCAAACGAGCCGCGGTGGCTTCTGGCCATTTTTGACGCGAGTTATGACTTCTGTTATGGCTTCTAGCCGGCAATGGCCCTCCGACGCCATTACGTCGACAACCCTATTTTCTAAATGGCTACTGCGAGAGATTACCGGCGAAATCGCATTGCGGAGGACGAGAACCAATCGCGGTTTACAGTCGTGAAAGTGAAATATGTATACCACCGATGTACATTTTTGAAGTAAGACTTATTTTCGCTCGGTAGAGTAAAAACGGTTCATCCAACGTTCCATACAAACGGAGTGAGCGATAAACTGTAACGCATATCCCCACTCCTTCAGTTTGGAGGTAGGCTATTGCCCTCTCTCTTGCTCTTTCGCGTTCGTGCGAGAGAGAGATCCGCCCCCACAATTAGAGCGTCCCCTCTGCGCCCCGCACCGCCTCTCATGTTTCGACACGAAACGAGACGACACGAAAACCAGTAACGGTCAGCGGCCAGTGGGTACCCTCGGCTAAACGTCAGGTACAGGTCGCGCAGCCAAACACAAAACACACATTGCGCGCGTGTAGTGTCTGTGAATAGGTGAATAATACGAATTTTCACTACATGCAACAACAACTTTCGCGCGCGTACACGTTTACGACTGTTTTGATTGATTGATTGTTTTACACTATTGTTTTGTATATTTTTGTTTTGTGAAATACAGCGTGTTCCTTCAGTCCAATCATTATCAAAATGCATATGTGTGTGGCTCGCCTCAACTTTCGCTACATTTGTGTACACAATTATTTCACATTCACATCTGTATTCCTTCTTGTACATTGCACTTGCTTTAAATTGCAAAGAAGTTTCACTTCTATAGTGAGTAGCGGATGCACACTGCGATTTTTACTCTACCGTTAAACACAAAAGATATATTTACTTTATATAAATTGAACAGCCCTGATTTTAGTTTAGCTAGCGGAAGTTGCTCACAAAGCGGCTGATTGCCGCATATTGTACGCATCCGCCCTTAGCGTAAAGGTGAGGGCAACTGACTGTACCAACTCAACCGATACGTGTACGGTGTACGCACATACTCACGCACTTTTCTCCCTTTGTTTCATTTGTGTATCAATAACAAAAATGTTATCATTATACATAATCTAATTTGCACATATCGTGGTTATCATTTTCGATGTAAATTTGAGTGATTATTTTGACAAATTGTAGATAATAAAGGATGCGTGCGTAAAAAAGATGTATGGTGTGGATGTGCGATCGAGCGTTAAGGGCGCGCCAGGGGTGACCATTTCTCAACGCCACGGAGCGATTTTCCGAAACTGTTTACGAATTAATCTTCTCTACATATTCGCCGATGTAACCAGACCTCAAGATTTGTTTCTGAGGGGTGTGCGGCGCTGAGGGTCGACCGTGGCTCCGGTCGACCCTCCCCCGAATAATAGATGAGCGAGGAAATGATAGATGTGTAGTTTGAATTTTGCATGAGACCCAAATATAAATTATTTAAACGGGGATCGAAGAACACCGTTTGCCCATAAAACTCAAATCAAAATTAAGACGAGTCAAGGAGAATCTGCTCTAAAGGGTTTCGGTGGTTTTCTGCGTAAGTTTTCATCAAATTCACATTATGTATGTATGTATGTAGATTCCATCAAAAAGTGAGGGCTAAGTTACTTCTGTCGTGTCGATGTAAAAATACATTTTTAACTCCCAGAAAAGTTTTACCGTGAGCAAATCGCGCAATAAAAGGCGGATAGCGTAAAATTACGCCGTTCAAATTCAAAAAATTGTCTGGGAATCTTCGATATCGTATTTTATAGGTAGAACATTAAAATAATAAAAAAACTTTTGATTTTTGTAAGTATTAAATTGAGTTATCTCAGACGGAGTATATTCAACAGTTGAAAGAACAAAAAAATTAAACCATTTCACTTCATCTAGGGTTTGTATTCAAAGTTGTAAAAGCTCACTTTGACTGCGAGCTTCAAGTTTTTCCAGTCTCATTTACATATTCTATTGAGTTCGCAAAGAAACGACATTCTTGTACTGCACCCGTAAGCCGTCAAAATAGATTTTGATCGAATGGTCGCATTCATACAATATAGTCTCTATAATATCGAACTAAATTCTCATTACTTATATTGCTCGCATTTTTAAATTTATTAAATTATTTAAATTATTATAATATCTTGAAATATTAAATAAAAATTTAAATATAAAAAAAAAAGGCTTGAAAATCTTTTCGATTCGCAACACGTATTGAAAAATCAAATGCACTTCCGTCGCACTCGTTGAAAATGCATTTTCAGAGGTACCAGACAAGAAAAGTGATGTTTGAATTTTCATTTTATGCATTTTGTGACCTAAATCGTTTGTCCTAACTGTTCAAAGAGTTGAAAAGTCGTGAAGGGAATACAAAAGAAGAGACACTTGACGTTGACTGACTACGTACATATGTAGGTAGGTACATAGTCGCGAATTTAGATCGTGAATTTTCGTCGATCTACAAAGAAAATAAACATTAATACAACTGTACGTTACAGAGAATACTTTCAATAGTATCATCATTGGATTTTTAAAAATTTTGATGCAAAAATGATGAGTTACTGGTAGTGCAAGTTCTCGCAGTCACCGAAACGTTACGGGTGCGCGCTGCGTGACGGACTCGGGTAACTCGCCCGCAACAAGACGTTACGGCCTCGTAATTTTGATAATATCGCCATTATGGTGGCTTATGGTGTGGCCATTCTTTTTTTGTGTATGTGTGTATGTGTAACTCGATAAATATGGCGTCGTATATAGTGGAAACACCACCAGACTGGAAAGCAAGCTGACTTGCTAGATGCGATTGTTAACGATAACAGTGAAATTCCTTGTGATTGTATCACAATGATATATGCACTATAAATAAAACGTATGTGGAAATTGTTTCAGAATGATGAACATCAACAGAATGAGTAACAGAAAACGCGAGACACGCATGTGCCAGAGTAATAACGCATCAGTTAATTTGTTGATTCAATTGAGTTTTACTCGGAATGTACATATATGCGTAGCTATAATACTTATTTACCAATCCAGTGAACAGATTTAATCATTTACCCGTATTAATATAGTATTTATGTACTGTATTAATATTTGAAAAACAGATCGAAAGTCTCATTTCTCCAATTTCAATTACATGTATGTATGTATGTATGTATGTATGTGTAGAAAGTGTTTTTAAACTTAAAATATTATTTGTCTCAATGTACATATACATTGCAAGTGACCACACAGTGATTTTTATTACGTACGAAATTTATCGAATTCCAAAATTGTTCCCGAGTTTCACTGAGAGAAAGTTTTGCACAAAGTCTGAATATCTCAGTTTTGTTTTATTGTGTATACTTTATGTCTAAAGTTTACATGGCAAACAAAGTTTACGTGTGAGTTTTCAGGATGAGCTCAGTGTAAAATTAAACGAAACACAATAGATTTGCACAACAACGAGGTGCACGTTTAAAATTGTTTCATTGTGAAAATTTACTACTTTTGGAAGAGTCCACAGGTCTATAGAATGCCACTGCGTAGCTATTAGTAATGCATAGTTTCAGCTCAGATGTTGGTTTTATGTAAATGCAGCAAATTTATTACATTTTCAGGCGTAATATTATTTCAGCGGAAGATTTACTTTTTGCATTTTATGCATTCAACTTAGAGTGCCGATATCGTGTCCATTATATACGAGCATTATCGTGGTTGTAGACGTAGTACAAATTTAATATTCAGACCCACCCAGCTCAAACACAGATCGCGATGCGATTTGAAAGACAGGCAAACTTGAATACGTCTTGTCTATTTTTTTTTCGCGAAGTTCAAATTCAGAATTCAGAAATCACCCAAGTTTATCATAACAAACTTGACCGTTTCCTGAATAAATTCAACGATATTCTTATAATATTATGTACCAGCGTGTTTTCATTAAAATATTTTTTACGGTGAAATGCTTTAGCATAATTGTTATACTCACGATATATTATGTACTTGTAATATTAGGTACCAGGGTGTTTTCATTAAAATATTTTTTACAGTTAAATGAAAGCGTTATTGTTATATACGAGTATGTACATAAATACATATGTGAGGAATACGATTTGTGAAAATTTCGGTAATAATGCGGTTTTTCTTTTTCTCCAATAGTATGTAGCATCAAATATCGTTTTTTTTTTTACAATAATTTTATATGTTGGTATAATGAATAAGTAAATGTCAAAATAAACTCTTTAATAAAAATAAAAGTTTGTTTGATGTTCATGGAATACACATTGAAAACTCCTTCCGCAGCGCGCTCTGGCTAAATTATAGTCACACCTGAAGTGACTTACAAACGAGTAGTCTCTAAAGGTGTCACGTCTCAATTTACACACCCAATAGTCTTGGAACTTGTTAGAGACGTATGTACTGTGTGTGTGTAGTTTCAGCTACGATCGAATTTCAGCTGAAGTCTCTTCCGCCGAAAAAGGAGCAATACAGTGCGATGCTATCTACTCCTAACTATAGTATTAGCACTAGGGGTAGCTATTCAAACTACTCTGGATGCTGGATGGGGGAGATAGAAAGACATCTGCATAAATGACTAACATTTCAGGCATGATACCGATAACGCACGTATTATCTGGCATACTGTGTGGATATTTGTCGCGATATTCAAACGTTGTACCTATGTACATATTACATATATACATTTAATATTCAGTAATTCAATTTCAAACGATTTGAGATAAGCATTACGCGTAATAGAAACATACGCATAATTGAAGGTTTGAAGTCGTTTTAGTGTACATATAAATTGCCCGAGTATCAATTTAATTGAGCCGCCCTCGATCAGCCATAAGAACAACCAACCCCAATAAATCAATTAACCAAAACTTACACTCCCTTACCACCCCCTTCCGTCTTTCCGATAAATGTAAATAGGGTGGACCGTAGACGGAATTGGGCCAAGGCGACTAACATCACGAATTGTAATATAATTCAATCAGTATGTAAGCGCAATTTACCAGTAAATTACACCCCAAAATGTGGGTCGACTAATCTGATATGACAAATTGAATATTTCTCGATGTTCACTTGCCATGAATCACAGACGATAATAAGCTTTTAATATCGCTCTTTATCATACAAAATGTCCTCGGTTTGTACATGTATGATTTTGTTGTTTTTTTTTTATTAATATTTTAAAAATCATTTCAAATTGTACAGTTCGGTTGTGTTGTTAAAGAGGGTGGTTAATGTCGGTCGATTTATTATACTAACTTGACCTAACAAAACAACCTAGGAGACTAAGCCAACTTAAATTGTAAAACTTTGGCGTAGTGGCTCGCGTCCACTATGCGCCGGTAGCGATTAATTGCTTCTGTCCGATTCATAATAATAGTCGTGGCTCAAAAAAAGTCTATTACGCTAAAATTACTACATCGATTTGATCATTTTTGCAACAAGTTGTTTCATGTACAATTTAAAACCACTTGGTCGTATTGAGACTGCATCGGAATACCATTGCTATGTGAAATTTTAATCGTTACACATTCACGACTAATGAATTCAATTTATATCATCATCATTTTCAGCCGATCACCATCCACTGGTGGATGAAGGCCTCTCCAATCCTCTTCAATTCCTGTCTGTCTTGAGCAATCTGCATCCAGTTTACTCCACACATTCTTATCAATTCATCAGCCCATCGTTTGCTCGGTCTACCTTGTTTTCTTTCGCATCCTCTCGGATACCATTCCAGTATTTCTCGCGTCCATCTACCATCAATTATTCTCGGTATTATTCTTGTTATACCAAGCATACATATTTCAATGCTTCTTTGTGTGCACTGGATCTTACGTTCTTGAATTCAGCATCCACGTTTCACATCCATACGTCACAACTGGCAGTACGCATTGGTCGTATGCCTTCCTTTTAAGCATACAATTTATATATTGGCGGTTAATTCCACCTGAAGGTTCGAAATGTTTGAGAATTTTATCGAGCGTGGAATGCGCACACCAATTTGTAGTTTGTTTTCGTTTATTGTCCTTGCAGGGCTGAAATCGAACGAGGCAAACATCTCCACTGTTGTTTCTCGAAACCTACAAATAAATGATTCGCCGCTTGTACGCGAATCGTCGCAAGAATGTTTCGCGCGTAAAGCTCGTGTAGGCCATTAAGGGCTTCGCTCCGCTCCAAACTTATTTATCGCCGGCCAGATTATATCACTCGTGTAACGCGAATTTCATTGCGAGTGCCGCGTCTTAAACAATTAAATTTTCGTGATAAATCACCGACGACCTCCTCCTCGTCACCCTTTGGCTGGTGTCTTCCTCCACACGTAATGGGGGGCTGATGGGGAGGCTGTACACCAAGTACCTACATAGACTTCGCAAAGTGGATACTTTTGTTTGCGCGACGACATTGAACGTCATCGGTCTGTGGGTGGGGAATATTAGGGGGTTGTGGGTCAAAAAGAATGGGTGCGTAACCCCGGCAGTTTGTTCTGAAGCCCCCAGAGGAGCCCTAGTTCCGTATCTGCGTGGCTTCCTTCCTGCTTCCGAGATAATTACCGAGTCCTTTTCCTTTGATGCTACTAGTGCGCCTTTCTTCCCTCCCCCCTGACTTATGTATGTAGCAGAGAGCCGCAACGACCCAAATACTTGAATTCGATTTCGTGCTCGGTGGGAAGTCTCTATGTACAAGTGAATTTCTTCAAGACGAGTTACTGTCACTGTTGTTCGAATTTATGTAACCACAACGTTGCATTTCAAATGTTTTCGGTATAAAAATGCGCCTCAAACTTCGTTACATCAAAATGAGGTTAAGAATGTACGTGACGTCATCAATTATGTTTTAAAGTAAAAGTCAGTTTTTTTCAACTGAGAAAAGGTTACATTTAGTTTACTTTATGTAAATGTTATGTAAAATCCAGTGCACACAATGAAGCATGGAAAGATGTATGCTTGGTATAACAAGATGAAATCGTAAGAGGAATATATGGGTAAGAAGTATGACCAAAGCGGCAGATATATAGCGGAATATGTGAAAAACGTGACTGGGACACAGCGAGAAGAATGGATGGCAGATGAACGCGAGAAATATTGGAATGGTATCCGAGAGGATGTGAAAGAAAGCAAGGTAGACCGAGTGGACGATGGGCTGATGAATTGAGACGAATGTGTGGTGTCAACTTGATACAGTTTGCTCGAGACAGACAGTAATGGAAGAGGATTGGAGAGGCCTTTATCAAGCAGTGGATGGTGAATGGTTGAAAATGATGATGATGTAAAATCCAGCGCACACAAAAAAGCATGAAAAGATGTACATATGTTTGGTATAACAAGATGAAATCGTAAGAGGAATACATGGGTAAGAAGTATGACCAAAGTGGCAGATACATATGTATGTACATACATACATATATAGCGGAATATGTGAAAAACGTGGCTGGGGCACATAGCGTGAAGAATGGATGGCAGATGGAAGCGAGACGTACTGGAATGGTAGACAAGAGGATGTGAAAGAAAGCAAGGTAGGACGAGTGGACGATGGGCTGATGAATTGAGACGAATGTGCGGAGTCAACAGGATGCAGATTGCTCAAGACAGACAGGGATGGAAGAGGATTGGAGAGGCCTTCACCCAGCAGTGAATGGTGAACGGCTGAAATTGATGACGATAAAGTGAATTTGTACATATGTATGTATGTAAAATTTCAATCAAAAGTCAAACCATTATTGCTCGGGGTTGAGTTTTATGTTTGAGTGGAAGCTGTGGTAGCATAGCCATTAAACTGTTTGCATAGTATGTGAATTTTTTCCCTTTTCTCTAAAAGCGGAATAAAATAAGAGATGGCCGAAATAGACATTCAATGGGTCAAGGACAACGTCGATTTATCGCCGAAGCGGCTTAGCGATAGTGAAATTTGAATCCAAAGCATAATGCTCCCGCAGGCATCGACAACCTTTTATTTTTGATGTGTGTAAATTTCCTTCGCATATTTCTAAATATAATAGCCGAAATCTGTCTGTCTGTGTGTGTGTGTGTCTGATAACGCTCACCTCGGTAAATAATTAAAAAATCAGAACGACGCACGAGTGGGATTTGAACCCGGTATCGTTGATTCGGAACAGAGCGCTTACGCGGTGAGCCAAACCAGATGATAATAGGCAGGATTCAACGTGACTATTTAATATGCAAAAATAGGCTCGCGACTTTGTTAAATTGTTAACGCGCCATCTATGCAACAACTATAAACACTATTAAATTTAATATTATTTTTCAGTACGGGTGATGAGAAACCGCTCCGTTGATATTCGACGGGCTTACACTAGTTTGTAAATTAATATTAATGAACGTTTCAGTCTTCTTTTCACTTTCGATCATTAGACTTATACGGTGAACGGTTACGTTGTGGTGTAAATCGACCTTGCATACCTTGAACATTTCCGATAGGCGCGCATCGTTTCCGGTTATTATCTCGCTGCGAAATTTACGACCGGCTCTTGATAATTTTGCAATTAAGCCGCGGTCGATTTTTGGACGCCAGAGGTTCGCAATCGGCGAACGGGGCCACAGATTCGGCCGCGGAGAAATAAAATACGGTCCGGTCGAAACGACCCCGTCGGGATGCGTGCTGCAAGATATTCTCCTCCCCCACATCGCACATCGCACGGTTAAGTCCATAAAACCATTGAGTCGGTTCGACATGAAAGGCCCCCGGGGAGCCGCGGCCCATTTTTAGATCGGCGATACCCCTTTGACCCCAAAAGAGAAAAACGGTGGCAAAAAAAATAAAGTAAAAAAAAAAGATTTGCCAACCTTGTGGATTGATAAACAAGGTTTGCGCTACACCGGTGCCGTTCCGGACAGGTATTTTTGTCCAGGTCTCGAGATTATTTTTTTATTTATTTCACGCTCAAAAATAACATTTCACGTGTATTCTGCCATGTGTAAGAGTTATACCCTCGCCACTGGCGATCGAATATCCATAAAAATATATTTGTGCATTTGCCGAATAAATTTAAATTCTTTCATATTTTGTTTGTTATTATATTTTTGTGTTTTTATAAAACTAATTAATTAGTGTAAACAGAAAACCATTGGTGAATATGGCCGGATATAAAGAAGTATAAATAAAACTAGGATGGAGCGCTTTTGGAAGAATCAATACAGTTTTAAATCCAACATTCCGCTATGCTTAAAAAATATGGCATACGATCATTGCGTACTGCCAGTTATGACGTATGGCTGTGAAACGTGGATGCTTAATTCAATAATGTTACATGCAAAGATGTATGCTCGGTATAACAAGAAGAGATGGGTAAGAAGCATGACCAAGGTAGCAGATACAGCAGAACGAGTTAAAAAGTTGAAGTGGACACATAGCGAGAAGAATGGATGGCTGATGGACGTGAGAAATACTGGAATGGTATCCGAGAGGATGTGAAAGAAAGCAAGTTAGACCGATTGGACGATGGGCTGTTGAATTGAGATGTACATATGTGTGGAGTTAAGTGGATGCAGATTGCTCAAGACAGACAGGAATGGAAAAGGATTGGAGAGGCTTTCATCCAGCAGTGGATTGTGAAAGGCTAAAAATGATGATGAAACAGAAAAGTGTTTTAAGTTATTTATTGTAAAATGGATAAAAATTAGGCAATCGACGATGTGATTTTTTTAATGTGTGCAATTGCGCAGTGTTCAGGCCTATGTACATACATACACATGTATGTATGTATTTTACTCTACAGTAAAAGCTAATTTACTCTTCAGTAAACATTGATGTTGTGTTTAAACAAATATTTATATATTCCAAGTTCGTCTATCTTGTTCTATCTTTGTTTGGCCGCAAATAATGACAGTTCCAGGAACCGATTTTGTTTTCAATGGCAAAACACAACCAATTTCGTACAAGTATATTTAACGTGGACGAAGCGCGCGCGCAATAAATAATTCGTATAGCCGTTATGCAGGATGTATGTATATTTTAGAGTGAAGAGGGGTTGGTGGAAAAGAAAATAATGGTTTATATACGGTAAATTTTCTCCTACAGTAAATAATACAACAAATGTTACGTTCTTTGTAGCACGATGCCCCGCGGGAGCATTTACATATTTATGACCGCCGAAATAACTGTCATTATCGTCGTCATATCAAATATTCCCTCTGAGAATGGTCCGATTATGCATCGCATTAATCCCGTCATCGATTACTATGGCACAATGGGGAGCTTCGCTAAAATCGTCCAGTCACCACCAACATTTTCGCCACGGGCACCAACCCCTCCTTCCCACTCAGCCAGTTCAATTATGCAAAACGAGCTGCGGCGTTATTTTTTCCGCCGTTCGCAAATCGTATTTTGTTCGCGGCGGATAAAAGACGAGATAAATAAACACGTAGGCTTTGTGCGGCTTTCGTACCCTCTCTGCTGGCTTTTTTTTTTTTTTTTTATTATTTTATTTTTTCCCTCGGCAAACTCATACCGAGTAGTAGACGTTATCGCGATAGATCGAACGTTGCGAAAAACACGCGTTTTATTTATGCGCTTTGCGCGCGAGCGGTCGGCCGCGCTTTAGGGTTTGAAAAGGACGAGAAAGCTTTTTGCTTTCGCGTACAAAAGTATTCACGAAAGTGGTACACGTGTTGACCCCATTTTTTCGCCGTTGAAAAAAAAAGCGTGGAATATGGATATGATGTTTTACGCACAAAAGCATTTTGATTTTGATGCAAGCTTATCAACAAAATGGCCGCACATAGAAAGTAATCCTTTATCAAAAGACGCTTAGAAATTCGTTCATACATAATATACATACATATATTATATTGTAATACTGTGAAAATTGATATTTTGCACTAAGACGGTATATCAAAAAAAATACCTTGTCTTACGTGCGACATTCAAATACCTACCATACATACGAAGTGTATTTTTACTTGATCCATATCGGATATGGTATAGTGATCGTGCAAACATTCGACCTCGAAATTTTGACTGATTCTTTTTTTTATGTGTAGCTCGTCAGTCGAACGACATAAATACGCAATATGTCAACACGAGAAAGGTGTGCGAATCGCAAACTTTTCAAGGTGAATTTTCCCAAAAAGCAGTAGAGCTATTTCGGGAGCTTTTTTTAAACAAGGCGCAGCGGCGAGCTTTAGTCCGTATTCAATTTATTCCTGTCGCCGGAGACGAAGGTGAACTTTCAATATACTCGGTCCACACGATAACAAACGACATGGCCGAGCATTATAAAATGGCCATTTGTTTTGCACGTGTGTGTGTGTGTCTGTATGTGCGTTGTCGGGAAAGTGACGTCTGCACCATGGGGATCGTTCCGAAGCCCCACTCGCTTATCGGGAATTCCCCATCTTCGGGAATGCATCACGTGCGGATTGTGCCGGATAACAAATCGCCGAGACGTGTGCCATGATTTTCGTAAGAATTTCGACCCTTAGAAACCCCATCAGAACATACCTTAAAAGTGAGTGTCTTATTTGAGTGAAATTTCTTTTATCTACATATGCATATTCGATTTATTGCAAGTGCGTAGTTGATATTCACGTTCCGAGCTAACGCTAGTGACCGGTCGTATTAATTGCATTAGCACTGATTCATTAGAGGAGCGCCAGCCCACGTTAACGTATAAACTCCGACCCGTACACTTAAGACCTCTTTTCATTACGCGCCGTTCAGATTAGGGACACACGTGTCGTAAAACACGTGCGTGATCCGGGACACTTTGCCCACTTTTCGTTACTATAAATCATCCATCCCCAGTGAACACACACACATTCGAGCCCACGTACATAGGTATATCGCGAGTAATGAAATATTTACATAATGGCGAGGTGGCTTCAAATTAGGCTTAGACTCGGGGTGAAAAAATTGCCACGGGGAGTATCGATATATTTTTTAACTGAGGGCTCGTGGGTCGGGATAACACTGAAAAGCTCTTCGCATCTGTGTCATTATGCCCCCCGGGCATGAGGGGGTGGCCAATAACTGTCGGTTGGCGTGCCCGTTCGTTAGGATTCGTCCGATATTGGCCAGACCCTCTGCGCTCATATCCCTTATTAAAACGTGGCCCTTCGCCGTGTGCGCGACACGTTTCGCTTTTTAATTAAAGCAAATGACTGCCAAGTTTGTGCAGAGTTTCGCCAACTACATACATAGGTACGCATGCCTCCGGTGAGAAACACCGTACAAAACAGTTGAGGTGGTGTCACGGGGGGGTTGATATTAATAAAGCGGTTTTTAAATAAAGCACACCTGATAGATCGATATTAAAAATAAGCCTGTTTTCCTTTTTATGAAATTTTAACGAAGTCGAGGAACTAAGCGTAGAGTATCGATATACGAGCGATTGTTATGAGTTTTGACTTATTTGCATATTTTGATTAAATTTGAAAAAAAATACAATTTTTTTTAATATTCGTGCTTTTAGTATGTCAACCTACCAAATCATTGTCCGTTCCTTCTATTCCTTCCTTCTTCCCAGAAGGCAATAGGAAACTATTGGAGAGTATCTATCCATACATACATACATATATGGCAGTTTCTCCCGTTAACAAGGCTCTAAAACTATTTAATGCTCTGGCAACCGATGATGTGGACATTTTTTCCATTACTTATCCTCGCTTTGTGTCATATCTTAAGCTTAATTTAGCGAGGATACTGAGCGGGGATGGTGATGGTATTTGATTAATGTATATATTTTTTGTTATCAGTAATAATATCAATAACAGCAGCCTGTTATTGATATTATTGTTTTATTAATTTTGTTATCACATAACATCAGCCTGGCGCAGTTTGTAATCAAACTAAAGATTTGTAAATTCTAGTATTATTTTGTTATTATTTCTTTTTTTTTGTTTGATTTTTTTTTTTTATGTTTTTTATTATATTATATTCTGTGTAACTTCTATGTATCTTTTTGATATTTTTATTCTTTTTGTTTTATATATGTATGTATGTAATTTAGATACATATGTATGTATATGTAATCTATATTTTGGGCTAAAAACCTGTTAATAAATAAATAAATAAATACATACTTCACTATGGCAGATGGTAAAATAGTGAAGATGCAACGCTTGACATTCAAGTACGCCATCTTCTATTTAGATATTTTAGTTTCCATAAACAATATATGGATAAGTATGTACACGAAAACTTATCTATGTTTGTGTGAAAGGTTTCTATGTATATTTTAAGCTGTACACTGGTACACATAAAATAGAGCTCATTGCATTTTTTGATAAAAACAGAGATCTTTGTAACCAGGGTTGCCAGATTTCCAAAGTCACAGATCAGGACAGTCACCCTATTGAACGATTAAAAAATAGTTAAGAAATTAAAAAAAATAGATCATTTAATATATCTTATGTATGTATGTACATATGTATATGTAGGTGTATAAATACATAGAAGAAAACATATAAACAATAGTCACAGAATATTCATCCGCAGGAATCACAGTTATTATAATATATTGATTAGATACAATCACAGGAATTACATTTTGATTTGAATATAAAAAGTTATATAATCGTAACAGTTTTATTAAAAGTATTTTCGGAGCTTTTAGTTTATTTTAAAATATGTTCGCCAAATTCGCTCGATAAAAGTTTTCTGAAGTCATTACAATTGTGATTAAAATTTTGTTTAATCATAAATTCACCTTCTACATTTTTTAACAATAATTTGTTTCTCTCCTTTCTCCAGGCTGTACTCGTTAGACTAAATATTCTTTTGCAAATTGCATTGGAATGTGAAATTGAGTGTATGTGAGCCACGATTTTATATAAAATATTGCTGGAATGATCTTTAAAAAATATTATCTATTTCCCATCTATTATTTTTTTTCGTTTGCTACAGTCATATTCAGTATAAATTTGAATAAAAAAAGACATCTTCGTAAGAAAATTAAGCGAGCCTCTTTAACTACATATACAATTTTTGTTAAATCTGGATTTTCAGAGGCAATGCGCGACTTTGTTTGTTGAACTCGGGAGGTTTGGCAACCCTGTTTGAAACACGTGTACACATAATATTTGTGTGTATTTATGTATATATATTTGTGTGTACACATAATATTTGTGTGTATTGTGGTATTTTCATAGCTTGTTAGATAGAATTTTAAAATATGTTTTAAATTTGATTTAATTAACTTCCATATAAATATAATAAATCAGTTTTATAATCTGAATCTAGTTTCCCGGTATGGTTATCTACGCTTGACATCATTAAAGTTTGAATTCAAATCGTAACAGCGGCTAATCGTTACCTGTATATGTATGTAATGTATTTTAGTGTCGATGGTCGGGTTACTGGCACCTGAACATGACATGACGTTCAACACTTGTCGCATCTTCACGATCGAATCATGAATCTGTCGTCGGATAATATGTATCAATCATTCAGATCGCGAACGTACTACCCGTAGCGAGTTTAATTATTCGACCTCTCTTCCCTCCCACCCCCTCAGGGCTACCAGAACTTGGCGTGGAGTCGGTGATTACGCAAACACACCGAGGATGTTGGATGGGGTTGGCGAGGAGGAGGAGGGCTGGTTTGTCGTATCCTCTGGTTGAGGAGATCACAAACACGGCGGTGGCATTATCCCTTAACTCGCACACAAGCGGCGTGTTTTGAATTACAATTACAAAAGGAAACCCCCGGCAGTTTAACACTCACTCAAAATCCTGCGAGATCAAAGAGACAAGTCGCTGACATCGATGGGTGTGGGGAGGGAGGGTGAGGGGACACCCCAGTACAAAACCCCTTTTGTTCCCCATCCTCGAACGTTATCCCCATGTATGTTTGTGTTTCTGAAACCATCCTCCCCCGACTTCCATGGTGCTCTCCTACAAAAATAATATGCTCTGAAGCAGAGGATGAAAGGTAATGATGCAATTGCAATGCTAACGCAAGAGGGAGCATTAGCATTAGCTTTTCCCCCAGCTTTTATCTGTCTGGTTACTTTTTCAAAATAATTTCCATTTTATACTTGTATGTATGTACATAGTATATGTATGTACATGCTTAGTACTTCAAACTTTTATGTGTAAATCTTTTTTTTTTAATTTGAACAAAAATAAAAGCAATCGTCCTCTGTGCGTTTTTCTTTCCCTTTTGAGATGTGTTTTGCTTTTACATTGTAAATGTCATGACTAAATATAATTTTTTATAATAATACATTGTTCTGGATCGAATTAAATCTCCCCACCAATTGGGTTAAAGTGTGACTTTATTACAAGAAAGATTGAAGTCAATACGTATAATTAAATAATGCGTCAAACTAATGGTACACAATTGAGTTATTATGACGGGCGCGTTAACTCGTACCGGTCTAATTTTAAAATGTACTCTGAACACGTGCTGACACGCGCTCAAAACGAAAAGGGGAAAAAATATAAAGATGAAGATAAAAGCATTTCTCTTTTGAGTCTACGGTGCGTTTAATTGTGGTTCAGCGTCGTATATCCTGTCCAACTTTTTATCTAGACCATCAATCTGGAAAGGGCGCGTACACCCAACTAATTAAGCCCAGAAAAACTTTTTCCTTTCTTTATCAAATTATAATGACGTCAAACTTTGGCAATTCCTTACGGCTCTGTTAAGGCCGTGGCAGCCAAAGGGTTCCCTAGTCCTAACCGGCACTAAACGGTTTCGTATCGGTGTGTGCAATATTTTCCTTTCACTTGAAGATTCGACTCGTCGAAATGCAGTTGTGAAAGTCCGGAAATTGAGTTGAATTGGACGTCAAACGCATTCATCCGTTGCGAAAAGTTCCCTCAAAGATATGTACTTGAAAATTTGCTAGGAAATTTGTGGCATTTTTCAGACGAGATTTGCACAAACTCGTACCGAATATTAAATCGCGTTCATAAGAGGTACTTCCGCAGTTGACGACTTCGTAATTGCCCTCAAAATGGCGCGGTATTCAAACTTGCCCCAGATGAAGAAGGTCCGCTGAGCTTATTTGACCTTTTAGCTGCCGTCAAAAGGTTTTCCTTTCGCACGCGCAACCATCCACCTACACACACCGCAATGCATATTTTATTTATAGTCGTCATATTTGAACTTTGTAAACCCGAGGCTTAGTTTCGGTCACGGGACCCGACCGCAGAGGTTTTGCACATAATGAACGCTATCCACCCCACCACCCCATTCCCGCTTATGATATCTTGATTTCACAATGCCGACTCGTATTACGTATTAAACTCGGGTCGTTTGTACGTGTTACGTCGGGTCGTTACTATTGCTAATTAATTTTGAAACGAAATTAATACACTGCCACACGAATGAATGAAAGCACCTTTTGGAACATGTCGGTCGCAAAATATACTACGGCTGTTGGTTTTCTGCAGCGCAAAAATATTATGCCTACAGTAGTGAAAGTCCTAGTTTAATAGGTGTGGGCTATGGTTGTAAAGTGCGAGTTCTGAAAGCTAGACAAACCTTGATTGATATAAGTGTAGTATCTATAGGTAATTATATTTTTTATAAAATTGAAAATATTCGACTATTTATAAATATTTGATTAATAAAATTGTGATTAACACAATTAAGTAACGCAAGTATGAAAGTAGGTTAAAGAATTAGTTTTAATAAAACTAAAATTATGTTAATGAATTTTGCACGCAAAATGTAATCACAGTAGACAACAATATTGTATGTAGAGGTGGTTGATAATTATTTATCTACATACATACATATGTACATACATAGGATAATTGGTGAACATGACTGGATGTAAAGAAGAAAATATATAACGAAGAATCAAACTAGGATGAAGCACTTTTGGAAGAATGAACGTAGTTTTTAAATCCATCATCCCACTAAGCTTAAAAAAAAGGCATAATACCAATGCGAACTGCCAACTATGACGTATGGATGTGAAACGTGGATGCTGAATTAAAGATCCAGTGCACACAGAGAAGCATGGCAAGGTGTATGCTTGGTATAAGAAGAAGAGATCGTAAGAGGAATACATGGGTAAGAAACATGACCTAAGTGGCAGATGGACGCGAGAAATACTAGAGGATGTGAAAGAAAGCAAGGTAGATCGAGAAGAAGAGGGTCTGATGAATTGAGAAGAATGTGTGGAGTCAAGTGGATGCAGGTTGCTCAATTCAGACATGAATGGAAGAGGATTGCAGAGGCCTTTATCCAGCAGTGGATGGTGAAAGGCTGAGCTTTTCAATTACTGAATATGTCCAAAGTATTATAATTGAATAACTAGGAGAATTTTCAGTCTAATATATGTATGTATGTAGATATTTCGGTTTGAGATGTGGATTTGTTTCGTGAAGTTTGCTGATGTTATCAAGTGTTTTTATTTACTGTAGGTACCTACTGTGTAAGAGCGAGTCATTATTGTAAATTTAATAAAATTATTATTGAACATTCAAGTTGGTTTAAGTTTCGCTCGAGGTACTAATAAAATCATGAAAACCTAAGCTTTATTTATTAATTGCATGCAACTGTGAATATAATTTACGTTAATCTTAGTATCGCATAACATTATAGTGCAATCTTTAAACTCTTACCGAAATCTAAACAATACCTAATAAAAACAATCACATTTTAAAGCGCACGAAGCACGTATAAATACATAAATTTTAATTTCGGTCGAAATTTAATATCACTCCATCGACGCTGAAAAAATTCGTTAATGCGACATTTTCGTTTCACTGCGAAAGAGTGCACCACATATCGAATCATACATAGTTTTTCGTAAACTTAATGACTTTATTGCGAGCGTGTAACGTGAACCACCCCACACACCTGCCCACGATAGATTTATATTTGTGGTTTTTTTTTATTTATCGATTTTGGGTCTTGCACGGGTGCCACAATCACGGCATTCCGTGTTCGCGAGCCAGGGGTGGCGTGTGCGAGCGTTCGCGTGCCGAACCCGCCTTTTAACACTGGAATTGATAACATTAAACGGCCGGTTATTATAACTCGCCGGTCGAAAGCTCGTAAAAAATTCACCGGTAGTAATAATTAAAGCGCCATTGTATAAGATGCGCGTGCACTGACCCTAATGTCGATTATGTATTCCGACGCAACGTTCGAGACGGAAGTCGTCTTCCTCCAGGTGCCTTCAATTTTTCATAAAAATTAATTATCACAGTACATCAATGCTTTGAAATCTAAAATATGAGCTAACAAACCACACTGAAATGTGCTAAGAGACACATTAATCCGAAATTCATATTAAATTTTAGAAGCTGATAGCGATATTGCCTTTCTTAGGCGATAGACATTTATACTTTGTAACGCTATAAAGAAACGCAAATTTGTTGTTATAATAAATTGACAGGATCAAAACACGTATTTTTGACTTTGTACTGGACGATCACTTAGATGATTTTAATTTAAAATCGTACATACACACGTACGATTAAAAGATACCCGAATAAAGATTGAATGCAGAGCATTTGGATCAACGTTACCGTAAGACGAAAGGTGCGATTCGAATGTATTAGCGTAAGCGTCTGCTTGCCTGTCTGTCTGCGTTGTTGCGGTCACACTAGCATTGCCAACAAAATAAACAATTTTTTTTTGGCGGTGTGTCAACAAACCGCTATCCGTCAAAGCTAGTTCGAGTGTCGACGACGCGATTTCATGGCCATAATGAGTATTCAATCAACGCTATACTGTATGTATGTACATACAATTGTTTAACGTACTGTCACAGCGGGCTGTACTGTTACAAAAACCAGTGTGAAGAACCATTTATATAAAAAAACTTGATGATTTTTAAAGAGATTTGTATTTTCAGCAGTTACTAGTTGATTTGGGAGGCGGTTCCAAACTTCAACCACCAAAGAATGAGTCTGTGACAATTTTGTTAGATTTGTCTTTTAGGAGTCTCAAAGTATGACCTCTGAGATGAGCTTTTTTATTGAACGTAGGGTTTTTTTTATTAGGCATTTATATTTATTATTTTATACACTTCTATTAGATCGCCTCTCAATTTTCTCGTCTCCAAAGAGGTGAGACTCATTCTCTTCAACCTTTCGTTATAGAGTATTGATCGAAGTTCAGATGGCATTCTTGTAATCATTGTTTGAACCCTTTGACAGAAATACAATGTCTTTTTTAAAGTTGGGGCTCCAAACATTTACAGCAAATTCTAATTGAGGTCTAATATAGGATTTATAAATTTTTGACAGCAACTGGATACTAAAATTCTTAAATACATGTTTTATAATATGTATGTATATATGTATAAATGAATACATACATACATATATGAGTTGACCAATTTAGGTCTTTTGAGATAATAACACCCAGATACATTTGTGATGCAACTTTTGGGACATTTAAATTATCAACTGAATAACGGATTTGGGGGTTTGTTCGGCCTGCATGTGTACCTATATTAGGGTGGAGCGACATTGCAAAAAATAAAAATCGGCATTGTAATACCTACCAAAAGTTTCGTTGAATCAACCGTATTCTCGTAAAAATACTGAAAAAATCTGTGAATATTTGTCTTCAGTACTCTACCTGAAGGCGAAAAATGAAAATTTCCCCATTAATTTTGAAATCTGAACACTGTGTACATAATTTTACGAAACATGATCAAAAAATTACCCAAACTTTATTGAATATTATACATAAGTACTTTTTGTTAAAATCCAATTTATTTACGTATTGCTTGAATTATTCAAATAAGTGTGAGTTTGTGAGCATGGTGGAGGGAGGCATACGAGTAAATACACGAGTAAAGTAAGTATGTATGTATAGTAAAAATAAACACTAATTTTCCAATTAAAATTGCTATTTATAGACATTGGAAACAATCAATTGGAAATTTTTATACAAGTAAAAGTGCTGGTAGAGAACAGAAAAACTTTTTTGGACCGAAGACGTACATATGTACATATGTATGATGTAGACGCATCTTTTTATAACTATTTCAAAACGAATATCCAAAAAAAAAAAAGTTCAATACATCAACGCTGCACCCTAATGTATGTACATACATACAAAAACAGAGCACTTATTAATGTTTAATGACAATAGCCATTTTTGGCACCATCTATTTAACCGTTAGATAGAAGAGATCTAATCGATATTTCAATGTGATGATAATATATCAATAGATGATAAATCATCTCTAGAGTCTAGATATGGTATCAAATCTAATATAGTCTACGCTATAGCTCCATCTGCTTACTTGGTTTTTGCATGTCCACGCTCTGGTGGATTCATAGAAGGCGAACATCATAAGCACACCCCCTTATGCACGTTGTGTTCTTCGACTGTTTTACCAACTGTTTTGCCTTCAATTAAAGTTACCGATCCGTGACTCGGGGTCGCTCGCTTCGCTGCTTCTTGTACGGGTCCAAATACACCACTACAACAAACACACACTAGCTAATCGAAAAAAAGACTATGTACACACACGTGTCCGGTGAATTACGTTTGTCGTAGTGCGAGACGTTCCGGTCGCCGGTGGCGCTCGTGCGCTCTGAACGGAAACGCGTCCGTTTATACAAAATTATTAATGTATTCTACATACATATGTGTATGTACTGTGGAACTTCCTGCAGCTTCTGTCTCTCGAGCATGTTTCAGTTCGGATAGCCTCAGGAGATTTCGCTTTGTTCTTCATGCAGCGATTTTCAAAATGGTTTAGTCTTAGTCTGATTAATTATTATGCTGTTGAGACGAATTGGCAATTTCTAATCGTTTTGTGTACCGATAATACAGTTGGATAATTATATTTAAACTTAATGTATTATTTAGCAAATTGTAGTCACAGTAGATAACCATATTGTAGAGATAGTTGATAATTATTTATACCTTGGACAATTAGTGAACATGACTGGATTTAAAAAAGAAGGCATAGGATCATTGCGTACGTTATGACGTATGGATGTGAAAAGTGGATGCTGAATTAAAGATCCAGTGCACACAGAGAAGCATGTGAAGATGTATGTATGTTCGGTATAACACGCAGAAATCGTAAGAGGAATACATGGGTGAGAGGCATGACCAAAGTGGCAGATATAGCGGAACGTATGAAAAAGTTGAAGTGGCAATGGACACATAGCGAGAAGAATAGATGGCAGATGGACGCAAGAAATACTGGAATGGTATCTGAGAGGATGTGAAAGAAAGTAAGGTAGACCGAGTGGAAGATTGGCTGATAAATTGAGAAGAATGTGTGTTCAAATGGATGCAGATTGCTCAAGACAGACAGGAATGGATGAGGATTGGAGAGGCCTTTACCCAGCAATGGATGGTGAACGGCTTAAAATAATGATGATGATGATGATATGTTAATGGTTGAATATCATTAAATCGATATCTAGGGCTGCAATATTTTGTAGCATAGCCGTTTGCATATTTTCGAACTAGCGAAATTTACAATTATAATTTATTTATCAAACACGTTTGAATATGTAGGTCTCTACTATGTTTATATTTTTTTTGTTTTACATTTTGTGCTTGAAGTCATTTTGTATATTAAAAAAATATTTTTATTTTTGTTGCAGGTGAGTCCACATACGTATTGGGGATTTCTAAAATTGCGTAGGTACACACATAAAAGGTAATTTATTAAAATATTTATCCGTTTGAAAACGGACGTTAACCGCGCCGCAAATTACGAAAACAAACCGTCACCATTACTCACTCCATAATTAAGTTTAATTTATTCAAATTGAATGCGAAAGAGAAAAAAACAACCATACCACACCACGTAGTAAATTTCCCAAAAAAGCATACATTTTTGGCGAACGCAAAACGAATTCGAAATTATTTAGCTGAGGTGTTGTCTAGTCGGTGAATAATTCGTTATTTACATACAGGCTTCGTACGCCATGTGAGCATTAATTAATTTACATGCGAAAATCCGCGAAATCAAGATTTACGGCACTGGGTATTACGCGCGTGCGATAATTCGACTTAACATGCCCTCGTTTTACTCCCATGAAAAACAGATCCATTTCGGATTTTCGTTGAATAAAAATTCCACACGTTCAAATTATATTTTATACAGAGATCAACTAAGCATTTGGCAGCGTATTGGCGGGGGGTATGCATTTTTTCCTTACAGGATGAAACCCATAAAGATCTGTGCGCAATCTGGAATACGGCGATTGACATCACCTGGCGCTATTTGGAGGCTTTCCTTCCGGCTTTGATTAACAGGTGCATCGTGCTCGCAATGCACTATTATGCAGTGGCTCATAATGGCCGGCATGCGGTCAGGGGCGTGCGCCCCCGCCTAGTAATTAGGGGGCACGACCAACCCCCTGCCGGTTATTAATTGCTGGTTCGTGTACCGACTTGTAGTATCGGTGGAAATCTTAGGCCTGACGGCTCAACAGGCTTTCGCAACCTTTTTTACACCACGATAATTGATGGAAATCTCGCAGAGTGCAAACGAACAAGGTGGCGGACGACAGCGTGACGTTGAGTGTGAAAAATTGTTCCACATTTTCGTAATAGTTTTAGTTAAGCCTTTCTAGTAACTAATATTTTACAGGCTTTTTCGGCAAATTTACCAACTGCAAGGGAGGAATGTATGTTAAGAAGGGTTGATTATTCCTTAACGTTGAATACACATTTTTTAAAGTAAAACTTATTTTCGCTCGGTAGAGTAAAAACGGTTCATCCAACGTTCCATACAAACAGAGCGAGCGATAAGCTGAGACGCATATCTAGGCTAGTAGTAGGCTATTTCCCTCTCTCTTTCTCTTTCCCGTTCGTGCGAGGGGGAGATCTCTGCGCCCCGCACCGCACCTCAGTTTAGTAAAACGTTTCATCGAAGCGTGGCACGACACAAAAACCAGAGACGGCCAGCGGGTACTCCCACTCCTCGGCTAGACGTCAGGTAGCAGTCGTTGTGTGAGCGTTTAAAACCACATTTGTGTACACAATTCTTTCACATTCACATATGTATTCCTTCTTGTACATTGCACTTGCTTTAAATTGCAAAGATATTTTACTTTTATAGTGAGTAGCGGCTATACACTGCGATTTTTTTTATTTACAATGGTTTTTGTGCGGTCTTTGCATGAAATATTTCTGAAAATGTATAGATATAAATCAAAAGTAAAAGAATGAATGAAATGAGAGACGTCAGATAATGGTGTCTCACGAGACTCTGGCAATTGAAAAGTTCGAAGACTTATACTACTTCTAAGTTATACGAATGAAATTACTCATACTAAAAATATAATACATATATGTATACTGATTCAAAATATAATTTAAATTTATGTATTTACTTAGTAGAATTGTGTTTCAACTTGATTAATAGGTGTGTGTAATTTTATTCAAGCGGGTTTAATTAACATTTACACGTTCGATTTTTACAGTATGAAAATTTCACAATTTTAATTTCTACTATCCGGTATTATTTGCATTTCAAAAGTTAATTATTCATTTAATTTCAAATTCGTGTACGCTATTTTTTTTAACCGCAACGAGCTTTTACGTCACAATTTTTTTTCTGCATTTTAATGCATTTTTCCTCGCTTTGCCATATTTTCATACTAATACGGATTTAAAATTTACATATTAATAATTAAATGACGAATTCTCGTTGTGTAGAATTGTATTTTGCGGCAAAATTAATTTGTGCAAATAAACATAGGCCTTGATAATAGATAACACGATTCTATTTGATATTTTATTACTTCCTATACATACTTGTACACACTACATATAATAATATATAATTTATACATCAGCATTGGTAATTGAATACATTTGAATATATGCAGGTAAAGAAAGAATTATCTTCTCTTACAAAATCAGATGCTGCCTACCTTTTTGCTTTTTCACGTTCAAAATCACGTTCTGAGAAACTTACGCCGTTCCTTCGCGTCATTATTTTTATTCAGTGCTTACTTTTTCCAAGATTTTCCGTAGCGTGCACGTTCTCGTTATATACGCATTCGGAATATTCCACGATTCAAGTTGAAAAATCACGAGCCAAAGACCTTTTATTTATGTAAAAAAAAAAACTGACGTTAAATAGGGCGCGATTAATTCGCAGTCTCGTGCCAAAAGGCGAAAACTGTTATCGTAATTTCTGAAAATTTAGTGGCACGACTTTGTCTCGACGATGAAACTTCGGAAATATATTTGTATTGAAAAGTTTTTATTACCGTTTTGGCGTCAACACAAAACAATAGTTATATGATGATCAAAATAAAATTTAACGATATGCTTGGCTTAATATCAAAAAGTGTTATATCTAAATATCATTCTTACAGCAATAGACATTATTTTTTTAATTCAATTTTTCCGTTGGGACGAGCTATTTTCTATATTTACTTTTTTCCCGTCACGGCATAAAGCCACAATTAACCCACTCTCATGTCGATAACCAGCACCAGTTGATCGTCAATCTAGTACTATACTTTCCTATGTACCTGTATATACATATGTATGTACATACAATATTCAAAGTAACATTTTTCAAATGTTTAACAATGTAAAATAATTTTTTTTTAGATACGTCATATATGCGTTTACATACTTATGTGTGTTCAGGAGAGCGTGTCACGTTAATAACCAGGTGTTCGCTACTTAGAAATATTATAACAGGGAACTCGTAGCAGATGTTGGCGCACGCGCCATGTTATTAGAGCGCATGAGTGGTTACATTAGGTTTTGATGTACAGATTCGCCAAATTTGATTGAGCCGAAGGATACCATATTGTCTTTCACTTCCCTTTACCCTTTGGTTACAGGACATAGTTTTTTTTTAAACTTTTGAGGCTTTTAAAAAATTATATATTGCTTCTTAGTCATAAATATGTACCTACATGAAAATCGTATCGCACTTTTAAGTATGCCCTTGCAAAAAATCTTTCAGTTTCCTAAGCAATTATGAAATTTCGCTCACCTGTTATAGTTTGAGTCAGGATATAATATAAAGTTGAGGATCAGATTCAAAATTCGTTCAAGTTTACACCCGATTGCGCAAAATTCTAATTGATTAACCAACTTTGCAGGAGAGTCCTTCGATAATTTTGTATAATTCACTGGTGGTCGTTTTGCGATCCGAGAAATATAATACTTCTCGTGTATAACGTGTACCCTATATCATCGAGAGCATTTTGTTCGATATAAGCACCAATTTGGGGGCCCTGAATTGGGTCTAAATTAATTACGCCGCCTAATGAGTCCGAGCGTTCTCTTCGATGGCACTAATCCTTCTTTCGCAGAAGGCTTCATTATTTTCCGATAGACGACCGCCCCTTTTCCGCTCTTATTAATATAATTATCAGAATATTTCCAAAAATATTGTAGACACACGATTGTATTCCACATATTTGCCGATAAATATTTGTAAATTTCCTCTCGGAATTTTGTTAGGTAGTTATTTTAGCATTACAAGTTTCGTTACGTTAATATTAAAAGCCTTTTGTCGAGCCATACAAGATTCGGCATATCAAATTTGATAAAATAATGTTTTGGCTCACCTTTGGCTTGTAAGCCCAGTCTATAATATCACTTCTTAAATGTCTGAACTTTTTGGCGAGAGAGCCGGCTGTGTCGCTCTTCAGAGCCGGAACGGCTTCGGGTCTATCGTCTGTGCGAATTTCAATCCCCGTCTAATGCATTTCCTCGTGAAAGTTTTTACTCTTTTCCACTTGTCGACGAGATGTAAACTCGACTGGGTTCCTCCAGTAGCTATTCAGCATCGCAAAAGCACCAGATTACCCGCTGAAAATCGTATAAAATAATATTGTCTGTCAGGAATGGGAGGTGTGAGAGCGACCTTGCCGACTTTGCGCTTTACTAGGACACTCCGGATCGATACGTTTCCTACGAAAAATATTCTCATTTGGATACACACGAAACTTTTAGTGTATGTTTTGTCATTCGAGAGCTTGGAAAAAAAATTCTTTTCATTCAATATACAGTTAAGATCGCGCTGGCACCCCTTTTGCATTGGCGTGCAAGTGGCGCACACGGTTACACATTTTTATGGACAACCACGTCAGCCAAAACTGCATCTTTCATTTTATGGGTTGGTCAGCTGCAATCAATTGCACGTGTCACCCGCCACAGGTGACCATGACGATCGAATACTGCTCAGTCATACTTGCCGAAATTTAAAAATAAAAGTATCACACTATGCAGTTCGCCGTATCCGCGAATGAAATTTCAGTGCAGTGTTACTCAAAGTTTAGATGAAAATAAAATTTACAATGAAATTTATAATTTATTGTGGTAGTGTGTAATATACGTGCGTATGTATGTATATACATTTTGTAGATTCTTAAGGACATTTAAAATATTCACGTGCAATTATCCCGGGCGTTATCCTCACGAGGAGAAAGGGAGGTAGAACCGCGACCGGAAGTGTGGTGGATGACAACCCCGCGGGCCGACCCTGACACTTCCCGCGGTCCTCATAAATATGTAATCGACTTCCTGTTTAATTCTGACAATGGCGTTGATGCGGCCCTTTAGCGCCGATGAATACCATAGTCCATAGCGGATTGCGTCAATTTCGCTGCGGGACGGTTAAGTTTAAGGTTACGCCGCACGGTGGATGAAATAACCGATCCGGTGCGTCGAAGCAAATATTTGCATACAAGGATTTTAGTATTGAAATTATGAATCTACACAAAATTTACTTTCAGAAATGGTAAATATAATTTGAACGAGTCGTGTGATATGGGCTCTGCATCGATGTAAACATTGCAACTCGAACTGCAATCGAAAGATAAAGTTGCGGTTCGACCGCCAAGTTCAAAGGTTGTGTGTGATGTTGTTGAAACAAAACGTGAAAAAATTTAAATGGAAATTAATAGAGGTTGTTAGTACCATCTTAATTACATATGTAGTTCTTTTATACTTTGTCGATATTTAATACAAATCAATATCAAATAAATCTACTGTTTTTGGATCAAAAATTCAACTTCGCATAGAGTAAAACTTATATGTCTTGAGATATTCGAAGCAATGAAAAGCGTCACAATGTACTTTAAATACTGTATTTTCATGTGATGGATTATTTGTACCAATTATTATTGGAGATATTTGAATTGTTAAAAGTACAACGACATATAGGCCAGCGCGCGCGTACGGGGCGCATATTTCGGATCCGCACGTAAGTACAGGTCGTGTTGTATGTAAGTGGAGAATATTCTCCAAAAGATTATTCGCCGAGAATATTTATTTAAAATAATATAGGCGGCATAGCCGATGGAGCCCAGGGGTCTGACATAACTTGTACATACAATTCTTAATTATTTATATTTGAAGGATTACAAAAATCCATTTGTGTTCAAAAACTTATCGAGATGATTTTTAAATTGATTTGTATTTTCGGAAGTTACTACCTGATTTGGCAGATGGTTCCAAACTTCGACCACTCTACTTGAAAAAAAAAAGAGTCTCTGACAATTTTTCATTCTGAAGACACTGAATGTTTTCCGCGAAATTTTCACAAGTAATTATTATTGCTTTGTTTAAGATACTCCAGTGATACTCGTAAACGACCTGTGCTTAGGTGCGGAACATAACTGCAACCGTGACTATGACATGATCCCAAATACATCACTTTAGTGTTTTCAATAAATATATGAATAGTATATCAAGAGAAACAACGCGTGAACCCGCCGCGCCTCTACATTTTCGGCGCGCTAGCTTGTTCTACGTAGCCCACTGTGCGCCGCGGCAAAATTGCGGTCATTTAAAATACAAGTCGGCGACAATCGTTATGCGCGTACGCTTTAGTGTTTCAAACGCACATAAAGCGAAAATGAAAGCTCACTCGTCTATCGATATGTTGAGTTGGCGTAGCTTTTCAAGCTTTCGGTTGATAGAGATAGCTCAAATCTGAGTAAGGTCGGTGCGCAAAGGGCGTCACTCAGGGCCAGATCGATAACTGGGTCTCCGCCGTATATATACACATTTTTTTTGGCGCAATCTGTACAAAAAGCCGACGGCAAGGCAAATTGAGTGTCGGTGCCGCCCCTTCGCCCCCCGTCCAGGGCCGTGCGCGGTCCGCGTAATTCCGAGTTATTAGTCGGGCCGGAACGCGCGCTTTACCATCTGTTCCGCTGGCGGAATCGCGTGCTTGCCACTTCCGTCTACAGAACCCATTCAGAACTAATAAACCCCCGTACTAGTAGTTGCCGATCGTACCTTCGAATTCGGGATATTTCTTTTTGATCATTATGACCCTAATGCGTCAGAAAAACCATTCGTTTTTCACGCGCGACGAGAGCGCGCGTCGATTCGATCGCATGGACGGCGAGCCGGGCGATGAAAGCTTTCGACGCAGTGCGATATCAACCCTTGACATGTTGAAAAATTATCCAAAGAGAAATAATATCTGGAGCGGTCGTTAGTAACACAAAATTAACTCTATATATATACAAATATAGGTAGGTATATATGTATGTATATATTTATGATTGCATAACATACGAATAATATGGAGCGAATTGTAATACATAAATCCAAATGCTTTGGATAGTAATTTTTTGTTTTATTTTACATAGGAACAATAACATAATATTTTTAATGATTACATATGACACATCAATACAGGTTAGTACTGCCTTAGAAGCGTTCTCGGAATGCATTTATATCATCATTTTCAGCCATTCATCATCCACTGCTGGATGAAGGCCTCTCGAATCCTTTTCCATTCCTGTCCGTCTTAAGCAAGCTGCATCCAATTGACTCCACACATTCTTCTCAATTCATCAGCCAATCTTCCACTGGGTCTACATTACTTTCTTTCACATCTTCTCGGATACCATTCTAGTATTTCTCACGTCCATGCCATCGGTCGTGCTTCTCACCCATTTATTCCTCTTACGATCACTCTTGCAATACCAAGCATACATATATTTCCATGCTTCTCTGTGTGTACTGGATCTTAGGTAGCGGTCTTGAATTTAGCATCCACGTTTCACATCCATACGTCGTAACTGGCAGTACGCATTGGTCGTATGCCTTCTTTTAAGCATAGCGGAATGTTGGATTTAAAAACTATGCTCATTCTTCCAAAAGCACTCCATCCTAGTTTAATTCTTCGTTTTTGACCGGATGTATTTATATCAGTGGTCGGCAACCTTTTTGGAGCCCGGAGCCAAATCAGCGAAAAATCCAAAAAATGGCAAATTTTCGGAGCCGCCACATATTATTTAATAAAAAAATGTACGTATGTACATATATAAATAAATTTTACTCACTCGCAGGCTGTAGAGTTGCATACAGTAAGTCGTCTACACGATATTACTTGACGTTATACAATTCAGCACTAAAAATAAATATTTTGTCTGAAAATTGTCTGAATTTTAATGTTTTTTTTAAAGCTAATACGACCTTTGAACTTGTACATTTTCGGACAACTTTAATAAATTCGGAACGTATTTAGTGTTTTTCAATTGCATCAGTGCATTAAAATTTTCGTCCCTTAGATTAGGGTACGAATTTTTCACAAATTTCATCGAAGAAAAAAATTGTTCACAATAATATTGTATGTGGAACCAAAAAGCGTCAACACAGCAGATGCAAGCTTTCTGACGTTCGAATAATCGGCTGGAAATTGGAAATGTAAATTGAAAATGTCCTCGCTGGAAATGTCGCTCCATATTACTGGATTTGTTGTTCTCTAATTGTAAATTTCATATAAAACATTGAGGTGTCCCTGTATTAACTTCTGTAAATGCAAACCGATCGCACCATATTTTATTGAAAACTCTTATTTTTTTCTGCAATTTTTCTCTTCCTCGAACTCATGTTTTGAAACAAATGTTGAAGTGTTACGTTGCAAATTGCAACACAAAAATAAGCTTCGTATTCCAGGTTTAAATAGCACAATTAAATTGTTTTTTTAACACGATTCTATCCCGAATTCACTCACTTTTCACAAATTTAAATTTAGAAAACACAATACGTGTGCAAACTGAACTGTTCCCGTTCTAACTGCAAAATATACTGAATCTCAATGGTAATATTCGAAATAAGAAACAATATTCTCACTTTTTACACATAATATAATCACTACTTTATGACTCGATTTGTCATAGTTTGGTTTTATGTTTTCTCTGGATCCATATTGAAGGAAGGTAAGTATGTAAAAAAAGCACCGTTCGCTTCATCTAATTTGATTGACGCGAGTAAATTCAGGGTCGAAAAATCTAATTTTCAATTTTTTATTTTATTTTACGAAAAGTGTTGGATTATAAACGGAGCCGCCAGTTCCCGACCACTGATTTATATAGTACATAGCAAACGTAGAACATGGAACATAGAACATACAACATATGTACATACAATGTAGGCCATGGAACATAACACGGAACCCTGCACGACATTACAGATTTTCCATTCATCTCGTCATTCAGCGTAAGCATAATATATAATTAAGTATTTATGCTATTAAGTACATACGTTGTCATTTTGATCTTTTTTATGCACATCGGGGTTGTCGGCGTGTGTAAATTTTATTGCGGAAAAAGAAGAATATATTGAAAATACATTATACGAGCTGCGGGCTGTACTGTTATTGTACAAACCAGTGCGTACTAGTGGAAGTTGGGGATTAAAATGCACGCGCGTAGTAGTACATATTATATTATCAAAGAAAAACTTCAATATACTCGTTTTAAAATACATAATATACGGTTAAAATAATAATGTTAATTTGATATGTTTTGACGTATTGAACACAAACGTGCATACATTATTCATACGTGTATGCATGTAGGAGTTGGATAGTTTTATTTTTAGAAAGAATGCCCGGCGTGTAGAACGTTCAAATTCAGCCGGTCAAAATTAATTTTGATCTCATGCAAGTTTCTACATAGTTTGGTCTTTGGTGAAAAACAAGCATGAGGTAGGAAAACTCGGACGCTTCTGCATTTGCGAACAATCGAAACGTACGCGAGGAGTTCTCCGTAACGATGCAAAACGATGAAAATTTTCCGTGCCGATGAAAAAGGGGTGTCGACGACGACGACTAAAAACTAATCCATTTTCCACGAACGACCTACCTCTCTCAGTTCATTTCAGATTTTTGAAATAGCAGCCGCTGAAGTTGTGAATGAGCGGCCCGCGGTTCAATCGATAATGTAAAACTTCTCCTCATCGCCGTCTACCAGGATTATTATGCTGAGATAAGGCGGCAACTTTTTATGCGTATTTTTAAACGGCTTAAGAAGTTCGCCCAGAATTTGACAAAGGGGATTTAAGAATTTGCGAATCCACTGATACTGACACTGAAACGTGGCCATGGGGGAGCAAAAGACGGTTGCAACTTGCGCGAAAAATATGTCTCGTATCAGTCGGGTAATCTACTAGAAAATAAGTTCAATTTAGAACACCTGATACAATGTAAACTTTCAAGCCAGTCAAGATCCGTGACCGAACGTGAATTAATTCCTTGTGCGTCATATCAATTTCGATTACACGTACCTAATAAGGAAGGTGAAAATATTTAATACAATTATAATTTATAAAATACATGTTTGCATATGTTAAATTAATTTAATATGCACGACAGTTTTGATTTGAATTTTCCGTGGCTCGGTTTTAGAGATTCGTCAAACACTGTACTGTGGTGAAATTTGCATAGAACAAAGCGAATTAAAACAAACCGAAGAAGAAGGTTCGTGCGTAAATAAAAAGGGCTTGCGACCAAGAAAAGGCAGCTCCTAGCAAACAAGGCCTTGCCCTCAAGGGCCTTTGTTTCGAGTGCCATCCTTCACGGGAAAACTCGGGTGCCGACAAGGTACAAGTCCTGGTTGTCCGCATTTATTAGAAACCCACTCGTGTGTGCTTTTAAAACCTTAAATAGCAAGACTTCCAAAAATGTGAAACAAATAAACAGTAGGCTTGATTCGTTGTCTGTCGCGGACGCGTTTTTGCATTCAAAAGTCCATGAAATATTTTATATCAATTTTTAAATATAAATATATCCATTATCAAGAATCTCAGTCTTAAGCACTGAACTGTCTCAAATAAGCTGATCACCCGGTACGATACAATTAAATATTTACTGTTTCAAATGACGATTTCTACGTAGTATTTCACGCTTTTAATAATTAATCATCTAACTTTGGAGACTAAATTTTCAGTCAAGCTTAAAGTACTCCGGGCAAGATTTTGTACAATTTCATGATTATTTTAATCTTTTAAACTCGTCGACGACTTTTGATTATGCTAAACAATAAGATCCAGCGAAGGAAGGGAGGGTGCGACAAAAATTGCTGTAAAGAAGCTGAGATACAAAACAGACTATTTTATGAACTTTTCTCTCTTTTGCTGACAACACAATAAAAAAACAAGGAATAATCTTGCCGTTTTCTCAAACTCTTTTGTCGGGACGCAATTCTTAGTATCTTATGATAAATGAGTTCACATTTCATTCGCTCATTCAAATATTTCTTTGTTTTGTTTTAAAATTCAGTTGTCGGTGAAAAATTGATAGTGCTATTTTTCTGTTTGTTTGTACATACATCAATATATGTACTTTTCAGTCTCACTGTGTGATTGATTTTTTAGATGAAAACTGCACCGCGTGTGAAATAACTAACGATGTTTCTGTGTGTACTGTGGAAATCGAATTGCTCGAGCGTGAAAAAAAAAAATCGGGAAAATCGTTACGCCCAACACGTGACTTCGCAGTCGACTCATAACATACGCGTTGTATATAATAGTAAAACCTGAAAAAAATATACATAGGTACGTACATTACTTTCGGTTTTTATGATTTGCATCTCGCGTCGCAATATCACTTACGCCGACGACGCGAATTCGGCGTATATAATGCTTTGCTGGAAAACTCGGAAAACTCGCTCGAGGCGTCGCGACGCCAGTCATAAATCACGCCATGTTTTGATGTGTAAAAATCGTCGACATCACGATGAGTCGCCGACAGTTCGCTTATTATTCGAGCAGGCACTTCCGGCACTAACGAGCGGAACACCCTGTAGTTGGCGCGCACGCCTCTTCCGGACGGCCGGGGACGCTCTCTTATCAATCTTCATTTTGTACCAAGACAACTTTATAAAATCGTTATTTTTGGATATCGCCTACCAAAGTTTACACATTTTGATTAGAGACAGACAGACAGGCATCATAATCTGTAAATTTTTACCTATCGAACATTTTGCTCAAATGAAGTTAATCCAGATTAGTGGGTACGTGTTCCCATCAATTTATTTTTAATAATCTTTGAACGAATTATAAAAAGTGCGATAAGATACGATCGAAAATGAAAATGGAAAATGTCAATTTATAAAATTGAAAAGCTTCATCTCACAATGGAAAGATATCGAACGGCGATAGCGTATATGTGAGCATTCAACAGTTTATTGTATGTATGTACATATGTACATATGTATGTACATACGTGTGTAAAGCGTGTCCATACAGTATACTCTCGGAACAATGAAATCAATTCATCAAAACATTTTAACCGAACACACATACAGAGAAGATCAAGATAGCGTCTAATGTAATCACAACACGAGCACGCTTCGGAATCAATTCATATTGTGTTTTCACTCTACTCGATCGGAAAAATCGATAACACAAGATATGTATATGTACATATAAACTATGTAATATTTTCGGTTTAAAAATAACAATTAAGGGCCCTTCGCGTGTGTGATAAAAATATTTTGAAGCTACATATGTAAATAAATAGAATGTTATATTTTTTGCTTCTCGTTTTTTTCAATTTAAGTACGTCACTCCGAATAAAATTATCACTTAATTTTTGTTTTGTTTTCAAACGTGTGTTTTTACGAGTGTCACTGACAAAGAAACGCTAGAGATAAACATGTCAAAGGTCTTGTTTTTCAAAATTAAAGCGGCAAAAGGAGAATCAAAGTCGTCCCGAGAGGGAGGAGGAGATAACAAAGGGAATCGAGCTAATAAGGAGATTCCTTCTCGCATGTCGTGTTTGTATAATCAAAGAACATACGCATTGAGGATTCAAATGCTGAAACTCAAACATGAAAGCGTTTCAGAATGTTGAAATGGGACATCACCCTCACCGTTGAGAAACGTTAGGGTAATTATTTAATTTGAGCTTACACACTCGCAACATTTGCGAGCTTTATGATATACCACATATATAATTATTATTATGTTTCAATACTTTTTTTATCGTATGACGTATCATATCAACTTCTGAAAAATCGATGCATTCAACTATTGCATGTTCGCTGTAGTGAGTGGTGTGTTGGTATTACATAATAAGTGGGTTTTACAGAGCATGCACTATTTATTGCACGTCAACGAGTTTTATTAAAGCTTTGTGCATCAAAGCAAGCACGCTTGACTCAACTTTATTTTATTGATGTGTGTTATGTTGTTGATTTGTTATTTTATCTTGATTACAATCTATTTCAAAATCTATGTTTTTAGTTAAATGATATCTGGTACATTAAATAAGTTTGTTGTAAAAAATTATAGTAAATTTAACACGAACCTCAAATTTTATTAGATTGCTAAATCATATAAAATAATAGATTTTAAAATGTTCCATATCAAAAGCTGAAGATTTTTCCCATATTTCGTGTTCAGGAAGCGATAGTGAAATGTCGGATGTCAAAGTCCCCTTTCGATGTTTGCGAAACGTTATGGGGTTGTGGGTAAAATCCTTGAAGCGCGAAACCCATGTCATTTTTCATGCAAACACCTAATGATGTTTGATTTCCTCTGTTTGACCAGAAATGCGCCGGACCCGCTTCCGGGCCGGATACCGTCGGAACCGGAACCAAAAACAATATTTTTCCTGTTAACCCTTAGCGCGCGCAAGTCTGTTTATTTTGGCCAGGGCCGGTTCCGTGTCGGCGAGCCCTTAAGTGTTGGCCCCGGATCGTTTAGATTTGTTTATGCAAAGCACTTCATAGGCTAATTTACGGCTTTTATCGGAGCCGGAAAATCGCGATTGCCGCGCGCTGCAATAAATAAAAACTAATGTCCCCATTAACGCAAGCCCCAATATGTGTACTTAGTCGAAATAAAAGCAATCAATTCGTACCGATAAGACCGTATACATGATGTCAAATTTTATTTTATTATTTTTTAAAGGTTAACAAGTTGAAACTTAAATTTTGAATTCAAACGTAATCTGTTATTAATTGGAGCCAATTTAATTGAATTACGCCATAGAAACTGTTTTGAATTTTATGTTAGAGAATTTAGATATAATAATTTGTGTTGATCGTTAGGTCGCGTGAATGCGCAAGCTTTACGGGTCGTGAAGCAGATTGCAGTTAAATGGAAATTTAACTAACAGTTTATATTATATTTTATGGGGACGTGCTCGATCGAAAAGTAGAACGCCTCTGGCGTCTGCTTTAGATGAGTTCTGATTTTGAATAATAATGAGATTGTGTTTTAATTATTTTCCATAAAATAATTAAAACTACATTGTAATATGTACAATAATGCGTTGGTATATACATACATACATATAATTTTAGTTGTATTTTGTTAATGATTAAAAACATCTATAGACACACCATAAAAATAATTTTACATAGTTTAATTTAATATTTGTAGTTATATTGTGACTTTTTTTCCTCTATAATATGTAGAATCTGCTAGCTATCTTTAGAGGTGTTGCGTATAAAAAATCAGCATTTGAAAGTGAAGTTTAATTTTCAATATGAAAGTTATTAAAATTCCATTAATAATGTTTAATTTTTAATATATATTCAAGACGGTGCTGTTTAGCCCGAGTTTGACCCTTAAGTGTTAATTTTGTTTGACTTTCCGTGCGGCCATAACTCGATAATTGTCGGCCGGAAATTACTGCCGTCGGCGACCGTTTTACAACCTCATAATAGAGCGCTTTTTTTATTGATCCCATTAAAAAATAATCGCAAAAACGTCGAAAGGGTTAACAGGTCACTGATGCCTGATTTTTCCGCACGCGAAAATCTCCTCTTGCGATAAATTTGCGCACCACTTGAAAATTTATGGAAAGCCACGAATCCGTTGTTAATTCTTAACAAGATGGCCCTTGCCGAGAATAAAATTTGGGTTAAGTTGTATAGTAAAGTATTCAAATGCGCCCCTTAATGGGGATGAAGGGCGCTACTGGGACACATTTGTATCAGCGCCAGGCGCGGGGGAGGGGGGGATCCTCGGGTAGGGGAGGGGCAGCGGATTACTGGGGTGGAATAGGAGATTATTTTATACATTATTTAAATAATGCGTCGGTAATTTGCGCGGATAAATTGGCCCAATTTCGAGGACCGTACATGGATAATGACCTTCATTTCCACATATATTTTCTTTTACAGTGTACCGATTTCGAATATTTCAATATTAAGTATGTACATACATATGTATATGAAATTAATTACTTTGAGTAAAAAAATTGTACAAAATTTAATTAGTTTCGTACTCAAGTCATGCAACCTTTTAAATTCAATATTAAGATATTTTTCATTACTACAGAAACGATGAGCGCAAAATTTTAACGCCCGTTCTCGTATGGGGACCCCAATACATTGTAATTATGAATGTTATTTTTTTTTCTTGAAAATATTTTGCAAGTCACACTTATTAAAATTTCAATGACGGTGTTACTAAAAAGAAATGTTAATTTGAGTTTGGTGTTGAGAAATTATTACTTATAAAATTTAGAATTTAATTAGACGTGTTTGAAGAATCGTAGCTGAAAATTTTTTATCCGACTCCACAGCCCCGCTTAAAATTCGCTCGAAAAGCTCCTTTAATGTCTCGGCCGTTTATTGCTTTTATGGTGTTCAAATATCCGGAAGCGTTATCTGAAACGTCATTTTATTTATTTATTTTATATAATAATAGCTAAATAAATAGCTAATTTAACTACATCTATTACATATTTCAAAACACTAAATCAAATATACATTATACACTATACTTATACTTAACTACTATTTCTCACAGAGGTGTCTCCTCACACTTTTTAAGAATGCACCTATTGTCTTAGAAGACTTGATGCACTCCGGGAGGGCATTATACATTGAAACACCCCTGTGAAAAACACCACCAGCTGTCTTTGATTTCCTTACTCTACATACAACTAGTTTGTTCTTATTTCTAGTAGAATAATTATGAATATCACTATATCTAATGATATAGTTCTTAAATTAACTTGGCAATAACTTATGATCTAACTTATAAACAAAAGACAATGTGCTTAATTTTAAACAATTTCTAATACTCATCCATCCCAATTCATCTAACATACTTCTAATACTTTTTAATATATTTTAGCATATTTTAAGATCTTTTACACTACATACATTACGTACTTGCAGATGTACGGTAAACTTATTTACAGCGACGTTGTAAAACAACAGTACTAGAGTAACTGCGCATCAACAATTTGAACGAGTCGACACACACGGGACCCATAGCAGATAGCGAGAGCGCGCATTAGCACTGGATAGGGCTCGTGACTAATGGTCATGTTTGGCCTGAGAACACCGCGAGCCCTGTAAGGGTTAGCAGGGGGAAACCTAGGTGGTCTCGGGCGCAAACAAGCGTTGGTTTATGCGGGGGCTCCTCGAATTATTTCTTTCGCGCCGACGTGAATCAGGCCGAGGAGGAGAGAGAGTGAAGGAGAGGAGGGACTTTCGGGGCCCCTCTCGCCGCATAAATCTGTAGCCTCCAGTCGGGGCCCTTTGCGGGGGCGTTGGCTGTGAATTTATGCGCCCTTTATCACGTGACCCCGGAGCCGCGCTTTATGGACCTCCTCGGAGGTAGTAAAAGGAATCAAACAAAAGCGAGGAAGACCGCTAAACACGAATGGAAATAGAGTAATAAAGTGGAGCGTGCCCGCCATACACTCTCGACATTCGCGCTCCGTTGCACGTGTGCTCTGCCTCTATGCCTGCGAGGGCTCGCCAATATTGAATTCAAGCCGGCTTTGCGTGTTTTATGTACGTGTATAGGGGACGGAGGGGGTTTATGTGTTTTTGAAGCCGGCCGCCAAGGGGTTAAATCACCACGTGTAGCTACGTGCGTACTATCCAGCATCCCCGGCCGTAACCCGCACGGCGCTTGTAAATCAGTCGACGCACGTTCGATCCCTCTTATAAGACGCTCGTTGTGAATGATGTATACCCGAAAGTCAATTTTTTCCGGATTTCTGATATTTTATTGAGCAAATGCGACGTGGTCCTTCGTGCACCGTTTTATCTACACGGTATCTCGAGCGTACGGTGACAAATTCCAACGATTGATAGATTACAATCGGTGGTTCCCAAACTGCGTCGTGAAAAGCGTTTGAAATGCGAAATTAGTTGAAAAAAATTCGGGTGTAGCCAACCCATGACTTTATCCATATATTTGAGGAATACAAAGAGTAACGAAATTAATTTTTTAAGTACGTAAGTAAATAAAACGCATACACCACCACCACACCAATCAAAATACATACATACATATCATGAAATTACTGTGTTGAGTGCGCGCGCGTATATAAAATACGATCTTCGGCATATATTCAAATAAGAAAAACTACCACTTCCGGTTGGCGGATTTTAATCAAAACCTTATCAACTCTTAAATTTTATATGATAATTATAAATATAAATTTTCGACTTGATCAATAGGGCAGTTTCTGAAATATTCTGTGGTAAACTTTTCGACAAAAAAAAAACCCTACTTCCGGTTGACTGATTTTAATGATTATTTTTTTTCGTAACTAGCAATTTTACTCAGGAGTACAACATTATAATATTGTGACGATAATACATATTTAAAAGGCCGAAAAAAAAAAAAAAAAAAAATCGTTCAAGAGTAAACTGCCATTTCCGGTAGTCAGATGTTGACCAAAATCACAGTATCTCTTAAGGCTAACGTGAAAACTATAGATATGAAATTTCGACGAAATCGCCGGTGCAGTTTCAGAAATATTCTGCGGTAAACTTTTCGACAAAAAAAAAAAAAAAACCTACTTCCGGTTGACTAATGTTAATAATTTTTTTTTTTTTTTTTTTTTAATAGCAATTTCTATGAGAATTACAATATTACAATATGGTGACGATACTACATATTTAAAAGGCCGAAAAAATAAAAAACAAAAAAATCGTTCAAGAGTAAACTGCCACTTCTGTCAGACGGATTTTGACCAAAATCACAGTATCTCTTGAGGCTAACGTGAAAACTATAGATATGAAATTTCAACTTGATCGATGGGGCAGATTCGGAAATATTTTGCGGTAAACTTTTCAACAAAAAAAAAAAAAAAAACCTACTTCCGGTTGACTAATTTTATTAATTTATTTTTTTTAAATATAAATTTCTCTCAAAATTACAACATTACAATATTGTGACGATACCACATATTTAAAAGGTCGAAAAAATAAAAACAAAAAAATCGTTCAAGAGTAAACTGCCATTTCCGGTAGTCAGAAGTTGACTAAAATCACAGTATCTCTTAAGGCTAATGTGAAAACTATAGATATGAAATTTGGAGAAAATTCCCAGTGCAGTTTCGGAAATATGATTTTTTACCGGATTTTTGAATTTTCTGCACGAAAAAAAACCCTACTTCCGGTTGACTGATGTTGACCAAATTCCTTATGGCTTTTAAACATTACGTGAAAATAATAGATATGAAATTTCAGCTTGATAGACTTGATAGTTTCGGAGAAAACACACAGACATACACACACACACACACAGTACACAGACATACAGACATTTTCCAGAAATCATGAAAACGTGATCAGGGGATGATACTTGATCCAAATCAGTCAAAATCTCGAAGTCGAATTTTCGCACGATCACAATACTTTATCCGATTAGGATAAAGTAAAAATCCAACTACAGCGGAACGCCTATCTATCCCCCATAGTCCCGGCCTAAACACATATAAGAACAGTGTTAGATAATCACGCATTCGCCGTTCCCCGATTTATCGTTTTCCCCGGTCTATCATCTAAATATTATGGTCCCGTCACATATTTGACCCCGATTGATCGTTTTGTCGAACATTTGTCACTCCGCTCGCTCGTACGTGTGAAAACTCATATACATACCTTAGCCAAAAGTCTGTTTTCTCAAAATTTCTAAACAATCTAAACAATTGCACTGTAGATTGCAATCTACAACAAAGTGGTAGAAGCAGGTAGTTGTGACTGATATTCCGAGAATAAAACGATACAAATTCCATTTTTTTTTTTGTTTACTCGAAATACGAAGCTTTTTTGTACTTTCGGTTAAAATTACCAAATAGTGCACACTAAACCCCATCACCGCAAATAAGATGTGATTTAATTCGTTGGATACTAATATATATATAGGTATATGTAGGCATAGGAAGTTTCTCCCTGGAACTATCGGAAAAATATTGCACGCTCCTACTTTCGGTCATTTTTGTGAGAGCGATCGTCGTGCAAAGTGTTGTGATTGTTCTCGCATTAGTCGTTTTTTTAGGAGCCCTTGAAAAACGATAGATCGGGGTTCCACTGTATTTAAAAATCGAATTTTCGTGGAATGCAGACGAAGAAGATCCACATCCGTATTACTTTGTTTTTTGCGATGTACTCGCGAAGGAGAGCATGCGACCAAACAAATTGCGTCCGCATATAGAGACGAAGCTTTCGGATTTAAAAATCAAGCCATTAGAATTTTTTGAAAGACAACTTGTTGTCAACAGCTTGTCGTCGATCCTTTTACATTACACCAGCATTAATGACAAATCTCTCCAAGCCTCGTACCTGATTAGTTTGAGAATCACACAAGCTTTTGAGCTGCACCAGCAAGTCTTTAGTGCTCCCAGCAATAAAATACACGGTTAGAGTTATATTTGGTGATAAGAGCAAGAAAGAAGTCGAAACGATTTCGCTTTCAAATGACACGGTTGGCAATTTTTCTCATTGCAACTGGACGAGTCCACAGCAAGGTTTATCCCAGCTGCTGGTTTTGGTTAATTATAAAATATTTAAAAATAAATAGAATTCTTGATTTAAGTGAAAAAAAGTATTAAAAAAATAATGGTAAATACCCTCTCCCCCACATGTCCATTAATGCTAGATGGGTCGCGAAAGGTTGTGGTTCTAAAAAATGGGTCATGGTGCTAGAAGCACTGGATTACATAATTATGAGCGAAAAGCATTATCACACGGAGATGGGATTTATTGTTAAGCATTTTTGAGCTTGTAATACATAATATTTATAAAGAAATTAATGAAATATTTATAATGTCGGTTACTATGTAGCTATGTATGTACATACATATGTAATAACCTGCGCTTTTCTCACATTGAAAATTTTCACTCGTAAAACCGAGTATAGGGTAATAAAAGTGTAAGCAGTGTTATAAAATCACTCGAGAAAATTTTATGAAATAGCTTTGTTTGCTCAGTTCGAGACACATTTTAGTGCACTTCTTCGGGTGCTCGCGGCACGTCTGAATTGCCATTGCTTTTATATTATTTTGTTATACAATACATAGGTAGCGGGGCGACGATACGTGACCTACGTGGAATCTGTGGTACAGAAACGTGGGAAATCAATGGGAAATTCCCGAGTTGCCTTCGCATACCGTTAAGGTAGAAAAAGCGAGGATATTAACTCGTGATCCGATAAGCTGCACCCAAATGAGCTTCGTGCTAAATGGAGAGCGAAGAGGGTTGATCTCCGGCGATTGGAAAAAATCTCCATCAACGCTCAAAGAATCTCGTCCAATCCTCAATGAAAAGAACGAACGAACGTACGTAGATTCCGTTTTGGCGTAGTTATCTCCTTTTTATATTAAAAAAATAAATGTCCATCAGTTCGCGCCTCCCTAGGCGAGTAAAGAGGTGTGACTTTCAATTTGATCGCGAAAGGCAGATTTTCAATTTAAAAAATACAGTTTTATATTCAGTTGTATATTTACTGATGTATTCGAATTTTTTGTTTTGGCATTTCCTTAGAAGCTAGACATGTGTGAAATTCACGCACTGTATCACTCCCTTTGCCCCCATAGTTTTTCTTTATGTATTAAATCTAATTCCGAATTTGGTCACGTGCTCGCACATTTTTCATCGAGGAAAAAATGCTGCGAGAATTGAACTCGAGAAGTGTCTCTATAGCTCTCCTCGGCAACGTTGATTAATAACTACTAAATGCGGCCCAATCTATCACAGCTTCAGTAATAATTTTTCTTGTGTTCGCATTATTCCGTTTATCTGGTATTCTGCGTCCAGCTTTATCGCCTGGAAAAAAAATACAAAGTCCTCACTGATTGTTTTTCAACATATATGAACTCACAAATCAGCATGAGCATAATATATGTTATATATTATTTTAACGCTTTTTCCTTTCCGGAAAGAAGAGGCTAGCTCACTTTTTTATCACGTATTTTCACTTGACACAATACTCCACTATGACAAATAGACCTCTCCTCCCAAGCATTATACAGTGGAGTCAAAAGGAATTACCTCACTTTCCCACCATTAGTGTGTTTTATATTTATATACATACAAACATACACGCGTACATAAAAAGGTGTATATATGTATGTATTTTTTTTTCACGACATTAAGAATAATCCTGAATTACTTTTTCGTATAAGCAGGAAATAAGACGGATAATCCGGGCGGCAAAAGCTCGTCTTGCGCCTGCCTAGCATTGAGAAAAAGAAAGATTATCTATATTTTCGGTGCTTTTTTAACGTCTCAACACGCGAAAAGGACTGTTTGTCATTCTTAAAAGGGTGCCAAAAGAGAAATTTCACTCTGTGCATACAAGTGAATATGACAAAGGGAGCTTTCATCAAGTCACGATATGGTGACAGCAGACCAACGCGCATTTGAAGATTCTATTTTGTCGAACATGTAAAATATGCATTATAATTCGGCCGTTTCACACAAGCCCAGTACGCATACTGAGTTTATTAAACTATTAAAGGACGCGTGCAATTTTTACTGCGGAATTTAGCGGTCATAGATTAATTTTAATATGTTTTCAGCAGGATAGACGTTTATTTTGTAGCAAACAACGAATACATTACATTTCGCATGCGTGAAAAACATAAAAGTGAATGTACCTACATACAATATACATATGTACATATATAGTAAGCATAAGCAAAGGTATTAATAAAGGTATTAAAGGTAGTAATTTAGTCGAAAACTTTTTCACAAAATCTATTAAGCGTAAAATATGGATACGTTCCATTTTATTCACTGTTAAAGAATGACACGATAGAATCGTGTATATTAATTTATTTATTTTTATATGTACATATGTTTCATTCTATTATGTATAGCAGCGCAGGCAGGAAGCATGCGGCATACAAACTAACAAACACGCAAACAAACCTTTGGAATTATTACAATAGATATAGACTTTGTGTCACACATCATCATCATCATTTTCAGCCGTTCACCATCCACTGCTGCATGAGGCCTCTCCAATCTTCTTCCATTCCTGTCTATCTTGAGCAATCTGCATCCACTTGACTCCACACATTCTTCTCAATTCATCAGCCCGTCTTCCACTTGGTCTAACATGACGGACAACAGTCTTTGACCCATTGGAGTTTTGCGTTCCACTTGGTCTTATAAGTACCGTGCGCTAACCGATTGCGCCACTGGGGACGATATTCCACTTGGTCTACCTTGCTTTCTTTCACATCCTCTCGGATACCATTCCAGTATTGCTCGCGTCCATCTGCCATCTATTCTTCTCGCTATGTGTCCAGCCCATTGTCACTTCAACTTTTTCACACGTACTGTTATATCTGCCACTTTGGTCATACTTCTAACCCATGTATCTCTTATTGTTATACCAAGCATACATCTTTTTGTGCTTCTCTGTGTGCACTGAATCTTTCGTAGCATTCTTGAATTTAGCGTCCAAGTTTCACATCCATACGTCATAACTGGCAGTACTAATTGGTCGTTTGCCTTCTTTTTTAAGCATAGCGGAATTTTGGATTTAAAAACTATGTTCATTCTTCCACAAGCATTTTTTTCTTTACATCCAGTCATATCCACCAACTGCCCTAGGTATAGATAACTATCAACTATCTCGACAATATGATTACAATGTGACGACGCTTTGCGTGCAAAATTCATTAAACATAATTTTAGTTTTATTAAAATTAATTTTTAAGCCTACTTTCATACTTTCGTTGCTTAATTCTGTTAATCTATTTTGTAAATCTACTGAGTTACATGCAACTATAACTATGACGTCAGCGAATCTTAGATGGCTCAAATGTCTTCCGTTAATCTTGATCCCTGTTTTGTGCCATTCCATGCATTAAAATTCAAGCGTAAAAAGATCATTGTATATATTTTATTATTTTTACATGGATCGTAGATTATGCAAAGTAATCACACAATTCTACATGTAAAATGTGGGGAATTATTTTTTTTTTTCAGTAAAATATTGCGGAAGTGGAACGGCGCCGATTCGCCGCAGTATGGAAATTAGCCCTTATTAGGTGTAGCGTGCGCCCTTATACCACTACCCCTGGAACTACCGGTCAGGGTTGGCACGCATATTTATGCGGGTAGGTAGCCCTTGCAGCGCATAAACGTGATTTATGGTGTGAACCGGAGGCTGCGGCGCATTTAACATATATCGGCCATCTGCCCACTTCCGAAATCATTTTCGCCCACTTTGGACCCTTTCACTTTGCGTCGCCAACCCTTAAAAGCGGCGATGTCGTCCCGCAAATTATTTATCACGACGGACATACGAGTATTCCGCTAAGGCGCCTGCTCACCGCTGCGAACAGGTAGGAAAATAGATAGAAAAATCTCAAGGGTGGTATGGTGGGGAGTTGTATCGCATAGCCGCGATTTATTCAGTTAAACCAAACAGAATGCGCGATAGCTGAAACGACCGCAAAGTTAGCTTTAACTTTAGTTTGCCTTGAAACGGGCGTAGGGAGTGGCGGGGGCGATTATATACGTCCATTATATATTTGTTAGTTGTTATAATAGATATTAAAAAAAAAAATTGATTATTAATAGAATTGAAACAAATTCGCAATAAATAATGTTAGATGCGCGTGTGTGGCATTAATGCACGAATAGCTCTCTATACTAGCGTTTACGCTAGTATAGAGAGCTATTGCGCGTTCTGTTTAGCTTAACTGAATACGCGCCTACACCAAGAAGGATTTTCGCCGGTGAAACCGGCGCTCGCGCAGGCCGGTAGACTTGCGAAATTCGCTAGGTTTTCATACACGAATTGGCAGCGGTGTGCGGGTGCCTTTAGCGCCGCGCCGGTAACGAATTCGACGGCAAAGTTGCGGAGTCGTTAACAATCCACCTTTGTATATTAATAAGGCATCTCTGCGGGGTGTGCAACAATATAAACGTCGCTTGTAATAATAATATGGGCGAAGTAAGTCATTATGTCGGAGTTAAGGATGGGAGGTTCGGTGGGTGGGTGTGAAATATGTGAGGTGGGTAGAGACCGACTCGTTCGCGCCGCAAATTCAAACGAAGGCGCTGAAAGGGTGAGCGTTTCAAATTGGCCGAAAAGTACGTTTTAATTAATTCAATTTGCTCTATATTAAATGTATCAAAGATTAATTTCGTCGACATTTAGCGCCAGCGATAATTTAATAATTATCGCGTTCAAGTTCGACGTCTCTCGTACCGCATTCAATTAGGTACATATATATGTATCTATGTATACCAGTGGTCGGGAACCTTTTTCGAGCTAAGAGGCAAATTAGGGAAAATCTTGCACAATTGTTTATGTTTGGGAGCCGCAACATATTATTTTCAGATTATATGTATGTAATACAACGAAGAATGAAACTGGGATGGAGCGCTTTTGGAAGAATGAACATAGTTTTTAAATTCAACATCCCGCCATGCTTAAAAAATAAGGCATACGACCAATGCGTACTGCCAGTTATGACGTATGGATGTGAAACGTGGATGCTAAATTCAAGAATGTTACATAAGATCCAGTGCACACAGAGAAACATAGAAAGACGTATTCTTGGTATAACAAGAAGATATCATAAGAGGAATACATGGATAAGAAGTTTGACCAAAGTGGCAGATATAGCAGAGCGTGTGAAAAAGTTGAAGTAGCAAAGGGCTGGACGACACATAGCGAGAAGAATGCATGGCATATGGACGCGAGAAATACTGGAATGCAGATGCAGATTGCTCAATACAGACAGGAATGGAAAGGCCTTCACCCAGCAGTGGATGGTGAACGGCTGAAAATGATGATGATGATATTCAAAATTAAATTAAATGTTGCTCATTTATGAAACGGATAGCTGTAAGAAAAAAGTTATCTTCATGATATTTCTTAATGTCTCACAGTTTATTACTAAAAAGTATTATAAAGTTTAATCTGAAAAAATGATTTAAAGCTTTTTATAGCCATGAAGTTATGGAAATAGAATTAATTTTGATTTTGTGTAAATTGTGTGTCAACGTTGTGTTTCACGTAAAACTTTGGATGACAGCGAGAGCCGCAAGTTTTCACACAAAGAGCCGCATGCGGCTCCGGAGCCTCCGGTTGCCGACCTATATTCTATACATAGAATATCGTTATATTATAAAACATTGTAAATAAGTATGATAAAACATTGCCGAATTAACAAGTTATAACGTGAACAAGTTTAGTTAATTGTTTAATCACACATACATATGTACATACATTCACGTAGGCATGAAAGCTTCAAATTTATTATTATTTTATATCTTCAATTGTATTCAACGTCTATTTTGAATAGTATTTTATCACATTATCGATGGAAGTCGTGCAGACGTAATGAAAACGTGAACGCTTTCGATATCGAATGTATGGTGCACTCAGTATAATGAAAACTACGGATATGGATAAAGTATTACATATATGTACATATATGTAGGTCACACAAAGCACATTGCAGTCATTTGATACTGAATTCGGAAATATTCGTGAAAGCCTTCTTTCCGTTAATGCCATGCTTTTGTCATAGATACCGTTTCTATCGAAGAGAATTTACTTGAATAGGGATGTGTGTATAATCATTAGAGTGCATGCGACTTACAACGACGTCATTTCAATACACACAGAGTCGACTTTCATCGACGACGATACCTTAAAGTTGAATGTGGAACGTTGCGAAAGAATCGAGTAATACATCTTCTATACAAAACTGATGTTGATGGACTTGAAAGTAATCGAAAAGCGTGTTGAGGCGCGCACGCGGAAAAAGGCGTCGATTTTCACGTCACGATTTAGCAATTCGCATCGTGTCGAGTTTTTCACAATGAGACCTACTATACCAACACACAGTTATTGCATGGTATCTTCTATTTGTATATCGATGATGTCCTCGGAAGCCGCGCTATTATGACTTTTATAATAATAATGTTTGTATATTGAACGATTTAATTTAATGTTGAAATACAATCAATTCAAAAAGTTTTGGTTTTGATGAAATGATAAATTTCATTTTTAATGGGCATAATTGTTTGTTTTTTTTGGGTCTACCTATTGCGTGATTCAATTTTAAGGGACTTTGATGGTATGTATGTATGTATTGTGATTTGTACATTTTAATGCATTTCTTTGATTCATTGCCTAAAAAAAATGAGTATTAAGTGTTTGATTGATTCATAGTTTGTTCCTTTTTAGCTAAAATTTTTCGTTTGAAAGCAAGCGTGTAAACTCTCGATTAACCCATTATATATAGCGTGACCGTACGCCTACTACGCTCGACCCAAATTGATATTTTGTCATTTTTCCAACTAAGCCCTTTTAAATATCCACCCACGCACACACAAAAGCGGAGCAATGAGGAATGGCTATAACATCAAATTTGATAGAAATGCTTTTTTTTTTATCTTTGTAACGTTATCGTTTTTTGTGAAAAATCTTCTCGTTCGAGAACGTATTAGTTTTTGGTCGTTTTAGCGGTTGAAGGTCGAATTGATCGGGTCACTGGTAGCCGATCCATCTCGCCAAATAACGGACCATCACGTGACGGATGGTGATGACGATGGATCCTCCGTGACGTATGGATGGTCAGTGGATGGGAAACTGATGATTGATTCGAGGGCAATAGCTACAGAAGCCTTATCGGCGGCGAACACTCTCGTCAAACTTTTTTCGTGTTTATTTTCACATTGGCCACGAGGAGAGACACCCGATTTGAAAATATCACAGAATTGATAAGATGGGTAGGCGGAATATATTAATAAATTACTTTGGGGAATTTTTCAGTCGGTTAGGAGGAGGTGGGCCACCGGAAAAATCTGATTGATGTCGTCGTTTGATCTACGATCGCGGCGCCCTGGGGCGGTGACTCGAGCCACGTGAACCAAATTGATGGATGAATAATAGGCCGCCATACAAATGCCTCTAATTTGTTAGCGAATTATTAGTTGCTCCAATCGGTGAGCAAAGATCATCACTGATAGCATCCGATCAATCATCGTCATTAATATAATAGTAATCACAAAATTTTCAGAGTAAGGAAGAACAAAGTTTATTAAATAAAAATACAGATGTGAATGTGAAAGAATTTTGTATACAAATGTGGTTTTAAACGCTCACTATTCTCATGCCGCCACTTCACATTCGCGCGAATGTTCGTCAACCGTTGGTCTTAGGTGGTGACACGCGTGGCCAGAGCGCTGCTATCGTATCGCTGATCGCGCCACTCTAGTATCAAACAAACGCACAGACAAAACTGTGCGTTTGGGTGCTCATACAGTACGTTGGCTTTAACCTTTAACGCGAAAATGTTCGAGTGACATACCCACATGTGGACGCTCGGTACTGCTCGTCAGCGCTCGCCCAATGTGAAGTGGTGGCATCACTGCTACCTGACGTCTAGCCGAGGAGTTGGGGTACCCGCTGACCGCTGGCCGTCACTGGTTTTCGTGTCGTGCCTCGCTTCAATGAAACGTTTTAGTAAATTGAGGGGCGGTGCGGGGCGCACAGGAGACGCTTAAATTTTCGGGGCGGATCTCTCTCTCGCACGGACGCGAAAGAGCAAGAGAGAGGGCAATAGCCTACCTCCAAACTGAAGGAGTGGGGGTATGCGTTACAGCTTATCGCTCGCTCCGTTTGTATGGAACGTTGGATGAACCGTTTTTGCTCTACTGAGCGAAAATAAGTTTTACTTCAAAAATTTAAACGGTCATGTATTGAATGGAAAAATATTTTCAATAGTAGATATTTGTAGACTGTATAGATTTACAATGTTAAACTAATCAACGTTTCCACCCTCGATTGGTTTCGAGTGAAACGAAATACGTATATGTATATGTACATGTAAAATTACAAGAAATCGTACGCTGACCAAGTGGAAAACGACGTCGCGATAAGTGTGTCAAGAATTGGAAAAACTGCAAAAGAAAACAGCAAAAAGAAACGATTTCAAAGGAGCTCTTTAAATTAAGCTTCATCTGCAGGCTCTATGGCTGAGGACTTTTTACTCGAAACAAAGGCCTTAAAGTTTCCTTGGCGGCGGTGAAACCTTTTGTGAGCCCCGGTGTTTGTAAAGATTATTAATGATCGCCTTCATTATATTAGCCAGTCCATGTATAATCTTACGTACAGGCTGCTTAAAAAGTATCGTCTATTATTTTTTGTCACACACACACACACACACACACACACACACAAACACGTCTGTATTGCATAACAATATCACAAAGCTTCGTTTTGATATTATTGAAAACAATTCCATAAAGTAAAAAAGTTACAGTGTTTTGCAACTAAATTTTGTAAATTTTATTTCCTTCGAATCAGAAAATATTCAGAATTTACGACGTTTTTCAATGCGCACTACCTTCACACGGCGCCGTGATTTATCGAGGTTGTTACGGTGACCTGTCAATTTTTCACGCTTTGATGTTAATTAATAACACTCTTGAATATTTTTCAGTGCTCTCTTTAACAAAATTTAATGCTCACGATATAATATATCTACTTAGTATATGATATGTATATTTTTGAATAAAAACATCGTAAAACAATACTTTTCCTTCTTTCAAGTCAAGAAATTTTGTGACGAGTGAATAATATTATGTACCTATAATAAAAAAAATGTGTTTCGACACTCATAGGGTTAAAATGTCAAATTTAGGCGTGACGTTCGCAATAATGTAAGCGTCTCTTCGCGTTGGGTTGAAGCGTCTCGAGTGTCATCGTAAATTGTTCCAAACAACGACATCATCTAGAAAGCACGTTTATGTATGAGTGTACATACACACACACATACATGAGTAAATATGTAAACTGTGAGTGTGTATACAGTGTAAGTTAATATACAGTGTACTGTATGATGTAGAGTAGAAGGTGATAGACGCGCACTTTGTTACATCATTTAAAGGGCAATACGCTATGCGACGTGATACCGATAGCTCGTAGCTCGTTCAAATTTAATAAGCTGCCAACGTATCATACACCTTATGACACTGTCTGTATGTAGAAGTGCCGTGGATATATGGCGTTTTATCAATTTATTTACAGATTGCTTGTAAGAGTTGATAGTTGATAGCGTAATGAGTTTTTGAAAAGAAATACTTCAAACTTACACAAATTGAGAACTCGTCCAATTTCATTAAGATTGATTGGTTTCAAGTACGTAAACAAGACTAGTCGAGTTATAAATTTTTCGAGTTGAAATTAATTTGATTAATTTGTAATTACGTGGAATGCTGTTATGTCGTGCGTTATATATTGTTCTATCGCACCGTTCAATTTGCGCTACAGTTAACTTCAAAATAAAATTAGCCGAAAATGTGATTGGGCCATTTTCAAAGATACGTTGTCGCATATTGCATTTCCTTTGTTGTACAAACAGCGTTGCAATGTACAAAAAGTAATTCGATTGTGATAAAATGTACGCGTAGCGTCGCTAATTGTACTTCCAATTGAACGTAGTAACGTAATTTTGCACAAAGAGTAGTTTCGCAGTGTCCAAGCGTTGACGTATCGATCGATTTTTTTCCCGTATGTATTATTATTTGGTCTATTTGATATCCGATTGCGATGAAAATACAAAAGAAAATGATTGATCGATCGAGAAACCTCGCCTTTTAATTTCGAACTTATAAAAGCTCGCTTCGGCGCTCGAAAGAAAGTTGCGGTAAAATCAAAAGTTTACGTTTTGTGTGAGGAAGTTGATTGTATTGTATTGAATTTGGGCTTCAAATTTATAAAGTATAATAAAACTTCCGTTGGGATGACATTAATGAAAAAAAACATTCGAAACATATATGTAGTATTTACTTTATACTTACATATGTATGTATTACAGTGCAAATGTGTACCTATGTACATACATACATATATGTACATATATGTATAATGTAGAAAAGTATAAAATTGTCTATACTGGGTATATGAATAATGTAAAAATACATAACAACTAAAGCTAGCAATAATAAATAAATAAATAAACATATGTATATATGTAGATAAATTTAATGTTTCGTTATCATTCTATGGTATGCGTTGTCATTCGCGCGTGGTAAAAAGTAAGCAGTCGAGGCTAATAAAACAAATGTTTGATTTTCACCTAATAGCTGTTGACGAATTCGTTTTATGGCCTATGAAAAAAGTAACTCCTTCCCTTCTTGTAATAGGGTTGTGAGGGGTGGGGGTGGAAATGAAATATGTGTAGAGCGAATAGTTTTTCGCGACACGTTCGATAAACGCGATAAACTAGACAAAGCCTCCTTTGTGCTCGAATCAAACACGAAATTGTATATTTTATCGTCGCACGATAAAATAACTCACACTGTACGTACGTACATATGTATGTTTGTATGTGAAAAACACAAAGTCTAGCCATAAAGTGTCGCACGAAAACGCACATAAAAGCCTGAAAAATGTGCCAATGATATTTTCTATACGACTACACGCCGATACTGATCTTTATGGGTTCGGGGATTTTTCGAAATCAATAGCCCGCAACGCGCCTTTTATTGGCAACCACCCCATAACATCCACCCCCTTGCGACCCTCAAAACCATTCACCGTTGTGAATTTTGATAATCGTAAATAATGGGATTAATCGTTAATCGCTTGTCCAGATTTTATAGCCATTCTTTCGACGTAAATTGAAAATTCATGTGTTAATCGTGCATGCATATAAGTTATCACCTTTTAACATTAAGATGCACCATTAAGCAATTTTTTTCATACTTGTAGATTTATTTGAAGCTTTTTTTTATGAATATAATTTTTTTTAAATATTATATGTACAGTATACTGATGAAATGAAAATATTGATTTTGTTATAATAAAAATTTTGAAACAATACCATCAATAATTGCAGTATAACTTTGTATAAATTTTGATCTTAAAATATATTATAATAAATAGAACGGCTTTAAATTCAAAATGGCAAATAAAAAGACTGAGTAAAAAAAAATAGCTTTTAGAATAAATTTTAACTCGAAAAAACTTAGTATATAATAATTTTTTACCTGAATATAAAAAGATTTTATATAATGCAATTATCCTTTTATATTCAGGTGCTATTTTCAAAGAAGCCTTTTTTAATTTAATTTTTCTTTGTATGACTATATAATTCATCATCATCATTCATCATTTTCAGTCGTTCACCATCCACTGCTGGATGAAGGCCTCTCCAATCCTCTTTCATTCCTGTCTGTCTTGAGCAATCTGCACCCACTTGACTCCACACATTCTTCTCAATTCACCAGCCAACCGTCCACTTGGTCTACCTTGCTTTCTTTCACATCCTCTCGAATGTCATTCCAGTATTTCTCGCGTCCATCTGCCGTCTATTCTGCTCGCTATGTGTCCAACCCATTGGCGTTTCAACTTTTTCACACGTTCCGCTACATCTGCCATTTTGGTCATGCTTCTTACCCATGTTTTCCTCTATATACCTATGTATGTATATTATACACTCGATTCTCTTTTTGCACAGGGGATACGTTTCAGGGACTACTGTGCAAAGAAAAAACCGTGTACAAAAAAAGATATGTATACATCGACAAAAAAAATCAAATTTATTTTTTATTTATACATAAAATGATGTATAATGAGGTAATGATAATTTACATGGTTTTAGATTTAAATTTAATTTAATATAAAAAAAATATATTCATTCAGTGTCTCTACTTTGACAATAAACCCGTTTACTGGTGTTTTCCTTTTTTTTTTTTTGTAACCGTGTTAAAACAAAAAAATCAGTATAAAAAAATAATTGGTCCGTTTTCTTGGACCGTATTATTTCAAAACCGTGCAAAAAGAGAATCGGGTGTATAATTATATTACATAATTTAAAAAGTGTTGCTTTTAAAAATATAAACGGCCAATTAGTAGAAAAATTACAATTTTCCATTTTTAACACCATCGTTGAATGGATGTTTTTAAAGTACATATGTAGTTGTACTCGTCTACGGTAGTTAAAATTCTACTAAAATATCAAAAAAAACCATAAAATATAAAAATATAAATATAAGCGAAAATGTACGGTTGAGGCTAATTTAGAACGGTGTGAAAATGTACACGTGCGAAAAAGAAAACTCTTTCCTCTCTGCCAGGAAAAAAAACGGGAAAAGCGGTCGGTGTAGTAATCGGCGCTCACTCTACATTTGGAGTTGAATATCTTCCGGTAGGGCGCTTCCCATATCGAAAGCAAACAGGGGTGTATTCATCCGGCTTCTATCCGGATCAATCGACGGCCGCTCCGTATCCGATCCGAAGATGGAAGCGGGCCGACAGATAAAACAATACGTGTCCCGGTGAGTGGCAGCTCGCTAATGCTTACTACCCCTCACACACCCTCTCGCCCTCTATCACCCCTTCATGTGAGCTTTTTTGAGCTTTCAAACACGTCGATCAAGCAAAATTCGGAGACGCCCTGTTTGCTAAGACGCCGCTCCGATGTACAGATGAAAATACAGCGCGCGTATTCCGCATTTTTTCCGGAAAAAGTACAGGGTGGTACAGGGTGCTTTTTCCAACCGTTCCGCGTCTGAAATGGAAGTTATGACGTATGGATGTGAAACGTGGATGCTAAATTCAAGAATTTTACGCAAGATCCAGTGCACACAGAGAAGCATGACAAGATGTATGCTCGGTATAACAAAATGAGATCGTAAGAGGAATAGATGGGTAAGAAGTATGATCAAAGTGGCAGATATAGCGGAACGTGTGAAAAAGTTGAAGTGGACAGATATATACATATGTACAATGGATAGATGATGGATGCGAGAAATACTAGAACGGTATTCGAGAGGATGTGAAAGAAAGCAAGGTGGACCGAGTGGACGATGGGCTGGTGAATTGAGAAGAATGTGTGGAGTCAACTGGATGCAGATTGCTCAAGACAGACAGGGATGGAAGAGGATTGGAGAGGTCTTCACCCAGCAGTGGGGTGTTGAACGGCTGAAAATGATGATGAAAGTATAATATTTATTAATAAAGAAGTTAAGAAAGGAATATAAAATTAAATAAATAATATACAATTGTTGTTTTATTGATAAAAATTATATTTTTGGCAAAACAGATATAGATTTGAATAGTAAAAAATTCTGCAGTATTATGTTTTGTGTAGTTAATAAAATAAAAATGATTTTAATTAAAATTTATCAACACACAAATTCAAATTTTTTTTGTAAGCACTGAAATTAAAATTAAACCCGAGTGTACCATACGTACATATGTATGTACGTTGTTTATGTTTACGAAAACACGTAAGGTCGTGTAAATATGTTTTTAAAAGTGAACTAAAATTAATATTAAAAAAATAGCGTTTGCTCTGTGCTAAGAGTAAAGGACGACAAATAAAAAACAATTTAAATGTTTATGTATACGCAAGTTTAAAATGTAGTAATTCAATTTTTTCTTTCGTGTAAAAGCTTTTGCGTATTTTTCAGCGGAAAATATTAATTTTCTATCGGTTTTCGCCTAAGGCTTGAGGTGAAGGCTTTCGAGGAAAACCTGAATATTGCAGCAGATGTGTTTGACTTTAAAAAATGATTTCCGGCGTACATTATCCCCCAAAGTGAAGTGGCACTTTTTTGCACATCGGTTTTGATAAATCGTTGCATTTATAAAAGTCTACGCCGCAAATCGCATAAATAAATACGAACATAAATTTAGAAAAAGATTCATAAGTCAAGGCGAAAGTTTTCTTTATGTAATATGAATTGCATTAATATATAAAATAATTTAACGTCTATCCTATATCGATTATATAGTGCATACATATTGAAGTATGATTTGCAAGTTAAGCTAATATTAAAACAATCTAAATAAACGAAATTATTTACTTTACATTTTTTTATAAGATGCTTTTTGTATTGAATTTTTTTTTTTTGTTGTTTTTTTAAATCGCTCCATCAGCAGAAAGCGTGTGTTTTTATTGGCTTTTAATCGAAAACTCTCTTTAGCTATCGATAGTGGAGATTGATCTCTTTGTGACGCAGCCGCCTTTTCAGGGCTGGCGATATTTTTACTGACTTCATCGAAATATGATCTTTTACGACTTTATTTATCGCGTCGTATGTCCCGTTCGGATAGTGATCGCGATCAAACCTGTAATAGACTCATAAAAATGAGTATAACTCGAAAATCTCGCGAATGTCGTAAAATCGGAACTGTGTCGTCGAAATTATTATAATGTTAAATTTCGACTTTATGCGCGTTTTCCAATGTACCGGATCGTTACATTTACGAGCACTTTGTAAAGCTCGCTGCTCTAAAGTATAAAATTCTAAAATGAACCAGCTCCAACATGCGAAATCGCGCCACCCCTTTCATATTTCCTGTCCGATATTGTAGAACAGTGGTCGGGAACCGGCGGCTCCGGAGCCGCATGCGGCTCTTTGTATGAAAACCTGCGGCTCTCGCTGTCATCCAACGTTTTGCGTGAAATACAAAATGTTGACACACAGTTTACACAAGAACAAAATGAATTCCATTTCCAAAACATCGTGGCTATAAAATGCCTTAAGATCGTTTTTCAGATTAAACTTTATAATAATTTTTAGTAATTAACAGTCGAACGTTAAGAAATATCACGAGGACAACTTATTTCTTATTATTATTAATGATTAATGTGTAACATTTAATTTAATTTTGAATATATAATTAGAAAATAATATGTTGCGGCTCCCAAACCTACCAATTATGCAAGGTTTTCCCTAATTTGGCTCTTAGCACGAAAAAGGTTCCCGACCACTGCTGTAGAATCTGCAGTGATAGTCTGTGTTTTGCATCCAATATTATTATTTATTGATTTGGGATACATTACTTTGTTCCGTATTAAAATATCTGAGAATGTGCACTTTGTATAAATAGCCTATTTGTATTTGTAATAAAAACGTTAGATAGGGAGGCTTAGGTTTTGGTTTTTCGGTTTCGACTTTCTGGCTAATGATCGGCTAATGCGAACCGGCCGCGCCCTTCGTCCAAAGTGATTCCAGATTAACGACATCGGACCAGGGCCGGTTTCGAGATTAACTGTCACGCCAAAGCCTCCTTACTATCGGAAGAACGGGAAAGGGTAGGGATGCTATCACACCCCCTCTAATGGTTATTGAGTCGTAAAAAGAGCGAACCTGACCGAAGAGGGTGCAAGTTAACGCGCATACGTTTTGATTTCGTTCTCGGTTTCCAGGCAGATTTTAAATTAATTGTCGGATCGAAAAGTGTCCCCCAGCCTGCTTTTCTCCTTCCCGAATAATCTAATTCCGTGTAATGACGAAAAACGCACAGCTTTTTTCTATAAGCGTACACATACGTATACATATATGCGACATTTGAATTACAAATTGGACATAAATTCACATTTTTGTTGAAAAAATATATGCTAGGCGGTTGGGGGAAGAATTTGAATTTAAATTTTATGCTTTCGTAAACTTTTGAAGGGGTGAAAAATGGGCGTTTTTCGCCTATTCGACGTTGCTAGTTCATCATAAAAACGGCCGACCGCAAGCACCGATTTGCGCATCACTGATTCGACTCGAAAGGAACTAATGGTTGAGAAAATTGCAATATTGAAAAATATCGTACTGGAATAGCACAAAAGAAGCGGGATCGTCTTATCGATTTTGAAATATCGTGCACTTGTATTTATGTACACAACAGTATAATTTTCGATTTTTTGTGCTACATGCTGATTACACTGAGCAATAAAAAATCACGTTTTTAAAAACCCAGAGCGGAGATTATTAAATATTTATTAAGTTTGACCCACTAAATTCGAATCCAATAATGATTTTTGTTAAAATTCTCTCGTTTATGAGATGTTTGCGATTTAAAAAATGTAAAAAAATATCCATTTTTTTGGCTTTTTCAGTCAATAACTCAAAATATAGTATTGCTGTGCTCAAAGTGAGTATTGAAATCAATAGTCGGATATTTTTCCTATTGATTGTGATTTTTTATTGCTTTTAAATACTTCTTGCTTTTAATTGCTTTTAATACTTCTATAGCAAATTTAGCCAGTTTTTAGCCAGACTGCATAACCCAAAAAAAGGATATTTTTTACATTTTTTAAATCGCGAATATATAATAAACGAGAGCATATCAACAAAAATCATTATCGGATTCGAATTCAGTTGGTCAAACTTAGTAAATATTGACCAATCTCCGCTCTGGGCTTTCGTAGCTATTTTATTATTTTCAAAAATCACATTATGAGCTGGAAATAAATTCATGTAATTTTTTTCTGGTTTGATGCTTATTATAAAAAATAAAAATTAATATCACCCCATATACATTTTCACGGGACATTTTCATTTTAAGATGTCAAACAAATTATGAAAATGAGCGCTTTGTATCCACACCATAAATATAAAACAATGAAGCGTAATGTGATAAAAAACATAGTAAAGAAAGGCCTCGTTTTCATCGCCGTCATTTTTGCATCATTTCGAACGGAAGAGCTCGTTGAAAATTCGTGGGTCACAAAGATACTCCATTTAATAAGAATACTTTCTACGCTATTTTTCAGCGGATTTTACATAATATTTTAGAATAACTTTCTCTCGACCCTGTTATATTATAATATATCAGTTTTTATAATACACGAAAAAATCACGTTAACACGTTCCGGTCATTCCTAAAAAAAAATAACTGAAAAATTTTGATTACTAAAACGTTATTTTAGGTCCTAACGTGTCACAAAATGAGGGTATTTCAGGGAGAGGCTTACCCAAAAATCAACACATTAGGGATGGCAGCGACCGGATATATCAGAGGCTGATATTAGCGCCGCGTGTGCGTGAATAAACGTCCTCTTCTCCCCCACCAACCCCCCCGAAACAACTACCACCCCCACGGTCGTACAATTTAATCTCCATAAAAGAGCTATTCCGCAGATAATTCCGCTAACGCGTCCGGCCCTGAAAAACCCAGCCTCGGCTCTTTTGAAGGGGCCATCCCTAGTTTTTTCAACAAACAGAAAAAATATTATGGAAAAAAATGAAGGTGTTCGACAATATCGAAATCAATATGGCATGTTCGTGAAACGGTTAAATTTATACAAATAAATATTCGACAGTTGGTTTTTTGCTTTTTTGATGGAAAATTTTAGTTTACTGTTGAGCCCAGTGTCTCATATCCGATATGTGTGACGTAAATAATGAACTTGTACAAAAAATCGCAGTGTGTAGCCGCTTACTCACTATAAAAGTAAAACTTCTTTGCAATTTGTGAGTGTGAATGTGAAAGAATTGTGTACATAAATGTACATAAAATACATAAAAATCACCCAATGACTCGCTGTTGTTACTGCTACGTCTATCCGAGGAGTAGGGGTACCCGCTGACCACTGGCCGTGACTGGTTTTCGTGTCGTGTCACGCTTCGATGACACGTTTTTACTAAGCCGAGGGGTGGTGTGGGGCAAGGGGCGTGCGGGGGGCAGTGCGGGGCAGGGAGATTTTTACTCTTCCGAGCGATATTTGTACGTTAATGCCGTATCCGTCATTCTATGTACAACGCAGTGAATGGAAACTGGAGTGTAAGACCAAGTTTCTAGTAAACACAGAGTTTGATGAGTTCAATCGAGTGAACGGCTTGCAGAGTGAGGCCTGGGCAAACATTTGATCATTTTATACGCTTGACATACTTTCGCGAAATTTGACGGCATAAACCGATTTACAAATGGGACAACGCTGAAACGGATCGGTTCCGAAAAACGCGAGCGCGCGTTCGTGCTAATGGCGCATTCGCCCAAAGTAGTATCCGTAAAAACAAGGGAATCCTTTCAGTGCTAAGATGCAAGGGATATAATTTTCAGGGATTCCCCGATGGGCCATTCCGGGTTGGAAAACGGGGCACTTGTCTTATTTTCGCGTGCATTCTGACTCCACTGCAAAGTAAGCGTGGGCGGGGGAAACACCGTTGAATTTGCATTTAAATGCATCGAAAAACCAACTCGAGAATCTTCTCTCTGGCTCTTTTAAGGAGCGGAATAGCGGAAGCGAGACGAGCGGCAATGGCGTCTCCCGGAAAAATCTGCCGTTTCACGCAATGGTGAAAATTATATCAGCCAACCATTGTCTATTCTTGCTTTTGTCGTTTTTGTATAGGTATATACATTATATCTAAATATATTCTATATTTTTTTTTTTTTTAATATCTCTTTTTTTTGTGTGTGAGCGCTTTTTTCTTTGAAATATCTTTTATCTCCCCCTCGACGTGTTTTTCTTTTTTTGTATTTTTCCGAGTGCCCTTTTTTTGCATGCTATTACCAACCGATACAAACGCAGGCCGAGTGGGCATAAAATACAATTTATATCACGCTTCATCAGTATTTTTACGTTTTTAATATTTTAAATATAAGAGTTTGAACAAAAAGGAACATTTTTCTTTTTTCTTTATGCTTTCAGGTAACATTATTGTGATTGAAAATTCTAACACGTATGCAGATTAAGTGGTAAGAGTTAAATTATCAAAATTAAAACTTTAAGCTTGTGACATGTACCTACTTCGTACATGTACAGAGTCAGGTATAAACTTAACAATGGAGTAGAAGCAGAAAGTAGAGAGTCAAAGCTTTTAGCGACACTTTTAATTCAATATGAAATTTAATTTCTTCCTTTTTCTTATAGCATTTAGCACACACTGTGCTAAATGGCCGTTTGATACAAATATACTACGTGTATTTAATATATAAACTTTCTTTAAAGAAGTTAAAAAATGCAAACTGAATTTATGCATTGCGCCTCCTTGGGGAGCCTTTATGTGATGATCCCAAGTTAATTAACAAAGGGGGTTTTATCGACAAAGCTCAGACACTGTTCGCTGGGGCTGCCGAGACTTGAGAAAATTTTATTTACATTATGCAAGTACACACGTACACATTTGAAGTAATTTTATTTTTATTATTGAAAGTGGAGCTTATTGAAAATGGTTTATTTTTAAGCACGGAATTATTTTAACGATTGCCTTGAAAAAAAAAATGAATCCAATGAGCTAGCGTTCAGTGATTTGTGTTGCGTAAAAACATATGCTATTGTAGCCATTACTTCCTACATCCAAAGACTTGAGATTTCGGACCTAATAGTATAATGTATTTTAATTGACGAGATTAAAATTGGTATCATCATCATCATCATCATTTTCGGCCGTTCACCATCCACTGCCGGATGAAGGCCTCTCCAATTCTCTTCCATTCCTGTCTGTCTTGAGCAATCTGCATCCACTTAACTCCATACATTCTTCTCACTTCATCAGCCCATCTTCCACTCGGTCTACCTTGCTTTTTTTCACATCCTCTCGGATACCATTTCAGTATTTCTCGCGTCCATCCGCCATATGTACATTCTTCTCGCTATGTGTCCACTTCAACTTGTTCACACGTTCTGCTATATCTGCCACTTTGGTCATACTTCTTACCCGATGTATTCCTCTTACGATCTCTTCTTGTTATACCGAGCATACATCTTTCCATGCTTCTCTGTGTGCACTGGATCTTACGTAGCATTCTTGAATTTAGTATCCAAGTTTCACATCCATACGTCATAACTCTCAGTACGCATTGGTCGTATGCCATTCATTCTTCCAAAAGCACTCCATCCTAGTTTTATTTCTACTTCTTTACATCTGGTCGTATTCACCAATTGTCCTAGGTATGAATAACTATCAACTATCTCTACAATATGATCATCTACTGTGACTAAGCCTTGCGTGCAAAATTCATTAAACATAATTTTAGTTTTATTACAATGAATTTTTAAGCCTACTTTCATACTTTATCATCATTTTCAGCCATTCACCATCCACTGCTGGATGAAGGCCTCTCCAATCCTCTTCCATTCCTGTCTGTTTTGAGCAATCTGCATCCATTTTATTCCACACATTATTCTCAATTCATCAGCCCATCTTCCACTCGGTCTACCTCGCTTTCTTTCACATCCTCTCGGATACCAATTCACTATTTCTCGCGTCCATCCGCCGTACATTCTTCTCGCTGTGTGTCCACTTTAAATTGTTCACACGTTCTGCTATATCTGCCACTTTGGTCATACTTCTTACCAAATGTATTCCTCTTCCGATCTCTTCTCGTTATACCGAGCATACATCTTTCCATACTTACGTTGCTTAATTCTGTTAATCTGTCATCTAAATCTACCGAGTCACACGCAACTACATACCTATAACTGTGTTGTCAGCGAATCTTAGAAGGAAAATTGGTATATGCGGTCGAATTTCAAACTCAAACCCGTTGTTTTACCGTAATACGCCAGTTTTGGTTAAGTGTGTCGGTCCGTTGTATTGGTTGCTAATTGTGGCACCGTTTCGTCGCCTGAGATCGCCTTTTGGGTAGAAGCGTAATTGAAGCTCGTCCTGGGGTCGGATTAGGAGCCGAAGCCGCCTTTTGGCGTAGGCGAGTCGACGAGACGTGAATATTTTAAATCGATCAGAAAGTTTTTAATGACGAGGGTGTGGGCGAGCGTGACGGGAATATCACCTGGGCGCCCGTGTGGGCCCCCGCTTAATTGAATTAAATCGTTAGCGACGCGCTCTTGAAGCTCTCCCGCGAGAGCTTTTCCTCCGGTGCAAGACTCGGGTGTAGCAGAGGCTTTAAGGGTCCTCACCCCACCCCCCCACCCCCTCCCTCTAGGACGTTTCCAGTCGGTTGAGCGTCGTTCTAAGCTTTCGAGGGTTCGCATTGCAGATACGTCGTTCGCCAGTCGATTGCCCCGCTTCAGGGACTCTACGCCTTTGCGACGCATTAATTCCGAACAAAGTTCAAGCGCTTAATTGCGCTCTCATACACCATGACCTAAAATTAGCGATTATACCTTGAAAAGTGAATTAAAAATGTCTATAAAATTATCCAACTTTGAATTCGCTATTCAAAGCGTTAAAAATATTTCTAAATGACTCCATATAATTTTTATTTATTTATTTATGGTAGCTAATTACAAACAAACATTACTTATAGCTAAAATTAAAAAAAATAAACTTATTATCTATTAGCACTTGTACTACATACAAAGGTGCTGTTTTAAGGCTGCCAGGAATCTATCAATTTTATTTATATTTCTGAGAACTTCTGGCAGGCCATTATATTCAACAACACCCCTGTACAAGATACTTCTCCTGGATCAGTGGTCGGGAACCGGCGACTCTTTGTATGACAATCTGCTGCTCTCACTGTCATCCAACATTTTGCGTGAAATACAAAAACTTTATAATACATACTTTTTAGTAATAAACTGTCGAACGTTAAGAAATATCACACGGATAACTTATTTCTTACATTTCAATAATGATTAATGAGTAACATTTAATTTCATTTTGAATATATAATTCGAAAATAATGAAGCGGCTCCCAAACTTGCTAATTTTGCAAAGTTTTTCCCAAATTTGGCTCTTAGCTTGAAAAAGGTACCTACCCCACCCCTGTCCTAGATCTACTTAATTTTAAACAATTAACTTATTATTACCCCTAGTATTATGACTATGTACATACATATATACCCTTTTATTAAATATTTATCGAAATATTTTGGTAATAAATTCTTATCAAATTTAAAAATGTTAAGGTTTCATTTACATTCATCCAATTCAATTCATTCAACGTATATCTTATACTAGTTAATCTATTGACATTTAAAATTCTCCGCATAGCTCTATTTTGGAATTTTTGCAACCCATCTTTAATTGACCTATTTACTAAATTTAAAAATGAACCACAATATATGAAATGAGGACGAACAATAGCATTATAAATTAATATCTTTGTATTTCTAGATGGTATATTTCTTTATCTCTATAATAATCCTACTTTTTTAAAATCATCTATCCGTGTAATTTGTACATACCTATGTATAGTAAGAGAACAGTACAATTATTTTTAACTGAAGTACTGTGATGTAATATATCTTATATGATGTAACATACTTTATTGAAGCACGCTTTCAAGCCCTTGACATCCATCCTTACTAAATATTTTATATGCAAATTGTTTGTTGAGAAATTAATATAATACGTTTGTCTATACATACAATTTTTGTTTATTAGTATGTATTATATATATAATAGCCGTATACATATAGTAGGGGTTGTTCGGTCATGCTCACATTCTCAAAAAAAACAAAGAAAATATTTTCAGCGATGCGTTGGCAACAAGACGCTATCTGTCAAAACTGGTTCGAGTTGACAAGGCTATTTTAGGCAATTTTTTCACGTACTGTCAAACGGGCTACGGGTTGTACTGTTATTGTGTTTGAACAGCGCACACGGATGGAGGTTGGGGGGGTGGGTCAGAATCCACCGTCATATAACGCGAAAACCGGCTAGTAATATAATATGGTTGTCTAAAATACACATGTACATATGTATGTACAAATACAATTTTTATTCCTAATGTGACCCCAAACAAAGCTAGGCCGTTGTTAACCGACGCGACAAAAAGGTTCGTAAGGTTTTACTTTACAATAATAATACTAGGGTTGTGTTCTAGTGAATAAGTTCATTCTACGTACACATATAATTCCAACCACAATTGTCCGAGAAAGCTTCGGCTTCGAGGGCGAGCTTAAGCTTGAAACAGTGAAGGTGCATGCAGTCAAATCATCATTCTTTATTCTATTTGAACTTTCTTTGAAGTACAAACTTTTTGAAATAAAATTATCTTTTTAAGTGATCCCAGACACGAGTACAATAAATTGTTACACAAGAATTATTTTTTTTAATTAACTTGAAAGCTTAATCGTATCGCATTATTTATATTAAATAACTCTGAAAGCATAACCATACAATAAGTTGGATTACGGAAATGTTTTTTTTATCCTTATCAACGGCAAAGTTGCATGAAATACACACATGCGCGCGTGACATGTTTAATAACTCGGCATTACGAATGGGCGGAATAACATTTTCCACGCGAAATTTTCGCAAGGTTTGAGGATAGGGGATCGTGCAGTGATATTTTCGCGTCCCTTTTGTCCCCTTTTTACTGCAAGTTTCCTTTATGTGATATACATAAATCCGGGGATTTGAGCGCACCTGAAAAAGACCAAGACGGGTCGAGTGTGGCGTGCCCGTACGAGATAAATTTTATTCATATCACTCCATACAATAAATACGCATTAACATCGAAATAAAACCGTGGGCTTTACGACCAACCCTTAATCCACCTCTGGTGCACGTCCTTCGCCCCTGAATTAATTCGCTCGATTTATTTATTTAACAAGGAAATTTCTGTTTTATGCGATACGATACAAAAGACACACCGTGTCGTAAAGTGTTAAATTTATGAATTATTCTTTATCTTCATATAGATTCTGGATAGTAGGTGGTTAATTTGGTCGATTTTCAGGTGTCAACGTGTGTTTATCATCGGAGAAAATCGTGTTGTTTCAGTTTTGTTTACTGTGTCGACAACGCTCTCTTGTTTGATTTGCGAGTAATTGTTTACTCGCACGTTAATTGTATCCGACAACACGAGATTGTTGAATTTAGAATTAATGGACTTTTAATACGGTAGAGGTTACTAAATTGCAATTACTATAATATAATATGCTGTAACAAAATAAATTTTATACCAGTAATATAATTTAGATTCTAGTCTAATATAATCATAATAAATGTGATATAATTTGTTGACGAATCACGCAGAAACGGGTTTATATTTTATATTTGTATGTATGTATGTACTGACTAATATTGTACATATATACAACATATATGTATGAGCTTGAATTTTACGAAACGGTAAATTTCCAGTGCCGTTGAAAATATGCAGAGCGGCAAAAGTGAAATGTCGCCATTAGAGTTGCCGAGCTATCGAGGGGGTGTAGAGGGGTCAAAGGGTGAAATTTACACACATCAACGCTAAATGCGAGTGAAAATTCGAGATCATATCGCACTTCAGCTTCAGCGAAAAATTTTCATTTTTTTTTTAGTCATACACGTGCTAAATCATCGTAAAAATATTGGAGAATAAGATGAATAAAACGCGCTTCCAAACTAGGGATACACACGTAACGAATTGCCTGTCTCGATCAAGAGCATTGAATAGTTATTTCAGTGGAATGTACAGCCCCGCTGAGACCACTAACGCAACCCAGCATCTTATATTGAAAATATTAAATTATTTTGCAAATTTGTATTGCGTAGTTACGCGTTTACAAACATTATGAAATACTGAAAAATTAACTAATGCAAATGGTTCGAGTGTTATGATTCGTGTGATTTGATCAGTGTGTCTATAGCAGTGGTCGGGAACCTTTTTCAATTTAAGAGCCAAATTAGGGAAAAACCTTGCAAAATTGGTAAGTTTGGGAGTCGCAACATATTATTTTTTAATTACTCATTAATCATCAATGAAATGTAAGAAATAAGTTATCCTCGTGATATTTCTCAACGTTCGACAGTTTATTACTAAAAAGTATTATAAAGTTAAATCTGAAAAACGATCTTAAGGCATTTTATAGCCATGACGTTGTGGAAATGGGATTCATATTGATCTTGTGTAAACTGTGTGTCAACATTTTGTATTTCATGCAAAAAGATGGACGACAGTGAGAGCAGCAGATTGTCATACAAAGAGCCGCATGCGGCTCCGGAGCCGCCGGTTCCCGACCACTGGTCTATAAAATCAAATAGTTGTTTTTTAATGGTAGCCACGCGACGCCACTGCTTTACACTAGTGTCACATGCCGCCACCTCGACGCGTTACGTTGGTTTTGCGGTACGAGCTTTCGACGCGTGTAAGAATTTTCTGAATTCCAAGTGCTAAATTCAGGTGATGCAAAATAATAGACGCGCTTTATATGCACGCATTTTGAGTTGAATTGAATAAGAGCTTTGCTTCATAAAATCATAATTATTGCAAGTGCAAGAATTAATTTGGGTTCTTTCGCTCGAAAGATTTTCGAAGTGTTTTCTCGTGACGTACATATATGAGTTTGTCTAATATATTCGCTCAATTAATTCAATTGCTTTGATACACGATGTTTGCGTGGTTGAAATCATAATATACATTATGCTGTGTAATTGTTAGTTGAAATCAAACGTTTACAAACATTAAAGTTTACCTATTATTTAAAGTTTATCCATTTGATCTACATATTATTCTTATTGATCTGTTTAGTACAGTGGTCGGGAACCTTTTTCTAGCTAAGAGCCAAATCAAAAAAAAAATTGGAATATTGGCAAATTTGGGAGCCGCAACATATTTGGAATATGTACATATGTACATATGTAAGTAAATGCTGCTCATTTGTGAACTCGAAAGTTGTATGTATTAAATTAGTTATCTTCATGATAGATATTACTTAGTGTTAGACAATTTATTGCTGAAAATATAAACGATTTTAAAACTTTTTAAGATTACTATGGTTATGTGAAGTTTGGAAAGGGAAAAATTAGCTTAGATTGATTTAGGGAAATTTGTGTTTCAAATTCAAAATTTGTGTTTTCGGAATATTTATTTCACGCAAAAAAATTTCATACAAAGGGCCATTGGTTTAGTAGTAAGAAATTGTTTTGTTTATTGTTTATTTATCCGATATAATGACGGAAAGTTAATAAAAATATCCCAGATATTAAATAATTATTTACTGTGTACCTATATTATTTGGATTTACCCGTTTTAAACAATTTTTTTGTGCAATTTCAAATTATTGAACCTGAAAAATTTCCAACAGACTGAAGCTTTACAATTCGAATCATTATTTTTTCCGATTCGTTGATTCAACTTTGAAAAATTTAACACGTTTCAATTGCGCACAGAGAGTTCTTCATTTGAATTGTACTATTATGTCCAAATAGAAATTCGACCGGCATAAAATCCAATTTTATGTCGGTTAACTCGTTCAACTCGTCTCAACAAGTGAACGGGGACCAAACGATAAAAAAATATGACCTAGATGGTAGCGAACGACTACCGGAAGTCTATCTTTTCCGTTGAACGTTATGTTAACGTTTAGGTTTAAGTCCCCTCGGAATGTCGAATGTCGCACTTATCCTTAATCGAAGACCAGACAAGTGGAAGGACTAATGGTTCGGATGCGCCCTTCCCGGTTGATAATTGAATTCGAACTCGGCTTATAATTCGTCTTATCTTCCTTCTTTATGTACACATAAAAAATAAATGGATTACCGGAGAGAGAGAAACGCTCCAGATCGGACCGAGAGTGGGACGGAGGAGTTGATGTTAAAAGTTAAGTTTAAATTACCGAGAGCGCTGAACGAAACAAAGACGCCCTGTGTAGATGGAACAAGGTTCTAAAAAAAGTCTCTGTTTGGAGCAGATGAATAATTTACAAAACAGCGCGCAATAGGATTATTCCCTTATTTGTAGATTTTTTTATTTTCTCCTTTTCCACCCAACGAAAAGCTCCTTTTGTGCTGCAACCAGCTCCTCCGGCGAAACACGCGAGCTTTTCAAAATTCAAGGATGTCAGATAGTACCTATCCATATGTGTGTATACCACGCTCTCTTTTGAATCTAGGCTTTGCTTAACCTGTATCGCATTAAGCTCATTCAGGGTAATTCAAGTATAAATAAACATATATATTATACAGTATCAGCAAAATACATTTAAATATGTATGTACTTGCGTTAATGAATAATCGAATAATTGTCGCTGTATTGTAATTAATTGAAACAATTAAAAATTTAAAACAAATATTTATGTAAAATTCCAACGATTATCGTCATAATCATTGACGGATTTTTCCCATGTATACACATAACTTACTGTAGTCATTAATTAAATTCGAATAGAGCCTTCGCATGTTAAACGTTTTTAAATAAATAGTTGTTTACTATTATGCTATCAATACTGTGCGTTTTTATTTTATATATTTATTTTAATATTTCGGATGTTGGTGACATCTGAAAGCAAGATTTTTCACCATTTTCATAATGCAGCTCTTGGAACACGGCCAAATACTGATATTTCAGCTATTCAGCGACCAGCACCTGCACGCCGTCTCAGGTGCTCAAAAATTGATTTTCAACGAATATCAACCCCCAACCCTCATTGCCCACTCTTATCCAACAGTATATATTCTGTAACAAGTTTTTAGTTTTCTTTGTTTTTTATTATGATAAATTATCTATAACTTAACATTCCTTGTAGCAATAGTAATTGTTGTATGACTACGCGTCGCGATACACAAAACCGCGACAGGAATTTTCCGAAAGTTTAAATTTTCCACGTTGGTTTCACATTAGCCCGTAGTAAAACTAGTCTCGTGTGGCCTTTGTTATGTGATGGAACACTAACGACACTACTAATTAGCGGGAGTTATCGCATCTTGGAACTCGTTTGGGCGAATAATGGTCGCTACAAACTTTAATAAAGCAATAAAGGAAGAGAATGATTTATTGGATAAAAGTGGGGCCCCCCGGGGCCCCAAGATGGCCCACCGTCCGCCACAGGGCCCATCAATCATCATTTGCAATATGAAAACGTCGCTTTGTTCGACGTTATCTGATCTGTCGGACGAAAGCTTCGCATATTTATCTATCGACGCAGCTTTGTTGTTGTTTTTATTTTGTCATTTTTTTATAAAATTGACAAAATTGAGATGCTATCGCTATCGCGGTTGAATCACCGATGGTTTTTTAATGATATAAATTTTAATTTCAATTGGATTGTATTGCATTTAAAGCTGTACGAATATAGCGATGGTGGCCAACGTTTTACTAATGATGTAATGTATATTTGCACAGACATGTTAATTAATTGAAAGTACTATTCTTAATATTGTACACAATTTGGTTATTAATGAGACATTTTGAATGTATTGTTTATAAAACAAAAAAAAAACAACAGTATGATATATGTTCGCATTAAAAACAGATCATTAACATCTTTAGAAAAGTCCGACACAAAGTCGACACGAAGATATAAATTTAACAAAACTGTCGTGGTCTAATTCGAGAAATGTTGTCTCGTAACTTATTTTTTGTCGTTTTTTTTATGGAAGGGACACATTTTTTTCGCCTTTGCCCCGGAAAAGAGTAATGACGGGGTGGAAAATCATTAACATTTCCCCGAGCGCTCTCAGTTTTCTCTTGTTTCGTTTTCATTTTTGCATCGCATTATGATAGGACCTTTTGTTTTTATTTTTAAGTGACGCCTTTGCGGGGAGAGAGTTTAGCACGGGGTGAAGTTAGGGGAATAGGGGGTTGAATTTCAACTTGGAGCTGCCCACTCCAAGTTATCGGCGCCGTTGTGTTTATGTGTCAACGCTAAGCATCATTAATCACTTGATTTTTTTTCGCAACTTCAACACCCTACTCTCCCATTCTGCCTCCACGAGCCCACCCAAGCCCCTCAAATTCATTTCGCCCTCTTCCTCTCATCCCTCTAGCGCGAGACTTCGAAGCCACGAAAATATGGAAATTTGCACGTTTTTACCCGATACGGCGCTGATATTGTGTACAGCCAACAAAAGCTCAACCCCCTATCCCTTTCACCCACCCTTATAATAATACAATATCTGAAATTCTAATGGCGCGAAACGCTTTATCCCGCGACCAACCATTAACCATTTTTTTTGCGGTTCATCATCATGCGACGCCAAATATTGAAAAATCATTATCCCCGAATTTGGTGTCGTTTGAATTATTTTACTTGCCCGCACTGAGGTACCGTTATATTTGTAATATTTAATTTAACGCTTATTATGTATACTAGTGTAAGCCCGTTGAATATCAACGCCCGCTGAATTTTAAATTACGTAAAGCGCTTTTTTAATAGAGATCCCCACTAATTGATCGCATGGTTGTAATTGACAAAAAAAAAAATAATAGTTTTTATAGCGCCATCTATGTATTATAGCAATCCCGTAGTATCGATAGTATCGATTTTTTTTTTACTTTACTATTTATATTATAATTATTAATTATTATATATGTAGGTAGGTATAGTAATTATAATTTTGTGAGTGATTTTGTAAAAATCAAAAAAAAAAAAAAAAATAGTTTTTATAGCGTCATCTATGTATTATTAGCAGAGTATAGGTAGGTATTAACTTGTATAGGTAATGTTTAAAAAAAAAGTACCAGATCAACAACATGGCGTATGCGTTAGTGTGATAACTCCCGACCTGGCGTCCCGGGTTCGATCCTCACTCATTCTGCTTTTTTAATTATTTTTCCTCATTTCCTATTTATTTTAATTATAGGTAATGTTTAAAAAAAAAGGACTAAATTGACCAAGGGCGATAGAGTATAGCGTTAGCGTGATTACTCTCGAGCTTGCGGTCCTGGGCTGATAACGCTCGCCTCGGTAAATAATTAAAAAACCAGATTCGGAACAGAGCGCTTACGCGGTGAGCCAAACCAAATGATAATAGGCAGGCTTAAGTGACTATTTATAGCCGAATATAATGTAACTAGCCCGTTGAATATCAACGGAGCGGTTTGTCATCACCCGTACTGTGAGTGTTTGTGTGGGTGAGTATACGTGTACGTGCAGTATGTATGCGAGCAATTCGCGGCTATCCAGCCAGACAGCCGGCCAAGCAGACCCTTGCGCAACTATACATACATATGCATACTTTAAACTAGACAAATGAATAAAGTACTGAGCTTAGTATTTATTTCTAATAATAATAATAATAATTACATAGAGTGGCGGCATAGCTGATAGGCAATGGGCAATAATAAAAAAAATAATTTAAATTTAATAGTTTTTATAGTTTTTGCATAGATGGCGCGTTATAATACAACAACGTAACAATTTAGCAAAATCGCGAACCTACTGAGGATTAATATTGTCAAATTGTAGCAGGCTCGTCATTACCTAGTTTGGATGAATGCGTAAGCGCAGCCTATTCCGACTTGGTGATCTCGGGTTCAAATCCCACTCGCGTACGACGGTTCGTGTATTTTAATCATTTACCGAGGCGAGCGTTATCAGCAGACAGACCGACAGACGGATGTGGTCTATTATATATATCATAAAAAATAGGCTCGCGACTTTGTTACGTTGTTACATTGTTATTATAACGCGCCATAGATGGCGCAACATATTGTTGCATAGGCAACAACTATAAAAACTATTAAATTTAATATTATTTTTCAGTACGGGTGATGAGAACGCTCCGTTGATATTCAACGGGCTTACACCAGTTTATGAATAAGCAGTATTAAAAATTGAATTGAATGTTATCCGTTGAAGCAAAATCGTTTAAACCGATTAAATTTTTGACCTGGGTGTTTAAATGAAAGTGTAAAGTCATTAAAATTGTTTTGATTTTCGAGTTCAGACAGAAGTCTTTTATTAGACGTGTTAAATCGCAGCTGGTCTATTTAAATTTCATTTCGCTCTTCTTGAAACTGCAGAGGTAGTTATCAAGTACAGTTTTAACCAACCCGCGAGGGAGAGATGGAGAGGTATAGTGGGCGCTGTATTGCTAATTAAACTGACGTAAGCTTCTCGAACGACCCGGTTAATTAAAAGCTCCCGCCACGGCAAATTTATTTACAGAGACAAAACTGTTTTAATAATCCGATGTCGACGGCGACTTAAATGCATTACTATAAAGCTCGGGCGTCTTTGGACGTGAAAGTGGCGGGAGCAACTCGCCACTATTGGAATAATAAATCAAGGTTCTCTTATTATTACACAATATTATACCTACATATTTATTGTATATAACAATGTGTGCTCGACAACGATAAGCGTCCAACAGCCACCCTAGCGTTCGATCATTGTAAAGCGATGCACTTGTATGGGCGGATCATCCCCCAAAGGACATTTGTTCAGTCACAGCGATCTTAGTTATCTATCAACCCCGCCCTCTGCCCATTTCTCTACTCTCTGAAACTCATCCCCTATCGTATCTCTATTTATCGCTTTCATAGATACATAGGAGAGTGTCACGGGCCACTTACCGTCGGTTTCGGTTATAATTCAAACGTCTGGCGATCGACACCCCCATAGTTCAAGGTGATTTTTCTGTGTCGTCTTAAGAGAACAAAAGTAGTCGGAAAAATGTCAAGAATCGTCGGTAATAACGTGAAAAATTGACTTTTATCGCTGTGTTCTGAATCAACGTCGAATCGTCATCTAAACGTAATACCATTTTTAAACATTTTTAAATCAAATGTACGAATAAAATTTAGTACGGTTTTGTGCCGATATTCGACGTTGTTTTCGATGTAAAATCCCACTTTTTTTTTGCATGTTAGCGAATGTAATTTAGTGTTGCACCGCACGAAATGGCAATTTCGGATTTTTCTCTGAGCCTCTCACTCTAAACATCAAAGCGAGGGGGAGGGTGGGAGCTGCGATTGCGCCGGTTATCCGGAAAATCCGATTATCCGCCATGGCGTTATAAACGCGATCTCTCGCAACCATAATTAAATTCGATCGGGGAAGAGGGAACCGAATCGAATTACAATTGTAATTGTGAAGACAAATTTAAGGAGAGCCGCCCCAGGGCAACCGTAATATGAAAAAGTCCCCGCTTATCGGTGTTCACCGCTCCTCCAATAAATCCTACCCCACGAATTTTCATCGGATAAAGCCTCCAGCACCACCGCCGAAGCCCTAATCCTAAACCAAAGGGATTTTAGCGTTTTCATTACAAGGTAAATGATGTGTCTCCTTCCCCCCGCAACCTCCGAGCCTTGCGCGTGTCGCTCGCCTGCGAACCGAACCGAGAAATAAAACCCATTAGGGCTCTTTTTTTGTTCAACTTGCCGCTCTAATTTCACCGCTTATTTTATTTGGGCACAAGAGTGGATTTTACTTTTCTGAACGGAAAGGGAAAAGGGAAAAAGTCTCTAACGCGCTTTTTTGATAGGTACCCAAAAATACACTATTGTATCGGACGTCAAAATCTCTTTTACTCCCTTCCATTGAAGATTCGTTTTATTGCCGGATCGCTGTTTTAAAATTCGTTTATAAAAAGAACAGTATAGTTTTGCCGATCGGTCCGGATAATTAACCGGCAAACTAAGCATCGTTCGGGATCGTCGACGGAACGCTACACATGAGGGTCACGTACGCTGTGCGAAAATTCGCCGTAAATTTCGTTTTATTTTCGTTTGAAATCTGAAATTCCGCAAGTGTGCGACGATCCCGTATTTATGAAAACGACCATTCCATTCCGCTCCCCCACACTCTATTTCACTGCATGCCGTTTCGTGTGTACCTATATATGTATGTCGATCGGGATTAATATTGTATGAGGCAAGAGTGCAGTGTCGTGCGGTGCTCAGGCAACGGCACCAGGGCGTCAAAAGGTTCAAACCAACCGTTTTCCAGATTTATTAGGTGTTTCGCAATGCCATGTTATCTACCCGCATGTTAGTCACTTCCGTTGATAGCAATTTTGATGTTTGCTTACAAAACCGAGTAATTAATAAATAGATACGACATATCGAGACACGACAAAAATAAATGTTTTATTTTCCCCCTGTTCTGAATTGTCATGGTTCTGTTCTTCATGTTCTGTTTCGTCCGGTTACCCCTTACACATATATGTACATATTTCTCATATCAGTGTTAGTGAGTTGTGTGATTTTTTTTTAGCTTCAAATCTTGCACACCTACACATTTTTTCGATATATTTCTCTCCGTGGCCTAAATCGATTTTGCCTTCGCTATGCGTATTATCATGTTTATATGTATTTTTGTATATGTGTAGCATGATATAATATAATATGTACATACATGGAAGATTTCTGCGAGGCGTAAGAATGCCCGGGGTAAAAATGACTTTTGTCAGGCTTCCAACATTCTCTTTTATATCGCATTATACCCCCATACCTTCGCGGAGAAACTTTCAGTCCAGGCCCGTCCACAGGGGAGGTGGGCGAAACGGGGAGGATTCGTCCTGGGGGACTCTTTGCGACTCTTTGAAAACCAATCCAAAGTAAATAAGTTTCGGCGCTGGACCGCATATCGATCATTTCTTGACAACCTCGGGGGTCCCGACAGCTAATACCCGAGTCATAAATATATTGGGGGGGCCGTGCCAAAATCAATAACTTTCATAAAATGGGATTTTTATACTCGACCGCGATTTAGAAGAAGAAGGGTTGAGAAATATTACCGGGGCGAATACGATCCGAATTTGTATCGAAAATACAATTTTTCAATATTTGGTTAGATACACGATCGGATCAAATTTGTAAAGGCATCACACTTCGTTTTCAGCTGTAAAAAATAAGTATTTCATTTTTACTTTATTCATATACATACATACATACGCAGTTTAGATATATTGCTTGCGTTTTACTATGACTGAAATTATTTTCATATATAAAAATATTTATAAAATAAATCGCGTCAGTATAATGTATCCTTCGATATGCTTTAATTTGAAAGGTAAACGCTTTCATATTGCAAGACGTTCGCTTGTGGTAAGCGAACGGTCTCATAAATTGTTAATGTGACGCGCTTTAAAATTTATGGACTCCACCATCGGGTCTGGTTGGGCAAAATAAAAGCGCATCCAGGTGTGCCTCGCAGAATTCATACAGCAAATCGGCCAAGGTAGGGAGATTAAATGGTAGTAGAGACAACAGGTAGCTGGGGGAGGAACGGGAGGAACCATGACGATTTCCAGGGCTGGGTCATTTGCATACATCAGGTGCCAAATTACAGCAGGGCTGGGTGGCAGCGTTGCCAGCGATAATTACGTTTGGAAACTGGGCAATTAACCCGGCTAGATTAGAACCAGTGGTGGCTGGTGCACTTGAGCTGCTTTGACTTAATTCTTGCAAAGCTCGCTGACTTACAAGTTGCAGGTCAACGGTTTTTCCGAGTGCAAGTGCATGCCAAATACGATGCAAAACTGTCTTGCACTGTCACACTTACTCTATTGATAATAATGTGTAGTTGTTTATTTATTTAATTAAACAATAATACAAAATACAGTGCAAAATTATTGTGCAATGTGCGGCTCGTGCATACATTCGCAATACTTGTCACAATAGTTCAACGATGCCGGTACACAGTCTCTCGTTTTAGGCATTTTGTCGCACATTAACATTGTTCATATTCACTTACATTGTTTGCAAGTTGTACTGCAACTTGTGCATTGTTGTTCACGGCGACAACCGACCGTGCATTATCGGCATTTACTATGTCCTCTTACATTAGTTTCAGACAAATTTTCAAACGGTTTTCAGCTCCAGTAGTTCTATTCTTGCGCACGGTTGCAATATTTAACTGTATGCAATTACATACATAGCTGTAAAAATTTCAGAACCCTAAATTCGGGAGACAATTCAATTTCTGGGTCATATTTTCTTATGAAACGTCTGCTTGTAGTCCAAACCGTTATCAGTTCTTGCACGTACAGATAGTTTGGTGAGGCATCCAGGGGGAGAAAAGAGGTGAGGAAGTGGAAGGAGAGGTCCCAATAAATTTTGCCCTGTGCAGGGTGAGAGAGGGTCCTATAAAACTGTAAAAATAAGAATTCGGTTAGCGTAAGAGTGGGTTCGTACACGCGATTCAACCCACTTTTACAACACCCAATGATCAGTACGTTTTAAACTGTTCATTTTATATTTAATCTTAACAAAGTGAAGTTTCTAGAACGTTTATAAAAATAAGATCGACGTTTGAAATGACGTACTTTGGAGTAAGTAATGCTCTTCGAATTACACGTTCAGAAACGTAGTAGCAGTTAACGAATGAAACTTTCAAAGAAACCTGATAGGAGTAACATACATACATACATCTATACACGTACTCAGTATCTAACATATATTATAGAAGCAAAGGAGATTTGAGAACCACTGACCTAAACGATCGAATCGTATAAATATTGTACGAATGCCGCACAACTTTATGACGGGGATAAGGATATTTCGAGCGAACGATAGATAATGCACAGTCGGCGAGGATTTGCTCGCTCTTCCGAGTCTTTTAAAACAGGCTCCTTTCAGGGCGTACGTTCACTCGACTGTTGCGGAAGATAGCTCTCGCATAAAAATTGATATTATATTACAGTGTCCGAAAATCGAACATTTGAACATCGTTGGGCTTTCGTCACATCCATTTATATGAAACTTGTTCAAAATTATTTATGAATTAACAATAAAATGAAAATTTTATCAAATTAATATGAACGAATGCGACTTTTTCACGACTTGTACATTTTTTTCAATTAATTTAAGAAAATCTTCGTTGAGCGACTAAAAATATACTTTTATTGAAAGTGTAAATTCATTTTTTTAAGTAGATATAAAATAAACAATATTTTTTACGGTATATGCTATTTAATATTTGAGTAAAACTTAATGTAATGTTACCGTGTAGAAATTAAAAAAAAATAGTTGAAATTGTGTATCTTATAAAATATGATAATTTATTTTTATGCTCATAAGTATTTTTGGATTAAAAAAAAAAATTAGGTTAACTTTTCAACACGAAAAATTCTTTGTATACCGGCATAAACAATCATAAAGTCAAAATAAAACGTTAATAAATTAATTAATATATGTATGTACATATTTCGCAGAGTAACTATGGTGTGCATTTAGCCTTGTTTTTAGGCAAGCAATAGCGAACGCCTTGGCTCTGTAATGAGATATGGCGACGACCCAGTATCCATAACAAAGCCTTTGTTTTTCTTTCGGAAAAGCTCACAGGAGCCCCGTTTTTCCGGGCTTTTGTCCACGTGCGTCCCCGCTATAATATAATGATTTAGTCCGCACTTTTGTTTTGCGTTTTTCACATGTTTCCATGAATAAACATTAGACACAGCCACGACCGAAGGCAAACAAAAAATAAAATAAATAAATAGAAAATAAAAATAAAACGGGGGAGCACGCAGCTCCGGTCGACTTAATTTTTATGAAAAGCTCTTTACTGGGGATTATCAATTCCACAACAACAGATGAAGTAATTTTCGCATTAAAATGCAAATTTCGCGCGGCGTTTCCATAAAATTAAGCATCGTTTTTAGTCGGTGTGCATATTTTGTGGCCATCGTAACTTTCGCGAATTAACGACGTTCGTGTAAATGTTTCCATCTGTATTTTTGTATGCTTTTTTTTTTTTTTTGAGAACTAATTATGTTTTTCAAAATATTCTGGGTCAAACCTTTATAATTTATAGTGCTTTGTTTAGTAATATTTTATTAATATTTAAACTTATGCAAAAAAATTGTTTCGCTTTCGTATGAATTTTATTCTGTTTACTTGTCAAATACATTTTATACGACATTAAATTCAGATAGGTATTACTTTTCTCGTGCTTAGATACATATATTAATAATACACGGAAAATAAAAATAAGCATCACAAATGTAGCTCATTTCTTACAGACATGTTTTCGTAGTACCTATATGGTTTCAAAAAAGCTCGACTATTTTCTTACTGAATGCTCAGTATTTTAGATAACAGAGACTCCGTGTGTTGTGTTTTTTGCATTTTTGTAAGATATCATCGTGAAGTAGTAATATTCATTCATATTTCAGTAGGCATGTGAGACTTTTGAACGTTTCAAAAATGTGTCGTCTATTTGGGATGGTGGAGGAAGCTCATACAGAAAATATGGCACACAAAAAGCTTTCACATTTTTCATTTTTCAAAGTTTCGGCGGAAAGTCGGCCAAAACAATGCGCTTATCGTTATTTATTTCGGTGCTATGTAGCCCGATCGATATATAGCGGATGGCCTCGGTTAACGTATTGCCACGAAGGCTCGATTTATCTGAACTTTTTTAAATGTTGACCTGTCAGTGAAACGTTACTTTAAAAGCGGAAGTCTACTGTCTCGACTGTGGCTAATTTATATTTATTGCGTTCTAATTTTTTTCTGTGTATATCAGTTTACTCTTGTGTTTTGATTCCTCCTAATTTTTACAACACTCGTGTTTGGTTTTTTTGGTATAAAATTAGCACAGTTTCAACTCCTGGTAATAAAAAAACTAAATATCGACAAATGGATTCCGTAATCATAGGACCTGTAGCATGCCTTGGTATCTCTGTACGTAATCAGAATTTTTTCTAATCCAATTTATACGAAGTTTATCGAAGCGGCAAACCAAACTCGCAAGTCCGAGCTCTTCGAATGCCTCCCCCACATTTATTATTGTTCTCTACGTTTTGCCAGACGTTATATCACTGACCGCTCTCGTTTCTCTCCCGCTGCTCTCTTAATAGTGACCGCAATTTACCGGCATTTTCTTCAGAGGCTGGAATAGTGGGAGGTAGGGGTAGAGGCAAGTTAGGACAGGGGGTGAGAGAATTGGCTGGCTACCTCAATATATACCGTTCGACTTCAGCGGTGTTGTATCGATTTTGGTACGGGTCGTAGTGTTGGGGTGTGAGTGGGTAAATTTGCGCCAAGCTTTCGCGTTTTCCGGAAAATCTTTCGAACTTTGTCAGAATTTGAATAGTTGCCATATTTGCACGACGCGCGATTTACATCAACATAACTCCAGCGATATATAGTTTAATATCTAATATAAATGTTGTGTTTTAAATTTTTATAGACTTCCTCCCAGAAATCGGTCAATCATACAAATATGAATGTATGGAAGCTTAAATATTTTTTTTAGATAAACATATATAGTTTAAGCACTAAGCTTAGGCTTTCGGTATCGATTTGAAACCTTATTACTTTAGTATTGTTACATGTTTTTCTTAGGTTAAAGCAAAAAAAATATGTATGTATGTAAAAAAGAATGAATGAAAACCTAATAGTATTGTAATATCTAACACTATTTGTTCAAACGTATCGTTTGCATTTGATCGTTTGTGTTCGAAACCACAACATTATCCTCGGGCAAACTGTTTCGGTGTGTTAATAATTAAACTGTTCTACGTTCTGTTGCCAGGAAACTAAACTTTAACGCAATTATCATCGCAGTTACTGTCAAAACTAATAAACTTTTAATCAATTAACAACAAACAGCCATTACAATTAGAACGATTGGAAACAATTGACTTTATTATACGAGCAACAGCTTATGACGGCCAGATTTTATATCGGCATCGTTTAACTTTATCATCTTAAATATAATACACTCATTAAAAAATAATGTCTTAGGTCGGTTACATTCAAAGTGCATTGGTGTTGAACAATGCACTATGATTAATGCGTGCTATACATATTTATGTACTGAGGATATTATTTTCAACAAGACTGTCTTTTATTTTTGGCTGCTTTTAAGCCTGTACTTTCGTGAGCTTCATTGGATTTAATCCGTTCGGCGAGTGACATGGAAAGACAGAGCTTATTCAGACATATCTTGCAAAAAGAATTTTAGTTCATTTTTTCCCTCTTAATAATGTCTTTTTGTGCGTTCGTTTCGCGGTGGATTTATTTCGTACGGAAATATGCAAAAATTCATCAGGGAAAACGGACGCCTAATGAGGTGTGCAATTTTAATGAAATTTCCGAAGCCTTTCCGCAATGATGATCCGGATTCTCGTTAATAGAAAAACCTTCTTATCTGTTCGTCTTTTTTCATCTGAATCCAACTGTATTTAGCCGGCTGAATTCGATGAAGTATAAAACGTTAGGTTTACGTGCGCCGCGCATAATAAATTCATTCGACTCTCTTAATATAAAGGATAACTGCCGGTTTTTTTTTCACTGTTATATTTGTTGGGTCTTGAAAATTTATCTGTTCGCTAAAAGCGGGGGTAGAAAAAGAGAGCGAAAGGAAAAATAAGCGACCACGAACATAAATATCAAGCATAGGTACCCAGGCCACGGTACACGTGAACGATCGTTGCGTGCATTATAGGTTTTTAGGGTCAAATGTACCCTTGGAAGTCGTGAGGGTAGGTCCAAAAGGGGCAGAAACACGATACCGTTCGTAACTTTTACTTAACTCTTTATGTTCGGCAAAAATACATTTATGAAATTGTATAATATAAAAAAAGAAACAAATATTACGAGAATATTTCATCACATTGAAAATATCATTCAAGTATTTGACGCGGAAATACATATCAGAAATATTTATATTAAGTATTTATTAATGTAATTTCTATTCGTTATCATTAATTTAAAGCTATTATGTATACACGTAATTAATTTGATCAATAAATTCGTTTTCGTTTATTCAATTAATTCGTTATTCTGAGAGGCTTTTACGTATTGATTTTAATAAAAGCGATGCGATATTCACGTGGAGGGGGTTAAAACTGGGAAATTTATTTTATTGAGCCGCTCCGTTTATTAACCGAGCGCCTAAATAAAATAGGTCCAATAAATTGGCTACGGGGTTCATAAATCCAAATTACGTGCAAACGGCCCCAAACTCAGACCCTAACTCAATTACGACTCCACCGTTGTCAGATAGAGCTAACGTCTCTTCGTTTGTTTCAGGTGTTTGCTCGGTGAAAATTATAAACTTGAAGGTGCCTGAAATTATTCAACTAGGTGGCCAAGATGCAGTGGTGCTCGACTGCGAATACGATGCTGAAGACACGACTGGTCTTGTTGTCAAATGGTTCTTCAAGAATAAAACCCAACCAGTGTACCAGTGGATACCGACGAAGAAACCGCAGGAGCTGGGAATCCTGAAAGGAAAGCTCGATCTCAGCTACAAAGTGTCTGACGACATGTACAAAGCTCATAGAGCTCTACGCATTGTTAAACCCGGCACAGAGCTTTCAGGAGAATACACGTGCGTTGTGTCGACGTTCTTGGCCGAAGACAAAAAGACGAAGCATATGACTGTATTTGGTAAGACACATTTTTCATTTTAATTAATTCTAGGAATATCTATTTACATTTTACAATAATATGAGATTATATAACGGATACCAGAATTCACAATATTTATTGACGATGCGTCAGTGGGATATGAATTAATTGTCAAATGCGTCAATCACACGTGAAATGAAGCCTAAATTTAGAGCTTAACGCGAATCCATCGTATCAAATAATTATTTGTCATATCACTGTCGGTATATTATTGAAAATATACCGTATAAAAATTTATTATGGTATGATTTTAGATATTTTAAAATTTATTTCATCCAAAGCATTGAAATTTTATATTCATGGATTATTCTAAAGTCTGTTTCTATACCGAGTGTCAAATATTATATAACTTGCCGCGACCTTCTGATACACATGAGTGAAAACTTGAACACTTTTTGTAATACAACACACTAATCCTCGAAAGCTCAAGCTTCTTCTACAAAAGTGGGTGAAGGATCTTAAAACTTCCAAGAGGAGATTTCAGAGAAGTTTCACTTTATACATATAAAATTTCGAGTTTTGTAGAAAATATAATGTGTTTTCGGTCTTTCGTGTCATTAATACGCAATGATAGTTCATTTTCCCACTCTCTAAAACAAAAGATGTGTGATGAATAACATATTTTTAAATTAATTACTTTTAATCACTGATAATTTACTCGAAACGATAATTTAACATTCGATTGATTCAAATGTGAACTAACTAAATTAAAACAAAAAAATAATGCACACAAATGAATAATCTTTGGCATATTAATATTTTACCAAGTGTTATATGTTACACTTACTTTTCATGAAAAGCTATTACAAGTTATAATTACATTTTTGTTTCAGTTCCCGAACGAAACTTTATATTGATTCAAGACAAGCAGAAAGAAGACTCCGTAAAAGTGGTGTGTTCGGCGGATGGAATGTTCCCGAGACCAAATATAACTATCACTACACCTGATAGGTATAAAATAAAAACTAATTTAATTTATTTTATGTTGCGCATAATATGTATATATTACATATAAGGTTTATCTTTTAATATAAATATGATTGAGTGTTTCGACCGTACCCATGAAAATGCTTTAGAATTTTTGAAAAACATCGTCACGATAACTCCACCATTTCCTTTGAAGAGAGTGTGATGGGGAAAGGGTGGTTGTTGTAGTTATTTACCCCTCTGAAACGAGACATTAAAAGTCTCATTCGTCTTGGCAAAAGCCATACTTCTTTATCACACCACTTTGTTCGCCGAGTTTCCCATATATTTCACTTTAATACTTAACCGCATGTGACAATATAGTGGCGAAACACTTACGGTAAAAGTCGAGTTATGTAAACACAGCGCACATTACGACCGTGAAAAATGATTCTTTGCCGATGTATGGTGTGGCACATAAGTTATTTATGGGCTTTGACACACGTTATTCTTCACGGAGAGAAAATTCTTTTAACTTCATTACAGTCGAATACATTTTATAAGTTGATTAATGCCAGTTAAACGGCGACACAGCTCTTTTACACATTAATGTAGGTATTATGGTTAAATTATGCATGTACATACATATGAATAGATACATACATATGTATGTATGTATGTATGTACATACATACATTAAGATGGAGTGAAATGAAAACGATTTTGACTATCCTCCAAGGCTACAGTGGAAAACTTCCTTCTTATATAGGCAAAATGGTGTGAATGAGGCCAACTTTAGTAAACTGCAATACGTGGCTGTTATATTTTCATTATCAAATAGTAAAAAAATCAAATCTATTCACAATTAAATAATAAAAATTAAAACCCTATTTTTTTTATGAATATTTGTAATACAAAACGCCTGGGGATATTATTCAAAATCGATGAACTTTTGCATGAATACTCACCTATGTATAGAACAGGCCACTTTTCCAATGTGCACTTGGAGGATAGTCCAAATCATTTTCGTTTCACTTTATCTTTATGTACCTATTCATTGTACATACAATATATATTTGTATATACATATGTATATATATGTATATGTACCTACTATAAACTAAAACGTGTATAAAACAAGTAACAATGATATGTAAGTACAATATGTACAATATTGTGCAGACATGTGTGGTGTTGAGTATTGCTGTTAATCAATTATTCCAAACTTGTCATGTCTAAATCAATAATGACTAATTTATGTGTACGCGTGTCACTCATTGATAACGTGCTGAATTCGTCAAATAAATTCAATTACCTCATGTCCATTTGTCCATGTCAAATTCGCATGGAACACTAGACTCTCAAAATTATAAATTTGACATATGTGTACCTACACATATAAAGGTAAATGTATCGCCTATAAAATATTCAATACAATGAAATATTAGTGATGCAAAACAAACGATATTTCGTGTACTGTTAATAATTATTAACTGTCGAAAATGTCAGTAGCATTGCATACAAAAGACAAATGGGTATTTTTAAATGATCGATGCACCGAAAAACGGAAGCAGACCTATCGACACACTAATTTTATATTTTTACGGACTATTTATTATTTCGCGTACACACGAATGTGTTAAATTTGAGTTTTGCGAGACATTAAAACAACGCACTTTCTACGGTGATAAATTTATGAAAAGCTTCCGGGAAAATGTGCTTTACGACGTCCTAAACGACTTCGATGCATTGCCCAGTTTTGAAAATATTTACATAGAAATTATGCAGCGGCACTCACACAAAGACTTACCTCGTACATATTTCGATGTGTTGTTAATCACTAAAACAAACAGTGCGCTTTCGCTACAGTCACGCACCACTATACGTTAAGTGCTCTCAAATTACGTTTACACAAGACATATTTAATGGTACATTCACGTTTATATTCGTTTAAAATATTTACACTTTCGTGTATAGCACAGGGTGGAATGAATAATTTTAAAATGATAATTTGAAGCTTTTCATCGCAATGCTATATAGACTTAAGGGATAATTAGCAGTCTTGGATAATGAAAAAATTCTCATGAATTTCGATAGAATTCAATTTCAACTATGTCACTGTGTAAAAAAAACAGATTTCGAGTCTGAAACCGACAGGGTAACTTTCGAGTCTTTTGAAGCTGTTTATGATTTTGGTCCAAAGAAGTCTATTAAAATTTCAAATATTATTCCGTGCATAAATGAGCGAAAAAGGTAATTTAATTTTTGCACAACGGGATCGACGTAAACCCTTTGTGGAATGCTTTTAAATTTATCAAAAGAAGTGTTCTCCGAAAAAATGTTTATTTTATCAGAGGTGTTGCTGTTTGTTTTAGTGACCAGCTGGAAGGCCTTTCCACGTCCATCACTCCATCGGGAGGTCGCTACGATGCCGTATCTTGGGTACTCCTGAGGGATGATCTGCTACCCTCACCCACAGAGTTTGTTTGCGAGTTGAGGATACCGCAGGCCAATTACGTCGTCAAGAAGGAGGCCATATATTACCCAGGTAAATTTAAACATCAATCTTTCATCTTTAATTAATCCAATTTGAATTTTGACCCTCAACGCAATTGAAAATTCTACTGGGTAAACCATTAAAAAGTCACGTGTACTATTGAAATTCATTAATAAATACATGTACATAGGTATATTAGGGTGGAGCGAAATGTTTTTTGAAAATCAAAATGCTTAAGAAAGTTGTTCCATGGGTATACAAACAAACTGTATAATTATTTTTTTGATATATTAATTCTTTACTGCCCAAAGGGGTCAAAAATTTAGAAAAAAAAATTTTTTTTGCTAAAAGTAGAGGGTTCATGTGCGGTATTAAAACGCAGATAAAATACATTTCTTATCGTTTATTTGACAGTAGACAGTAGTCAGGAACCGGCGGCTCTCGCTGTCATCAAACGTTTTGCCCGAAATGCAAAATGGTGACACACAATTTACACATGATCAAAATGAATCCCATTTTCACAACGTCATGGCTATAAAAGCTTTAAAGTCGTTTTTCAGAATAGCTTTTTAGTAATAAACTGCTAAACATTATAACAAATATCATGATTATGATGATATTAAATTTCTTACATGTCGATGGGTTGGTGCACAGATATTGTATTAAAATATTGTAAGTGACATACATATGTACATCTCTTTTGCATGAAAACTATGGACGAAATGGACGTATTATATATTTGAATAAGGCAATATCTTCTCAAATATACTACATATTTGGACATACAATACTTTTTAAACACGAAGGTTTGATGCAGATGGGCGTTTTGTGTATGATAATTAATTTTTTTTTTTAAACTAGACATACAATATCTGTGCACTAACCCATCGATGTATCCATTTCATAAATGAGTAACATTTAATTTAATTTTGAATATACATACATATGTACATTCATATAATCCGAAAATAATACATATGTTGCGGTTCCCAAACTTACCAATTTTGCAAGGTTTTCCCCAATTTGGCTCTTAGGTTCCCGACCAGAGACTTACTATTACACCATTTTCACTGTGCAGTTTGAGTGTGGCAAGGAAAAATCTTTATCTGAGATAAAATGACTATTTATTACTTCGAACACGATAGCTTGTAAAATAGTCTCTTCATCTATGAATTTATTGTGAGGAGACTCTACTCTTTCCAATTTATAATATTGCCACAATATGCTTCAGAAAGTTGGCGTTGCGAAAAATATTAAAAGCTCGCCAATCGAAAAAACCTAATTTACAATATTTACAATTTATAATATTGCCTGTATTTAATTTTTTCTGTAAAAAATTTTCTTCATACAAGACGGCTCCATCCTAATGTATGCATATACCTAGTACATATGTATATGAAAGTTAACCGCTCAACGGATTTATTTACATTACAAATGACATTTCGTAAATGTGAAATTTTACGATATAATTTTCACATAAATTGGTACGTATTTGGTACGTCTGGCGCGGAAGAGGTTAATAGTGATAGCGAATGAAAAAGTAATAAAAATTTATTGACGCGTAAAAAACAGACTATAGTCGATAAATCATCGTCACAGAAGTATATATATTTATACAGTACTCATGTTTCGAGGGGTTCGCCAATGGATGGGGGAAGGGGAGTCGTTGGGAGGTTTTGTGGGTGTTGAAAAAACCCTCCCGCGTCCAATACACCAATAACCCGTAAAAACTAGATCAGCGTTTGCGGCATAATAAATCACTTACGCGCGTCGATCGTCGACTGTCAATTTCCGTGTTCGACCCTCGCAGGATTGGAAAGGGGTACGTTAAGGGTAGGGGGTTGAAAGTGAGCGCTTTTACATCTTTTTTACGGGCTGCTCGCTCAGAAATCAGAAGATAATTCGCTTATATTGGAAAATTATTTAAATGGCTGGCGAAGGGGGGGTGAGGGTGCGTATTTACATTTTCGGTTTGCGGACGATACGGCCCCGGCCTCGCAGTCAATGAATAAATTAGCGGTTTTAATCAAGAGTGAAGCCAAACATGGCGACCGATAGTGGGTGGTCGGTGGGTGTTACGGGGTGCTCAGGGGAGGGTCTGCAGATAGCCCTGAAATATGGCCTCATTAATTTCATAACAGTTTTGATGAGAGACGCTCAGTACTCTCGCTCTCTATATGTATGTATAATATCATATTGTATTTATGAATCAATGGTAATCAAAATTAAAATTTTATATACCTATGTATGTATGTATGTATGTATGTACATTAGGGTGGAGCGACATTGCAAAAATTAAAAATCGGCATTGTCATACCTACCAAAAGTTTTGTTGTCTCATCCGTATTCTCGTAAAAATACTGAAAAAAATTCGGGTGTAGCCAACCCATGACTTTATCCATATATTTGAGGAATACAAAGAGTAACGAAATTAATTTTTTAAGTACGTAAGTAAATAAAACGCATACACCACCACCACACCAATCAAAATACATACATATGTATGTACATATCATGAAATTACTGTGTTGAGTGCGCGCGCGTATATAAAATACGATCTTCGGCATATATTCAAATAAGAAAAACTACCACTTCCGGTCGGCGGATTTTAATCAAAACCTTATCAACTCTTAAATTTTATATGATAATTATAAATATAAATTTTCGACTTGATCAATAGGGCAGTTTCTGAAATATTCTGTGGTAAAATTTTCGACAAAAAAAAAACCCTACTTCCGGTTGAATGACTTTAATGATTTATTTTTTTGTAACTAGCAATTTTACTCAGGAGTACAAAATTATAATATTGTGACGATAGTATATATTTAAAAGGCCGAAAAAAATATAAAAACAAAAATCGTTCAAGAGTAAACTGCCATTTCCGGTAGTCAGATGTTGACCAAAATCACAGTATCTCTTAAGGCTAACGTGAAAACTATAGATATGAAATTTCAACTTGATCGATGGGGCAGATTCGGAAATATTTTGCGGTAAACTTTTCAACAAAAAAAAAACCTACTTCCGGTTGACTAATTTTATTAATTTATTTTTTTTTTTAAATATAAATTTCTCTCAAAATTACAACATTACAATATTGTGACGATACCACATATTAAAAGGTCGAAAAAAAATAAAAAAAAAAAAAATCGTTCAAGAGTAAACTGCCATTTCCGGTAGTCAGATTTTGACTAAAATCACAGTATCTCTTAAGGCTAATGTGAAAACTATAGATATGAAATTTGGAGAAAATTCCGGATTTTGCAGTTTCGGAAATATGATTTTTTACCGGATTTTTTTTGAATTTTCTGCACGACAAAAAACCCTACTTCCGGTTGACTGATGTTGACCAAATTCCTTATGGCTTTTAAACTTTACGTGAAAATAATAGATATGAAATTTCAGCTTGATAGACTTGATAGTTTCGGAGAAAACACACAGACATACACACACACACATACACATACACACAGTACACAGACATACAGACATTTTCCAGAAATCATGAAAACGTGATCAGGGGATGATACTTGATCCAAATCAGTCAAAATCTCGAATTCGAATTTTCGCACGATCACAATACTTTATCCGATTAGGATAAAGTAAAAATCTGTGAATATGTCATCAGGCCTCCACCTGAAGGCGAAAAATGAAAATTTGCCTATTAATTTCGAAATCTAAACACAGAATACAAAGTTTTAGATAACATGCTCATAAAATTACTCTAATTTTATTGAATATTATAAGTATGTACTTTTTGTAAACATCTAATTTATTTACGTATTCCTTAAATTATTCAAATAAGTGTGAATTTGTGAGCGCGGTGGAGGGAGGCATACAATATACATAAATATATGTAAGTATGTGCGAGTAAATTAAGTATGTATGTATAGTAAAAATAAATACTAATTTAAATTGCTATTTATAGTGATTGGAAACAATTAATTGGAAATTTTCATACAAGTGCTGGTAGAGACCAGAAAAACTTTTTTAATTAAGTAGATTTTTTTGGATAGAAGATATGTATGATGTAGACTCTATTGTATGATTATATGACTCCATTTCCAGTCTTGTAAACAGTTTCTCAGCTCAAATTGATCATAAGAAAAACTTGAAGTTCATGTCTTAGTTCAAATAATAATCCGTTTAGAATTTTCCCTCGAGATAGCCAACGAACATCGGTATGAAAAAGAAGCTGAGTATGACTACTTCCCATTTCTTCACACATTTGCGAAAAAAGTCGTGCATTCAAAGGACGGCCTTTAATGTAGTGACGGAACCCACGGAACTCTTCCCGTACCCCAGGGGGTACGCGTACCACACTTCGGGAAACACTGATGTAGAGGAAAATTTTTATAACTACATATTTCAAAACGAATATCCCAAAAAAAAAAAAATAGTTCCATACATCGACGCTCCACCCTAATGTACATACATACATACATACATTGTATGTACCTAGATGTAGATAAATATAAATGTTGCAATACCTATATATACTATGTATGTAATATGATAAGATAAGCTCGAATATACCATACTGATTACTCACGTAAAGTAGGGCGTTTTCAAAATATCGCACATATCGCACCCTTGCTTAAAAAGTAACACAATTCAAAATATGAAGTTTTTCAATAAATAGAAGAAACTATTTCAAATATGTTTGAATTTTCAACTTTGCTAAAAATTATTTACCAATCAGAAAATGAAGTTAAATTTGTTCTGTTTCGATGATTGATAGGGTATTTACTTAACTCATGCGTGGTGATAGCTTGAAAATCACGTTTTTTAAGTCACCTTGCAAGGGTGCGAATTATGTACAGATTTGACATAAAAAAATTGTATTAATTCAACGTTAATTTTAAAGTCAAGTATGTCCTACTACTGTTGTAATGCCGTGTTTTAAAATGATAATTCGTATATCTGATTATTTTTTCATTTATAATTTGTACCGTAGCAACATTATGATATCTGAGAATATGGGTAAAAATTTTATCCTGTTGTACATAATAGACTAATTTGGGGTTTGTTTTTTTTATTGATTTTCGTGCCTACCAGAATTACTTGCCTCGAATTTGACAAATACATAAATAATTAATAAGTGAAACAAAAAAAAAATCACTTTTTACTTTTTATACCGAGCTGTAAAATGTATAGTATAGAACGTTGTGTATTTTTATATGTACATACATATCATGGTCTGTGTGCAATGAAAATTATGGCCCTTGTCTGTGTGCCAAAACGTTTTGCACGCGTAATGATGTCGAATTGTTTCAGCCGACGTTACAACCGTTTCGATAGTTTACATACATACGTCAACGTAACAAGTGTAACGACCCACCCCTATTGTTCGTACAGTTGTCAGCTCAAAACGCACACAAACACGGGAGGGAAGAGAAGAGACGAGGGGGGGGGGGGAGCGCTAATTGTCAACGCGAAATTCTGCGCTAGCAATCGCGTCTGTCGTCCCGCTGATCGATGGCGACTGAAAGCGTAATGTTACGCCATTCGCGTCACGCGTAATACTCGACACAAGAGCGTACAAGATCATACGCGGTATAGTTTACGCGCAATAGTGCCGCTTAATTAATTGATGACGAGGGCGCCTCACGCGCACAATGGCGCCTCGCGATCCATCACACTAATAAGCACCCGAAAATTAATTAATACCGCGTACTTTGAACGCGTGAAAATTACACCCGTGTAACGTTGTGCGGTCAGTGCGTAAATTGAAAGTGCCCTTTTGTGAATCGAGCTTTAATCGTCAACATTAAGATTGGGCTAAATCCAACATTCCGCTATGCTTAAAAAATCGGGGTGTGGCTGTGTCGAACACGGTCGTGGGTTTACCGCGAATACGTCTGCGCTAGCGGCTAATATTTTATTTGGAATATGAGAATGAAATGAAAGCATCGAAATGGACACAATATATTTTTATTTAGCATAATGAATTAAGTCTTAACTAGTAATCGATTACAATTTTATTTACCACTAGCTGACCCGGCATGCGTTGCAATGCCCGATACCGTTCCCGTTCCCGATCCCGTTCCCGTTCCTAGTACGTTATCTGACGCGTGATCAGGCCCGTTCCCGATCCCGTTCCCGTTCCAGATCCCGTTCCCGTTCCCGATCCCGTTCCCGTTCCCGTTCCCGTTCCTAGTACGTTATCTGACGCATGAGCAGGCCCGTTCCCGTTCCCGTTTTATCCCGATTTTTTTTCACAGGAACCATCCCCGGCATGATCACAATAAGTACTGAAAGTTTCATCGCGATCGGTTGAGTGGTTTAGGAGCCTATAAGAGACAGACAAACAGACAAACAGACAGACATTCATTTTTATATACATATATAGATTGGCGTTTTGTAAACAGTGGCTGTCAAGGTGTTCGCGTCGTTGTTTTCCCTGTGCGCTGCGTCGACTTTCTGATGTTCCCGATACCGTCTCACTCGTTCCGTCACAGACATTTTGATACATTTTGATATCGTACTGATCGATAGATGATTAGATCCTCTTTCTGATGATCGTTTTTTGTATTTCTTATTGGCTTTTTGGTGAGTATGGGCCGACATAGTGGAATTTTTAAATTTTTTTCGACTTGTTTTTGATTTTTCACCAACAAATAATTTACACCGTTCACTTTTTACGGCTTAAATCAACAGATCTTAAAAAGATATTTCGTTTAAAAGCAAAATAACATAAAGCAAAATAACCGCGCTAGCAGGTCAGAGTCGCGAGACATACTGCTTGGAAATTTCCAAAAACGTCCAAAATAGCCGTTGGAAGATACGCCCTCTCCTCCGCGCCTCGCGCATGCACAGTGCCAACTCAAGATCATAAATGCATCGTAGACGTATAACCAAGCAAATAAAACAACATTCATGTCAATCGTGTAATTAGTAACGAAGTTATAGTGTCGGAATGTACATATGCCCATTCAAACGTAACACCGCCGTTTCCGAACTGGTACCCCATACTGGTCCGCGTATAGACGTATTCACGTCAAACATAAGGCATACGACCAATGAGTACTGCCAGTTGTGGTGTATGAATGTGAAACGTGGATGCATTCATGTTAGGAATGTTACGCAAGATACAGAGTAGCATGGTATGCCGGTATAACGAGAAGAAACCGTTAAGCCGCGTACTCATTAGCGAACCGCGCGTGTAATGCAACAAAGTTTGTAAATGTGTACGCGTTCGCGCGCACACTTTGCGCGCGCTCTGCAACGTTCGTGGCGCGGCGCGTTTGTACATGGCGTCCACATTAGCTTGCATCAAACGCGCATTACATTACACGCGCTGTTCGCTAAAGAGTACGCGGCTTAAAAGGAATACATGGGTATGAAGCATGACCAAGGTGGCACATATAGCGGAATGTGTGAAAAAGTTGAAGTGGCAATGGGCTGGACACAGCGAGAAGAATGGATGGCAGATGGACGCGAGAAATACTGGAGAGGCCTTCATCCAGCAGTGGGTGGTGAACGGCCGGGAAGATTCCTCTCTTTTCGTAGACTTCACGAGAGTGGAAGCCTCCTTGTCGCGAAGATAGTAAAGGACCATGTTATTCAACATATGTTCTTTACCAGTGGTCATGGTGGGGGGTTGCCACAATAGCCACCCGTCCTCAGGGAAGAATAATCAAAATATGGGATGGGCGTTTTTGATTGCAAAGAGGCGGTAACTGCAACCAATGCAAGTGACGTGTAATATATTAACCAAAATGCACGTGTATACGTATGATAAATAATAACGATGAAAAGGACAAATTTGAATAAGTTTTCATTAAAAATCCAACGAAATTATTCGGCACCGTGTAATTTTCATTCACCACACATTGCACATAGCTTAACTGTGTTTATATAATATACAAGGTATATTCGATCGACTTTGCCAAAGCCTAACTATGTAAGTGGGTCAATGTGGAAGACGCCGGTAGCGGCTTAGTCCCGCTATCGGAAAGGTTGAGAAACGCTGCCATAAATTACGAACGTGGACTTTGTTCGCCTCAACTATGGCGTACTGTATCCCGAGAGGAATTTGGCCGTTCACTCTGAACGTACTTTTGAATTTTAAATGTTTAATTTCGGTCGGGAAAATTTGACGAAAGCCGGATTTTCGATTAGTCGGGGGGGGGGCTTTGGTCGCGCGTAATGTATTCATTGCGAGCGCTCGATCCGAGCTTTGTATTAGCATTCTCACTATGAATGTCTGATTGTGGATTTCATATTCCAGGCTTGAAACACAAAGGCTTATTGCTCTAAGCCAATTTTCAGTGAAACCGCACCCTCACCCCCATTCCACCATTCAAAGAAAACTCGCACCGAAAGCTACTGTGAAATCTCCCGTAAAATAGCTATAACTAACCTTTATTAATTTATAGTCACACTGAATTTTATTTTACAATTATTTTCATTTTTATTTTATTTTTTTCGGTTGGTACAGGTAGAAGTTTGGTTCATGAGCCTGCGGCGGCCGGTACCCGTTCATACGGTAAGAGTATATCATATACATACATAGTTCGAATTTACCATTTTATAGTCAGTGATGTTTTATCTCTCTTTTGTGTACCCATTGTGAATTTGTCTCTGAAAAAACCACCAGTTTATTTCAATCCACAAATGCATGACACCCACTTTGGCACAATGCCTTGTAGTATATCTATGTACATATGTAGATTCAATATTTCAAAATATTATTTACCGGCTTAAAAACGTATTCCAAATAACGACAATTACGGGTAATAAAGTTTTTAATATGACTCAATAGCTATTTTGCACATTATAGTACATACATACATATATAATATATTCGTATTGGCAATGCATTTGTTAGAATAGGACACTTTTAATTATTCCATTAGTTATTATAAAATATTATTATTAACTTTGCGTACCAATTTTTTTGTATACGTATTTGTTATTTTTAAATATCATTTTTGTATAGATATTTGTTATTTTAATCATTTGCAATTGATTATAAATATTATTTTTTGTCTCAATTCGAGCATTTTTAATCTACATATTCCAGACTATTGTAGACACGACTGTTGCAAGTTTGTACGCAGTTAGTCTTAGTTAGCACTTTTTAAATACGTTCGGGAAGCCATTACTTTCAGATAATGGCTTCCCGAATACCGTAACGGCATCCGCACAATTCTTTCACTTCACCAACTGAAGGGAAACAGGAAGAAATCACCAAGAATTATATATATGATAAATTAAGGACTAACAACCAATTTAATCTCTGCCTCCGCACTATTTTCAAGGAGACAATAAAGCTTTGTACGCCATACCAGAGAACGGTATAATGCTTTGTCGTAATGCGAAGCAGCTATGTATATTTGATTTTAGCCTACGTGTTTACTTAAATAAAAGTATAACTTTTACCGTATTCCTTTAACTCAAACATTGAGATTTGTTTACACGTTATACATTTAATTACTTTACTTTGTTTGTTGTGAAGTGTATGCATGGAAATCCACCAACCCGTGTGTTGCAAAATTCGTTTACATTTTAGTATTTTAAAATTTGAACGTATTCATTCGTATGCGCGTAAAGGTGCCTGTAAACGATCAACATTTTTTAGCAATTTTGCTCGTCAATCATCCAGCAACATTTTCGGCATCACATGCGCAATATGTGTCGCAGTAATGTGTGGCTCAATGATTGCCTGTTGTTTTATTATTGGCCAGATTTTGTGTTTACACGCATTTTTTGTAAACTTTTAAATGTTTTATGCACTACATCGCAAGAAATTTCACATTTTTCCGAAATATATGTACGTCCAACTATCTTTCTTCTTATCTGGGCGTAGGTAAATATATTTCATTAGTGAACTAAGTGTTTTTTCATTTGACCAATTCTTATTACTCATTTTGAAATTTGAATAAAGAAAAACAAAACAAGTTCGTACTCGCCGAAGGTCAACACACGTGTCGTGTCCGCACCTCAGCGACAGAGACAGGAAAGAAACATATTTTCGTATACCGAGCGATATCATCGGCAATATGTCAACAATACTCGCCAACACACTGCCATACCAGCAATAGTGTCGGGTAACACGACTATATTTCGGGCCCACATCACGATATTGCAGCAATATTACCGGCAATGCTTGCCGGCAATATGTTGATCGTTTACAGGCACCTTAATAAACACACTTTGATCACTCTCCTAACTATACTTCTAATATTTTGCTATTTATGAAAACAAGAAAACGTTTCGTATTAGGTACATTTATTGTAAAAGTAAATTATCTCACCTAATTCACTTTCAAATCTATGCTTTTCTTATATTAAAATTGAATTCATCGACTTTGAGTAGCAGACACGAGAAGTATCTATGCCACCGTGAAAGCATTAAGGTGAGAGCTCTCTCGAAGATCAAGCAGACTCTTAACAACCCAATTGACACGACATCCTGACTTCGGATCAAATCTTGCATTTTCCGACTTCAGTAAAGTGGAAGGCCGGAACCAACGTATATACATTGCCGTGAATATGTTGATCGTTTACAGGAACCTCAAAGTAAAAAAAAATAACGTCACTGTTGTTGAAATATTTTTTACTCTAGCATGTTTGACGCTTTGAACAACAATACAATCGCACGTTTAGGGCAATGGCAGAATTCTGTGACTGAATATGATATTTGTCTCGTCGAAATCGTTTTAATGTGCGTGTACGTGTGTATCCTGGGTGAAAAGGGTGGTGGGGTTGATTTACAGTGGGGTTGGCGACTTTATAGATATATACTCTTTTGAACCTGATTACCCCTTACCCACTTAACACTCTGAGGGCACTTGGGGACTTTTCGGAATTAGCGAGAAACCTGAAGAGCGTTTGTGAATCTTTGTCGGCGGGTGGACTAATGAACCCGCTTTTTGCTCGGGACAAACAAGCCGCCGTCCTTATCCCGCAAACAAGGACTGGAGTAGGGAGGTGGATTTGGAGGAGGCTGGGAAGTGACTACTTAGACGAGCCTACACTCCCTTTCCTTTCATCCAACACACCCCCTTCTCGCCTGTCCCGGTAATGATGATCTGCCCTTTCGCGTTTTGAAGTCGACGTCCCGCCGACGCACAATAGCGTCAAAGGAAACCTAGGAGGGTCCATCTCTGAGTGAATCTTTTTTTCAGTCATTTCAGCCTCTCATTATGCTTTCACACCCTGAACTTTGTAGTCTAATCAAAGAGGCAGCACACTGTCTCCTTTTACACAATTTTTCTATTGATTCGATTACGACGGTGTTAAAATTTTGTATGCGAACATGAGACGCTGCACAGTCTAATTACCGCAAGTAGATGCTTTCACTAAAAAAATCACGTTTGACGGTGAAAAGTTAAATGTAATTCAAGATTTTGAATTTTGAACATAATTCAAGTTGAATGTAATTAAGATCAGTATAATATACATAGTATCAAAAGTATACTATCTACATGCTAATTAATTCTATGGGTTTATGTATTAGTATTAGACTGTAAATTGAGTTTTTTAAGTGATTCTTGATTTGACGTCGCTATGCTTACGTTTTCTCCTCAAACGATGCACTTAGGCCCGTAACGCACTTGGCTGCCTGGCTGCGCAGCCATGGCCGCGGCGGCCACAACGATGTTAGAAAATGTATGTGGCTGCCTGTTTGACAACGCACTGAGGCAGCCAGGAAACTCTGGCTGCGCGGCCACAGGTACCGGCTCCGATACGCAGCAGCCAGACAGGCAGCCACTGGCCGCCGCGGCCAACACGAGATGTATTTAACAAAGCAAATGTATGTGGCTGTCTGTGCGATGCACGCACTAGCAGCCTGGCTGCTCGGCAGCCAGTCAATTCACGTTTGCCATTTCAGATTTTCAGCCGCTTCGGCTGAAAATCTGAATAAACAATTCCAATTCCATTATAAATTTTATACTAAATTCAACGAATAAGATAAAAATATTAAAAAAAAAAAATCTCGCTAATGTTGCGCGTTGGAAATAATGTATATAAAACTATTTTCAACTAATTATTTGCATCTACATATGTATGTACATACATACATACAGTACAAAAGGATCCGAGATCCGAGATTACGAACCAAATATTGCATTGAAAATATGTTGTATCTACAATGTTATCGCTGACCATTTGTGAGTGTGTTATCATCGTTCTGGCTGCCCCTTTGGCTGCTTGAACTGGGTGCACGTTTTTCTGGCCGCCGCGGCCATGGCTGCGCAGCCAGGCAGCCAAGTGCGTTACGGGCCTCAGTGTCGCTAAAGTTGTTTTCTTGACAATAAACGTGTCCGTTAGACCTGCCGTACACACATTTTAATTTTGTAAACCGTGTTAAAAAACAGTGTAAAAAATAATTGGTCCGTTTTCTTGCAAACATTACTAAAATTCACAAAAATCGGCATTGTATATACATACATATATGTATAAACAATGTCTTCGTTGTATTCATTTATTCTCTTTAAAATATTTTTTTCTTCATAAATGTCTTTATTGGCTAGCCTACTCTGAAAAATAAAAAATGAAGTCAATTTGAAATTAATTTCGAAATCTGAAAACAGAATACAAAATACAAATTCTTTTTATAAAGATAACATTCTCATAATTTTTTTTAATAGAAAATGTTTATTATGAATTTTGTTCATAATTTTCCAGTAAATGTTATGGAAAATCAAAAATAGTTTTATTTATTACATAGTAATAGAAATTTGGAATACTTTCATAATTCTAATATCAACTAATTAATATTTTTTCCAGGTGCTGATGGAGGACGCGTGTTGAAGGCTTTTGCTGGTCTTCTTTTGCTGCCGATTGTATTGATATTTTTATAAATATCAAATTTTCTCACTGCTGTGGATATCGAAAATGAAAACAGGTACGAGAAAATTTACATTTGTGTTCAATGAAAATCTTACAAATTTGAAGGGATTTATTTGTTCGTGAACACACAAAATATAAAAAATATCAATCCAATGTTTTGGATTGATATTTTTGACAGCTACGCGTATACAAATGTACTCTATTCATCCTTTGAAATCCTTTTTGTCGATATCGAAACGTAATTCTGAAACGTCACCAGCAGTCACGCTTCCGTTAATAATACAATTAACACGTTAATACTTCTGTAACAGATTTTAACAAAATTTGATTGTATTTCAGACGAACCGGTCGCGATATGACGCCTCGTAAGAAGATTAAATGAAATGTGACAAGTGTAAGTGTTGTTAAATCATTGATAAACAAAACTGAATACGGATACTACGAGGAACAAATAAATGCAAAAAAACCTAAAGTAATTATTTGTGGAATGACAATACTGTACATATGTTAAAATTTATGGAATGCATCATCCATTTATACTTTAAATTATTGTACATACATAGTTAATTTATTTCATCAAAAGTAAATGTTTTCAATTAAAATTTACTAGTCATGTAAATCCAAAGTTGATTTAAAATATCATAATTTAAATATTAATAAATAGCCACATACCAAAAACCAATTTTGTACATACATACAAAAAATGTATTCAAAGCTTTTCACCCTAAAAATGAATTTATCAAACAATGAATATTGAAAATTATATATGAAAAACGATGAGCTTTGAATGTTGTTGACGTGAAGTTAATTGAATGTTGTTTTAATTTTATTCTGTTTTACAGAACATAGAATAATGCTTTATTTAACTTTTCGATTATCTCTATTTTCACGGCAATCATTGAAATTTGTTTATTTGTACTTTTCTATAAAACATTATTTTCTCAAAAACTATCCAATTCTATGTATTATATGATTTTCTGTGCCTTTTTTGCTTCGCATTAAAGTTATTAATATTTATTTAATTATTTACCAAATATTCAATATTATATTGAACCAGATAATTTAAAATAATAAATTTATTACAAAACATAAGTGTTTTTTAGGTTAAGCATAAATGTATTGATAATTTTTAATTGTTTAATTTCTTAAGTGTTTATATGTATTACATATTAAAATTAATATTTTTATTTTGCAACCACAATTTATTATGAGCTTAGCAAAATGTGTTTTAACAAAAATATGTATGTCTTTATTAATTAAAAAAAAAAAATTGGAATGTAAATTTACCCTTAAAATTCTATCAAATTATAGCATACGAGTATATTGAATTATTATAGAAAAGTGATTTTATCTTCGAAAACGTTGTACAGGGTAAGGTTAAGGAAATTATACTTTATTATAAAAAAAAAACACCCTCACCAATCTTAATGTATGTATGTATGTATGTATGTACGTATTAACGCCAAAGTATGAAGTCCTAATTTTGTTTTTGGGGTAAATGAATTGTATGTATCTATAATTATATATGAGAGAAAATATGTGTAACTTAGCATAAAAGAATGCAGTTTCCATCAATGTTTATTGCTTGTTTGAGCTTTCGGGTATGAATTGAATATATTGAGAGATAATTTTAAATATACTGATTTGAATTTTCAAATAAAAAAAATATTTTGATTATTAACTATTGAAAAAATTAATATTGTTTTCCATGGAAATCTAAGCAAAAAAAAAAAAAAACTTTCAAATGCAAATTTCACAAAGGCTCATTGACTTTGCAGACGTACTAATTGGACCCTTGTAATGTTTATTTAGCCTTTGTGAGCTGCCTAAAAGAGTTGTTGAAAGTATTCTACTGTCATTGAAATAAGTTTTTTCTTCATTAATTTTATCATAAAATCTTTGTTTCGTTGAATATCTATGTATATCGACAAAGATCTTTTTTTACAATGCATCAGAAATCTTAACGTTTAAGTGAATCACCGTTATTTATTATTATAAATGTATTTAAATTTTTTAAATTTGATTCACCAAATATTATTCTGGTCATTTTACTTTCACGTTATTATAAATATATGAATATATATGTATATCATGTCATATGATTGTATGGATTTTAAATAAAAATGAATTTCATACAAAAAATACTTTTAAATATAATGTACCTACTTATCTACCCTACCACTGAGTGAGAATATTACCATACGTATGGCAATTACCCACGAATGATTCTTTAAATTATATTAAAACGTTTCTCGTAGCCATGGACAATGATTTTGATAACCTACACAATTACACATGTTTAACTACACATATGTACATATATCCCATCCCCATGCATCTCATTTTATGACGATTTTTTTTATGTTCCATTAAAATATTTCTTTGTTTCCTTGCAGCTTCAATTTCTTAATCAAATTTTAATTTATTTTCATACAAATTTTGAAAATTAGCTTTTCGTTTAAAAATAGTTTATAACTACATATATACATATATATATCTATGTATATTAGTCTAATCGTCTGTATGCCTGCCTGGGTCATTGCGGTTACGCTAACATTGCCAACATAACAAACAAAATTCTTTAAGCGATGCGTCGGCAACAAGCCGTTATCTGTCAAAGCTGGTTCGAGTCGACTCGAAAGCCGAGTTCGGTTCGGCGATTTTAGGTGCTGCAACAATTGTTTCACGTACTTCCAAACGGGCTATCGGCTGTACCGTTATTGTACAAACCAGAGTGCATATGTGGAGGATGGGAGTTGGGGCTAGAATCAATTGGGGAAAACCAGCTAATTTTAAAATAAATATTCTGATATTTATTTTACATTATTTGATTTATATATTTAACAATATTTGATTTATATTGTATTTAACAATATTTGATTTATATATTTAACAATATTTGATTTATATATTTAACAATATTTAATTTATATATTTAACAATATTTGATTTATATATTTTACAATATCTGATGTATGTATATTTTTTCCTATTTTTGATTTATATATTTTACAGGAATTGACATGGAAAATTATAGAACAAAACAATATTTCTTTTTCCAACAAAGGAAATGGAGAAAAAGTAAAAGAAGTACGACCAATGCTTGGAAATAGAAGGATAACAATGGTTTCGTCTGTTAACCGATGGCTAATTACTCCGACAAGGCGGCGGGTTAGGAGCTGGGAAAATGGAAGAGGCAGGGGCTGCTGATCCTAATTAGAGGAACGGAAGCGGAAGTAGAACGTTGAAGTTGGAGCCACGGAGAATAAAGGGCAAAAGTCTCTGAGAGGATATTTTTTTCCGTTTCGTAGCAAAATACAACGGAGGCCGTGTACAATTAATGGACAGTTTGGCTGTTTTCTATGTTAACGAAGGTACTACTTTTGAGTTTAGGGACAGAGCATCGCAAGTTAAGCTCGTTCAACTTTTAACTGTGAATAAACTGTAGGGCAAAAGTCACATAAAATGTATAACGTATGAAACACTCTCCCCCCCCCCCCCCATCCTCTCTTCACTCTGGCGAATGTGAGATAAATTAGCAATAACATCCTCTTTATGTGTTCGTATAAAATACGAGCTATAAAAAGGAAGAAATTCCATTGTATACGGATTAAGTACGAAGAGTGTATAAAGATAAAAGGAAAAGCGACGATAAAATGAAATACAGCCTGTTTGCTTTTCAATAAGCTCACGGTGATGGAAAATCCCCTATTTTCACATCTCAAAGTAATAGTGTTAAAATTTCAATCATTTTTTTTATACGTATAAGACTTCAGAGAATATACTTTCTTGCTGATGTTATATTATTGTAATAAAAATATTATTTTTATATTATATCGACAGACAACTTTTATAACAATATTTTATTTAGTAATCAATCCAGTGTTGAGCTGCCGGGTAAAATATAAACATTGCATAGAAAATTCCACTGTATTTATTTGTTTAAGGGTATTTAAAGTCGAGTTTAAAAAAAGCTCACGCGAGGGTCGGTCGGTTTGTGTTTGTCACAAACCGTAAACAGACGCAACAAATTAAAACATTCTTTGATGTCCCAAGTAGGAGGACTTATCCCGGCGAGCTTTAACACAATTTTGCTCCCACCTAACATCCAACAAATCCCGAATATATTTTTTTTAGACGCGCCCTTTTTCACTTTTCTCAAAGGGCGCTTTCTTTTACTCGGCGTCGCGAAAATTTATAAAGGTTGTTTTTCGCGTCGTTGCATTTCGAGTTTCCGTACACTTCTAAAAAGAAAAAAAAAAACACATACACACGCACCGTTTGTATATCTCGAGCGAAATTGAATCGGGAAGCTTTCGGCGCTTAAACGCGATCCCGTCGGGTAATTGAAGTATGAAATCGATTGAGCCGATATTGAATATTGATACCGAGTCGAGGGATAGAGAGAAGAAAAATTTTAATAGATTTCTTATTTGTAAAGCTCACCGGTTTGGGCGGCGGGAGAGAGCTTTCTTCGTTTTCGTCGACGTCTCGGATGAGCTGTCTCGTAATCGCTAAGCTGAATTGCTGAAAAAATGGCGAATCTCTCTGCAACAGCCATGTATACGTGTATACTCTTATATACGAAATATTTCGAAAAATGAACTTTTAAATTTTGTCTCACATACATATATATGTATGTATGTATGTATGTACATATCTATGTATTATCATTTGAAGTCTTTTATTATAAATAATAGTTACATTTAAATTTTTCCAAAGACTCCACGAGGAGTGCGTGATTTGATAAAGGGGAAAGAGTTGAAAGTTTACTATTGTAACGAAACGTCAACACAAGAAATTTCTTAAATATAGAGTTTAGGCACGCAAAAAATTTTTGGTAGCTTCTGAGAAAAGTTTGGAATTATTAATACATGTCTAAATGCGAGTCAGTCAACTTTAACTTTCCAAGCTAAAAAAAATCGATCTGTTGTAAATTTTTATAATGAAAAAACTTTGAAATACTTTCGAATAATTAACAAGGCATCCTAAAATATCGTAACTTTATAAAAATTTCAAACTTTTTTTAACTTTTTATGCACTGAAGATAACAGACTAAAAAATGTGATAGATCATCATGTTTAATAACTCAAAATTTTTAGCCATCGTTATTTGTCCGTAAGTATTTGCCCTTAAAACAGTATTTGCATCGTAAATCTACTGTTTTATAATAAATTTTAAAGAATTGTTCTATATAAAAACTATCTCACCCCCGCCTGTCGTTTGTGGTAGGCACTAGCGACGAATTATATACGACCGGTGGCCGTTCGGACGCAGCTATCTGTTTTCCGATCTCACACTATCTATCTTTTGGGGTTTTTCTCGCGAGTCGAAAGAAAAAATTCCACGTCGTTTCGATGGATCGGAAAAGCGCGATCGAAAAACGCCACGACGCTTTTTTTTCCTTCCACGCGGCATATGAGGCTTTTGAGCGGGGACGATTTGTCTTTGTCTCGCGCTTTTCGACCTCCTTCTATGAGAAGAGGTAATAAAAAAAGTAAATAACGTCACCGTTTTTACTTTTTTTCTGCCATATAATAAATAATCATGGCGACGCCCGAGCGCTCTTAAATCGCCGGAAAGGAACGGAGAGCGGATGCGCAATAAAAGCGACGCCGCAGTTTGAGGGTTATATGCGACCAAGGGACGGGGACGGTCGTAAAAAAAAGGAACAAATAAAAATTGCACAAACGACGCTTGGACTCAGCAAACGGTCTAGAAATATCCTTAATTGTGTCAAAGCTTACTGAGAGAAATACAAATATTGTGTCAAACGTATAAAAGAGTCACAATGAAGCTTTTATTCTGAACAATTACTACATACATACATACATACATATGTATGTATATGCATTTTATATAGGGGAATATATAATTGCACTTTGGAGTAGATAGTATCAACTTTGTACACCAAACTTTGAGAAAGATTATTTGAACTTTGAAAAAGATTGTTTTAACATAGTACCACCAACTTTAATTTGGATAGTTTGCACTTTGAAGGGGATTATTTTAACATGTGTATTGACAACAACTTAAATTTGGCTCGTTTGCACTTTGAAATGGATTATTTTAACATATTGACAACATTAAAACAAAATGTAAAATTACATTTGCTTCGTCGGAATTGTATTTATTAATAAATTCAGTTAGATTGCTCATTGTATATAATAAACAAGGGTGACGATTATCTTGACAGCAACAAGGAGATGTTATGAATACCGAAACTTTTTTTACTTTATCCTAATCGGAGAAAAGTATTGTGATCGTGCGAAAATTCGACCTCGAGATTTTGACTGATTTGTATCAGGTATCATCCCCTGATCACGTTTTCATGATTTCTAAAAAAAAAATGTTTGTATGTCTGTATTGCTGTGTGTGTGTATGTCTGTGTGTGTATGTGTGTGTGTATGTGTGTGTGTCTCCGAAACTATCAAGTCTATCAAACTGAAATTTCATATTTATTATTTTCACGTAAGGTGTGAGAGCCATAAGGAATTTGGTCAACATCAGTCGACCGGAAGTAGAGTTTTTTTCGTGTAGAAAATTCTAAAAATCTTTTACCACAGAATATTTCCGAAACTGCCTCATCGATCAAGTTGAAATTTAATATCTATAGTTTTCACGTTAGCCGTAAGAGATACTGTGATTTTGGTCAAAATCCATCTGACAGAAGTGGCAGTTTACTCTCGTACGATTTGTTGTTTTTTTTTTTATTTTTTTCGGCCTTTTAAATATGCGGTATCGTCACAATATTGTAATGTTGTACTCCTGAGCAAAATTGCTAGTTACGAAAAAATAAATCATTGAAATCAGTCAACCGGAAGTAGGTTTTTTTTTTTTGTCGAAAAGTTTACCACAGAATATTTCCGAAACTGCCCCATCGATCAAGTTGAAATTTCATATTTATAGTTTTCACGTTAGCCGTAAGAGATACCGTGATTTTAGTCAAAATCCATGTGACAGAAGTGGCAGTTTACTCTTGATCGATTTGTTGTTTTTTTTTTTTTTTTTTCGGCCTTTTATTTATTTTAATGTGCAAACTATCCATTTTTTTAGTGCGAACTATCCATTTTTTAGTGCGAACGTTTTTTCTTAAGTGCAATATATTTGTTATCAGTGGAAACTATTTGTTATAAGTGGAAACTATTTGTTATAAGTGCAAATTATTTGTTATTGGTGGAAATTATTTTTATGAATGTGAATATGATCTAAACTAAAGTGCAATTAATTACCTTTAGTTTATTTTTACTTACCTTAATTACCTTTAATTTTATTTATATACCTATATACATGCATTCATTTGTATACATACATATATAAAAAAAAAAAAAAAGTTTCCACAATTAGCAATGCAAGTCTTTGCAGGCTAGCTGTCGTACACCAACTTCATTGAAATGTGTATAACAGATTTTAATCAGTGTTAAAACCTCAAGCAAAACCAATTTAATTATTATTATGATTTATCGATTTTGAATACATATGTATGTAGGTATGTATGTATTTGAAAAAAATTTATTATAAATAATCAAATTATAACAAAGATTCAAGTACTTTGTACTCATGCTTAGTATAATATTCTGCTTTTTTGCTTTCCATGAAAAATAAAAGACGAGGTAATATGTAATTAAAATACGCCCGAAACCCCTCCTCTCTTTGCGTAAGCGCGCAGGGGCAGCTGCATAATTTTCAGTATTTAAAATATTCTTTAAGTTTTCTCATTTTACAGCCGCGGGGAAAAAGATGAAAGTTTTTCGATGAAACCATCCCCCTCCCCTCACCGATGATGCAAACAGCCTGGAGGTATTTCTAAAGCGCCGAGTTGCAGGGGTGCCGCTCTTTCCCCAACCCCCTTCACCGGGATGGGATGTTAATAATCGCACTGGCCTAGTGGTGAATATCGAAGAAGAGGTTAGGGATGGGGAGTAAAGAGGAAGAAGAGGAGATTGGCTTTGATTTTACCGTTTCACTTAGCTTTGAGTCTGGATCGCTACCCCTCGCCCCGTTGTCCGTTTGTTGCGGGGGAGGGGAAAACAGGGGTGCGAGTTGGCCTGAAAGCTCCCCCTTTCGCATTGTTCTTAAGCTTTTTACCTTGATATGGCGGCCGTTTGAAAGCGAAAAGATTTAACAAGTGGCGAGGAGGCTTTGAGCTTTGAGGGTGGGGGAAGGGTGAAGCAGGGAGGGAGGGGGGGGGATGGACCCGACTGCTACTCTTTTATATTTCTAAAGAGCGTGCACATAAGCACACCGAGAATACAAAGCCTTCAAACGAGCACGATCTGAGCTTCCAAACTAGTTTTCAAAATGTTGGAGGACCGATCAACAACAAACTTAGCAAAGAAGACGTACGGGAAACTTACGAACATATATGCGGAAAGTTTTACTTTAAAATAAATAACAATTTTAAATTTGTAATATTATTTTATATGAATTAACGAAAATCAAACAGTATTGCAATTACATATTATATTTTACAATTACTTCTACGGAATTGCGGCTTCTTTAATACGATAAACATACAATTTTATTACTATTAAAATTCTTAATATGTAGTACATAACTCGTACTGATTCTTAAATAACAAAGAAATTAAATGATTTCTTAATGCTAAAACATTAAAATTAATATTAAGAAGATTTAGTTACGTTATTTTATATTATTATATATATAAAAGCCGAAATCTGTCTGTCTGTCTGCTGATAACGCTCGCCTCGGTAAATTATTAAAAAAAACAGAACGTCGCGCGAGTGGGATTTGAACCCGGTATCACCAGTTCGGGACAGTGAGCTTACGCTGCGATCCAAACTAGATAATAACGGGCCTGCTTCAATTTGACCATATTAATATCTTAATAGGCTCGCAACTTTGCTAAATTGTTACGTATTGTATTATAACGCGCCATGCAAAACAACTATAAAAACTATTAAATACCCATATACTCACCCACACATCCGTTGATATTCAACGGGCGTACACTGGTTTACATATACATACATACATATATGTAATTTACTGATTTACACTGGTTTATACTGGTTTACATACATATATATATATATATATATACATAGTTTATATATATAATCGAGAACCGGCGGCTCTTTGTATCAAAACCTGTGGCTCTAGCTGTCATCAAACGTTTTGCTCAAAATGCAAAATGTTGACACAATTTGCACAAGATAAAAATAAATCCCATTTCCACAACGTCATGGCTATAAAAAGTCGTTTTTCAGATTATCTTTTTAGTAATAAACTGTCAAACATTAAGAGATATCACGATGTTAACTTATTTCTTACACGTATCCATTTCATAAATGAGTGACATTTAATTTAATTTTGAATAATTTAATTTTAATCTGAAAATAATATGTTGCGGCTCCCAAACTTATCAATTTTGCAAGGTTTTCCCTAATTTGGCTATTAGCTCGAAAGAGGTTTCCGACCACTGACGTACATATACCATTCAATTAATTGTTAAACTTACGAATTAAATAAAGAAAAACTTGAAATTTTGGTACAAATCCTACATAGTATCAACTAATATCAAACGTCATCAAAATGAAAATATTGTGTAAGAACCTGCCGAAAAATTGTCGTTTACTTTTTGTAATTCAGTTTTACAAACCTGTTAAGATGAATCACAAAATGATTCCAAATATACATATAAGGGTCTCGAGGGCTCTACACCTTCGTACTCCCTCCCCACCTATTGATAGGCTTTGAAGGCGCCGCACACCCAATCGCCCGTCTATTATGCGAATAAATTAAAGGGTTTTTTTCGAATGCTAGAAAACGGCAGGGGGGGTTATATAATCGTCAAAATCGTAATCGGCTTAAGGGTTAGTCGTCGCGCTGGGGATAAGGGTCGCTCACCGGGCCGGGACGATTGAATTAATCCAGAGGCGAGAGAGCGTTCCGGTCATACGTAGGTACTGAACCGTCGCGTACCGGAACGCTCCCTGAAAGCTCTTATTAAAATGGTAATCGAGAGACGCGTCGGGACTTTGATTGAGTTTTACGGTGATTTGGGGTGAGGGGGTGGCGCAATAAACCCGACCCTAATCAACGGTTATTACCGCTACGATTATGTGACACAAACAACCCCGTTCGATGCGTGTGTGTATGTGTTTGGTTGGAAACGACGTTTAATTGATTCGACAAAATTAACCATCCAAATCCCAACCATTATACGGGCTTTTGTCATTATCGATTATAAGGGTGGCTGTGCGATACGATGATTAGTCGCAAAACAACTCTGAATCAACCCCCTGTGCGATCGTGATTTTGCATACATGAAAATAATTTTGATTGACTTCAATCTTATTAAGGTTTTACTCAAACAGTAATTAATAACAATATTCCAATAAACTTTTATTTTATTATTACAAAAACACCCACCGTGACATAACAGATTAACCAAATCGTCATGGTGAGTAAATTACAAAAATAGACATAATATAACATATTCGAAATGTATACAAAATCATTTGATCTTTAGTATCTGCTCATTCAAGCAACTGTAACTTCCAAATAAATTATCAAACGAGACAGCTACCCGATTGAGCAGATTAATTATTCTGACCATTGGAGAAGATGACATCATATTGGTTCGTGCCTCAAGTGGATAGAAAAGTAAATGCGGCATATGCTGCATGGAATCACGAAATTGGCTCGGTACCCACAATTTTATTTCTCTTAGGATCTGAGGATTGTGCACCAAACCAATCAGCAACTCGTAGAAATGTTTTCCTAAAAATAGTCTAGACTCCAATGAGTAGAAGCCCAGAGCACCCTGCAGGAAGGCAGTTGGGTACATCCAAGGATAGCGCCCAAATTCCACCATGTATGTATGTATGTACAAGTACCTTGGAAACTTCTTCTGGACTTTTTCCAGCATTAATATATGGGCCCTATTACTATAACTCCATATAATATTTTATGTAATTTTAGTGCATTTCAATGTTGATATTATTCCGGTTAAAAAGTCCCTGGTTGGTAGCACGTGATTTTTTCCTCTCGTGAGGAAGTGCACACGAGTATGAAACACGGTAAATATTTCGGACGGTCGCATTCCGGAAAAGCTCATGAAAAACCGGAATTTCTTCTCGGAAAGTTTTCGGATCGACTTATCGAGTCTTTTTGTGAGTTTTTCGATAGTTTCGTAATCAAAATGAACAGCCGAACTTATAAAAGAAGAAATGTCGTGGAAAAAAAAGTGCTGAAAATAGTTTTGATGATTGAATTGGCGCATTGTGTAACGATTTAAATTCTTCACATATCGATGTTATCAAATACGTATATTGGTGATTTATCAGTTTATCCATTACGAATATAAGTATGTATTCAAAACTGAAAATAGGATTCCATCATTTAAATTTCACTGGTCAGTATACACATATGTAGGTACATACATATGTACAATATTTTATTATTTTACCAAAAAGCGATATATCTATTCAATTATAATGTTTTGTATTCCTTTTTTTAAGGTTTTGAAATGTAAAAAAAATGTACAGTACACCAGTTATTACAAATATAAATTGACCAAAAAATATTATCAGCTTAAGTTTGACGCATTTAAAAGAAAATCGAGGTTGCTAAAAGGTGGAGTTTTCAAAATCTACTAAATGACTGAGAGTTCACGGGTCTATCGAACCATTATCGACGATTTGTGACCGACATCGGCTAAAAGGTGATGTCTCAATTGTGAAAAGTCCCCCCTCTATCCCTCCACCATTCCATTAACCACATACAACGACAGGGTCGGCCAGATCAAACAAATCAAGCGGGGATGATGAAAGACAAAACGGGATGTTTGCACTAGATTACGTCAGTTTGAGTCGTAAAAACTCTCATCGAAGAATTTAACGGACTCTCGAACAAATTAACCACATCTTCCATCAAAAAGGCAGGCGTACACTATACAATAAAAATGGAATAACAAAATATTTAGCCACATTAGATAACGATAGTGAGAATGTAATAAAAAGGAGGTTTTTATAACGCAGTAAAATCGTCCGATGAAAAAATTCTTAAAGTGTTCGATTTTATACAGCAATACGATGCAATATCGTAAAGTTACTTGCAAATATATTGATATATCGAAGGTTTCGTATTTTATTACAATTTTGGACTATTTTTGTGGAAATTTTATCTGAATATATTTTTTTCTTTTTTTTGTACAATTTAAAAGCTCGACTTAGTCGGCGGTGTCTTCAAGATTCATTAACCAAAAGTGTTGTCTCTCGCTTGTTTGTGAAAAAGATTAACTACCGAATAAATTATTTCGTTTTTATTCCCTTTTTTTCCATGAAATATTTACTTAATTTCCTTGACCATTATCTGCTCTACATTTCGCCGAGTCTTACGTCAGCTTTTAATGGCCACAACAATTAAATTTTACAAAAAAACAATTGAGTGCCGTTTGTACCATTATTAAAATTTATACATACTCTTAAAATTACATCTTAAATAACCGACGAACCGCAAAAGGGTGGTTCAATTTGTTTCCGAGGGACCGTTTGTACACACGTCGCTAACGACTTTAACATTTCGAGGCTGTTCCGTTAATTCGTCTTGGAGTGATTTTGCACCCCCTAGTGTAAAAAGGCACCATCTTTGGTCGCAATCTCGGGCGCTCGCTGCAATAAAATAAAAGTGGCGCTACAAGTGCGGAAACAAACAAATTACGCTCCGAGGAGCGGTTATCTCACTTCTTTTTGTCTTGTGCGCTCTGTTTTAGGTGTGGGTGGTAAGATAGGGTGGTTAAAAAGAAAGAGGGAAAGCACCGACGGATGGACACCATAATGGACCCGTCGCTATCTATCACCAATGTGACCCTATCGAAACTACCGATACCGGTAGGTATTTCGTATACCAAGTCGTGGAGGTAACCTGACCCAAGAAAATATATCACTTTTGTTTCTCTGCATTCCTCCAAGCTTGTAAACTACACACATAAAATAAGTACGTATACGTTTCACGATTTTTTATTACACAAAACACGGTCAAATGTGAGTTTTTATACCCAAACTTTTGATTCAGCAAATTTTACTGCATTATACAATACAAATGATGTCCCAGCATTTACGCAATAAATAATTTTGATAGAAAACTTAGGTTTTTAATTAAAAAATGTAATTTTTTTTTATTGATTCATAAAGTATACAGCATAGGGTTATGTATGGAGTAGCATAAATAAATAAAAAAAGTAAAAAAAAAATTTACACATCCCGAAAGTTCACATGTATTCGAAAGTTCATCACACTTCCACAACTGTTGAATCAAATCACTGGAACTTCATACGGCATACGGTTCAGGACAGTAGCTTACGTTCCACTGTACGACACTTCTTGTTGGGAATGAACCCCGATATGCCACTCCATACATAACCCTATACTGTATGTATATGTAGGTATACTTTATGAATCAATAAAAAAATTACAATTTTTAATTAAAAATCTGTGTTTTCTATCAAAATTACTTCTTGCGTAAATGCGTGGACACCTTTACATATGTACATATTAAACAATCAGCTTTTAGCATTACATAGACGTCTCATTCATTAACTCGTTAAATGTGTTTTTACATTCTATGAATAAGGAATAAGTGCTTACAAAAAATAATACTAATATAAAATTAAGGTTTTTATTCAAACGAAACAATTTCTAAACTGAATAAAAATTCTTAACATCTTGTATTAATTATTTTCGAATCGTGCAGTACTTACATCTTAGGGGTTGGTTTTTCTATTTTAGATTTTTCCACGAACGGGAATTTGTGCGTATTTTCTCGTTTCAAATTCACTCGAAAAGCAATAAAAAAAGAAAACGTCTATCAGTGTTTGCTTTTGACTGTTGAAGCGCAGCTCGCACAAATACGATTCATTTCCATATTACGCGCTTTTCTGTTAAACTCTTACCGATTTTTACTTGACTGCCTGCCTGTCTGTCTGTCTCTCTATCTGTCTGTCTGTTTTCCTGTCGTACACGGTTTGATTTTTTGCGTGCGCTTTGTTGGCGGGCGACCCGCGGCGAATTTCCAATTTGCATTACACACACACACACATTACAGAGAATGTCGGTGAAAAAGTTGACCCGTTTTACCGGTGCGAAAACTGATTGCTTTTCCGGAAAAGTTTTCCCGGTTCGCTGCAGCACAAACGGTTTGTTCCCGCTGCACACGCTCGGCGAACTTCAAACTGAAACTTTTTATCGTTCGAAATAAATTTTATTTAGATTTTTATTTCGAACAAATTTGTACGAGACGCTTTAAAAAAACATTTGCGCTACGTAACATGGAACAATTCGTAGTTTGCAACAAATTCTTCTTCGGATTAATGCATTCCAGACAACGGGAAAGTCGCCCCAACAACAAGTTTTTTTTTTTATAAAATATGTTTTCAAAGTTAAAAAGTTCAAAACCCCCGGCCTTAAGCTATATTTAAAGCACGATTTGCAGTTTAATGTTGAAATGTAAGACTAAACAGCCGGCTTTACAATGAGAACTGCTGATGAATTATTCATTTGGTACAGAAATGATTAGAGAAGAAATAAAGTTTGTTACGGTCAAATTCAATTAGGCAGAAACGGGAGTGAAAAAAACAATGAAGCATCTGCACTTTTGGGGTTGGAATTAAGGACACAAACTAATTTTCTCGATCTTCATCTTTCTGCAACGTTAAACTTGGTCCCGCTAAGAAGGGGGGGGGGGGACCCTATTGGCCTAAATGTTGCTATTTACTCTGGCGGTAAATTAAAGTCAACATGAGTATACTCATATCTACGACGAATGTACTTACACAATATGTACTTTTTCGGGGAGAAAATTGAAACTCAACTAGTGGAAAATAAGAAAAGTGTATTACATCGTTTAATTTTCCAGAACAAAGAATCATAATAAATTTCAAGGAATTCTTTTTAAATTTAAATGGTTTTATAACATTTTTTTTTCTCTGGAAAAAAACTGTGGCACCCTCTTTAGATATGTGCGCCCTTAAAGGGTGACGCACACCTCGAGCCACAAGCATGAGCTATTTTTATTTGAGCCACCCCCGTTGCGGCCCTGGCGTCCCGTTGCAAGTGAAATGTGGAAAGGAAAGCGGGTTGAAAATGAATGGCTCTTAACGGTAATAGTCTCATTAGTGGGTTGCGCGCCCTTCTACGTGTGGCTTTGTGACCCCGGCGGAAATAAAAAAAATAAAACCAGATGGAGAGGATCACATGTGGCGCATGCGCCAAAAGCTCCATCTTATGCGAGAGAGAGCTTTGAACCGCGACGGTTGTTTGAAGAGGAAAACGTAACTCTTTTAATGCGGTCTGTAAAGGGAATGTTGTTCGGCATTCACTAATTGAGCCGATGTACACAATTAAACACTCACCCTAGTCCGACCCAGGTCAATTTGTGACGTTTACTTTCACATCATTACGCTACAATCTTGACTGATAATACGCGCATATTTAGAGTTGGATTTATTAAACTAAATATACATACGTAATCACAGTAGATAATCACATTGTTGAGATAGTTGATAATTATTTACACCCAGGACAATTAGTAAACACGACAGGGTGTAAAGAAGACGAGATAAAACGGAGAATGAAACTAGGATGGAGCGCTTTTAGAATTATGAACATATTTATTTAACACTATTATGTATATGTACATATAATTTTTTTTGTTATAGTAAGTGTGCAAAACGTAATCACAGTAGACAACCATATTGAAAAGGTAGTTGATAATTATTTATACGTAGGACAATTGGTGAACATTCCGCTATGCTTAAAAAAGAAGGCATACGACCAATGCGTACTGCCATTTATGATGTATGGATGTGAAACGCGGATGCTAAATTCAAGAATGCTACGTAAGATTCAGTGCACACAGAAAAGCGTGTAAAGCTGTATGCTCGCTACAACAAGAGGAATACATGGGTAAGAAGTATGATCAAAGTGGCAGATGTAGCGGAACGTGTGAAAAAGTTGAAGTGGACACGTGGCGAGAAATACTGTAACGGTACCCGAGAGGATGTGAAAGAAAGCTAGGTAGACCGAGTGGACGATGGGATGATGTATTGAGAAGAATTTGTGGAGTCAAGTGGATACAGATCGCTCAAGAGGTCTTCGTCCAGCAGTGGATGGTGAACGGCTGAAAATGATATTATTTACGTACATTAATCATTAAATTAGTTCTTAGTTTAAAATTAGTACAGTAATTGGTACAGTAACAGGCTTGAATTCCTCAATGACGACTCAAGCAATTAAACTATTGCTGAAGCTGCTGGCAAGATTTTAATGGTTCTAAATTTTGTCTACTTAGACTTTTACAATAAGCATCAACTGCATCGCTTTTTGTATACAATTTTCATACTTTAAATGACTATTCCATAGTTTGACTGAACCATATCATGTTTTGTTCTAGTATTAAGTAATCCACGAATGAAATGTAGCTTCCTTCCTGAACATCTTCTGAAAAATGTTAGTCAACCGCTTGTCCATTTTTCCAGTGTACTACCGCACTTCCGGTTGGAACTGTCCGGGTGCCGACGCCGCTCGTCGACACCAAAAGTAAATGATTGAAAATCTGACGGGCACATGTCAAGAGCAGGCTCCAGCATTAGGCGGCCGTTATGGGGTCCCGTGGGTTTCTCACCCCTATTCACTTTCACCCTGTACCCCCATGGATACCTTTTCCTACGTAGCGCCGCGACCAAAAATGTCTTTAATATGTCAACGTCGACGCACAACAATACGTTTTCATTGGGCCGCTTCTATCACGGACAAGATAAATGGCTCCGATTATATTGACGGCGACATGTAAACGATGCTCTAGCAATCGCCACAAATACCACCCCATTTTCCCGGTTCTACCACGCCACCATCCCCTTTCCCGTTTATGAACTTAGAACCTGGATTAATTGACAGCGGAGACGCGAAAAGCGCACGACAACCACCTTCAAAGTATAACGTTCTCTTTTGTATATGTATATCATACATAGAAACCACAAACACTTTAAAGTTGCCGTTGCCGTTACTGAATTGAATTTTCAAGTAAGACTTCTTTTCGCTCGGTAGAGTAAAAACAGTTCATCCAAAGTTCCATACAAACGGAGCGAGCGATAAGCTGTAACGCATATCCCCACTCCTTCGGATAAAGTATTGTGATCGTGCGAAAATTCGACCTCGATATTTTGACTGATTTGTATCGAGTATCATCCCCTGATCACGTTTTCATGATTTCTAAAAAATGTCTGTATGTCTGTATTTCTGTATGTCTGTGTGTCTGTATGTCTGTGTGTCTGTGTACTTATGCGTGTGTGTGTCTGTATGTGTGTTTTCTCCGAAACTATCACGGCTATCAAGCTGAAATTTCATATCTATTATTTTCACGTAAGGTGTAAGAGCCATAAGGAATTTGGTCAACATCAGCCAACCAAAAGTAGGGTTTTTTTCTTGTAGAAAATTCTAAGATTATTTTACCACAGAATATTTCCGAAACGGCTCCGGGAATTTTGTTAAAATTTCATATCTATAGTTTTCACCTTAGCCGTAAGAGATACTGTGATTTTAGTCAACTTCTGACTAGCGAAAGTGGCAGTTTACTCTTGAACGATTTTTTGTTTTTTAGTTTTTTTGACCTTTTAAATATGTAGTATCGTCACAATATTATAATGTTGTAATTCTGAGAAAAATTGCTATTTAGGAAAAAATAAATCATTAAAATCAGTCAACCGAAAGTAGGTTTTTTTTTTGAAAAGTTTACCACAGAGTGTTTCTGACACTGCTCCGGCGATCTTGTCGAAAATTTATACATAAATATTTATAATTTTCATATAAAAATTAAGAGTTGATAAGGTTTTGATCAAAATCTGCCGACCGGAAGTGGTAGTTGAATATATGCCGAAGATCGTATTTTACATACGCGCGCGCACTCAAAATAGTAATTTCATGATATTTATGTATGTATTTTGGTCGGCGTGGTGGTGTGCATGCGTTTTATTTACTTACGTACATAAAAATTTAATTTCGTTACTCTTTGTATTCCTCAAATATATGGATAAAGTCATGGGTTGGCCACACCCGAATTTTTTAATATTATTATTTGGTATGTATAATTTGATTCTAAGTAACACTGGAAGCTACGAGCCGTTTGATGGGTGCTTACGAATCCGCAGGCGTCGAATTATCTTGAGCTGTTGTCAACCCTCAAAGGGCTGGTTGAGAATTGTTTCTGCCTTGGCATTGGGGTTAGGTAGCAAGGTTCCAGAGTGCACCCCTAATCATATTTGCTGAACGCGCTAACGAGGGGCGACACACCCCCGTGGATGGCTCGCAGACGAGTCTCGAGAGAAGCTGGAGTGCCATCAAACGAAATAAACTGACTGACTGAAAGTCTTCCACTGGAAAAATGTGAAGATGTCATTCGCGGAAAAAAACACCACAAGCATTCGACTGAAATCTCTACAGAATTAAAAAAAACTATTCTATATCTGCATAAAAGTTAAATTTAAGGTAATTACCGATGACTGCCATATTGGAAACGAGTATCACATTGCTTACTGAATTAATATAAAAATTTGGTCTAAAAACTTCATATGTCAAAAAAAATCGGCCTTCCTGCAAAAGTATTTGTATATTGATGATAAAAGTGATCTAATTTTATAATTGAAAAGCTAAATTGTATTTGTTTAAAAGGAAAAAGTCATTAATATTACAATTTTCAACACTTTACTAGGATGCTTTCCTCGATATTTTAGATTATGGTGAAAGTTTAAATGTATGCATTAAAGATCTTAAGGTAGTGGGTATTGTTTTTTGTGACTTATCAACTTAAATTATATTTATTTTCATTCCCAGTCACCGTCAATGCTGAAGCGTAAACAGGTTTAAATGGAGAGAAAAATATTAATAGTGAAAAACGAATAAATCAAAGGATGCAGTGCATGCTTTAGTAATAACTAAAGTTTGTTCCACAACTCAAGATTTAAATTTCAAAGTTTGCATCTTAATTTAAATCTCGTGTAGAAGTCTTCTAGGTACAATCTATCCAAACTGTAAAGTTTTAAAAAGTATTCGTCGGCACCACTCGTCTGCGAAACGTAACGGCAAACGTAGTCGTACGCTAATTTTAAATTTACGACATATTTAAGGTTTTTTTCAGAGTGAAATCCTAATTTTCAATTTACTCAAAGAATACAACAACTTTCCAGTAAATTACCAGAATAGATCTAATACATTATTTAGTAGGAGCTCATGCGTGCTTTTAATTTTGTCGGCCTGTAAATCGGCTTTGTCGTTTTACGAGGGCCACCGAGTCAAGAGCCGTGAATCGAATGGAGGTCGTCAATTCGATTTTCCTCATCGCCATCGATGACCGGGACAATGAATTCCCCACCGGATAGATGGAGAGATAGAAATCGTTTTATTCGCCTCTTTATCCCATCACGGGTAAGGGACGCGTTATCCTTCGGCGAAATTATATTTCGATCGATTTTTTGCGGGGCCGACTGACTGAATTACGCGATACGTTGCTAACCGAATGAAAATATTGCTTATTTACTTATCCAATAACTTTTTTCAATTACTTGGGCTTATAATTCTTAGAAATATAAATATGAAATTGACATAATACACATTATACCAATGGTCGGAAACCGGCGGCTCCGGAGCCGCATGCGGTTCTTTATATGAAAATCTGCGGCTCTCGCTCTCATCCAACATTTTCCGTGAAGTACAACATGTTGACACACAATTTACACAAGATCAAAATGAATCCCATTTCCACAACGTCATAGAATGCTTTAAGATAGTTTTTCAGATTAAACTTTATAATGTTTTTTAGTGATAAACTTAAGAAATATCACGAGTATTACTTATTTCTTTGTACTATGTACATACATATGTCATTAATGATTAGTGAGTAAAATTTAATTTAATTTTGAATATACATATGAACATACACATGTACATATACATATTTCGAAAATAATATGTTGTGGCTCCCAAACTTACCAATTTTGCAAGGTTGCCGACCACTGCATTATAATGAAATGAAACAGTGGAGAGTGATGTAAATTAGTTTTGCAATATTAAAAACGTTAATTTTAACGAGAACTGGCAAAAATGGTGTTGGTTATGTATGAAATTTATATTATGCCACTTTGTATCTATATATATATATATATATATATATTTATTATAATTTGAAAAAAGTTAATACAAAATGTTTATATTAAGAAAAGAAGGGGTGTGTATTATTAGAAACTCGGAGTTAATACAGCGGCATTATTGCGCGAAACGTAGCCAGCCCAAAGAAACGAATAAATAAATTTATTTCGTTGTATTATTCGCACGCGAAAGTAAGGTGGATGGGGGGTCTCACCCCCGAGACAAAATGGGGAGGAGGGGTTGGCCCCAATAGAAATGCGTGAAGCGGAATTTATGAGAAATACAACATATTTGTTAGGCATGAAAAGAATTTTTAATCATCGCCGGGGTAATGATGCCGGGGCCGCTCTATTTCGGCAGTCCGTGATCGATGTCTCTATTTGAAAAATAAATATTTTCCAAGCGGAAAATATGAACGCTTTTCCGAGCTGCTTAATTTTTACAAAGCACTCGCGCGAATCCACGAACGGCAACCCGTTTTGCTATAAGACAGCTCGTCCATTTTCTTCGCACACGTTTTACAATTTAATAAAATCTTCATATATGTACGAGCAAGTGCAATGTCAATACAAATACAATTTTAATATTTCATTTGGTTATTACACATTAGTTGATTATCCAAAAATCAGTGTGTAGTGAAGATTTTTTTAAAAAAAAATTAATTTAAAGTATAACTTTGCTACCGGTCTGCGTTTATAAATCGCTGTGAGAATTATTACAACCTGCCCCAACGGATCTGCAATCTGTTGTATTTATCTTTTAGTGCTCGACCAGCTCTGTTTAAATTTTAAAAAGGGTAGATGTTAAACATAGTCTCTGTATAGGGCTAGTCGTTAAATTGTTAGGTCTTGCACAGAACCTCAAAGCCAGCTAGCATGTGAGTTCTAATTTAACGCAGGCTCATCCCCAATATGGCTTCCGGCATTGGGGTTTCCGGTTTAAAAGCACACCTGTCACAATGAATTTCATTGTTGAGATCAAAATAACTCACTTTTTTATTTCTACCATATGAATAAATTCTTATTTCAGCCGTTGTCAAAATATACCATTGTGGTTTAAAATAGAATTAAGTTTGAGAAGGAAAGCAATTTGATTCAGTTCAATTATGAGAATTTTTAGATTATTCATAAAATATTAAGTACTTTTATTACGTATTGCAATTCAACTCACGTTAAGTACTTAACCAAAAGAATTAAGTGCTTTCAATGTTATTTTTTTGTTGTGTTATATACGAATAAAGTAGGTGAAAATAAAGTGTTTCACAAAATAAATTCGCTAACTGTTTGACAGGTGTCAAAAACGTACACGCCCAACCCAACCTACCCGTACTAACCTTGCCTTGGCTTAAATACACTTTTGATATGTAAATTTCATAGTAGGCATGAGTACTTACGGCAAATTCCTTTAATTCAAAATTATCGGCACGATTTTATGCAAAACCGAGTGATGCTACGGACGTGCGACATACGACACAGTGTGATGGCTAATAATGCATGTGACTTGACAGTGATACTGTCAATTAATTGTCTATGCCTGCTCATTTATAAATACATTCGAGTCGAAATATACTAAATAAATGTATTTTAAAATAAATTCAAATTAATAATGTATATTATCTGGATTTTTTGTGGTACTAGTATCGATGTACATATGTACATATATTTACCTAAATATACGTAGTCTCTGTCACTAGTCTCGAATTTCTAATGTGTTCAGTGTGTTTTTCAATAATCGACCTCAGATAAATTGTGCGTAAAGATAGTAAATATTAAGGTGGTAATAACGCGAAAGAGTTGGGGGTGGTGCAAATGCGGCCTACTAACGCCTTTAAAATAATACGAGCTTTCATAATATTCGCCGTAATAACGAAGAAAAAAGCGACCTCCCACTGACTAAATCATAAGGTGTATAAGGCTTTCAATAATGTGCCCCATCCCTTCTTAAAATAGGGTGGTAAAGGGGGTTAAAGCGTAGAAGCCCCATTTTGATCCCCCATTCTCACCTCCCCTCACTACCCCTCTTCCATGGCCGCCGGGGTATGAATATATACTGCGGATTAGCGAGGGATTAAGCTTCCCCCTTCCTCCCGAATACCGGACCAAATTTGAATATCCTAGGACTGTGAAAATGGATTATGACAGGGAAAAAAAGAAAACGGGGGCACTAACGACAAAATTAAGTGATAGGGAAATTTGATAAATGACTGGCGGCGCTGGTGCGTCGAAATTAATGTGTTTATGTCGGGGGAATTGAGGGAGGGGGGTAGGATTTTATGCTCGGGGGTCCCGTTGGGGGCACGGGGGTATTAACTTGGGTTATCGCCAATATAGCGTCGATTCAATTGGATTCCTGCTAGAGTTAACGTTGAGGGGAGGGAAGGTTAGCTACGACTTTTACTAAATTAACCTTTTGAATATGGAAGAATTTTTCCGGAATCGTTGACGAAAATCTTCAAAGTATCGTTACACTTATATCTATGTACATATTATACATACCTATACATATGTATGTACATACATAGGTAAATATATTTTGATTCAAACTAAGTATATTTAAAGTTCAGATATACATACATACATATGTACTTACTTTGACGTCAGTAAATTAAAATTGGGACTTCATTATGGCAACAACGTAAAAAAAAAATCAGTTAAAATCTCAAGGTCGAATTTTCGCCGATCACAATACTTTATCCAATTAGGATAAAGTAAAAATCGGGTGTAGCCAACCCATAACTTTATCCATATATTTGAGGCATATGAAGAGTAACCAAACACTGAAAAAGTAAAAAAACCGTGTGTAAAAAAAAATAACAGCATTTTTTACTTTTTTACAAGAAAAAAATCCCACTTCCAGTTGAGCGATTTTGATAAGTTTTTCACAGATTGCAATTAGCATAATAATTATATATATATAATTATATTATATTACAATATTATGAAGATTCTAAATATTTAAACGGCCGAAAAAAAAAAAAAAACGAAAATTCGTTCAAGAGTAAACTGCCACTTCCGGTTGGCGGATTTTGACCAAACTCATAGTATCTCTTACAGTCTTACACCTTGCGTGAAAAAATAAATATGAAATTTCAACTTTATATATTCATAATAAATTTTCAACTTTAAACTCTTTGAACTCGTATGTCGAGCATAGCTCGACATTTACTTTGACTTCATTTTTGAGATGAAAACTGACTGAAACCACTATTTTTTTTTGCCAATCCAATCAGCATATCTTGGAGAACAGCTGGTCTAGTTTTGGAATTTTTATTTCACGCCAGTGATTCTCAAACATTAGTTTTCCAAAAGCATAATTTCTTGTTTAGTAAAAATGGTTACTTGACAGGTTAAAAAAATTGATTTTTGTATAATAGATTTTCAAACATTCTATTTTATAAATCCTCTAAAATATCCCTGATGCAATTTTTCATCTCCAAATTTCATCAAAAGTGAAAATATATTATTTGAAAAAAAGTTTTGGAACCACTGGAAAAAAATATTTTAAGAATGGCTGGTTATTTTGGCAACAGTGTGAGTAGGATTTTTCATCATCAATGATAATACATATGTAAAATCATTATTTATTGAGAAAATATTTTTTTTGTCGAACGTTTTAAAATTTTATGAAGAAAGGTAATCATGATTTTCAAATCAAGTTTAACCCATGTTCAGATTTTGTCACGTAAAGTTGCTTACCCTGGTCGGTCGGTCCAAATCCGTGAATAATTTATTCAAGAAACAAATTAAAAAAAAAATCAAATTATGGTATTTTCAAGTTGGTAAAGATGAAATGGATATGTTTCTGTAGAAAAATTTGAGAAGCACTGGTTGGAAAGATTCATCTAATGGTTTTTCATCTGATACAATGCCGAGAATATGTGTTTCACGGATTTTCAGTTATTTTTTGTCCCAAGAGGTTAAAAATATTTTATTTTTGTAATTGACTTTCATCGTTTAGAAATTGCAAAATGTCAAAATTAATTCCGAGTTAAATTTGAAATATTACGTGGTACCAGGATTTTTGACATTTCTACAACAAAAAAACCAACTTCTGGTTGACTGATTTTAATGATTTATTTTTTTGTGACTAGGTATTGCTTTAGGAATTATAATATTACAATTTAATGAAGATACAAAATATTTAAAAGGTCGAAAAAAATGAAAAAAAAAACAAAATCTCGTTCAAGAGTAAACTGTCACTTTCGGTCGGCGGATGTTGGCCAAAGATACGCCCCCTTCCCCGCGCCTCGCGCATGCGTCGTACCAGTTTAAGATCGGAAATTTATCGTAAACGCATACCCGAGCGAATAAAACAACATTTTATTCGCTCAATCGTGTTATTAGTAAACAAAGTTATAGTGTTGGAATGTATGCCCATCCAAACGTAACACCGTATAGACGTATTCACGTCAAAAGCATGTGCATCTACATACATATGTTTGTGATCCCGCTTATTAAAAAGCCTCATAGAAGAGCATACATACATACATACATAGAATACAAACCTTTTTCGAATTAAAAAATACATTTAGACATGCGTCTGATCAAACTCATATACACCATATAAAATACAAAAATTGAAATGATTCATTCAAATTTGAGCACATTTGACATTTCGTCACTTTGTTCAAATTTTGGGGTCGTGGTAGGTATAGCTTTGACGACGGGATTGTATTCGGCTGCCGAAAAGCCCAACGACCGCTATCGGGGTGTCCCGTTTACATTAACGGAAGGTGAGACCATTTATCTCGGTCAACCCCTCACCATCGAGGGGGTGAATGGGGTACACCAGCAATGATTTAGAGGGAAACGCTTCGCCACTGGCCCGGTTTGTTGCCGCAAAGTAAACAATCAACCCGTTGACACCGTGTTGTATGGGAAACGGACAGGTATGTATGTACATACATATGTACATATGTATGTATAACACGCCACATACCCACACATAGGTACATACATACATCAGTCGTTAGATATACTTTTTTCGTCACTTACTATCATCATCATCATTTTCAGCCGTTCACTATCCACTGTTGGATGAAGGCCTCTCCAATCCTCTTCCATTCCTGTCTGTCTTGACCGATTTGCATCCACTTGACTCCACACATTTTTCTCAATTCATCAGCCCATCTTCCATTCGGTCTACCTTGCTTTCTTTCACATCCTCTTGGATACCATTCTTCTCGCTATGTGTCCACTCCAACTTTTTCACACGTTCTGCCATCACTCAATTGACTGATACCATAACTAAATCCAAACACCTTCATATACCAATCATCCAATTCACTTCGCAAAATATAGAAATCACAGACTTTGTTAAATATCTTATCATAAGTAAAAATAAATTACGTAAAATTTGGCAGAGAACAAAAGATCCGACACTGAAACCTTTAATTAATAAACTTTCATATCAAATTAAAATTAGAATCAAGCGAATTAAAAATGACACTTGGTCAGAAAAAATAGAAAAATTAAATGCAATAGATGGCTCCCTCTGAAATTAACGAAAGCGATCCGTAGATCAAAATTCGATCCCTCCATTGAGTGATGGCGTGAACATGGTGACACGAGACAGTGACAAGGCGGAACTCTTAGCAAACACATTCCAAAAGCATCACACACTCACACATCACTACCATCACACACCGACATACAACAAAGTCAACCATTCTATCAAAAAAAGCATATTAAAACTGATATTAACAATACTAATTCTGTGAAACTAGTCCATCCGTGCGAAATTCAAAATATAATTCATAGTTTAAAGAATAAAAAGCCCTGGCCGTGACGCAATAGATAATGTAATCATAAAACAACTTCCGTTCAGAACCTTAGTATTATTGTCAAAAATATTTAACGCCTGCTTACTCACTGGTATTTCCCAGAATACTGAAAGTCGCAAAAGTCATTCCACTGCCGAAACCAGGTAAGGACCCAAAACCCAGTCAATTACCGACCCATCAGTTTACTTTGCACTCTCTAAAATTTTAAAAAAATCATTTACTCGCGCTTACTAAAAATAGTTGTTGATAAAAAATCTGATTAATGAACAATTTGGTTTCCGCTCGGGACATTCCACAACCCAGCAGCTTACCAGATTAACTGAGCACGTGACGAAGAACTTTAATATGAAGAGAAGTATGGGATGGTGTGTCTCGACATAGAAAAGCCTTCGACACAGTTTGGCACGATGGACTAATTCACAAACTAATCAATAACAAAGTACCCAACTACCTTATTAATATCATCCGATCATACCTAACCGATAGAAAACTAATAGTTAACGTAAAGACGAACCACGATGCCGAAACCGATCGTGGCGGAGTTCCACAGGAAGTTTGCTAGGGCCACTCCTATTTGCCATATATATAAATGATATTCCTGTTCCAAAAAAGTGCCACTTAGCACTCTATGCAGACGATACTGCTTGCTTTACGAGCAGCACCAAACCTGACGCAATTCGTAAAAATCTTGAATTATTTTAAAATCATTAAACGACCATTTTACAAAGTGGAAAATAAAAATTAACCATACAAAAAACGGACGCTATATTCTTTAGTGTTCGAAAGCACAGGCCGAGTTCAGAACTGAAGATCCCATCAGGAGAAAGGCTGAAATGGCAAGCTCAGTTGAAATATTTAGGAATAATATTTGATAGAAGAATGCGCTGGGCCCCACAATTAGAGTCAGCGAGGTGCAAGGCGATGCGCGCGATGGCAGCGGTCTATCCGTTGTTCAACCGTCGTAGCGCTTTGTCACGATCCAATCGCATCAAAATGTATCGCGCCCTAATACTACCAATATTAACATACGCTGCGCCTGTTTGGAACAATGCCTCCACCACTAACCATACTAAACTGCAAATCGTGCAAAACAAAGCCATCAAAATCATATATAACACCCCCATGTATACTAACCTCAAAACGCTTCACTCGCGATACAACATCCCACTTGTAACTGATATTACTAACAAATTAACCACGAAGTTTTACCAAAAAAACTACCAATAACCACGCTAACAAATTAGTAAAAAAGTCTCGGTGATTACGATAGTGTGTCATTACCATTCAGGTATAAACATAGGCTCCCGAAACATAATCTGTTTTAAACCTCCGTTTACAGTAAGTCACTAGAAATAAGAATTTAATGTATCTGCATGCATACCCTATTTATTATGTATTGTATTTAAAAAAAAAAAATAAAATTTGTAAATAGGTTTTTTAGCTTAAATTTTCCTACTGTAAAAAACAAACACTAACGATAAAGTAAGATTATTTTCCTATTACTACTAACACACATTTATTGTAAAATGGATAATGGCCACTTGACCAGGAACCATTAGGATACGTTTTTTTAGTAAATAAGAAGTATTATGAACATTATATGGATAAATAAAAGTTAAATAAAAAAAAAAAAAAAAAAAAAAACACGTTCTGCCATACTTCTTACCCATGTATTCCACTTACGATCTCATCTCGTTATACTGAGCATACACCTTTACATACTTCTCTGTGGTCACTGGATCCAACGTAACATTCTTGAATTTAGCATTTACGTTTCACATCCATACGTCATAACTGACAGTACGCATCTGTCGCACGCCTCATTTTTTAAGCATAGCGGAATGTTGGATTTAAAAATTATGTTCATTCTTCCCAAAGGGCTCCATTCTAGTTTCATTCTTCTTCTTTACATCCAGTCATGTTCACCATTTGTCCTCCGTATAAATAATTATCAACCACCTCTACAATATGGTTGTCTAGTGTGATTACGTTTTGCACACTTACTATAACAAAAAAATATATATATATTTTATACATATGTATGTATGTACATATATGATATTATATATATATTATTATTATTATGTATATACATGAATGATACTTGTATGTTGGTATTTATATTTCAGTTAGATGATAATACCTACATAATATATGTTACCATCATATTTTAGTAAATTTAATATGAGAGGAATGGATGTACATATGTACATAGGTATGTGAATATAATTTAAGGAATAAAAATAATTTATTTATAAAAAATGTTAGAATAAATAGAAATAGGAGAATCATCTTGTACAGAGGTGTTTTGGAATATACATAAATAATAGACTGCCGGATGGAATTAGAAGTTCCAAAACTATGTATTGATAAATTCCTGGCAGTCTTAAAAAAAATTCGGGTGTGACCCATGACTTTATCCATATATTTGAGGAATACAAAGAGTAACGAAATAATTTTTTTATGTACGTAAGTAAATAAAACGCATGCACACCACCACACCAACCAACATACATACATACATATCATGAAATCACTGTGTTGAGTGCGCACGCGTATGTAAAATACGATCTTCGGCGTATATTCAAATAGGAAAAACTGCCACCTCCGGTCGTCAGATGTTGACCAAAATCACAGTATATCTTACAGCTAAGGTGAAAACTATAGATATGAAATTTTGACTTGATAGCCGGGGCAGTTTCGGAAATATTCTGTGGTAAACTTTTCGACAAAAAAAAACCCTACTTCCAGTTGACTGATTTTAATGATTTATTTTTTCGTAACTAGTAATTTCTTTCAGGAGTAAAACATTACAACGTTGTGACGATACTATATATTTAAAGGGCCGAAAAAAATAAAAAACAACAAATCGTTCAAGAGTAAACTGCCATTTCCGGTCGTACGATTTTGACTAAAATTACAGTATCTCTTAGGGCTAACGTGAAAACTATAGATATGAAATTTCAACTTGATCGATGTGTTAGATTTATAATTATTCTGTGTTAAACTTTTCGACAAAAAAAAAACACCTACTTCCGGTCGACTGATTTTAATGATTTATTTTTTAAAAAATAGCAATTTTTCTCCTGATAACAACATTACAATGTTGTGACGATACTACATATTTAAAAGGCCGAAAAAAATAAAAAAACAACAAATCGTTCAAGAGTAAACTGCCATTTCCGGTCGTACGATTTTGACTAAAATTACAGTATCTCTTACGGCTAACGTGAAAACTATAGTTATGAAATTTCAACTTGATCGATGCGTTAGATTCGGAAATATGATTTTTAACAGGATTTTTGAATTTTCTGCACGAAAAAAACCCTACTTCCGGTTGACTGATGTTGACCAAATTCTTTATGGCTCTTACACCTTGCGGGAAAATAATAGACATGAAATTTCAGCTTGATAGACTTAATGGTTTCGGAGAAAACACACACACAAAGTACACAAACATACAGACATTTTCCAGAAATCATGAAAACGTGATCAGGGGATGATACTTGATCCAAATCAGTCAAAATCTCGAGGTCGAATTTTCGCACGATCACAATACTTTATCCGATTAGGATAAAGTAAAAATCTCTGTATAGATGCTTAGTTAAGGATTATGTAATTAGCTTTAGCCACTATATTATATAAATAAATAAATAGATAAATATACAAACATAATAGTGTAAAATAAATATCTTGAAAGGGTTAGCTTGTAAGTTTTCGTCATACATCCGTTCCTTAGTGGGGATGTTTTCTTCGCAAGCAATTAATCGGATGGGGTTTTCTACCCCCCCCATGTGTGTGTATGCGCACAGGCTTAGCGCTTCGGGCCGATAAACTATCCCTGTCAACACGTGTAATTATCAACAATGTCAAAAAACGCGCGCCGCCACTGTCTAACCCCTTGACGACGGGCGCGCACGTGTTACGCGCAACGCGTCGCGCAAGTAGACAAACAACCTCCGGGGAAATTAAGGGTTTGCGCGTCGTGTATTACGGCCGTATCGAGTTCTACGATAATATTTACATATTGTGAAAAACAAGCCGTTGAATTTGCGACTTTCTGTTTGTTACACGTTGATATAATATTATGTAAGCTTATTTTTTTTGTTCCGAATACCTAAGCCTTCGCCATTACCGTTTGTTTGTCATATAATTCGTTGCATACATTTGTATGTTAGTATGAGTGTATTTAGTTTTGATCGGTGGATTTGAATTCAGTTTTCGTTATTCGTTCCGATAAAACGGAAATAATAATATAATACTAATGTTTGTAGCTTGTACATACATACATATGTAAGTGAATCATTTAAAGAGCCTCAATTTCAACACAACTGAATTGAACGAAATGTATACATATTATGTTTTATAAGTAAGTGTTTATTTATTTAATTATTTTAAATAAAATAGCTCGAAAGGTTAATTGCAAACAAAAAAGTAGCATTAAGCTAAAATTACAAAATAAACTTAATTATCTATTAGCACTTGTAGGTACAGAGGTGTTGTTTTAAGGCAATCTATCAATTTGGTTTGTTTCTCAAGACATTGTGGCAGTCCATTGCATTCAACAACACCCCTGTACAAGATACTTCTTCTAGATCTACTTAATTTTAAATTCTTAACTATTACCCCTAGTATTAGGACTATGTATAAATTACTTCCTTATTAAATACATATCAAAATAATTTGGTAATAAATTCTTATCTAACATAAAAATATATACTAACATGCGCACTTTTAAAGATTCTTATATTGTTAATTCATTCAATTTACAAATTTTAAATGATTGCATGATATTTCGTTTTATTTTTACATACATACATACATATACCTATATGTATGTATGTACAGTTTATGTTTTTGTAAGATATATTTACACAAAGTTTCAAGCAAATACGTAGTGCTTGAAACTTTTGTATATGCTGAAGTGATAAACCACTTTCAACGAATTTTAAAAAGTTTGTTTTATTCTATCTGTGTATTATTTGGAAACAACCAATCCTTTTTTCGTTCATAATAAAAATAAAAATAAAACAAAACGTGCCCTCAATCAACGACGATCGAACGCATTCAAAACAAATTGGAAAAAAAAAAACAAAGCGGCAAGCCCGTTCGATTATTTCGGTTCGATGAACCGAGTTATTTTTTCGGTCGTTCAGACGATTAAAAAATTTATTGTTTGATTTAATTATTTTCGAGTCTCAAACAAAAATGTGTAAAACAACAGATCTCTAGCGAGGAGCGACCGGTCCGCGTTAATTTATTAACCGGCCGAAATGGGTTGAAAATGAACGCAAGCAGCATCCAGTAACGGCGTGTGAATGGATTTTCATTATTTATTTTTTTTGTTTTGCGTTTGGAATTGAGATTATTTATTAAAATAAATCCGCACGGAACATTGCACTCGCATAATGCGGCAATATGCGCGATTACGGGGCGCACAAAAATCCGCCAAAAGATCGACTAACACGGGCTTCATGAAAATTTACAATCGCGTGAAAATTCGTTTTGCACGTAAAAAACCCGTTTTCGTCGGAAAATAAAGTAACGAGTCGCGTTTTCGGCAAACGCTTGGTAAACCGCTCGACTTTCAGATCAAATTACGAACGATTTTTGCGCCCACTTTCGAACGGCGTTTTTATCTGATAACCGCGAAATTATTAAGATTAAATATATGTAGAGTAGAACGACCTTAAACAAAACGTTTTAAATATAGCCATTGTGTACCTTATAACTAAAATTTATTAAATATTAAATGTATTTTATAAAATTGAAGCTAGCTTAACCTACATTTTTTTATGATCCTAGACATATGATTTTATATGACATGAGGATTTTATTTTAGTATTTTTTTTTTAATAATTTTATCCTTTTGATGTTATTAATCACTAGTGTAAGCCCGTTGAATATCAACGGAGCGATTTCTCATCACCCGTACTGAAAAATAATATTAAATTTAATAGTTTTTATAGCTGTTGCATAGATGGCGCGTTATAATACAACAACGTAACAATTGAGAAAAGTCGCGATCCTACTAAGCGTTGATCTCGCATTATTGGCGTTGGATCATAGCGTAAGCGCTCACTGTTCTGAACCGGTGATCTCGGGTTCAAATCCCACTCGCACGATATTCTGGCTTTTTAATTATTTACAGACAGACAGACGGATTGAAAAAAAAAAAACTCTACTTTTACACTCAAATTTGTTATATATTTACGCAATACTCTTCATATTAATTAACTTATGTAACGATGGAATTTTTTTTCTTATTACATATGTACCTATACATATGTTCATCAATTCTCAAGAGTAAATTACGTTAACCGTCGTTTTCAAGTGCACTTTTAGTGTTGTGCTTGCCGATAAAAGGCATTTCATTTTCGCACGTTTAGTTGTTTTCAATTTGCACTCAAAATGTACATACGATAACTGTGCCGCATTATAATATTCATTTTGTAAAAAATGTCAGCGCTGTATGTACATAGTATCGTTTACAAAACGAAACACGAAAAATATAAACTCAAGTGCATTTTGCACTAGCCAATGTACAATTATTTTCCTGTCGATTTGAATTTGTAAATATTTGCGAGTTGATGGATTTTGTTTGCGAGCCTGCTTCGGACGCTGATAACGAACAGTGTAAATGTTTCAACGTCCGTCGCTTTTTACTGTCGACAAACACAACCAAGGGATTGTTTTTTTCATTTAAACTACACATTTGAGTAGCAGCGAGAAATAAATTTTTAATTTAAATTTGACACGCGTGGAACAATTAAAAATGAAATCCAGGGTAAAGTTTTAATGGAGGCGGACTATCTGTACGCACGATTAGCGTTTGTTTCATTATTTAGTCAGTCGTATAAAACGTGCCGAGACAGATGAAAACGTAAAACTACGTGCCGACGATTAATCGTATACTCAGTGTCGAAAGGGTCCAAATGAAGTGACCCGTGATGGTATAACGCTTCGGAAAAATCCGTGAGCGTACGCGCAGGAATGTGCGACGAGGAAAAACCTTTTTTCACCGAGTTTTCCTCGCGCTCATTACGCCCGTTTTTACACGTCCGCGGACTGAACGGTTGGATTTCGTGGAAAGGAAAGGTATTCGGGAGCAGGGGGTTGGGTTATCATTTAATGAGTGTGTCAGGTTCCTAATGGCGTTTACACTAGGAGTTTGTTGAAAACCATTCTCTCCCTTTTCTACTTAGCGCTTCTAATTACTCGCGTTGATCTGACAAGCAAATCTCGCTCTCCGTGATTAAGACAAAATATACCTTAATAATTTGAAACCTTCCTTCTTGAATAATGCAATCTCAAAGTTAATGACTATAAAGCATTTAATTAATTATTTCGAATATCAATACTTTCACTACATTAGTACTAGTCATCATCATCATTTTCAGCTGTTCACCATCCACTGCTGGATGAAGACCTCCCCAATCCTCTTCCATTCCTATCTGTCTTGAGCAATCTGCATCCACTTGACTCGTTTTACCAAGATTCCATTAATAAATTGAAAAAAAATAATAAGAAGTTCCATACGTACTCCATTTCCAGGTTTTGTCTTTCTTCTGCAAATTCCCGTGATTACATCTCCCTGCAAACCAGAAGGACGGTCTCGGATCTCTGCTTTGTATTTAAACTTTTAAATAATTTATTAGATAGCCCTTACCTACTAAGTAGGATACTTCTACATTGTCCCCCTAGGCCTGTCAGAAATCCTCCATTGTTTCATTTGAATCTTTGTTCCACAAATTATTCACTAAACTCCTTCATTTATAGATCCTGCTCGTCATTTAACGAAATCCCGGCACATATTGATCCTTTTCTCTATTCTTTGCCCTCCTTTAAATTATCTTTGCTTAAGTTCCTTTCCAGTCCTAACTCCTAAGTTCTTTTCTTATTTTAATCTGTTGTTCGTTTGCAACTATTTTGGCTGTAGTGTATTGTGTGATATTAATATTATTTTGTATTTATATTTTATTGTACATATACTATAAGCTGTTTGTTGCATGATTAATTAAATAAATAAATAAATTTTTCTCAATTCATCAGCCCATCTTCCACTCGGTCTACCTTGCTTTCTTTCACATCCTCTCGGATACCATTCCAGTATTTCTGGCGTCCATCTGCCATCCATTCTTCACGTTGTGTCCAGTTACATTGCCACTTCAACTTTTTCAAATGTTCTGCTATATCTGCCACTTTGGTCATACTTCTTACCCATGTATTCCTCTTACGATCTCTTCTTGTTATACCAGGCATACATTTTTCCATGCTTGTCTGTGTGCACTGGATCTTTGCTTACGTAGAATTCTTGAATTTAGCATCCAAGTTTCACATATGTATATATGTACGTCATAACTGGCAGTACACATTGGTCGTATGCCTTATTTTTTAAACATAGCAGAATGTTGGATTTAAAAACTAGTAGTACTAGTATCGTTTGATATTATTTAGTATTTAAGCCCATGTCCGACGACGAATTGAAGGTCTTTGACTCAAAATATTCTAATTCAAGTCATCCGCATTGCCGTCTCAACACATTCTCAAAAGTAAATCAATTATCGTACATTATTGTCGCAATCAAAAACTCGTTTCGCTGCCGTGGCCCGTTCGTAATGGACAAAGTTTAGGGTCGCGCGCGCGCTGGATACACACAAACACACACTCTCTACACAGAAATTAACAACTAATTAATGTCGCCGGCTCTACAATAAATTCTCAACACTTTAAGCCCTTGAACTGCTTTATATTTATATGAATTGGGGGTCCCGCGCGCCAAACTTTGAGGGTCGAGGGGCGCCGCTAGCGCGCGCGTTGCACATTTGTCAAAGACAAAACGCCGAGCTTAGTTGCTTCCGATTTTGTATAATAATTGTTAAGTGTGATAAATGTCTTTGGTGTCAAATGTACCTTTCCTTTAACTTTGAACATGAAATGTGCGTTAACTTAAGTAACCATCGTCCAGTTTTCCCGACATAATTTTCGAAACATATAATCTGAAAAATATATACGTAGAATGTATAGATAAAGTACTGTTTTTTATCAAAATGTAAAGGGGTTGTGCAATCTTCATACCAGACTATTCCTGAAATCTCAAATAAAAGAAAGATTTTCTTTTACTTATAGGAAAATCCGCATATACGTTTTGGTGTAGACGCACATCGACAATTTTCAAGTTAAAGCTAAGCTCGCAATACGTTCTGGATCTTATGAATCCCGGCGGATCCCAGTGAAGAATTTTTACCCTTGTTCGGCTAAGTGGTCTGATTCAGAACCACAGCGTAAGCAAAGGAAATAAGAATTTTATCAAAAGCATAAAAATCCAGAACCTATTCGTTGCCGAGACAGCGACGAAAATCGGAATTACATCGTGCCGCAACATGATGGAAAATTTGTCATTTTTTTCACAACATACATATTTTCAGGGCCAACTGTTCATTTCGCGCGCGAGATGTTTTTTTTTGCATTGTATAAAATCCTTTGTACGATTCAAGGCAGCGAATGTTAAAGGTTTCGTAATTGACTTATTCGAATCCATTTATTAGCCTGTCTAGAATTGGCGGTTTTCTCTGGATTGCATGATTAATTTGAACTTTCGGTACGAATACAAATTATACTGGGAAAGTTAGTTTGTGGAATTGGCGCCGTTCAATATCGCCATTAGTCATTGCAACCAATTGCCAATTGTAATCACACTTCACGCTCCGACTTCAACGATACATACATACATGCTATAATGCATATAAAACTATGTAGGTATATTATACATAAAATGAAACATTTTAATTCATAATTTATAATATGTGTACATATGTGTAGAGTTCTTTGAGCTATGTAAGCTCTCAAGGTCTTAAATTTTTATATTTCAAAATGAGGTATTTGCCATTGAGTACACGCACACACGAACATATCATGCTGATTAATTAAAGTTGTCTGTGTACACGCGTTAAGTCCTGTCACAAACCCTTCCACTGCTAAGACACGAACGGACTCAGAGCAGCTAGAGGGGAAACCAATTAATTTCGTGAATACCATCCGGAGAGACACGTCGACACTTTAAACACACACATACACACACCTTATAAACCCTTAGACAATTGCCACCCCCGCGCCTATTCAAACGCTTATTTGCCAGCTGCTCGTTCTCGCGATGAGTATCGTTTTGGCGCATCAAAGGCGCCCGTAACGCAGGGGTTAAATTGTTTACACGTTCGCTATTGTAGTTGGTGGAAATTCGAAACCAAAAATCAAAAAGCGCCAACCAAAGTCCAAAAGCTCACCTATCAAACGACAAACTTTGAAGCGTAAAAGCTCTATCGTAACAAGGGCGGACTGTATACTACTTTCCATCTACGAATAATCGTTTCGCTCACAAAAGTGGCGAAAAGCACCATATAATGTAACTCTCTGTGTTTTATCCTCCACATCCCTTCCTCCTTCTCCACCGTGCTTTGCGGTTAGTACAAAAGCCGACCGTTTTCAAACAAGACGACTCTATTATGAATCCGTCGATGAAAGCGGCAATAGTTCAACTGCGGTACTTTGGGGTTAAACCTTATTCAACGTTCGACTTTATTTAAAATACTTTGAAGCCATTAGTAATAAACCATAATGCATGAATTGGCACTATTATTTTCAAAATCAAACGAAAGTACACAATGTGATCCATCTCAATCCAAAGCAATAGTCGTTTATTATTTTACATATTATGGATAACGTATTGTGATCGTACAAAAATTCGACCTTGTTTTTATTGTTATGATTGAATATTATTGCTAATGGCAAATTTTAAATCAACGCCACAAAATAATGAGTCCGGGAAGACAATGAATGGAATTTTCAAACTTCATGATAATGATAGTATGATTGTAATAACAATTATAGTATAAGATATCTATGATAGAAGTTTTTTTTTGTAAACGATAAGATAGGTAGCCCATTTTATTTTTTTTAATGATTTTTGCGGCATAGGCAGCTGTGGTTCTCACCCACTCAATTGTTGGTATAAAATTATAATAACTTTTAATAAAGATCGTGTGGAACACAACCGAAAATGTTTACCGAAACTGTCCCACATAAGCACATACATAAGTTACCCAGTATGTATGTACAAACGTTAGCGTAATTAGCAAACACATTACGCCGAAAATTGAACTTATAACGTTTACGCACACAAATAAAATTAATTAAATCTTGCTAAAAAGCTTCGTTTTCGTACCGCCCCCCATTCAAGCTACGCACTACGCACGGGTAAGTAGATAACCTACCTAAAGTTATTTATAGCGTTATGGAATTAATTAAACATATTGTAAGAAGGCGAGAAAACTCATGGATTCTTAATCGCATTAACCATATTTCGAAATCGTTCGCATTGGAGTGGAAACAGTGAACATATCGTGCATAATTCAGGAAAAACACGCAAAATTAGGGATGAGTGCCTGAGGCGGACGCTCGCGCTCGGTTGAACTGAATTTTTCATAAGCGCGGCGTGCCGCTCCACGTGCATAATTTACGCGGCGATCGTTTTGCGCCAGGCTTATCTGCCGCAAACGCTAATTGAACGGAAAATGAAAGTCGTGAATAATGGATGAGGACGTCGCGACGCCCTAGGACGCCTAATCGCCGTGCAAATCACTTTTTGTAATTGCATCGCGGCGACGTCAAACATCGACGCCTCGTTTGGCGATCCGCCCACCGAGCTGGGGCTCTTCGATCGGAGTGCTCTCGTCGCACCCCTTTTAATTCTGCATTCGAAGTGGTTAAGACTTTTGAAGGATTCGATTAATAAAACACAGGTCTATGTATGTTCTATGTATTCCGAAATGTATCTGAAAAATATGTATGGTAGGTACCGTTCACCGTTCAGCCATATGGCAATAACCAATACCAGAGCTTTGGATTCGGTTAATTTTCAAAAGCTCCAACTCCGAGTGTATATAATTCCAACAAAAATTTCCCAAATGTAGGACTGACCATACAGCCCTGATCAAATTGAAGCATTTTCCATGGAATACGCATAAGGTCTAAAAATTTGAATAAGCGAAACTTCAACCATTACAGGTAGCTTTGTCTTTCACAAAATTTGCAATGAAAAATTGATATCTCAATGCAGCAGATCTTCGAATGTTTAAGACATTTTATCATCTAATTTTTTTTTATTCTAAACGAGTTTTATGGTAATGGAACAGTGATTCTTAATTTTGAACGAGGGTTCCTCCCCTTCGTTAGAATTAGCAAACCTAATGACTGCACTAAATTTACTGAATTTGAATTCCACTTCAATTTGTATCGAATACACCATTGGGGGGATGTTCGATGTGAAAGCTTAAATGACTAACTTTACGATTACACAATTTAAATTACTCATTTTACATAGGTAATTACTTTATGAAAAATCTAATTTGAATAACATTGTAAGAAATTATTTTATAATAATAGTTTTTTTGTAGTGTATCAATTGAAGTTATTTGTGCTATATCTAGCTGTGAAAAGATTGCAATGGTACATGCACACAATTGTTGAGGATATCAATGCACTGTCGCTTTTGTTGGAATTCATCCAACAGTCTTCAAAGAAAACTACATAAGATCGAGCGTGACACGAATGCGCATCGAGTAATGCAATGGCTTTACTGCACTTCCGGTTTCGGACACGAATTACAACACTGTATTCGGTAGATAGCGACAGCAGCCGTGGCTATTGTTATAAGTGGGACTTTCTATAGGTATAAGGCCGTATTCCCACTTCGCTCGGCAGTTGCCCAAGCATTGCACGACTTCTAAAAGTTTGTCCGAATAGAAATGTTCGCTAATGGATCGGAGCTTTGCGCAGCTTTTGCTTGCAAACAGTCTCGTCACTCAACTTTACAAATATCGTATGTCGATCGGAAAACTTCCAGCGATTTTGTTCTCTCGTTTTCCAATCGCTTTCGTTGAACTTTACTATTTGCAGATTCGCCACATTCATTATATATATACGTATGTATGTATAGTAGTACATGCGTACCTACAGGTTGAACACAAAAAAAGCGTTTTTTTATCACAATTTTATTTATATAGCGGTATCGCTGTGTCAAACTGACGCCCCTATCGTCGTCCCATTCGCACCGATATAATTCGCATTGGTGCGAATCAACGACGGTAGAAGACGTCAACTTGACGCAGCGATACCGTTCAGGTTAATGAGGGCCTTAATAGTTATCTGCTTGAGAAAATTACAACGTCATCAGAAAGATGATTCAATGAACTTTCAAATAATCATAACGTTATTTTTTTCTGAGATATCCGGGTATCGTTTTTTTGTGTCCACCTGTATGTTCATTGTGTACACACATACATACATATGTATAGTATTTTATCTATTTAAAATAATAATAAATATTCATTATTTTTTAAATCACTTATGATTTATTTAAGCTGGATTTTTCACATACATATGCATGTATGTATGTAGTTTTTGATTATACATATGTATATATACATATAGTGAGTCTTTGCTGAACAGGACAGGAAGGAAATGAATTTACAGGCCAATTTTACTAACGAGCAATTAGCCGTGGAACATGGCGATTTTACGTTATTTACAAAGTGCCTCGGGGGCGTGTCATGGGTGAATTTTCAGGTGCGAAAGGCAATAAGAGGTATGAAGATGGCCGGATGCAATTATTTAGAATACCAGACCTGCGGAGATTGGATGACGAGGGGCTTGTTTTGCCCTGGGGCTACCGCGACAGACACGCCCTTCAACGAAAAAGTATCGTCTAATAATATCAACCTATGTATCTAAAAAAGTACCTAAGTACCTAAAACAGTTTTTCATCCTCAGTTTGAACGCAATTTCAGCAAAATAATACGATCGCATCGGTATATATGTACATAATATGCGGCTAAAATTCAATTACGCTTAAAACTTGCTCATAATACGACATTGTTATCAATTTGACTTAAACACTCCGCACTCGGAATAATGAAAATTCAACACATTTTCATTCATCACCACTTTCAAGCTAAAATGTATATTATTTTCTAAAGTGGTGAAAGTCCAATTTTGAGTTAATGGTAGTTTCGGTTACAAACAGATATGATATATTTATTTTTATTACAACTTTCAAAAATAGCGGCTCAAATGTTAATTCATTATCAATTTGTTGCCGCATAGCCCTTTGATGTTTTATTCAATTTTAAAAGGCTCTATTACATTTTTAATAAATCATTCGTGAAAATTTCATACTGTTTGCCATTAAACCTTTTAATATATTTGCACAGCTAGAACAAGCTTAAATCATTATGTTTCATTTCAAAACCACGTTTTAAACTTTTTTCGTGGATAATTTTTCACTCTATCGTTAAATTCAAACATTAAAACCATTATTGCTAAGATTCAATATTAAAATAAAATATGCGACTTTTTTCGTAAGCCGAAATTCGAATTTTTTACTTTTAATATGAATTGATTTCAAATATTGCGTACTTAAAAATCTAATGTAGTAGAATTATTTTGAATTTTAGTTTATAGATATGTAGTGATGCTAAAAAATTATTTCTATTATAAATAATAATTATCCTAACACTTCTCGGCTGACCACTTCAATTTTAATAGCTATAATAACCCCAGCCATATTGTTGAATTGTTGGATGTTTATTTTTATAGACACTTCACTGAAACTTACAATATTGATGATATAGCATATGTAAACGAGCTTAGTTTTAGATTTGATTCGAGCTCTCGATAGTGTCAGTTTGCTCAAACTGTTCACGGTGCATCGTGCAGTTGCATTCGCGCGCGCAATTACTAACCGGTGAGCTCGGACATGTCAATGGCATGTACATACATACATACATAGACCGCACACTTTAGGGGTTAAATTCAATAGTTAGAACGGCGAGTTCAAGCTTTAACCCTTACGGTGCGGTGCCCCGATTAATGCAAATCATCTTATCAATGCGTGAGTGCGTCTGCGTCTAATATCTGTTGATTCTGCCACTATCTGCAATTCTGCATTGTTTACAAAACGGAACTGCATTGCACTATCACAACCTATTATCAATTAATGGGGTAGAAACTCAATACGCCATAGAATAATAAACACAAATTTAATTTGAGACGGCAGCTCAGTGGTTGGTCAGCAAAAGGTCTGGAGTTCGATCCCCGCATGTCGAAAAAGATTTTCGACCTTAAATACATATAATAAATTATAGTCACTGGCAAGATCTGTATATTACTAAATTCAAATCGGCTGTCTCCTGGTAGAATTTGCCAATTTTTCTAACTTAATTGTGAGACTGTTCCATATAATTGGCACCACCTAAAAAAAAAAAAATCAAACTTTAATCAAAATCAAATTATTACCTACCAAATCATTGTCCATTCCTTCTATCTCTTCCTCCCCCCCCAGAAGGCAATGGGAAACCACTGGAGAGTATATTTTCTTAGTTACTTCACTATGGCAGACGGTAAAATTTTTGTCAAATAGTGAAGATGCAACGCTTGATATTGAAGTACGCTACTTTCAGAAAAATTTGAACTTACTAACCTTGCGTTTCTAAGAAATTTAGTAATATTTTCTTATCCTGCTAGTATTTTGATTTGCGTTGTATATTATTAAAAAAAATTTTGAGATATCACTACACTAGTTCAAATGTAAACAACTAAGTAGGTGGTAAAATGGAATTTTTTGCGTGAAAATCGTGTATTATCCTCTTTCATAAGATGGGATCACGATGTAAGCAATAACTATAAACATGAAACACGGTGAAAGGATCAAAAGGTCAATAGATGGTAATTCGCATAATACCGCAGACGGCCGCATGAATAAATATCGATTCCAATACCTTTTTTTCGGCCTCAAAGGAGAATCACTATCCTTTGTGTCCTCTTCGAGGACGAGCTCAATTTAGCAACATGGATACTCGGTCGAAAAGTACCTGAAAACTCTTCAGCTAGTCAAAATCATGTTTACCCCTACATATAATCACTAATTTTTCATACGTTTGAAGCCGAATGAGTATAATTTACTTTGAATTAATACTGGGTGCTCGTCTCGAATACGAAGCCCGGGTTTCGCTAGTCTCAAAAGCGGCTTTCGTTTGAGTGAAAATCGTCGGAAAAGAGGCATTTTCCCCCTGCTCCGTTCCCTGTTTCGATTCGAATCGCTTTCATCGTCTTTGGGCCGTGCCAACGAGAGCGTATAAAGTAATCCGAGAAAGCGTATTTATAAGCGATTGTTTTTAACTCTTTGAGTGCACGTACATATGTACCACGTATTCGATGAACACGCCTGTCTGATACAAATTAAATTATTTGTAGACGACGATTCGACGAAGGTTGTAAGAGATTATACAAGGTAAACAAATTTGTATTTAAATTTTCACTGAAGAGAGTACCTACTCATTTTTTCTTTTTCAATAATGGCAGCAAAAGAGAATTGTAAGAATCGTAATTGTAATTGTACGTTGTTATTTATCTACCATGGAAAATTTTGTTTTATTTATAGATTTCAGTCGAGTTTTGGAAATCTAGGGGTGGGGTCAAAAGATGTTCTCTGAATCGAGATCCTCAAACATGATTAAATTATAATTAATATACATATGTACTTTTTAAAAAGGATAGACATTTTTGTTGAACATTTCGGGGATTTTTTTAACAAAGGGAATCTCAATCTATATTTATTTATATAATATAGTAGCTAAAGCTAATTACATAATCCTTAACTAAATACCTATACAGAGATGTTTTTGTAAGACTGCCAGGAATTTATCAATAGTTTTGGAACTTCTAATTCCATCCGGCAGTCTATTATATTCCAAAACACCTCTGTACAAGATGCTTCTCCTATTTCTATTTATTCTAACATTTTTTATAATTAAATTATTTTTATTCCTTAAATTATATTCACATACGTACATACATACATACATCAATTCCTCTCACAATAAATTTACCAAAATATGATGGTAGAATATTATTATCTAACTTAAATATATGTAAATACCAACATACAAATCCTCAAAGTACCTATGGTTCAAAATAGCTCAACAGCACAAGATGGTAAAAAAGCACCACCAATTTTAAAGTATTTCCTTGAACGAAAGACATCTGTATTATATATTTTTATCATTAGTTTGTCGTTTAAACTGCGATGCCAGCGAAAATGACCACTTGTACTTGGTGCCAGATTGGTCTTGTATTGCACATCTGAGTGGTCGTTATGGGGGTGGGTGATTTTGACAAGGGCGCAAACAGGGCCGCCTAGTGCCGTTTCCTTCCTCGTGAATATTCAGCGCACGGAGCTGAAAGCCCCTATTAGCGGAGGTCCTGTGCGCGCTACTGTAATCCTTCCCCCTGCAACCCCATCTCCCAATATCCGATAACCCTTTCTCAGTATAATGGCTTTGGAAAACATAGGTGTCAAAATGTTATATTAATATTAATATAGTACCTTGTATATTAGCCACACTACGGCACACACATCGACTAATAGTGACATGTGAATAGATTTTGCTGAATTCGTACAGAGCCATGGAATATCTCAAATTTAATAAAATTAAAATATTTAAATTATTCCCTCGGTGAACATTGCCAAATTTCGATTTAACCCGGCACGAAATTAATATAACGACACACGGTACTTTTGCATTGCAACACGTGCTTTTGACCATTGTATCCGTAGCGCGAGCTCGCTACGTGTTGCAACGTACAATAAAACGAAAATGGTACAAAAGGCACTTGTTCCAATAATTATTATATACCCAATATCAACGTAAAATAAGAAACACCGATCGTCGTCTTTATTATTATTATTATTATTATTATTTTTAATAAGTATCGGTTTATATCTTCGCTGGGGAATGATTTATGCATTCTGGAAAAGTTCGGTTTAACCGAGTTTAATTTTACAACGTGCTGTCGTTGTTGTGTCCCCTATGGTTTTCTAACTTTCCCGTTGCGTGTACATACAAATGCGAGTGTGTGTTATTTAAATTCGCAAAATTCGAGTTTCATCCCGGAAAACAAATGTAACTTTACGTGTTTCATTTAAGTGTGTGGCTTTGTATCAATTTCACTTTCAACCGTAATGTTAATTTCTTTAATGGTTGTTGTGCGATTAACGATCATGAGTATCATTAAAAAGCTTTCAAATTAATATATACACTCTTAATATATAATAGATGTAACATACATACATATTAGCTTTTTGTGTAACTCAGCTTGGAAAGTTTCACATGAAAGTACATATATAAAAAGCGCTTTTTTTTTTTTTTATTAAGGACATTTGTGTATGTCAGTATTCCACGTCAGCTCATACGATATGAACGGAACAATCATCCAAAAACTTCTAAACTGTATTTTTGAGCATATGAAAGAAAGAAGATGTGGCTGTAACTCAAGCCAGAGAGTGTCAGTGTAAATATCGGGGACATTAACGGCCCTCGGTGCAGGGGACATTAAAGTGGGGGCCGCGGCCCGTTCGCAGCTTTACGGTCGCGGTCCGTAGATTTATACCACCATCGGGATTTCGGTTAGATTACATTAAACTCATTTCGGGGAGACCTTAGAAGCGCAATTAGAGGACCCTAAATATCCGACGTCCATAAAGGCAAACGTATGCAAATATTTGACCCATTAGGGTGTCCAGTGCCGCCGCGACACACACGTCGTTACAACGTTTGCGGGCTTGCTAGCGTTTCATTGTTTGCTAAAAAGTTTTGATTAAAAAGACAATCAATGCACATTCTAAAGACTGTCTATTCGCGGAAAGTCAAATGCATTAGCTCCACAAGTGTACGTGCTCTTTGTGGGACAAATCCGCTCGCATTAATGAACAGACCGCTTTTTCAATTATTTAATACCATTCTGAATGTGTTTCACTTATCTCTATTCAATAGCAGTAACGAGTTCATATTCGGATAAGAACTCGTTACTGGAGTGTCCCTGTTGAAACATGTGTTCATGATTATAAATGGACATATGTTTAATGGGAAAATATTGAAGCGCCTCCGACTATACACTCCAGATTTGTATTGTCGTGCACGGGGTCACGAGCTTTTTGTGGTGCCGGGGTGCAAAACAGTGCTTATTGGTTCCAGCCCGGTGGTTACTGCTCTCAAACTGTTTAATTCGTTGTCGACTGATGTTGACATTTTCAACATCAACCCAGCGCAGTTTGCAAATCGAACTCAAAAGATGTAATTCTAGTATTATTTTTATTATTATTTTTTTTTTTGTTTTGATTTTGTTATGCTTTTAATTTCTCTTAGTGTTTTATAAAATATGTATGTATATGTATTTGGGCTAATAACCCGTTAAATAAATAAATAAATAATAAATTGCATTCAATTTAAAATCAAATAAGAATTAAATCATTTTCGTTGAATTTTAATTTGCGAGGAGTCATCTTTAGGTGGGTATGTTCTAATTTGGTTAAAACACGAAAAGTTTAAATTGAGACTAAACGAGTTGAGTCACCTTTCGAACAAGTTGTCAAGTCGAAGAGTCGAAAGTTGCCAAAATTTTTTCGCAACGTAACCGTTAACTTCGAACGAAAATCGATCGACTGGAGTAATTGAAGTTTCCCTCGTTGAAAATTCGCGCGAGTTGGAGTCGGAAAGTGTGTTCGCGCTCGTTTTTACAGCTTCGAGCAATTATAAGTGTCGGCGCCCCGACGCGCGTCGAAAAGTATTCAATTTGCGCCGCGAAACGTTTACGATCCATAAAGCGTCGCTTACCGGGGGTGATCCGAAAGTGTTGTACATAATCCACACGCGCTGCACCTTCTTTACGACACGGTCACCGGAAAATTGCCGGAATTCTGAGGCCGGCGTTCCGGCGGCAATTTGTACGGCCGCTTAAAGTCAATGAGCCGGAAAGCCTACCCTTTCGAAAGTTTACAAACGCGAAACCCTTTTCCGAAGACATTTTAAAAGGGCGAAAGAGACGAGACGACCGGCCCCGGGGACACCCCTCGCGATCCAGCGGTGATATTTCGGAGGTTGGGGACTTTGGGGGTTAAATGAATTCTCGGTTAAGTTGTCGTCAACGACGCGGCAGCTCGAATTGAAAATTAAAAGTTCGGTCATCCCGACACGGTTGACGGAACGGAAACGGTTAACAGTTCGCGCACTTCAATAAATGTGAAACGTCCATTGAAATAAATTGATTCTCTCGATTCGGTCCTCCGTCCATATTCAACACAAGTATTTCAAAATAACTTTTACCAATAGACACACATATACATACACTCGATTCTCTTTTTGCACGGGGGATACGTTCCAGGGACTACCGTGCAAAAAAAAACGTAAAAAAAAAAAGTTATGTACATACAAAGTTTGAAGTATGAAGTTTCAGTGTAATAGGTTAAACGGTACAGACACACAGACATACATACATACAGATATTTTTCAGAAATCATGAAAACGTGATCGATGATACTTAATACAAATCAGTCACAATTTCAAGGTCGAATTTTCGCACGATCACAATACTTTATGCGATAAGGATAAAGTGAAAATATATTCATTGAGGCCCGTAACGCACTTGGCTGCCTGGCTGCGCAGCCATGGCCGCGGCGGCCACAACGATGTTAGAAAATGTATGTGGCTGCCTGTTTGATGACGCACTAAGGCAGCCAGGAAACTCTGGCTGCGCAGCCACAGGTACGGGCTCCGATACGCAGCAGCCAGACAGGCAGCCACTGGCCGCCGCGGCCAACACGAGATGTATTTAACTGCCTGTGCGTTGCACGCATTAGCAGACTGGCTCGGCAGCCAGTCAATTCACGATTGCCATTTCAGATTTGCAGCCGCTTCGGCTGAAAATCTGAATAAACAATTCCAATCCATTATAAATTTTATACTAAATTCAAAGAATAAGATAAAAATATTAAAAAAAAAATCCCGCTAATGTTGCGCGCTGGAAATAATGTATATAAAACTATTTTCAACTAATTATTTGCATCTACATATGTATGTACATACATACATACAGTACAAAAGGATCCGAGATCCGAGATTACGAACCAAATATTGCATTGAAAATATGTTGTATCTACAATGTTATCGCTGACCATTTGTGAGTGTGTTATCATCGTTCTGGCTGCCCCTTTGGCTGCTTGAACTGGGTGCACGTTTTTCTGGCCGCCGCGGCCATGGCTGCGCAGCCAGGCAGCCAAGTGCGTTACGGGCCTCAGTGTCGCTACTTGACAATAAACGTGTCCGTTAGCTGCCGTTTTACTTTTTAATTTTTTGTAACCGTGTTAAAACAAAAAAAATAATTGGTCCGTTTTCTTGCAAACATTACAAAAATTAAAAATCGGCATTGTAATACCTACCAAAAGCTTCGTTGTATCATTCGTATTCTCATAAAAATACCGAAAAAAATCTGTGAATGTCTTCAGGCTACTACCTGAAGGCGAAAAATGAAGATTTGCCTATTAATTTCGAAATCTGAAAACAGAATACAAAATTTTAGATAACATTCTCATAAAATTACCCCAACTTTATTGAACATTATAAGTACTGCTTGTAAAAACTTAATTTATTTACGTATTTCTATGTACATATGTATAGTAAAAATAAATACTAATTTTCCAATTAAAATTGCTATTCATAGAGATTGGAAACAATCAAACAATCAATCAAATTTTCATACAAGTAAAAGTATTTAGATAAAAGTGCTGGTAGAGACCAGAAAAACTTTTATTTTTATTTCTACTACATATGTATATTCAACGTACTTTGCCTGTATTTTGTTTAATTTAACTGCGCCTCGTCGAGTACACGACAAACAGTATTACAATGGGTTTTGTACCGGATCAAGTTAACTACCCAACGCTTACTCGACAATTTTTATAAGCGCGAATTTAATTAACTGCAATAAAAACACGGTTTTAATTAGCATCCTTTGTTTGCAACTGTCGAATCGGCTGGTCTGAAAACGTGCAATTTCAGCTGGTTATTTATGTCGGGGATACGCATTAGTAACGAGTAGTCTCACGTGTGCCAGCCGCCGGCGCACAATGGGTTAAAACACCACCCGTTCCCTTTGCCCCTCTCCCTGGGGGGGGGGGGGCTGGCACAAAGCCGAACGTCCCGAAACTTATTTACCCTCTTAATTGCCTATTACTACAGTATTATTTCGCACTTAAGTTTATTAAACCCTAATTAAAAGCTAACAAACAGCTTATGACGTACAAATAAATAATACAGATCCTCGACAACCCCATAGTCTTCCCCCCTCCAGCCTTCCAGCTGGGGGGAGGGGGCACCTGGCTTATTTGCCACTTAATTGCAGGTAAACTGCTACTATGTTGAGTAATCGACGTTTTCGTATCGTGTTCGTGCTGCGTTAATACAGAATTGCTATTAAAACGACCGATCAAACTACAGGATAATATTTAAAAGTGTCATGTAATCGATTGAAGTGATCAATACATAATTGCAGTGTATTCATTGTTTTAATTTTCGCAATTTATTTTGCATATTTTATATTTCCTAATATATAAATGTATGAAATACGAAAATACTGCTTGGTTTTTGTATATTTTATTTTTTCTTGGTATAAATATATTTTTACCAATTCAAGCAGTGAACATGTATCAAACAATGAATTTACAGTTTCACTGCTCAGTGTCGGTGAAAGTATATTAAAGTAAGCGTATGTGTTTGTGACTTGTTGATGTTGGCCGATGATGTCCTACAAGTGTGTTTTGAACGAAATGGTGCCGTTGTTACATCTGAGCATTATGAGGATACGTGCAACGCAAGGCAACACGTGCTCATTTCTTCTTAAACCGACCATTATAAGTCAATTGTTATAAAATCGACAAAGACTCATTGTAAACTATAATTGGTATTAACCAGTAAAAGTCTAATCCTGAACACGGGCACTGCACGATAAGTAGAAGAAGCGACAAAATAACTAGGATTGAATATTTCAGCAGATTATATGATTCGATTGGTCATTTCACAATTGTCAAATTTAGTTTCAATGACAGTTTGGAAACGAATATAATTTCACCAGTATCTGTTAAAATATATTTTCACTTATTTCACAAATATATTTCAGAAATAAATACATGTATATGTATATTTACTGTATATATATGTGTATATATATATAAATTATTATTAATATTGCTTAAAATTAAATCGCTTCATCAAAAAAAATCTACAATAATCACTGTTATGTAAAATACAATACATTCAATTTCAAAACAAAATTGGGAATATTATGATTTTTAAGCTTTGAATTTGCAAAGTATTTAATGCAAATTGAATACGTTAACATAGTAGTAGAGGAACTTTCGTGAACATAGTTTTTGGTACGGAAAAAAAACTTTATGCTCAAAGTAAAATTAAGTTTGTCCTTGTCCTCCGAACTTGGCACTGAAGTATCCTCCTACTTTTTTTCCTCCTTGAACGACACTAGTGAACATATTCATGCCCAGTTTTAACATTGTAGCAGTAAGAGTTTTATTCTACGTGCGCCGCTGGCCGTTTATGCATAATGCAATTTATGCAGGCAACTCCCCTAGCGAATGCGGGACCTTCTCCAAGCTAGGATTTCATCTCGAGATGCGCGAAACTGCAATCATCCATGTTTTCTTAATGGCAACACTACCCGGTGTATTTATTGCCGGCTATTAGCAAAGCAACGCCCCCAAGATTGGTGCAATTGTGCATTTCAACGATTCAATAATTCATAGTGGAGAAATTTACTGCAAACTGCAAGTGAGGCGCGTTCGGGACGAATGGTTTGCGGTTTCGCAATACGAGTTGTGGTATTGCCATCTCGCTCGACACCATTATATAGTCAATATGTCTCACTCGCATAAACAGTATTTGCGAATTGAATAACTCACACGATGGTTGCAGTGTAAGTTTCATTTCTAAAGTTTTATTAATCTAATAGTGAATCTGTTCGTCCGCGAGGAATTGAATGGAACTTTGCGCGAAATGAAAATATTCGAGTGTGCGCTTATTAAATTTCTTACAAAACGGTTTAATGAAATGAAAATCATACGTATTTTTCAAATAATAAAACATTGTACTTTTGAGAACAATGTTTTACGTTTTAAATCAAATTAAATAAAGCCTCACAGAACAATATGAAACACTCCGATGACATAAAAGTTCATAAGTAAAATTATTTCTTATGAACTTTTATGAGAATTTTTGCCTGTCAGCGATGCATATTATAATTATAAATATCTGATTTCAGTCTCGAAGAGTTCTTCAAAAGGAACAATAAAAAGAAATAAAAACAAACATGATATTAAGAATTTTTTTATTATCTTCTACATATTTCTAATTTCTATGGTATTAGTTTTAATTGGTCTTCAGTGACGCAAGCAATTTTACCTGAAAAATAATCTATTTCTCATTAATGTTGTGTTGTGTTCTCATTAGCATTGTGTCAGGGGCATGTTTCGGTTTTTGTCGCATGCACCGTATAAAATCTTAGTACCTCTAGAAAATCTATTTCGAGACAACATTTTGCAACAAAATATTACTAACCTAATCTCACCTAACCTAACCTAATATAGATATTTACTCTATCCTAATCGGATAAAATATTGTGATCGTGCAAAAATTCGATCTTGAAATTTTGACTGATTTGTATCAGGTATCACACACAGACACACGGGCATACAGATATTTTCCAGAAATCATGAAAACATGATCAGGGGATGATACCTGATACAAATCAGTCAAAATCTCTAGGTCGAATTTTTGCACGATCACAATACTTTATCCGATGAGGATAAAATAACTAATAGAATACATAGATTGTGTATGGAGTGTATGTAGTCAATTATTTTTACATTTTGTAGCAAAACTTCTTTTCGCTCGGTAGAGAAAAAACGGTTCATCCAACGTTCCATACAAACGGAGCTAGCGATAAGTGGTCACGCATATCCCCTCTCTCTTGCTCTTTCGCGTTCGTGCGAGAGAGAAATCCATCCCAAAAATTTGAGCGTCCCCTCTGCACCCCGCACCGCCCCTCAGTTTAGTAAAAACGTGTCATCAAAGCGTGGCACGACACGAAAACCAGTCACGGCCAGCGGTCAGCGGGTACCCCCACTCCTCGGCTAGACGTCAGGTAGCAATGAGAACAGTGAGTCATTGGGTGAGCGTTTAAAACCAAATTTGTGTACACAATTTTTCAAACGATGATAATTGGTTGCAAATCTAGAAAATCTTAATTGTACGTCACACTAAATGCGTTTATGTACGGGCCACATGGATCACATGGATTTTATCCGATTGGGATAAAGTAAAAATTATCAACGTTGCTCACAGTTTGTTCACACTGTTCAAAGAAGCTATTTAAAAATATTGGAAAACCCATATCTACGACGTATAAAATATTAATCGAACCCAGATCTAATACGAGCACGCACTACCAGTACCGAGCGCTTCATCACAGCACAATGCCGAGAAGGGCGAGTTGAAGGGTAAGGTATGTGTATTCCCTAGTGTTACATTTCACTGCCTTTCTACCCCATCCCCTCCCACTCCTTACCCAATTGCTTGCTTGGGCCGGAAACACGTGTACGTCGGCAAACAGCTCACGTACGTAACGATACTGCCGAGAAATGGAATTCGTTTCTGCGCTCATGTGCATTCTCATATTACACGGGGCGCCGGCTCGTAACTTCATTAAAGCTGCTGGTTTCCCCCCCCCCTCTACCCTCAGCCGTTTTCAACCTTTTGCCCGCTTCAGTCGTGGGCTATATTGCTACTTTAAAATTGCAGTAAATACCACGACTAAACCTCTACGCCGCTACCTCTTGTAAAGCGTCAGCCACGCACACTAGACCAGCGGTCGCCAACCGGTGGTCCGCAAGAGAATTTTGGTGGTCCGCATTTTTCATAATCATCATCATATTCAGCCATTCACCATCCACTGCTGGATGAAGGCCTCTCCAATCCTCTTCCATTCCTGTCTGTCTTGAGCAATCTGCATCCAATTGACTCCACACATTATTCTCAATTCATTAGCCCATCTTCCACTCGGCCTACCTTGCTTTCTTTCACATCCTCTCAGATACCATTCCAGCTATGTGTCCAGCCCATTGCCACTTCAACTTTTTCACACGTTCTGCTATATCTGCCACTTTGGTCATACTTCTTACCCATGTATTCCTCTTTTGATCTCTTCTTGTTATACCAAGCATACATCTTTCAATGCTTCTCTATGTGCACTGGATCTTACGTAGCATTCTTGAATTTAGCATCCAAGTTTCACATCCATACGTCATAACTGGCAGTTTTCATAATGAATAATGAATATATCGTTTATTTATTATAATTTTTCTATCATTATAAGGTGATATCCAACTTTTTGCAAATAACTCGAAGTGCAAAAACAAGTGTAATTACCATTTCATAATTAGAATGTTACTTTTATGGAAAAAATCATGGTAGTGGTTCGCGGGATCCGAGATTTTGAATTTAGTGGTCCGTGAGGTCCGAAAGGTTGGCGACCGCTGCACTAGACCGCCTGAGCTCGATAGCTGCCTTAAAGTCATTCGTTGATCGCGTGTTAACATAACTTAAACTTAAGTCATCTAACGAGAAGTATAATATTTAAGTCATTTATACGAGCACCAATAGTGCCAAGTGTCAATGCCAACTAATACGAATTGTACATATACATACATAGATACGCCATGATCGCAATTTGATGTCGATTTTTGGATATTGAATTTATATTCTACCAAATATTTTTCAAAAAAGTTGTGCATTGAAGGTATAAATTTAATTTTTTTTTGTATTGATTACTGATTGTGATCACAAATACACAAATTACACTTCCAAGATTCTGCAATCCCAATCTGCGTCTACATACATACATACATACATATATGTATAGAGATGTATGTACATAAATATAGCGAGCGTCGTCGACTTCAGTACATATTTTAAGTCGGAATTCTGGTTCGCTTTGCACGATTTTATTATGCACGCCATTACGTAGTCGAGGCCTGGCTGATTGCAATTTATCGTGGGGAGGGTCGGGTGGCAGGTGCACCCCACATGTGTATGTACTATGTATGTATACCTAAGCCTCGATCCAATAATGTTGTCCGACTTGATGGGAGATAGGTAGGAAAAGGGTGGGTTTCACCCAGGATAACCCATTTACTCGATTTGAAAAATAGAACATACCGGATTAGGATTCGCGATTCGTAGAAACGGACGCTTGAAATAGCTCTTGGAAAAGTTCCCGTTTGAATCCATTTGAATCTTGAATAGCAATAAGATTTAATTATTCAAATCTGTGTTTAGGTACTTTACTTTTAAGAATTTGTAGCAAATATATATTTTTAGCATAGGTAACTTATACAATTATACATACATAGTTATACAATATATCATTAATACTACAATGAACGAAAAGACGCACATACATACATATGTACATTATTAAAAAAATCTGTTTCATTTCAGTTTTTGGCACTACTAAAATTTCTAAATAAAACACATTACATTAAAACAATTACATATATGTATATATACATACATATGTGAATTTACTGAAAAACTCATCAATTTAATAGCACATTGCATACTCTTTAAAGTTAATAATAAAGATAATAAAACACAGGTTTTTACGTAAAAATTGATCGGGTGGTAACTTTACCATTTTGAAATAACTCGTGGATGGGCTTTTGTCATGCAAATACTGTAAAATAATATTTTTACTACCTCCCTTTTCCAGATTTGATTACAAGTTATGACAAGGTTCTGTTTCAAATGTCATTTGAGACAGGACGTAACTGATGTAGAATGCATTTATATTTATTTTGGACGGCATCGGGCTTCATTGACCATTTCCAAAAGCTGACGCCTCGTTGTGTAATTCATACAAAATAGCGCAGATGATGCGCGAAATCCATTAAATTTAAATTCTATCGAATAAATTAAAGTCTGGGTTGGAATTCGGCGCGCATGCAGCTAATGCAAAACGGGATTTTTCATTCGCAAATTTCGCGTGTTACAATTTGCATAAGCGCACACGTACGCCCGGTTGCATTCCTGCCAATCAGACCCCACGAACGACAAATTAGTACGGAGAATGACGACAAATGCAAGATGAAAAGCTCGAATATAGCCAGGCGGATAGTATTCCACATCTTCCGGTCCAATTCAATTCAACCGACACACGCGGCAATAATAATTTTAGCGGTTTGTACCACGAAGTTCAAAAATGCGTGCAATACACGCGTTATGAGGATTTTATTCAAATTCGGCAAAAAAATTCCTATGCATACCGACGAAAAAAGCCCAATATTGAGATTTGGGGTCAAAAAGGATCTCGAACGGCACTCAGTGAGATGCGTAGAATGCGACCGTTTAACAATGGCGAAATATTTGCAGCGAGTAATCTCATTCCAGAGGTACTGTAAGTGGGAGGTAGGGGGTCGATCGTGCAAATATGAAGCAGCACGTTGGGGTCTAGGATACCCCTATGCAAATATGCAGTAGTGCAATCTGTCCAGGGCTGTGGTCACGCGCTTGGCCTCCACTGACGCTCCCCATATTTTATTAGTTCGGACGATATGCCGAGTTCATCCGGCCAATATTGATTTAATACAATTTATTGTACCTATATACATATATACCATGGTTGGCCAAACTTTTAACCACTACGGGCGACCAACACTAAAAGTAGTAATTTAAAGCCAAAAATAAGTTTAAATTGAAAATAAACAAAGATAATACCAATACCGATTCAATATCAACTTATTTTAATAACAGCAATTAATAATGACTTCACACAAACATAAAAACAGTATGTAAATAAAACAGATTGCATTAATTGTAGAAAATGTAGATTCGCAGAGGAAAGTGGATCCAAAAAAAGTTGTCAAATACGTCGCATATCTCCACAAACATGGATATTTTTCTTCACAAAGTAAATTCCAAAAATTACTTTGTGAAGAAGTTCTTGATTTCAAAAATACATCGCATTTTAATTTAAAGATTTTGTCCTCAATCAGTATTTGGTCCAAATCCAAAAATTCTTTTAATTTTATTGATATTTCTTCTATTTATACTTCATTATTGAATGGGAATGACATGAATAATTTTATATCCTCTATTTTTGAAATATGTTTAAATCTTCTAATAAACTCATTTCGTAACAGCATATTGATCATATTCAGATGAGTTTCTATCTTTTGATTTAGCTGCCATATTTTCGAATTTTTTTTAAATCCCTCTTCTCAATTGCGTTTCTAGGAGAGAAAGTTTCTCATTGAATTTATTCACGACGCTAACCATGTCAGTCAATGTTTTGTTCTTTCCTTGAAGTTGCAAATATAACTCATTTAGTTTTCCTGTTTTTTTTTTTTCCTGTTTCCCACTTTTTTTGCATCATCATTTTCCAATTGAGGATATGATTTATTAGCTGTTGCCATAAACTTCTTTATTTCAGGTAAAAAACCCAAGAATCTTTTTAAAAACTTTGCACGGCTCAGCGACCTTACATATGTATGTACATCAGTGTGCAATAGTAATTCCCCAAGATCAGATTCACATTCTTCAAGTAATGCTCTGAATTTTCGTCTTTGCAAACTGCTTTCACGAATAGAATTAACTATTTTGAATGCGACATTCATCACATCGTCTGAATTTAATATCTTTGAGCACAAAACCTGCTAATGGATATTGCAATGGTAGTTGGTAAAACTTGGAATATCATCATCGCGATGGTGCTTTCGAGTTTACATTTCAAGCAATCTCTTATGGGGGATGGACAAAACTATAATGAAGTAATTTATATGTAAGGGAAACAAAATGGATACACTTTTGTAAATTTACCACGGAAAAAATTGGACTGTATCTTATGAAACCGAAAAAATTAATTATTGTTTCGAAGCATCAGACAGGCGGGCGACTAGGAATGGCTACGCGGTCGACGCTTTGGCGACCCCTACTACATACATATACATATACTGTGTGAGAGTATCTACACTTGAGTGAATTTTTATTGAAAAATAAATCTGTATACTACCAATTCAGACATGTTACTACTTTATGCATATTACAGTGAGCGTAGGCAAACAATAAATACAACTATCTACATAGTGCGTACAATGCACTTTTGCACACAATGTTGATTTTGCTAGGATTCACCATCCACTGCCGAATGAAGACCTTTCCTATCCACTTCCATTCCTGTTTATCTTGAGTAATCTGCATCCACTTGACTCCACACATTCTTCTCAATTCATCACACCCCATCTTCCACTCGGTCTACCTTGCTTTCTTTCACATCCTCTCGGATACCATTCCAATATTTCTCGGGTCCATCTGCCATCCATTCTTCTCGCTATGTCTCCACTTTGATCATACTTCTTACCCATGTATTTATTTTATGATATCCTTGTTATACCTTCTTTTTAAAGCATAGCGGAATTTTGGATCTAAAATCTATGTTCATTCTTCCAAAAGCATTCCATCCTAGTTTCATTCTTCGTTTTATTTCTTCTTCTTTACAACCAGTCATATTTACCAATTGTCCTAGGTATAAATATCTACTGTTTTTAATTTTTTATAAACTTTAGCGAAAAAATCTCAAAACAGCGTGAGCTAAACGTCGAACGGTGGATGTAACCTCTATCAGACTAATTAAGTAACGTTCTGGGAAGGTTAAGGAGGTGGGGTTTGCATGGGGATGGGTCTAGGATCCGTCAGGGATTTTCGGTCCGGCAACGATCCGTCCTTAAATAGTTAAATAGACACACGCCAGTAATTCCCCCATGCTCGGAAAACCTCTGAATAATCCATGAGCCGATTGGCGACTCTTCGCCGACCCATCAGGTTGGTGCGACCAAGCAAGCCGAGGGTTGGTCGTCCTTGCTGTTCAAAAATCAGAAACACCCACTTAGCCCTATGTTTGCCTCGTAAATTTTCCCGCCTCGCAGAACAAACAATACGTCATGCCAAAAAAAATTCCGTTGCAATATTGCTAAGACGAGCAAAACTAGCAGGGAGAGCTTTCACTTAAGGGCATTCGCTCAACCGTAAGTCGTTTGGTCGTTCTTGCACTCTACCGAATTAAAGTGAATTTTCTGTATCAACTTTGAAAGTTGACATCATCTGTTTACACAAATCTTCAATGCGTACGAATATTGTAATGCAACACTAGACAAGAAATATAAAACAAATAAGAAAATTCGAAATTTTGAACGGTCCTTGTAAAAAGTATAAAAATCGTATATTTACATATTTTTCTCGTCTATTTGAGAGTGTTTCTCTTCGGTTTGTATTCAATATACCTATCTACTTTTTTGTTTGCGCAAAGGTAAACTTACAAGGGAGTAATTGAATTTCCCTTTTTATTATTGCGAAATGGGGCTGTTTCACATAGTACATAATATATACGGCGTTTTCAATTTTCTCGAAGGCTTCGAAACAGGAAAATCACCGCTGTTCTAAATTGCAACGTGCGCTCAACTGCTGCCATACTTACCGCAACACATGCATATTATTTTGTCAAACTTGGCTGTATCAAAGTTTGGTTCAAAATGTCACTTTTTAAACCTGAAAGCTCACTTAATCATATTAAATTATTTTAATTTATAATTATATTCGAAATAAACAGGAAAGTTATTAACGCAGGGAAAAATCTTTAACTAATTAGAGCGTTAAGAAGCGCCTGCGAAATATTTGTGATTTAACAGAATGCATTGACTGATCTTCATGGGTCTAGATCAGTGTTCCGCAACCGGTGGTCCGCGCACTCCTTTGGGTCCGCGAGATGCCTAGTCAAATCATACAAATATTCCAGATTCAAAGTTCACTGAAGAGAAAAGAAATTTTTAACGTATTTTTTTTTATTTTACATGGAATTCTAATAATATCGCAACAATTGTTACCAAGTCCGAGCACATGTTGTTACCATTTAATTACAATGTCTAGCACGGGCTTTTTTTATATTTACCTAAAACTAAAGACATTTTTCAATAGTATTGTTATAGGAACTGCATATTTTTGTTCTGATATATTTTCACTTTTAAATCATCTCAATCTTTCCCTACAAGGTCCACAAAACAATATTACACAATCCACAAAAGCTATTAATTTGGTCTGAAAGACTCAATACGGGTATTTACGATGTTTCCAAAATATCATGAATTGATAATGGATAAAACTTTTATTTTTGATGAAAAAAAGATAGATTATGTAATAAAAATACATTTAGAAACACTTCAAAAGAAATTTGAGGAATATTTCGCAAGAACTAAAGATATCAATGAAGACAGTTTATGGATTTTGAATCCCTTCGTAAATCAATCTAACAATAAGCTTTCACCAACGGAAGAAGATAAACTCATAGATTAATCCAATGGCAGTAATTTTTAAATAATATTTAAGAAAAAAGCACTTCCTGCATTTTGGATTAGCGTTAAAACTGAATATCCTTCTTTTGTGTGAAACAGGGTTTTCAGTAATGACTACCATCAAACCAAAAACAAGAAATCGACTTCAACAAGGTCTTGAACCATGTATGCGCCTGGCCCTTTTAAATTCCATAAAACCTAGAATAGATTTGTTCAGGCACTTCAGGCACCTTGTAAGGGGTCCACGGTAACAAAAAGGTTGCGGAACACTGGTCTAGACCCGATTATACACGCCTATGAAGGCGAATTGATCAACTGTTCCACTCTTTACATGGTGACAGAGAATTATAATCTTTATGCATATGTTTCATGTTAAGCGTGTTTCGATTAATTGAATTTTGCATTATGCGCAATATGTACTCGTGTGTAGGTTTTGTAATTTTTTAGGGTGTCTCCACACGAGCGTTATCTGAGTGCGCACACCCGAAGAGCAAACGTTGTTTCAGATATTCAAATTTCACTCAGCTAAAATTGGGTCCATTAACAGCGATTTATATTCCGATAGGCCTAGCGAGTGGTGGTAGGCTTTGTTTGCCTGGCCGCCTGGTTTCATGGCGTTTAGCATTTTGATGTTAATAGTACGATACTTATGTAATGCCCAATTACAAAAGGATGCGGACGGGAACAGCTGTAAGGAGGGATAAGACCCACCCCCTATCCTCCTCCATCCACCCCTCAGATGTTATTGTAAGTTATTAAATGGCCACTTCGAATGTGGCCCTGTAGGGGCAGACTCGGAGTAACAAAGCGCCCTTTTCAAGAGAAGAAGGGGACGACCGAGCATAACTCACATTAGTTATGATGTGTGCGCACTATTTCAGGACTCGGGCCTCGTAATTAATAGATACATGGGGAAACGGGATATCTTTGTCCATTATAGATAATGGTGGACGGCCATTGCCTCGCATAATGACCAAATGACAAATTCATCGCACCAAATCATATAGAAATTTCAGAAACAAACAACAATAGCACTGTCACACTGTGTCACCATTGTGTGCTAAAATGGAAAGATTATCAGCAGTTTTCGATCTAAATACGCAACACAAAAGCCCCATAATAACCATGGATATGTGATTGTATTAAATAAATAATTTAATTTTAAGAACACTTATATTCTTACAATGTATCACGATGTCACGATCGGCGAAGTTTAAAAATATTCTAAAATATTATCTAGCAAAATTTAAAAGCATGTACATATCAAATAAAAACCAACCAATGACTTTATTTGAAGAATATGAAGAGTAATCAAAGAAAAAACCGTGCACAAAGAACCGGTTGACAAAAAATTTTGAAAGTCTTTTGGATTGCAATGGATTGCCAAAAACCTATAAATATGAAGTTTCAGTGTAAATAGGATAAACGGTTTTTGAGTTATTAGCGATTCTACACACAGATTCACAGACACACAGCCATACAGACATTTTTTAGAAATCGTGAAAACGTGATCAGTGGATGATACTTGATACAAATCAGTCAAAATCTCAAGGTCGAATTTTTGCACCATCACGATTAGGATAAAGTAAAAGTATAGACAAGAAAATGGGTCAATCGCAAACTTAATGCAGGCCAACCTGTACCTGACCTAACTTCGCAAAAAGTAGACATTTTTCAAAAAATGCGTTAATCGAAATCTTAACTCAGGCCAACCTGTAACTGATTTAACTCGGTTTTTATTGTTTCATTGAAGCAGTTTATTTGTCAATATTTTTTAAAAACGTCTAATTACGTGATGTTAGGTTAGGTTAGGTTGGCTTTTATTTTTTCGTTTTAAGCAGTTTATTTGTCAATATTTAAAAAAAATGTCTAATTCGGTAATGTTAGGTTAGCTTGGGTTGGCTTTTTTTTTTTGTGTTAACCTGTTTATGTAAATGTCAATATTTTTTAAAAATTTCTACATTAGATGATGTTAGACTAGGTTGGATATGGTAATGTTAGGTTTTCGCTTTTAGTAGTTTATTTTCCAAAGTCAGAGCGTTTTCTTTTATAGTGGTATTTACTTTTCAGATCAAATTTTTATGGTAGCAAAAATCTTGGACTTGGTAGAAAACAGTTTTGTTCGATGTTTTTTGACAGTTGTGAAAATGCTAAAAATGTTTTTTGATTGAACCACGAACAAATGTTGATTAATTCGATTCCAAGGCCTTCCACGGTCTCTTTAATTTATTATATTGACAGTAAACCCTAAACAGGTAATATGTATGTTTGTATTTTATACTTCATAAAAGTAGTACATTCTATAAATTCAAAATAATAATATTTTTAGATAAACTTTTCTTTGAACGAAGACGGCTCAGCAGTATCTGCATTTCCCAGATACGATCGCAGGAAAACAATGACTATTAAGGTGGAAACGCACTAGGCGGACCTGCGATGCACTGCACTGCACGTCGCGATGCGACAAAATATTTTTGTATGAAATTGTCGCATTTGAAGTGCAGTTCCGCTGCCGCGTAGTGCGGTCTATCTCATACAATTTCATACAAACCATATTTTGTCGCGCCGGCGCCGCGCCGTGCCATGCATCGCAGTTCCACCTAGTGCGGTTCGACCTTTATGATTTACGTCCAATAATCCTATTAGTTCTGAAATCAATTCAATAATTTAAAAAAAATCGTACAAATGTATTTGCATTCGAGCATAGTGATTTTATGAGGGATAATTACTTTGCTGTATGCCTCATAAGAGAAGCACTTGGTAAAGTGCTATCAGATATCTACAGTGTGGCCAACCCATGACTTTTCCCATATATTTGAGGAATACAAAGAGTAACGAAATTAATTTTTTAAGTAAATAAAACGCATGCACACCACCACACCAACCAACATACATAGGTACATACATATCTTGCAATTGCTGTGTAGAGTGCGCGATCTTCGGCATATATTCAAATAGGAAAAACTACCACTACCACAAAAAACGGGAACGGGAACGGGATCGGGAACGGGCCTGCTCACGCGTCAGAAAACGTACTAGGAACGGGAACGGGAACGGGATCGGGCATTGCAACGCATGCCGGGTCAGCTAGTACTAAATAAAAATTGTAATCGCGTAATTAATTTATTTGAATAATGTGTTGCCTCAATACCTTCAAGTTCCACAAGCCTTAAAAATTAATTATAATCACAATACACAATGTCAATTTCAAATTTTACATACAAATACATCTGTAACATTAAGAAAAAATATGCTTGATGAGAATGAACATCTGATTAAATAATGAAAAAAACTGTTTAACCTTCGAAAGTCTACAAGATCTAAAAATTATTTTAAATTTTTGATTAATTAATTAATAAGACTTTTTGAATAAAGAAATCATGTATATCAGGGGTCGGCAACATAATTTACGCGGGGTCCACATTGAGATATTGGGATTTGTCTGGGGCCCACATATGAAATTATTTTTTTTACTTAAATGCGATTTTTTAGGTTTTTTAGGTTTAGGTCAAGGTTGGTATCGTTTTGAAACTCTGTTAATTCTCTCACTGTTTTCATCTTTTATTTCTTTTTTAACCCTTACTGAAAATGTCAAAGCCAGAGATTGATGAGACACATTTGCGATATTTTATGCTGTTTTTATTCGACAAACGATTGAAACCAAATGAAGCTACCCAGAGCATCTGCGATACTTATGGAGACGTATTGAATATTCGAAAATGCTATAGATGGTTCAAAAAATTCAAAAAAGGTGACAGGGAGTTGAAGGATAAACCAAAATCAGGAAGACCTCTGAAAATTGATGATGACACCTTAAATTCCTTGGTGGAATCTGATCCTCGTAAAACGATAAAGGAATTATCACAAGACATCGGCTGTCCGTGGTCGACAATAAAAGATCATTTGAAAAGACTCGGAAAAAAAAATAGACAAGGAATTTGGGTCCCGCACGAAAAGACACATTCTACAGCATGATAATGCAAGACCACACGCAGTAAGGATCACGCAGGACAAAATAAGAGAGCTGGATTTAGAAGTTTTGCAACATCCACCATATTCACCTGATATGCATTGCACCTTCGGATTATCACCTGTTCAAGTCATTGGAACATTCGCTTCGAGATAAAAAATTTACATCTGTTGAACAAGTTCAAAATCATTTGGGGTCATATTTTAATGAAAAACTTCCGGAATTTTACTAAAGAGGTATTGAAAAACTGCCTATTCTGTGGAGGAAGATTATAGCTAATGATGGAAAATATTTAACGGAATAATATTGTATAGTTTTTGTTAAAATAAATTATTCCTCGTATTAAAAAAAAATGACATTTATTTTCGCTTTACCTACCTATTATATGCTCTGGCAAATATAGTTATCGTTCCAGCTGAAAATTTCTTCAGAGCAGGAAATAAAGAAGTTGAAAGTCCAGTGTATGTAGAACTCTGTTAACTTTATCACTTTAAAATTGTCTTTTAATACGTCATAGGTTTGTAAATAAATTATTCATAAATAAACAGGAACATCTTCAATATTGGGAGAAATCGAATCGTGGGACATTTTAAAACACTTCGCGGGCCACATTTGGCCCAAGGGACACCTCTTGCCGACCCCTGGTGTATATGATAATATATTTTGATAAAAATTCCATATTTCAAAAAAAATACAAAATTTGTTTAACGTTTTAAATTCTGCAGAGCTATTAATAGTATGTACGAATTGTTAAAATATGTACATTTAAATTTTTAAATATTTTATCATTTTTTTAATAAATTAAGTACATACATACATTGTAAAATTAAATATACCTATGTACATACATACATATACATATGTATGTATGTACCTATACATACACATTATAAATTAAGAATATAAAAAATATAATTTATTACATATTTATAGCACATTAATTAAATTGTAATATATAAATTAAAATATAAATGAGTTCCATTAAAAAATATATATAAAATGAAAAGACAAATGAATTTGTAAATTTCAAGATCAATGACTATTTTATAGTCATTTTAGGGTTATTAAAGCTATATATAAGAGTATATACATACATACATACATATATGTACATATGTGTTAAAAATTTTTAGTATCCGTGGTTTATATTTTGCCATCAATTGGTAAGTACATACATATGTATGTACATACGTATATGTATTACATATCTCATATTAATATTGATTTTCAAATAAAAAAAAAAAATTTTCACAGTTTAATTAATTGCAAAAAATCACGATGAGAAGCGGAAGTATTATTTTTGTATTATTCGTTTTTGCTGGTTATATTCAAAGTATTCAAATGCAGTTTTCTTTAACTGCTTTAGAACAGAGTTTTATTCAAGCAACTTTAGGAGATTGTGCGTATAATTTTTTTTAATTATTTCACATTAAACACAAATACACAGTTTGAATATGATTTTATTGTTATTAATTAGTGTGTTATATTAATATTAATTTGTAAAACAATATTCTTTAGGTACGGCGGCTAAAGCGAAATTGGGTATAACATATGAATCGGTAGCAACTCAAGCAAATGCAAAATTAACAAAATGTTTCATAAAACTATTCACTGATACTGACAAGGTAAATTTTTAATCATTTTTTTAATGGTTTTTATTTATATGCCTATGTACACAATGTGATATTTGACATTATTCGTTTTCGAATAACAATAAGCCAAAATACAAGACGGAAAATTCATTTAAGGCCATAGGGCATCATCATACATTATGTAGTGTCAATTTGGCCGACATATGTACATATGTATGTATGTCCCAAACTGACGCAATTAAAAAGTGGTCCAAGAATTAATAACTGAATAATGTTTATTATATTATCCACCCAACATAATTATTTTATCAATGAAAAGCTACTCACTAAAACCTATTTATTTATGAACTATTTTCGTCACAGTTTATTTTGTTTGAACAATTGTATTGTACAATTACGTATTGTATTTGGCAAGCAACGAATTCCGTAATGTTAATTTATGAATTTATTTCAGATAGTGTATTCGTTAAATAACGCTGGTCAAGATATAACGCAATCACCGTATTTTAACCAGAATTTACCGACAGTTGTATTATTCCACGGATATTTGGGAGACTCTGAGGATCTGTTTATGGGACCATTGGCGAAAGAGATCAAGTCGCTAGGCAATTCGAATGTACTATCTTTCGATCACAGCGCTTTGACGAGAGAAAATTATTTGATCGCTACCTCAAACTCTGCATATGCTGGAGAGGCTATAGGAAGAGTATTGGCGGACATGTATTCACGTGAGTGCAATTTTAAATTGAAATTGATTGGTTCTCATTGTAAATTTGATGGATAATGAATATTTTAGGTGGTGTCAGAAAGTTCCACTTGATTGGTCTCAGCTTGGGAGCTCAGATATGCTCTTTCACTGCGAAAGAATTTAGCAAAGTAACCAGTGTAAAAATTGATCGAATTACGGGGCTTGACCCTGCTGGACCATGTTATTTCAAAGTAGCCGACGATGAAAAATTGTCAAAGGATGATGCAAATTTTGTTGATGTCATTCACACTAATATGGGCACTTTTGGCGTTATCGGTCCCGTCGGTAAGCGTTTTGTTATAAAAATGGAAACAATCCATTAACTTTATGTAAATTTTCTTACATGTAGTTATTTTACAGGTCATGTAGATTTTTTCCCCAATGGCGGCACTTGGATGGCGGGATGTTGGGAAAAATTTTGTTGTCATGCAAAATCCATCGTGTACTATACTGAGTCAGTGAAAAATCTAAATGCATTTAAGGCAGTCAGTTGTGCTGATTGGGATACTTTTATAAAATCTAGATGCACTAGTAATACCATAATATCAATGGGTCACGGACTACAAAATAATGTGCTATATGGAAATTACTATCTGAAGACTGCAGATAAATCTATGCACGGATATTTGGGAATGCGGGTATTTTGTAATTTTTTTTACACAATAGTCAATTTCTAAAGAAGAAACTTTTTTTTGTTATGTAAAAAAATTGCGGACCAAATAAAAAATGAATGTTCTATATTATTCGATTTTCTTATTTTATCCTGCCATTTATTATATGTACATACATACATACATATGTATGTATGTAGTTATTTTACATTGTCATTCCGTTAGCAATTATCACTGAGCAACAAAAAATCACGTTTTTTAAAACCCAGAGCGGAGATTATTTAATCTTTACTAAGTTTAACCCACTGAATTCGAATCCGATAATTATTTTTCATGATATGCTCTTGTTTATGAGATATTAGCTATTAAAAAAATGTAAAAAACATCAATTTTTTTGGCTTTTGTGGTCTATAACTCAAAATATAGTATCGATGTGCTCAAAGTGAGTATTGAAATCAACAGTCAGATATTTTTCCTATTAATTGTGATTTTTTATTGCTTTGAAATACTTATTGTGTTTTGAGTATATTTTATTCAATAATTAAAAAAAAGATAAATTTGTACTTGCAGAAATATGAAAAAAGCTATATTTATTATAATTAATCATAGAACATCTTTATTACAATACGTTATGAGATGTTATCGGTGGCGCGCTTATCGGTCATAAAGATATTTGCGCGCTCTCTCTTTCTCGTCTTCTCTCGAACTTCTCATCTCTACGTTATGTTCTCTCGAACAGAGAACATCTCATAACGTAGTTTAAAATCATTTTCCGCTCGAATTAGTACGTTTAGATAAAATAAAAAAATATCGAGATAGAAAACCAATCCTTATAAACGTGGTAAAATAAAAAAAACTCGCCAAATAAACGCCAATAGCACGGGAAAAAAATGTATGTAAAAAAATGTATAAAAAATGTAAAAAAAATGAAAAAAAAAATATCAACAAAAATCATTATCGTATTCGAATTTAGTGGGTCAAAATTAGTAAAGATTGACCAATCTCCGCTCTGGGCTTTTTTTTTGTTGCTCAGTGTGATTATTGTTATATCCGTGTGGGCTATGTAACTAGTTTTTATTAGGATAGAGTAAATATCTATATTAGGCTAGGTTAGGTGAGATTAGGTTAGTAATATTTTGTTGCAAAATATTGTCTCGAAATAGATTTTCTAGAGGTACTAAGATTTTATACGATGCATGCGACAATAAACCGAAACATGCCCCTGACACAATGCTCGTGCAGTATATCTGTAATTTAATTCCTTGGTATCAGAAGCTTTATGTAGCGTTTTGGATATTTACAGCATTTCCCTCCCACCCTTATGCTGTATATTTCCGAATAGTCGGCACTGTATAATACGCTTGGTTGGACAGGATCACGCTTCGCTGGATGAATGGGAGGCTTCAACCAACAAAGGAGTCCGACCCGACTTAACCAGTGTTCTAATTAATATCAGCTATAATAACGCAATATTGGACGAATAAATGAGAGGGGGAGGAGGAGTTGTAGCTGGTATTGTCGTCCAGCCGGTTGATTGGTTTCAGGCTCAATATTAATCTAAAATCGAACTTGTCATTCGGCTCGGAAATGCACGGTCATTCGCTTATACTACGTACCCTTAAACGCTTAAACCTACGTACGGTACCCTGACTTTGGCGCGTGGGACTTCTAATGAGGGTATTCACAGGGCTAGTTTACTCACTACGATCTAGGTGGTTTGGTGGTTTGTGAGTAAAAAGCCACGTGTAATAGGTGAAGTTAGTAAACTCGCAGGATTTTTCTGCCGGGCAAGTGAAGTTCGAATGTTTGAACTTTACTCGCACTCGCTCGGCGTTTTAGCCATTTCACTGCTATATTTTCAGTATTTTGTATCATTTTATGTATTTTCGCTGTATATCGTCAGGAACTTGGCGATATGCTCACAATTACACTTCATTTTGACGGTGGGCGCAAAGCGCGCGCTGTCAGGTTGACAACTCACAAGTTGGTGACAGCGCCTCTAGCGGCAGCGAGTGGCAACATTTAGCGAGTAAACTTGACACGTGTAATAGGTTTACTAGCTACTTGCAACTAGCACTATGTGCGGGTCTGTAAACCAGCTAGATCGTAGTGAGTAAACTAGTCCTGTGTAATAGCCCTTTAACGCGCCGCGCCGACACGAACGCGCAAAAGGAAGGTTATATTGTATTGTTGACTGCTCATTTAAAGAAATTTACTTACCTAAATAACTTTTCTGCCAAAATAACATCTTATTTAAAATTAATTGGTAATTTTACAAACCTATCTATGAAAATTTTATCGATTGGAAAAAATAATAATAAGATAAGGACATTCCACCATGTGAAAAATTTCCAAAAAAGCGAGTCGAAACGGTTGTTCTGTTTTGTTTCCTGGAGCTGAAATGATTGGGTGTTACTTTCACCATGGCCAGAATCTCTAGTGAAAAATTCAAAACTTCAACCTTACCACATAATACAGCGAAGATGAAAATATAAGAATTCGCGCAAAAATGACCCTTGCACTTTGTGCCCGAATTTTTAATGGTTCTTTTTTCATGTGTTTTAAACTTTTATAATACTTGTTTTCTATTTTTTTTTTATCTGTCTATTTGTTTGTTTGTTTGTCTGTCTCTTATAGGCTCCTAAACCACTCAACCGATCGCGATGAAACTTTCGGGACTTATTGTGATCATGCCGGGAATGGTTCCTGTGAAAAAAAATTGGGAAGAAACGGGAACGGGAACGGGCCTACTCACGCGTCAGATAACGTACTAGGAACGGGAACGGATCGGGACCGGGATCTGGAACGGGAACGGGAATGGAATCGGGAACGGGCCTGCTCACGTGTCAGAAAACGTACTAGGAACGGGAACGGGAACGGGATCGGGCATTGCAACGCTTGCCGGGTCAGCTAGTTAAATATAAAAATAATAAATTGCGCGCTTTCTTCCGCGCGCTAAAGTTGTCGCACGCTACGTACATATGTACATACCTACATACATATATGGATATATGTAACTTGAACGGGATTTGTCGAATTAAAATTAAATAAATTTACCATTATGTTGTAAATAATTTAAAAGGAAGCATCCTTTTTATAATCGAAGTTCGGAGGAAATCGTTATCGCCTTTATGTATCAAATGGTTTAGTAGTGGCCAAGTAGTCCCAAATACACACTCCGTGTAAAGCAATATTGAAACATTACTAGAAAATTCGTGAGAGGCATCTCATATTCATTGTTATTCTGTGAAGTAGGTACAACAATTTCATATAATGATATAAACATTAATAAATTCATCAATTGAGAAATTTCTCAACCACATTATAACCATCAAAATTATAAAACAAATTATACTGAAATGGCACCACAATATTGAAATGAATATAATAAAATAACTTTCTGTGGAACGTTGATTTATTTTGTGAAAACACAGTATGGCGAATTAAACCGCATTCCTGGCTGCGGTTTTAAATATTAATTGCAGCTTTCTGTTTTTTACAATTATACCTAGAAATAAAGATCGATATAATGCTGATCATTCTGTATATAAAATAATTTATATCATTTTAGTGAATGAAAAATAGATTTTTTTAATGTTTCAAGCTTTTAGAGAAAACAGTGGGCCATATTTAAACCATTCATGCTGTAATAAACTATTAAGTTGATTTTCATCATTTAAGATTAATCGAATTTTATATAAAATATACATACATATATCTACATAAGTATGTACATACATATACATACATATGTATGTACATATGATCGTATGAAGATCCCATAAAAACGCATTTTATATGTAGATTTCTTTCAAGCGCTAATTTTGACATTAATGGTTACTTATTTGGAAAAAAACTACAATGTTTTTAGAAAGAAGTTTTATAAACGATTTATATCGCTGTAGCGCTATATTTTTCGGAAATATAATTTTTTTAAAAACAGTTATCGTTTTTTGAGCCCATTCTTTATACCTGTATATCTGTATCTATGTATAATAATAATCATTACACGTATTTCAATCATAGAATACAATACAATTAAATTGGTTTAGAAGCGATGCAGTGCACTGATTGTTGTCAGAGGGCTACAGAGGCGCGTTGATTAACCCGTTATCTCCAAATTTCCATATCGTCTGCTTCTGATCAGCATTTAGGTGGAATACATATATTCCAATCCCGTTTGATCACAGGTCCGACGAAGAATCAAAGTTAGTGGGTTAATAATTTATAAATAATGAATTAATATTAACTGTAGAGTTGGAGTCGAAGTCAGAAATTCAAACATTTTTTAGGCAGTTTCTATAAAGTTTCAGACGTCAGAGTGGGAGTTGGAGTTGAAAATATTTTGACCGACTCCACAGCCCTGGTATTTATCACAACGAAACGTATTACATACATTTTTTAATGAACATTTTACGTCGCACAATAGCCGAAATAGCTCACCAGCCTATAATAATAGTCCTAAGCGTTTACGTGATTAAGCCAAACCCCATTTGAACAGTATGGGCAATTTAATTTAAATTATTGGTCGGATACCGTAAATTTGTCATGGTAGGGTGGATTGAAGGTGGACTAGGGAGAGTTGGGTGCTAGGAGTCGACAGGATGTCTCCCACCCAATAGGCAAATCTGCACTGCATTCAATCAAACCTGTTTGTCTAGGTTGTCGGTTTTACTCAGAAGCCGATGGTCTGAGCAAATCCAATAACGGAACATAGTTTAATACTGCATGCTGGAAATGTCACCACCTTATACATACATACATATGTACATAGCTGTAAAAGCCAAGTAACTGGTTTGAGCAATTGCACAAAATAATTGACGTATTAATGTATTGCACCCATGATTAATTCATGCTAAAGTTGAATTAGTTATATGCAATATATGTACATACAATATTATACATACATATGTACATAGATACTACTAAACACACTTTGATCACTATCCTAACTATACTCATAATAATACATACCTACATATATTACTCTTTAATATTCTCAAATATTTTGCTATTTATGAAAACAAGAAAACGTTTCGTATTAGGTCCATTTATTGTAAAAGTAAATTATCTCACCTAATTCACTTTCAAATCTATGCTTTTCTTATATTAAAATTGAATTCATCGACTTTGAGTAGCAGACACGAGAAGTGTGCCACCGTGAAAGCATTAGGGTGAGAGCTCTCTCAAAGATCAAGCAGACTCCTTAACAACCCAATTGATACGACATCCTGACTTCGGATCAAATCTTGCATTTTCCAACTTCGGAAAAGTGGAAGGCCGAAACCAACGTTGAAAACTCGATGACAACACTATCGGTACACACAGACTCGCTTTACATAGGTGCAATATACCATAAGAATTATTTTAATCTTATCCTTATCACGTAGTAATGTATTCATGTGGTCACTGTCGCCATACTGTGCTCCGCGTTAGTTGAGGGATATTTTGATCGATAAAAAAAACCACAGAAATACGCGTAGGTACTGGCTTCAGAAGTGGATCTCGCAAAACATAAAAAAAATAATACAAAATACACATTTTTGTCTGTGGCTATATTGAAATTCTGGCGGTGATTTAGGCATTCGTGAACTTTGCATGCATGAGGTTAACGTTGTGTACAAAATTGCTTTACTTGTGCCGCAGAGGACGTGATAAGGGAGCGTCGACTCGTTCGTAAGGGGTTTCCGTGTTTCGATGGGAATTGCGATGAGATCTCTGATCAAATCACCATCAAAGCCCCCACCGGAAGTTGCGCAGGTGAATTTAATTATTCATGTACGTAATATTCCGGTGAGATGTCGAGAAATCGCGCCCTTGTGCAACCCTTAAACGAACCCGTACGATGCATCGTCGTAGATAAGCTTACCCGAAGTGGAATATTCCTGCAGAGACTATTTTTAAATTATATTGCATCAATCATAAATTATAATTCATAGCACATATTCAATAGTTACACATTATAATGAAAATTAAAATATTTTTATGGTTTATAGTGAAACTAGCGGGTGCACGCCAATGTGCTACGTGTTTCGAAACTACAGAAAGTTTTAAAATTCTCTCTCTTCAAAAAGTAGTACGTTTCCTTTGTTCTTGCAGAAGCTTGTGTACAAAATTGAGTTATACACTTTCCTTTAGTGATTATGTATGCGTAAAATGCTCTCGAATATTTCTTCCTATTTTTGTAATATCTTTCGCTTACGAAGCAACGACCAATGTCCAAAAAAATTACCACAATCGGTCAAAAATAAAGCTACGAGGTCGTACATTAATTTCGTTACAAGTTTCGGTTGTAAACCATCAAAAGGTCCGTCTCTGTAATAAATAGAATTAGGAATACCTTCGCGTCCAATATTTCAACCTCTATTAGGAAAATGGCAAGAAACGAGTACGAATTATCGCTTGAGAAGGACCTTCTTCTTGTTGTTTGGCCTAAGTTCTTATTTTCGAAATATACATACATATATGTATTTTTAGAATAGCGAGCGAAAAATTCACAATACAATAAGAAAGGTTAAATTCATTTATGTTTTTAGCTTAAATTGTGAGACACTTACTTTTTATTTTCAATTTGACCTCGAGATTTTGACTGATACGTATCAGGTATCAGCCCTTGATCACGTTCTCATGATTTTTGGGAAATGTAGATGTGTGTCTGTTTATCGTATCACACTGAATCTTCTTATACCTATGTATATAATTTAAGTACTAACCATTACAACCTATGTATGAAGGTTTTCAAAAATTTTTGTCAAACGGAAGTGGTACTTCCCTTTGTAAGTCACCTCATTTTTCTACCAAAACTGTCACGTGAAGTAGGTGTTCTTGAACGCAATTTTTTTTTTTTTTTCGGCCTATTAAATATTTTGTATCTTTATAATATAATAAAATGATTGTAATATAATAATATTACAATCATTAAATTAATACCAAGTTGCGAAAAAATAAATCAAGAAAATCCATTAACCGGAAGTGTGGCATTTTTCTCATAGAATAGCCATAAATGTTGTAAGCAAGAAACCGTTCGATATCTCGTAAACCACTTGTTGTATGAAGCTGAAATGTGATATCTATAATTTTGGTCAAAATCTGATAACCGGAAATGGTAGTAAGGTAACTTTTTTACATTTCAAATATTTTTAATCTTCAAGATATTCTAAAATTATAATTCTTAGGCGGGCCCTAGACCTAACTGAATTACGGTGCGTTTGTAGTAAGGTGCCGTTAAAACGAATCGTGTGGGGGAAAACAACGCAACGTTTTCGATTTAGATAGCGCTTTAGCGTTAGCGTTGAAATATCTCATTTTTTAAGCGTTTTAGCGCTGGTATAGTTCGCGCCGCGGTAGCGCGTGGCGCTGCACACGCCTACTGAGCTGTATGGCGCACGCAAACAGCTGTTACGGCGCACGCGTAGCCTTGAGCTATACGGTGCATTCGTCCATACGTGTAGGCGCGAGCGTCCAAAAACCTGCGGCGTAGGACAAAATCGCTAACGTTTTCAAACGCATCGTAGTTCAGTTACGTCTAGAGCCCGCCTTATACCAATAATTAACTACAATTTTTTTTTTATAGTTTACTCTGAATATGGTGGTTAATAACCTAATAACGCAGCGAGCACGAGTGATATGATGTGTGTATGCACGTTTTCCGGCTTTTTTGACTTTTTTCGTCTTCATACTACTAAAATATTTTTTTTCATGAAGTTGAGCAAATGTTCGTTTTAATATGATTTATACAATATAACTATACGTATAAGGCAACTGTGGCTTAAAAATTTTGATTAGCTATGTTGCTATTTATCACGCGTTCAAGTAAGCTGAACAAAAATAGCTCAGTCGTTACGAAACAAGACTCAAATTTATTAATTAATGCTCAAAGTTAATTAACGACAATTTTCCGAGTCGGTACGGCCAGGTTACGAAATTAAAATTTGAATCTTAATTATGACCAATTTCGCAGCGTCGGCGTCGGCGTCGGTCGTCCTAGATGCAAGCCAGGGTCGGACTTGGGCTTGAATTCAGCCGTTGATTTTTATTATGACAGCGTTCGAGCTCGAGAAATCTTTATTGTATTTTCGTGCCCGTACTTCTGAGCTCTAATTCGAAGATAAACTTTGACAGTTTGATTTATGTTCGGACCAGGACGAAGGTTGGAGGAGAGAAGGGTAGGGGGGGCAGGGGTGAGAATGGTAGGCGCTAGCTGCGGGTTTCAATTAGACGGCCGGGATTAAATCAACTTTAAATCATTTTTATATAATTGAGAAATCTTTGTTTTCAAACCACCATTCCTCCTCGTCGACCCCAAAGCCCCAGTCGCTATCTTAATGAATTATTTCATCGGTGTTTGTCCGTATCTGGTTGGGGTCGAATGCGAACCGTTTTTTACGATTTGGCCGTGTTTATTTAAATTAAGTAAAAGTCATATAAGCCCATGAAAAAGTTAACATAAAAATATTAATTTTATCTGACGAAAATCGCGTGACCACCACCAATGAAAACTTTATAAATATTCAAGAGTCTGGAAAGTCGTTCTTTACCATACCCCATAAATAAATTCCAACGCTAAATCACCAAGCCAAGTAAACAATTACACAATAAGATTGATGAATAATAAAATATTTTCATTTGCGTCTTGCGACTCATTTGCGTTTTCATTACATCTATTATTATATTGCTTAAATAAAACTGTATTCAATTAAAATAAAGGAAAACATTTGTTCAAAAAAGTGTTTTTGAATACAAAATGTTAAAATCTTTTATCCCTTTACTCCAACGAAGCAGGTCCTAGCCTTGCTATATTAATATAAGCAGCTTACATGTCAAACGGCTTAAAGTGCAGTTGTCGTAATTCAGACCCAGTTGTCCTCCAATCTGACGGTACTTTAATTAAATGAAAATTGTCGCCGAAAAAACGAATAAACAAAACCGGTCCATATCCTTGATTGTTCTTGTGCCGTCTCTACCGAATGGAAAAAAAATCGCATAAACAAGAACGCATCCAGATTAAAAAGTAATTGCCGGCGAAGTCGCGAATCCGTTTTATTTCGTTTTCTGAGAAAGAGCGTGGGCTGATTGTCTCCGTTTTTATTGCCAGTCAAAGCTCGAAATTCAGATTCAAAAATGAAAACAAACGAAAGCCTCACACTATGACCGTTGTTCATTCGATATGAACGTTGTTGCAAAAAAAAATTATGTATTCATTCATATCTAGGACCAAATTGAGATTGTGAATTCTTTGAGAACCTTAGGTTTTCCTAATCTTAAAAATAATATTTAATTGGCAGATACATTCAGAGTTTTTTACGGTTTGATTTATTTTATACTTGAAGTATGTACATATATGTAAATAACCAAAATGGTATCAACACCCGATATATGTATATAACTAACTATACATGAAAATTTACTCTGTTTGAAGAAGAGAGTGTTTTATCTGTTTGGTGTTGACACGTGAAAGTGAAATTTCCAGTTTCAGTATGTGCCGAAATAGATACAAATAAAAATTTATGGAATTTTTGAGATGAAAAATGGAAAAATAAATCAAAACAAACTTATTACATATATTAGTTACATAAAATTTTTTTTAATAAATTAGCTATGACTAAATTATATGTACAATGTTTGTGTATATATTGCATGCAATAAATATTTTTTTCGTGAGATACCTAAATCAAAAATGAAGTTATTTCTTTATTGAGACTAGAAATAATTAAATTATAAATAAAAGAACAGGGCACTGGTGAGTTTTTCTTCTTAATTGGCATTTATTTCAAATAATAATTTTAAATCGGACCTTTCGAGTTGCACAACTTATCGTGAGGCTATACTGCTACCCCATGGCTATGCCTTAAATTACCTGTCGCATCCAGAGGCCCTGCATGATATATGGAAATTACATTTTACGCGGACGCAATCCGCGACACGCGCTTTTTTCCCTCGTGATTTTTCGCCCGAAAGCCCCGCGAGCCGGAAAAGCTTCCGAGCTTTTTCAGGCAACGTCAGATCGAGGCGGTATCGCTGATCAAAGCTAGGCTATAATATTTGAAGCTACTCGTGAAAAAAAATTGCGTTGTATAAATATTTTCTTTGAAATCTATATCGTATTATATGTACATATATAAAACGGATTTTTTGATTGGCTTACCACGAAATACATATTACTTTATTAGAATACATTGATTTTTTTTAGTAAAAAAAACATCCTGGAGTGTCTTCATATATCTACATACATACAAAATTGAAATCACACTTTTTTTTTTTTAATTATTTCCAAATTTAATTTTAAACAAAGTTTTGCTTTCCAAACTTAGGTCATTAATTAAAACTGGGCGAGACTAAATCAAGCACAGGCTCCGGCGCCAAACTCGCATTCAAGCCGAAAGCCATTTACGCGAAAATACATAAAATTATGAAGTTGAATTGAACAGCCCGCTGCGTTGCATTTGTACCACATCGTGTATTTTATAGTGCTTTCGATTTTTACTTTATCCATATCGGATAAAGTATCGAAAAATTCAACTTTGAAATTTTAACTGATTTGTATCAGATATGATCACGTTTTCGTGATTTTTGGAAAATGTCTGTATGACTGTGTATGTTAGGCGAATGTGTGTACATAGAATCGCTATAACTCAAAAACCGTTAATCCTATTACACTGAAACTTGCTATTTATTATTTTTTTTGCCAACCATTACAATCTATGTACGCATTTCACAAATTTTCGTCAACCGGAAGTGGTTGGAAAGTCACCTTATTTTTTTTATGTATGGATCTCGCGTGCGTACGACTGATATACGCTTTTTCTTCAAATTTATGGAAAATATTTAACATTACGAACGATAAACGTATTGGGGAGAAGGGGGAGGGGTAAGTTTGGAGATATCGCCGAAGGGATGATACAACATCACCACTCGTAAAGCTGTCCTTTGAGGCGACCGTAAAATACTTCACGACGATTCTCAAAAGCTCACAATGTACACTTGGATGGAACATTCGGATCAAACTGTTTCGTTCGACGTGTCGTCGAAATCCTGGAGCATTTACGGAAAATATACGAGGCTTTTCATATTACAATATCGAAAATTAATAACCGGGCTCGTTCGAGTTTCATAATATTATACGAGGATAGGAAGAACTTGTAGCGGTGTATGTGTGTGAAAATCCTGGTAGGTGACGACGGCTGTAGACACAAGCATTTTCAATTTCCCCCGAATCAATAAGCCGTAGGCCAGCGTGGTGTCGGGGGAGCCAACCGGAAAAGTCACTACTCGACAATGTGTTGTCAGACGTCAGCGTTTGGCTTATGTTTATACGGGAAAAGAGTATAACACACCCCGGGGCCTTATGGGGAAACACTCGGCAAATACCCAATGTCGAGACAAACAACTGACGGCCATTGTAGCGTCAAATTTCAATAACGGACTCCAATCGCAGAATTCTCGCCTCAGTTTCAGGCGTAGCCGCCTATTCAAACTTTCAATCGTTTCAAATTACACGTTGAACGGAAGCAAACTGAAATTTCAATCAATACATCACATTCGTACACACCGGAATATAGGAAAGTTTAGTTTTTCGATATCGTTCCGTATTATCGTAGACCAGTCGTGTCAAACTCGTTGGGGTCCGTGGGCCACATTGTAAAAAAAAAATTGACCGAGAAAAAAGAATTTGAAATAAAATAAATATATTTTAATTATTTTTCATACAATATTAAAAAACAAAAAACAATTTATAAAATTAAAAACCGCTTGACATCTTTTTTCACAGCTTAATTTACTTATATCTCGTTTAATATATGTACATATGTAGGTACTCTGTGCGTTTGCCACTTTCATTGACGATGATAAGTGGCTATCTGTTAATCGTGAGCGTTCGGGACACTTGTTTCTTTTAATTACTGAAAACATTTATGAAAACATCACAAGTATTATCTTCGGGAAACGACCAAATACATATATGTATGTATGTATGTACATATGTATGTATTTAGAAATTGGCCATGTCAACATTTATGAATTTTTCTCTTAATACAGAATCACAGTGCAATTATATTGATTTAATTTGTATATCTTCATCTGCATTATCAATATTGAAATTAAATGGTGAAGTTAACATTGTAAAATCTTTTTCACAATATATGTATGTATGTAAAATATCTTAAATATGTTATCTATGTATGTATATGCATTGTTTCACAGTGTCGTTTAATATTGTATTATTTGACAAAACTTTGTTTTTTGACAAGTGAGATATAAGATATTGATTGCAGAAGTATTCCATTTCCGATTTTCATAAGAATTTGCACAGCAGTTCACTGCGTCTTTCGGACACAACGTCACAAAATTAAGTGAAATTGTAAATTAAGAAAATGTTTGAAGACAAAATAAAAAGAGAAATACATGTTTGGGATATTCCTTCAAAGGATATGTATGTGTTTCAATTGCAATTCTCAAAAAAAAAGGTTCGCAAAAACCATACAATCAGGTAAAATACAAAAATCTTAAAATTTTTATGAATAACAGCCGTCATTTGAAATCAAAAATATTTATAAAATTATATATACATACATATGTATATAGGTTCGAGGGCCAAATACAACCCATCGCGGGCCGCAAGTTTGACATGGCTGTCATAGACGCTCTGTATTACATATACATACATATCTATTCAGAAAAGTGATTTCGTTTAATATTGTCACTCTAAATAATTGTTTGCTTTGTTTAATTCATAAAATTTTGTTCACGTCATATTTTTATCATACGCAGTGAACAAGATCAAGTTTATGTTTCTATTGGTCCAACGACGAACCGCTTTAGAAACTTTGTCGTGTGTACTGCAATTTTCGCTTTGTGTTTCGCGCACTACCGATAGTACTACAAATTAATTAAACACATGTACATATACATATATAATATTCAGCGCATTGTGTTTACCGACCCTCTTATTATACATCAAGTGTAAGTTATTTCACCGACGAAATCTTTCAGGGTTGACTTGCTTTTCGGTTTGGCTTAAATACGCAGTCAACCAAAATCAACAATATATTCACACATTGTGCTATATGTATAAAGGTAGGAATTATAATGTACAAGTTAAATAAACATATTCAACGAGCATAGCGGATAAATATTTATCATGGACGTAGTAACGGTAGTTGTGATATAATATTTAATAACACGTAAAAATTTCAATCTAAAGAATTAAACTCCTTCTCGCACTATATTTTGCCTAAAACCTCTATCAACGCATTCCCGAAGTGGGCTTATAAGATTATCCGTGTACTTCATATTTTTCTTTTCGTAAATTTATTTTATTTTATTTCATCGGGGCCCTTTGAGGTGAATAGGATGAAGCGTGAGGAAAGCGTTCCGTTTTAATTTGCTCGTTTGTTACAAGTTAAAATTAAATTAATATTACTTGTATAATTTTGCTCTCTAAATGTTTAATACCTCGAATTAAATTAATCGTATTATCCTAATAATTCTTTAGTGGATATCTCCTATGGAAAATTCCATTGGAAATATTTAAAAGCGTTTATTTAATTATTTTTGATGTGAAATATGAATTTTCACTGAATGGCCGATCGAAAGAAAGGAAATTAAATTTTTCCATTCAGTTACGACACAATGAATTCTAACGATTGAGCACGAAGCGCATGCATTTCTTTGTTCACCGTTGAAATAGAATTATATTACTTCATTCGGAATAAAAGGAAACTTTTTTGACATGTATGTATTTATCTTTTTCCGGCGTTCGCGTATTTAACGTATCCATATAAATAAAATTCAATTTTTAGTCAACATTTACGCATGTAAATACATATTTATTTTAACTATGCATTCAGGTATTGGATGATTTTACTTTTGAAAACTTTAATGAGTAAATAATATACATATGTACATATATGTACATACATCATATTTGTACATACATAATATACATATGTACATATGTATATGTACGTACATATATGTACATACATCATTTTGAGCCGTTCACCATCCACTGCTTAATGAAGGCCTCTCCCATCCTCCTTCCATTCCTGTCTGTCTTGAACAATCTGCATCCAGTAGACTCCACACATTCTTCTCAATTCATCAGCCCATCGTCCACTCGGTCTACCTTGCTTTCTTTCACATCCTCTTGGATACCATTCCAGTATTTCTCACGTCCATCTGCCATCCATTTTTCACGTTGTGTCCAGTTACTTGCCACTTCAATTTTTTCACATGTTCTGCTATATCTGCCACTTTGGTCATGATTCTTACGACCTCTTCTCATTATACCGAGCATACATATTTACATGCTTCTCTATGTGCACTGGATCTTGCGTAACATTCTTGAATTTAGCATCCACGTTTCACATTCATACGTCATAACTGGCAGTACGCATTGGTCGTATGCCTTATTTTTTAAGCAAAATCCAACATTCCGCTATGCTAATATGTACATATTATATTAAAAAAAAGTACAAATGATACGATGACGAAAATATACACAAGAACTCGGATTTCACAAGATTCGGAACTTTCAAATGATTTATCTTTTATTACAGTAGTGTTATTTGTTTCAGCGATAATTAAAAAAAAAAAAACACGTTTTGTTGTGATTAATATTTGGATATAAATCAAAATACATAGTTTGCATAGTCCCCTTTTTATATATATTTTCAAAGCGAGTTGAAGCAAAGAAACATTTTTTGGTTATATATGGATATGTGTCACATCAAATTTGATATTCGTTTCAGTGCTATTTTCAGATATGGAAATTTCCCGTTTCTCCAAAGTTGAACGGACCGACTGCGCCTTTGTTAGCGTACGCGCGACACAACAACCGGCCCTACTTCATCTACATATTCATATAAACGGCAAACGGCGAATAGAAAAACTGGGACCGTCGTTACATGGGTGGTGAAGAGGGGGGGGATAGATTCTTTCTAAAAAAAAAGTTTGAGAAGCACCGACTGCAGCACTTCGTCGAAAAGATGACCATAACTTGCGGTTAGGCTGGCGCTTATTCTCAAACTAAGTTCCGGCATGTGCAATCCAATTCCCGCATTGAAGCCAGCTGACTTTCACACTACTTTTTGTGAAGAGGGTGTGTTTGCTAAAAAAAATAGTTCAGTCCATCCGCTCTCCCTCTCCCCTTAAGAAAACGGTCGTAATTTCTCTTCGACTTCGATTAGGTATGCAGAAGCCGGTTGACAGTTATAGGTGAACGGGCCGGATAAGGGGGTAGAAATTTCTTTTGTTCAAACCGCCCTTTGTGCTTTTCTTGTGAGTGGGTCGAAATGTGAGCGCCGAGCTTATGATGGCGCATAAAAGATATCCAATTTCGACTTTTTGACTTTTTTTATATTTGGCGTAAATTCGAGGCATTGTCGAAGAGGCGAGCAGAAAATGAAAGCCTCCAAGCGTCGCATTTGCATTTTTCGGGGTTTTAAATTGGCACAAAAATAAATAAAGCTATCTCCCACTTCACTCCCTTTTGGGTAGAAAACACGTAAGAGTGACGATGAAATTTTATCACAGAGCTTCCCTTTCATTACTGAAACAATATATATACATACATATGTATATATGTATGTATGTCTATAGTAGGAAAAGAATAAAAAATCATAGATATATATATATATATATAACTCTTTCGATTTCCGGAGACGATTACATTTTTTTATTACTCTGTTGAGTTTCCTTGTAAGGGGCGTTTTTTTATGGAAACTAATAAAAATTGCAAATTATGATCTAACAAAGGAATAAATGTAGCTCTATTTCGATCTGGATATTTGCGATTCTTTTTAAATTGATAATATTTATGAAAAAAATTTACGTATTCTTTAAAAACGTCTTTATACAATAATGTGTATTCTGGAAGATAAAAAATATATAAAATTTGCAAGGCGTTTGAAAAAAATTCAATATCATCAATAGAGTAAATGACTTAAATAAATAAATAAATTATTAACGAATAGATCTGAAAAACTTTCATTTTTGTATGATTAAAAATAAAACTATGGCAAGTGAAAACTCTCGTCCCATTTTCTTCGGGGAAAGTTTAATGGCTTAACGGTCGGTAAACGCTTAAAACTAGCCGCGTCAAGCTTTTCCGAGCTTTGAGCTTAAGCCGAGGTTATGGCGATTTTCAACTGAATCAAGCTTTCTAGTTGCAAGTGTTTGAACAAGTAGCATGGTCAAAATTACACATACAAAGGGAGCGAGCGTGTAATTAAAATTTCCCAAATTCTCGTCCTCGAACTATCAGTGGACGAATAAAAAGCGAAGCAAATAAACACACACATACCCACACACACCTTTTGATACAATTAGTTGAACTCACAGCATACTTTGGTCAAGCGAATTCGGGCAAAAGTTGTGAAATTCACATAGTTCTTCTGCGAAAGTTTCGTTATTTTACTAACTTTTGGTTTAAATTTCCACTCATCTCGCTATAGGAACATTTTTAATGACCTCGCGCCAGACTTGATTTGAGGATGTATGCGTGTCAACGTTTACATTTATGTTTTTATATATTGTGTACGTTGTAGTGCTTAAATTTTTCAAATTAATTTATTTATTGCATAATTCCTAACTATGGTTTCACATACAACATAGACACATAAAATGAAAAGGAATTCTACATAAAATAATTATTGCACAGTAAGTATTTAGCTTTTATCAACTGCACGATGCATGAAGTACACTCGACTGGCAGAGCGATAAAGTGCAGCGTAAATTTGTCGACTTGAGGAACTCGCGAACTAATAGAATCGGATCGATTTTGCTCTGAAGTCAGCTTAAGTTGGCTGAAGGTGGCTAAAGGTGGCTTCGTGTACATTTCGCGACACATTAAGTGTCCTTCATAACGGTGTGCACACGGATCGTGTGCAACCGTAACACGGATATTAACTACAGGCAGGGTAAAACGCCCAGATTGCGCAGAAATCCCCGGTAGATGATGGCAAGGGGGTGTAAGATGTTGAAACTTTTGCAAATTACCTCACAAAACACTCGTTAAGCGACGCTACTTGTACGTGATTAATCGTAGGCGCAGCTGAAGTATCAACGTGATTCAACAAACTTCGTATAAGTAAAGGTCATAATACTGAGCGAATTTAAAGAATATTATTTTTTTATGAAACTAGTAGCTGAAATTCTTCACTTTATCACTTCATTCAAATTGGCAAGGCAAATTGAAGGTATTTTTAGAACTCGGTGGTGCTAGTCAATATTAAATCAATATATTTCATAGTTGAATATATGTAGTTTGATATATCAAAACACGATGGCAAAGTACTTTATATAAATTGTTAAATGTTTCCGAACAAACTTGTTGTTTGCGAGATGCGACCAGCAGCTCCCACGGAAATATGTATCTCTGGTTTGAAGTGCATACATACATACATAGATGCCTGCAAGAAGGTTCTATACATTGGAGCCAACCTTCACGAATGCCAATGTTGCAGTACACCTGTCTACTACTTACCCCTTACTCAAAACCATCCCACCACCCCTATACCCATCCAGCTTTTGTGTAATACATATATGAAAGAAGAGCGACTCATTTTTGGAGTACGCAGTTGGAATTCTTTTATTGAAACTCCTGTGAACTGTGGGTTAAAGGGGAATTTTGATAAAAGCCGACAAAATTGTTACAACTTGAAATAGGAGTAATACTAACATTTAATTTTATTAAATGTTACTATAATTTAATAAAATTTAGAGCGTAGAAATGTTTTACAAATTTCTACGCTTTTTTTTATTATTTCGGGATGTACGAGTATGTACATAGTTAATCATTCCATCAATTAATATTTCTGTTTTCTAATTAATATGTATTGAATTGAAGCTTTTTATAAATTCAATATTCGACTAGTATTAGTAATTGTATCACAAATTAAATTGATTAAACAAAAAGGAGCCGAATATGGATGTTTAGCTGTGCTGAACCCATTCACAGCGATGGCTTAGAATTTTCATTGTAAAATTCGAATAAAAATTTTCATTATAAAATTCGAAAAAGCTTTATCATTTTAATTTTCCATTGATGAGACGTCAAAGTAAATGTTGAAGACGAGAAGAATGCACGGTTGAGAGATTGCGCATAGCATCTCACAATCGCGCATTTCACATAATACTTCTAGTTGGACTTATCCTTTGTTGAATTTGGACATACACAATTTCATCAATGGAGCTCCTATCGAACAATAGTTGAAGAACAAGAATGGTGAAAATTGCAGTGAGTAGCTCTCAAAAATGATCGTTGGCATTGTGCGAGATTACATTTACGGGTCAATTCTGCTCCGCGCAAATCTAACGAATGAAAATTCTAATCATTTTTCTTTTTAGATTCGATTACAACGAATTTCTTCGTTTTTAAATGAGTTTTTGAAGATTTTCTGTGAGGTAAATGGTAGTGATAGTATAGCAGATAACTACTAGGCATTGGGTTTTTCTATGGTGGTATAGCACGCGATACGATCTGTACGTGAGACGTCTAGACTCCCTAATGGCCGCTGGGCAAAAACTGGCCCATAGATTTTTATCCTAACAGGAAGTGCCGAAAGATTTTCGTGAAAACACGTATACGGATAAAGCACAACAATGAACATCGCACCGGCATACTCATGAGACCGGAAGAGCCTACAAAGCCTACACATAAACGAAACTTGCTTCAAAAATAACAGCTACAGTGTAGATACATTCAATACATATTCTATGCGGCAAAACGTTTCGAATATATATTAAATTAAGAGTTAATATATAATAGATACATACATATGTAATTTATTATTAACATGGAAAATAGTAAAAATGATGAAATACATATGTTTGTCAACCCTTCACAAAAATTGTTGTCTTCTAAAATTTTTCATTATTGGTAATCTATACTAAATAATAATCAATTATATTGAAACGGTTCATCATTTTCGAAAACTCTGATGAAACATTTACATTAACATATGTATGTATGTACAAATCAATTACGTTTTATGTATCCATTTCAATTTGGAATTCATTTGATCGGATATCGCGTCTTTGTTGTACCATTTTTACATGAACGATGGACAAAAATTGATGAAAAACTCTATTTTTCCCTCGTTTTACTATATTATTTTCATTTTTTTGCCCGCAAGAATACACTAAGAATTTCTATTTCAATATGACTTTCTTGTGATTTATAGCACCAGTTTTCCGAGAATCACTTCGAGAACGTTTGTGAAAAAGAAGTTTCAATACCTCTTATACGACGTGTATTTGGTTTTTCCACTTTCACGTTAAATAAAATACACAAATAAAAACAGCCTGTTCATGCACAATGAATGTAATACCGGTTTTTTTTACTCTGAAATGAAAAAATCGCGTCAGTTTAAGTGGCCTTTTGAGGAAAATTCTCTCTTTCTATTTCGAATTCAAAAGTTTTTCCAAAACTTGTAATTAAGTAACATCTCGCACGCTATGAATCATGTCATTTTTCCACGAGCACAATTACAAAATTAAATAAAAAAGCAACCGTGTTGAATTTACTTACTACGAAAATCAAAATAACTCTTTTAGAATATGGTTAAAATGTCAAAATGTCAGAATATCCAAACTCGATTCAGTCGATACCTAAGAGACGTTTTATTTGACGCATTTTCATTATTTATTTCCAGGGCATGCAGCACGGTGCAACGTGCTCGGTGCAACGACGCTGTCACAAGGCACGTGACACGGGGGCTTAGTGCCACATTTTCAAGACGTTATTAAGTTAATGTCACGGTGTTAAAGGGTATATATAACGACCAGATTGGCTGGCATGTGTCCCTTTTGTGAGTCCAGCGTTGTGCACAATGCACCTCGAATAATGAACCTCACCAACATCGACAAGGGAACGAACGAGACGTAAATATGTATGTATGTATGTAACGCTTCCGTGTCCGCGGGTTTCTTTGAAACTGCCAATTTCCGCCTTATGTATGTTAAATATAATTTTATATATGACGGAATTATTGAATTTCTATTAGAAATTCAATGCGAAATTTCGTATTTGTCTCCGAATTCGTAATTGGATGTAATTCAAACGAGCGTGTATTGTTCGACTGTGTGGAATTGGTGAAGGTTTTGAAGGTACCGAGTGAATGGTATCATTGGCAACTTTTATGGTGAGTCTGACGTTCCAGTTCAGTCGTTAAATTAAATAATTGTTAACGGGTGCGTATAAATTCGGTACAATCACCTGTCAGAAAATTAAATTTCGTGATACTGCGTATCATTTTTCAAACTCCTACGGTTTATATTTGAACATTTTAAACAATTCATATTAAGTCATCATTAAAATCCTATTACATATATGTATCTTTGTACGTGATGGCTAAAAAAACTGCAGCAAAACGTGATGGCTAACTTTTCTACCAGCTTTAGAGAGAATATTAAAAATATGCACTAAAATCGTACTTTTTGAAACTAGAAAAATGTCCCACGATTCTGAAAAACTATTTTAATGATGTGTTAAGCATGTTAATTTTTAATTCACAGCCAAGCTTCAACATTTTAAGAATATATTTTTAAAATTGAATCACAAGAAATCGCAATGTGTGAAGCTTACATGCATTTAAAATAATATTGAAGCCAAAGTTAGTTAAACGAAAAAATCGAGGGTTTTTAGATTTAGAAAAAACCCAAAACAATGATACCAACATATTTTAAGATGCAATCGAGGAAAGCGTTTTGTTAATTTCCAGTTACTGGAACTTAAATATAAATGACGGCGAACTAAAAGATAAACACGTATCTTTTAAAAAACATTTTAAAAATCTCACTAGATTTAATGCCCCCACTGAACGAATATTTTCATTAGTGAACCAGTGATAATCCCAATTAAAAACCGAAACAGTGGAAGCATGCATTTGTAGATACCAAATGCAACTTTGACATGAATTGTATACAGTTTTATGAATTCTTAAAACACAAACCTGAGCTATTAAAAAAAGCTAATTCTTCTGAAAAGAATCAAAATTGTGTAAAATGCTATGTATGTGCTTATATTTTATAATATGTATGTATGTATATGAATGTTATAAAGCTTTTTAGTTTTAGTGAAACAAATAAACGCAACCTACATTTTTTTATTATGAAACAATCTTTGATTTGTCCTTAAGGCCCGTAACGCACGTGGCAGCCTGGCTGCGCGCCCATGGCCGCGGCGGCCAGAAAAACGTGCACCCAGTTCAAGCAGCCAGAGCGGCAGCCAGAACGCCAGTGTCAGTGATTCGTTCGCGAAAGATGGATGTCGAAGACGCAGTTATTTTGTATTTTCTAAATGAAAAGAAACGTAAAGCAAAAAAGAAGTACTGGATTCATCCTCTGCTTCAGGAACGTCAATCAAAAGGCTTATTTCATACTTACTATAAAGATCTTCGAAAACATCCGAGCAAAAATTTGAACATCCGAAAACAAAAAATTTGTTCTTTCCCGGGGCTAACGTGACTCGACTGGCTGACGAACAGTCAAAGCTAAATGATATTCGGAGCACTTTATCGAACCAACTAATAATAACAAAAAAAAAATTCAAGTGACAGCTCTTTTACGAAAAATTTCCCAAACTTCAAGCCGGTCTTCCTCATGGATCTAGGTGTATCAGTTAACAGATAGCTATCTATATTTGGCAAAATTATTTACTGTATGCCTGTTTGTTGACATTTTCTGCGGGAACATTCTCATGCATCTTCAAAAGAATCCTTTTATTTATTTGGCTTCGCAGAAATTTGCGGCAAGTTCTTAAACAAAAGATGCTCGCAAATGGACAGCGATACAACATATTATTTTCAATGCAATATTTGGTTCGTAATCTCGGATCCCGGATCCTTTTGTACTGTTATGTACATATGTAGATGCAAATAATTCGTTGAAAATAGTTTTATATACATTTTTTCCGGCGCGCAATATTAGCGAGTTTTTTTTTTTTTATATTTTTATCTTATTCGTTGAATTTAGTGTAAAATTTATAATGGAATTGGAATTGTTTATTCAGATTTTCAGACGAAGCGGCTGAAAATCAGAAATGGCAAACGTGAATTGACTGGCTGCCGAGCAGCCAGGCTGCTAGTGCGTGCATCGCACAGGCAGCCACATACATTTGCTTTGTTAAATACATTTCGTGTTGGCCGCCGGCCTGTTTGGTGGCTGCCTGCGTTATCGGAGGGCCTTAGTTTCTCAGTGCGTTGTCAAAAAAAATTTGTAACATCGTATATATGCTGCCACGTGCGTTACGGGCCTTAGTCTCCAAAAAAAATTTATGTATATAATGTACGTATGTCTCAAAAAAATTTAAAAAACTTTTATTATTTTTTTAATGTTTTTCCATAATTCAAATTCATCGAAATCACAATGGAATATCATATAGTTATAATCAATACCTTTAAAATAGTAGACGAATCGATTCAACAACAACAACATTCAAGCCGTGAAAGTTCAAGCAAAACAAATAGATTAAGCTCAGAGGGAAGGGAGAGGTGGACAGGGGCACAAGGGCCAACTCTCCACTATATTATCAAAACGTGATCCATTCAAACAAAATGACCCGTCGAAATTCCTTTCATCCTTCGCTTCGAGAACCAAACCTTTCCGGTCCGGACGACCGGAGAGCCAGGGACTGTGCAGCGCACAGATACGTGTTTTTCGGAAGGTTTTTTCGCTTTTTTTTTAACCTATTTTCTACTTTTAGGCAAAAAAATCGGATACGACGATAGGTTGGTCCACTTTGTTGCACAGCACAAAAGCCAAATGCGATTAATCGACAATGTTGGGTCTGCGGACCGGATAAAGAACGGCTGCGGCCTACTTGGTCGAAAAGTTAAATCACCCCTGGCCGTACAGGCCTAAAAGCCTATTTACATACAACGGGAAAAACTCACGAGCTTTCCGCACAGACCATCGGCATCGCATCGGTTGGAAATAGTCCACATTATCCGCACCGTCTGAGATTGATAAATTCTATTACACCCGTATACTTACGTATGTTTGTACTTTACTTTCAGAAAATTAAATTTTTTGGCAAACTTGATCGAATCGCATGACATATCCGCTGAATTTCCATTTTGATTGGTTGTGGCATTGTGTTGTTATGTGGGACTACCCGGTTCAATCAAGTTGATTGGTTGTGTAGTCCCGGAAGGACCGCTCATGACGAGTGGTCACCGCATACACAAGACCAATAACCATGATTGCTGTCACCATAACGACGAAATGCACTCCAATATCTGACTCGCACGTCGCAATCGGACAAATGCAATTATTTACCGTGTGCTGACCAACATCCAAACCATTTCAACTGCACAAATAATGGAAAACGATAAGTTTTTGGGGCAATTGATTTTGAGGATAGATATGTACATATATACCTACATATATTAAACGTACTTACTGCAAAACAAATTTAGCAATAAAAGAATTTCAATTAAATAAATGTCCGGTAAATAAAATTTCAAAGGTCTTCAAGTATGCTATTTTTTATTTAAAAAAAACCCTTTGTGAAACATAAATGCTTCATTGACAATCAATTGCTTTAGACCTGTCTCATGAGGGGAATATTTAAATACGGCCACGTTCTATCGAATGGTTCATTAGGTCGAATGCCTTTGTTGCGAACAATTCAATTTTGAACGGTAAATGCAATCAAATGCAAGTTAGGTAAAGGTTGGCCGTGCTACAGTCAAACATATGTATATATTTAAATAGGTACATGTACATACATATATGCAGTGGCGGCTCGCGGTTAAAATAGTTAGGGTTGCTGTGGTAGATTAAAAACAAAAAAAAAAAGTACATTTCGCTTTATTTAAAGATCAAAAGTTTGATAATGTTAAAAAATAATTGTAATCATATTTTTATTTCATAATAAAATCCATCCATCTATTTTTGTTATTTGAAAATAGGTCTATTACTTTTTCATTAAATTTTGGTATTTTGCTTATCATATCCTTGTCTATTGATAGCATTGACAAAGCTCTCAATCTTTCCTGATTCATCGTATTTCTTAGAAACGTTTTTATTCTTTTTATTGTTGAAAAACACCGCTCAGGCTCTGCGATCGTCATCGGAATTGTAATGAGAATTTTAAGAAGTTTTGTTATTTCTTCAAGAACATCGCATAAGTTACTTGCAGAAATAAATTTTGATAATAATAATAGATCATGAAAGTTGTGCATTTCTTTTCTTGCGTAAAACACTTCTAATTCTGTCAGGAGCTTCTCCTTTTCAAGCATAGGGTACGATTCAACGGTAAGAACTCTCTTTTAATTAATTTCTGTCGTTATTTATTCACGACATATTAGTAGCATACAGTCAAAGAGTTCATTTTGAATTGTTTTAGAAGTTCCTTTAAATGCTGAATTATTACATAAATTAAGGTTTAATTCAGAATCTAAAGTCACAGCAAAATTAAAGAGCCCTCTAAACACGCCTGGATTGAGGGAATCGTCTTTTTCATCGTGACCGCGAAGAGGAAGTTCAAATTTAATACAGTCTATTATTTTTGACAAGATCTGTCTATTTTCATTATGTCAAATAATTGTTTGTCTGTATGATTCACTTAGAGTACTTAGACATTCTAAAATATTTACACTACCCAATAATGATAAACTTGTGATTTATGATCTATGTGATTTCTTGAATTTTCAGCTTTTTTAGCCGTTTTTTCTTTCATTCTACTTATATTATTAAAGCCATTATCTGTCCAGACTGAATCGCCACCCATTAATAAACATGGAAAACAAAATAAGCTATTTCTCATTTCACACCCACAAAGCCATTTCTTCTTTTTATACCAATCTGAGTTAAAAGCTCGAATAAATTTTTTTTTATGGCTAGTTCCCGATTGAGCTATCAAAATATCTGGAGTAGGACGAGCTCATTGTTTGGTCTTCACTTTTTCTTCAAGAGACAACATTGAAAATTTTATAGCTTTTATTTCTGTCACAGTTAAAGCCACGATTCCAATCCTAAAATAGGGGCAAATATCGCATTTAATAAATAAGGAGTTTGACATACAGATTAAGGGGGATGAAACACTTACAACGAGAGGTGTTGCAGAAAGTAAAGATGTAAAATGATTCACCCGCGCTGACTCAAAGACGAGAAACATCCGATAGCGCTGTTCAAAGTGACAGCGCGATACTGCGTTCGAGCGGCGAGACTTACCCACACACCTTATCCACTATCCTCACAAACCGCACCACATTTTACATATCGAATGAGTGCCGCTGCACAATACGCAGTGTCGCTACTCCGATACACACATCTAGACCGGCGAGCGTAATACGTGCCAAAATTCTACTTATATTTTCATATAATAATATATATACATATAATAAATCTGTTGTATCATACATATATGTATTATATATCATATATTTAAAATTACATTTTTCCACAATTTGCTTGGGGGTGCTGCAGTTCCGCAGTGTATATGGACGAGCCGCCACTGCATACATATATATGTATGTACATAGGTATGTATGTATGTATATGAATATTGCATTTTTTGCAAAACTGTCCATTCTAATATGAAAAATGTGCATATCCAATGGACATAAAACATACAGCAATTCTATTGGAAATTTTTCACAAAACATCTTCTACATATATATGTATATGTATGTATGTATGTGTGTAGGTTTTATGTCATAATGAAAATAATTCTAATGAATTCACTTGATTCATATTACATACATACATATATGTACTGTATGTATAATGGGTATAAACAGTCAATAAAAAAAAAAACCAATTCTTTATCTGATATGGATCAAGTAAAAAGTGTGCTGCTTACGTTCAAATGTAGGGCTACGCAATTCGTTGTAACATTAATGCATAAGGAGGGACCCACCCTTTTGATAAATGATGCACCGATACATGAATAACTTATCGACGAGATACTTGATGTTTGCGTTAAAAAAATCCCGAAAGAAAGAAATATTTTAAAGGGGTGGATACAAAAATTTCACATCTGAAATCCCGAAGGCTGAATAAACAAACGTTAGCATAGCACGAAATTCTGTCACAAAAACTGATACAGAGGTTGGGGATTGAAAATTATTGAATATAAAAAATATCAGCGTAATGAAAGGAAAATACACCAGTCATACGATTTCATTCAGCAGTCATACGTTAAGCAAACACACTTAAAATATTAAAAAAATAATAGAAATTTAACTTTCACCAAATATTTTACTGATTGTTCAAGATTCAATTTAGTATGTTGAAACTCGTACTGCAATAAAATGACGGGGAACGTTAGATAAGACCGTAAAAAATAGACGCACGACGAATACGAAAAATGCGTTCGTTTTATTGTTGGGCATATTTGCCAGGCAAGAAAAAAATGTAATATCGCGGATAAGAGTCTCAATATTTAATAAGAGTAGCAGAAATCGTGCCGTGAAAAAGCTGCAAAGCGAGACGCTTACAAGCGCCTTGCGCCGTTTCATATGTTTTTTTTTTGGGCGCTTACGTACCCCCTGCTCACCTGCGTAGCGCAATCGTAATTTCGGGGGTATGAACTAATGTAAGGGATGGGATTCGGGGCAATGAAGTATTTAAAAGTGTCGTAAAAAAAGAACGAAGTTGAAGCTTTACGGCACTGATTAACCCGATGTACGAATAACACCAAACTGTCATTTGAGCGTATGAGGTGTATCCAAAATAAAAGCGAACAATGTCCATTAAATATAGTATTTATCTACAATATATAATTCAGTGTGTGCGGTTGAATATTCAATTTTGTACTCGTAACATTGTGTTTTTTTTTTTACCGAAACACAATTGAATTTCTAAAAACGCTCTTCTTATACGTGAAATCTTGCTGAATTGTTGATGTGTCGATAATGGAGCCTGAAACAGACATTTAGACAGTCAGAGGACACTTTACATGAGATTTATTGACTTTCCAGCGAGAGTTTTCACGGGAACTTCTAAGAAAACGTCTACTATTTTCTCTTTGGAACGTTATTAATAAAATACTAGATAGTCTAGTCTAAATTTATATGTTAAGTGCAAATTCGAAATAAAACGCCACGCCACTAGTATATGTATGTAATATAAACAGCATTACTAAACATAATTGTTCGAATAGAAAACTCATTTAAATATTATGCCACTAGAAAACATATTAGTATACATATATACACGCTATTACGTATATAAAATTAAACATTTCTTAGAGTTTTAAAACTTAATTTACTTCTATAAATTCCTCAAAACTTAAAGATTTAAATAGAAGAATTCATAAGTCTGAATGCTACTGTTAATTAAATATTTAAAACAATACTCTAGAACAGTGTTTCTCAACTTTTTTACACCTGAGGACCACTGAAAATAGAAAAATAGGACCACCGCGGACAACCAGTTGAGAAACACTGCTCTAGATTTTACACGGGTTCCCAGCCTATGGGTTGCGAAGGGTTTTCTGTGGGGTCACCAACTTAAACAGTAAACTAAAAAAAAAAATTTGGTGGTTTTCCAAGGGAAGTACCACTTCCGGTTGACGAAAAATTTTGAAAGACTAATGTATTGTAATGACCGGTAAAAAAACATGTAAATATAAAGTTTCAGTGTAATAGGATAAACGGTTTTTGACTTATTAGCGATTTTAGACACAGACATACAGACATTTTCCAGAAATCATGAAAACGTGATCATTGGATGATACCTGATACAAATCAGTCAAAATCTAAGGTCGAATTTTCGCACGAACACAATACTTTATCCGATTAGGATAAAGTAAAAATATTGACTATACTGCAATTTTCATTTTTAATCGGTGTCTTGATGTTTGAATAATATTTTTTGCTTTTTTTTCAAATACATCGGGGTCACTTGGCTTTTATAAAAAAAAAAAACTCGCCACTCGAAAAAAAAGGTTGGGGACCTACGCTAGAATCTATGAATGTTGTTTTTAAATTTATTTCACTATTCACTGCATTCGATTGAAACTTTTATAAAGCAACTGAAATTAAATTACTATTTCATTTTAATTATGTAATATATCTTTTGCATTCGACTGCTTTTTTTTCATATCTAAAGCCTTTATGAAACAAATGGGATTTCAGGGTTAAATTTAGGGAGAGCTAGCGCTAATTTATATACGAATAAAGGAAGACGTTACTTTTAATGCGCCCCATATATCCTGGTAAGATATGACGAGTTCGTATTCGGCAAGCCGTTCACGATCCGTCCCCTAACCCTATTTTGACCGGGTCGCTTAATTTTTTCCCCGTAATGGAAAACCGCGATATATTACGGCGGATAATCGAGATATATGGGCGGACGCGAGAAAAACACGCGCGCATGCTAACCACCCCCGATAATAGTGGCCTTATACCTCCCCCAAGCCCCCATCCGACGAAACCCTTTTATTATTAATATGCCCGCCATATTGCCCGTTATAACTTACGGTCCACCCCGGTTCGCGATGTGTCATAATTTCCATTGCGCGGCTCGTGTGGCGCGCTTTTCCGCGCGCTCTCTAACCTCATGATTCATCGGAGGTCGAGTGACGAAAACGAGCCGGAAAAACCTCCTTTGCCGGAAAATTAACGCCATTTTTTGCTACAGAATAAAGTGGAGCTTTGAAGCCTTTCACATGAATTTAAATATTCATATGTTTCATGAATACGTGTATTTGATAAGCATATGACGTTCGTACATATGTACATATGTACATTAGGGTGGAGTGACGATGTATGGAACTTTTTTTTTTTTTGGATAATCGTTTTGAAATAGTTATTCTGTCCAAAAAAATCTGCTTAAAACTCTTATTTACTTTGACTTCATTTTTGAGATGAAAACTGACTGAAACCACTATTTTTTTTTTGCCAATCCAATTAACATATCTTGAAGAACAGCTGGTCCAGTTTTGGAATTTTTGTTGTGATTCTCAAACATTAGCTTTTCAAAAGCGTAATTTCTTTTTAAGTAAAAATGGTTACTTGACAGAGGTTAAAAAAATTGATTTTTGTATTATAGATTTTCAAATATTCTCTTTATTTTATAAAGCGTCTAAAATATCCCTGATGCAATTTTTCATCTCCAAATTTCATCAAAAGTGAAAATATATTATTTGAAAAAAGTTTTGGAACCACTGGAAAATATTTTTTTTAAGAATGGCTAGTTATTTTGGCAACAGTGTGTGGAAGATTTTTCATCATCAATGATAATATGTAAAATCATTATTTATTGAGAAAATATTTTTTTTGTCGAACGTTTTAAAATTTTATGAAGAAAGGTAATCATGATTTTCAAATCAAGTTTAACCCATGTTCAGATTTTGTCTTGTAAAGTTGCTTACCCTGGTCGGACGTTCCAAATTCTCAAATAATTTATTCAAGAAACAAATTTAAAAAAAATCAAAATCCCCGAAATTATGGTATTTTCAAGTTGGTAAAGATGAAATGGATATGTTTCTGTAGAAAAAATTGAGAAGCACTGGTTCGAAAGATTTATCTAATGGTTTTTCATCTTATACAATGCCGAGGATATGTGTTTCACGGATTTATAGTTATTTTTTGTCCCAAGAGGTTAAGAGGTTATTTTATTTTTGTAATTGACTTTCATCCTTTGGAAATTGAAAGTTTTCAAAATTAATTCCGAGTTGAAAGAGTTAAAAAAGTTTTTCTGGTCTCTACCAATACTTTTACTTGTATGAAAATTTCCAATTGATTGTTTCCAATAGCAATTTTAATTGGAAAATTAGTATTTATTTTTACTATACATAGTAGGTATGTACTTACTTTACTCGTATGTCTCCCTTCACTGCTCTCACAAATTCACACTTATTTGAATAATTCGAGGAATACGTAAATAAATTAGATTTTTCCAAAAAGTACTTCATTCAATAAAGTTGGGGTAATTTTATGAGCATGTTATCTAAAATTTTGTATTCAGATTTCGAAATTAATAGGTAAATTTTCATTTTTCGCACTCAGGTAGTGGCCTGAAGACATATTCACAGATTTTTTTTCCGTATTTTTACGAGAATACGGATGATACAACGAAACTTTTGGTAGGTATTACAATTTCAATTTTTGCAATGTCGCTCCACCCTAAATTGTACATGCTCCATACATCGATTGAGTAAAGTTGTTTATCTCATTCGATCATTATACCCCAAGTAACCGAAATTAATATGATCTCAAGCGTTCGCAAGGAGTTTTTGCGTGATTCATTTCAATCGTTTGATAAACAAATACGGGAAGTATCGGAATCAACAGTAGCGCAGGTGAATTCGAAATCTCCCCCATCTCTCCCACCGACAAACCCCTCCACCCCCTACCCCCTGGCCGCACGATCTTGATCACTTTCTTCCCCAAAATTCCTCGCCGAATAATATGACGTCAAACCGAAAACGGGAATATTTCATCTAAATTTTCCAATCATTGTGTTCGTTCAGCCGTTAACTGAAGGGTTATAATGTAGCTTTGTGTGCTCGCGTATATAAAATATCAACACACCAAAATCCACCACGCCTTCGGGGAATTTTATTATTACATTTCATTGTCTACGTTTTCGAAAACAGAGTCGCTTCTGTAACTGAAATTCAATATAGTACAATTTTAATTAATTTAAAAATCATAAAAAAAAATAACGATTCAAAATATGTAGATGTAAAATGGTGTAAACAAATGTTTAAACAGAAATGCAAAAAGCTAAGAAAATGCAGTAATATTGAAAAAAAATCATTTAAAATTTATGCGTAGATTTTTTTCTCAACAGGTTATCGAATAGGTGGGTTGGAAGAGTGGATGGGGGGTTTCCTGAAACAATGTACTCGATTAAGCCCTTTTGAAAGCGTTGGGCTTTCATCGCGAAAAACGGGCGCGCCCTGATGATTGAATTAGGGCTGTATCGCAAAATGAATCAGATTATCAAGTTCAAATAGAATGTTATCGAAAACACGGAACAAAGTCTCGGCGCCGAATTCTTTTTTAAACTCGAGCGATAATTGAATTTAGAACGGTGCCAGGAAGGGAACTGAAATAAAAAATAAAATAAAATAAACGAAGTGCTACATTTAAACGGGCACGAGAAAATGGAGGTGCACGAAAGAACGGCCTCTTGCGAAATTACTGGTAGAACGTGATTTTAAAATATTCAATACGGCAGAGTGAAATTTTTCACGTTCTAGGAAATGTCTTATGAAGTATTGCATTTTATCTCACTCAAATTGAGAACGAAAATTTAATTATTTTTAAATAAGGTATGAATGCAATTTAAATCCTATTCATGAAAAGAATTCGACTAGAAATTAATTGTATTAAATGAAATGGGAGAAGCTGCTCTTGAAAAGCCACCTAAAGCTTTTGTACAAATAAATTTCGTCTAATTCATAGACGCATGTATTATCTGCGTATCAATGAATGATATTGATGTACCTACATACAAATTGGGGATAAAACTTGAACCAACTGGTTGTGAAGCATTTGTATGTATGTATTAATGTACATACATACATAAATTTAAAAAAAACTAAAATTTTCGTTTAGTGTCTATCTAATTTTACATTACGGCGAAAATTGTTTATACTATATCATGAATTTCGATACAAAATTTTGTAAAAAATAATAAGCGTAAGCAAGTCGCACTTTATTTTTTATGGCAATTGCTCGTAATGTACATATATACAGGGTATAAGGTTAGATATAGTGGAATCGATCAAAATATAAATGTACACTTTCTATTGTTCAATTGAGCAACGTGTTTAATGTAGCCCTTTAGTGCTTCTTTGGCTTTCGTATTGTCTGTATATCAATTGGGGAACTGCGCTCTGAAGCGGTCCATCATATAAACTTTATGGTGGTAATAACGGTTTATTTCAGTTCGGATCGTTTCAGGATTATGAGTTTAACGACGCCAGCCTAATCCACCCCACCCCATCCCACTCCACTTCCGCTAGTCAGTCTATCCCTTTCCCGAAATGCAACCTCCTTAATCAAACAATCTGCATGTGCAAAACCGAGCGCCCCCACAAAGCTGGGCTGCCCTGGGGCGAAGGCTTTGACGCTATCAACGTGGTATAATAGCGGCCGAACACTCCTGATGGACCCTAGCTAATAAATTTAATAGCTGGAGAAAATTTAGATAGCCGTCCGCAGCCTCCAAGGTGTGCATAATCCCGGATTGGGTCGATTAGATAATTTACTACCTGAAATATTGCCGGCTCATTAATCAACCGCTCGCTTCCTTCAATATCAAGTCTCTTTTTTGATTATTTATTATTTGTATTTGAATGCAAGAAAATATAATATGTTAATTGAAATATTTTATTTCCTTATATGCCTACATGTAAAATTACACTGCATTGAAATGAATTTTCTATAAAACTTTGCTAAATTTCTATTATAATAAAAGAGACAAAACAATCGTGGAGTTTTGAAGATATCTTGAATGGATTATATTGAGTGTATAGGTATATTAATTATTTTGTTAAAATCTGTTTAAATAAATAAATAAATAAATATTGAATAAAGTTTGACGATTTTATAATAAAGGTCTTTTTAAAAGTAGATTGTACATATGTACTAATATTAGTACAAGAAAATTTCGTGACTAAAACTAATGTAGCGTCTATCGACAACTTGTAAAAGTTCTGTACGACATTTCAGTTTCATACCATCACATCTCTACTTTACGACTACTAAGTTACTCAAACCAACAACAGATGCTTAAAAAATATTTGAATACATATGTTGAAACTAAATTTTTTTTAATTAAAATTTACAGCTAAATTTTATTTCTGAAAACTAAATTCTATAAGCAATATATTTTATTTTAAATATAATTATTAATATAATTATTTACGTATACATACAATGCCATCTATTTATGAAGACTAAAATGTATTTATATTAATTTATTTTTTATTTTTTCGACATCTATAGAAATAATTCAAAACTAAAAATTATTGAAGACATTTACAAATTTCAATTAGTTTTACGTCTATGCTACACGCGTCACTTTTCAAACATGAAAATTTAAATTAAAACTTTACAGTTTCTCTGCAAATATTTACATATTTTTAAAACACATTGTACATATGGTCTCAAATTTAACCATAACACTATGGATAATATTTTTGGATAAAATCAGCAACATTTACATATCGCGGGCCGTGGATCATCTTATTCTACGTTCATTTTTTCAAATGATTTGATTTCTTGTATTTTTTAAAAGATAGATACTATCCTTTCAACATTTTCAAATAAGTTATTTTAATTTAATTAAAAAGTTCCCTATATAACCATAATGCAGTTCGTAGTTAATGCGAATCACTGTATTCTATGTACATATATCCAAAAATGCTGGATCCTGATTGGTTAACGGACATTGGTAAAGTTGAACCGATGTAGTTTTAGTTAATTATTTAACTTATTTCTTTAAATTACAAACTACAGAGCTATCTATCATGGACATGAAATAAAAATGCAGACATAAGATTTTTTGAAGCAGAATAATTTGGCATTCATAACTCATTTCTCATACAAAACTGTATGTATGTAGAATATGATACAGCCCGCAATAAGAAATGTTCACAGTTAATTAAATTAATGATTTCAATTCTAAAAATTGACAATTTCAAAGTATTATTTGATTTATGACTGACTCGACCAATACCTACACAAAAATCACATACAATTTCAATCACAACAAACTTATGCATTATTTTCGCGTTAAACTTAAAATGAAAACCCGCTACAAAATACAATTTATGCAAATTTAATGAAACGCATTCTGAAAACTTTGTAAGCATGAATAAAATACATCTACATCTCTCGGTTGATACACCTGGATACTTTGCTTTTTCCCTGTCCCATGGGTTGAAAAGAGCAACAGCACAAAAGCTCGTCAAGGCAAATGAAAAGAAAATCGCGCCGAACAAGTTTTCCTTCGGAAGTTAACAAAAGTTCTCGCGGGATCCTCAAGCATTTTAGTGCTGTAGGAGGATGGGGAGGGGGGAGATGCACAAAAGCTACATTTCAGCCAGTTTGGATTAAACGCTGTCAAGGATGACTCCAGGCGTTCCCTAGATGCGATTTAGCATGAAAATGGCGACTGCGACCGGGATATGGGGTATCGGAGGTATACAATAGCCGGCTTTCGAAACGCTTTGGATACTCGACTAGACTTCTGGAAAAACGGCAATGGTATTGCGCCTTTTGTTGAAATCCCATTTTGAAAATTATTACTTCGGGAGTAACTTTATATATACAACTAGCTGAATTGCCCGGCGTTGCTCGTGCGGGTGACATTTATTCTCCAGTACAAACAAAAATTGAATGAAAAATTGAAACAAATGAAAACATTTATTTTCCAGTACAAACAAAAATAAAAAAATAAAAAAATTGTATGGGGGCCCCTTGACCGCGGACTCCGACCCCTTCCAAAACCCACCTACGGTCTATGTTAGGCCCGTAATGCACTTGGCAGCCTGGCTGCGCGGCCATGGCCGCGGCGGCCAGAAAAACGTGCACCCAGTTCAAGCAGCCAGAGCTCAATTCTCAGAAATTTAGCGGCAAGTTCTCAAACAAAAGATGCTCACAAATGGACAGCGATACAACATATTATTTTCAATGCAATATTTGGTTCGTAATCTCGGATCTCGGATCCTTTTGTACTGTATGTACATATGTAGATGCAAATAATTCGTTGAAAATAGTTTTATGTACATTATTATTAGCGAGATTTTTTTTATATTTTTATCTTATTCGTTGAATTTAGTGTAAAATTTATAATGGAATTGGAATTGTTTATTCAGATTTTCAGCCGAAACGGCAAACGTGAATTGACTGGCTGCCGAGCAGCCAGTCTGCTAATTCGTGCATCGCACAGGCAGCCACACACATTTGCTTTGTTAAATACATCTCGTGTTGGCCGCGGCGGCCAGTGGCTGCCTGTCTGGCTGCTGCGCAGCCAGAGTTTCCTGGCTGCCTCAGTGCGTTGTCAAACAAGCAGCCACATACATTTCCTAACATCGTTGTGGCCGCGCAGCCAGGCTGCCAAGTGCGTTACGGGCCTTAGAGTACCGTGAATTGCTATACCAAATTTGGTGGTTCTAAGTTGAAAACTGTAGATTTGTATAGCGGACATACAAACAGACAAACATTGAATTTTATAGAGTAGATATATGTATGTATGTATGTAGAAATGAAATTTTGTGTGAATGAACTATTAGGGAACGTGAGTGTGGCGAACAGGCTACAAGATGATGAGAACGTTAGCGATGGTATGAGAAGGAGTTGTCAGTTGTCGTTGACGACCCGGAGAAAGATGTGCGCAAGTTAATAAACTTTGAACCATTACAAACACTCCATTTTATTATTTTGACCGATCGCCACAAACCAGATCCCACATGTACAATATACATACATATACAGATAAATTGAAGGACATTAAGAAACAAAGCCGACCTTAACGCTCTAATCTGAGTGACTTGCATGAAAAATATAATCTTACAAAGAGCTGTTGCCGAGCTTCGTTTGATGCTCAGCATCCAACTAAATTAAAGTTTCTCTATAAAAAAGTTAAAAGTTGCTTTTTACCGCCCGTACATGCAGATTAAGATACAACCGACGCGAAGCCTTATGGAAACTTCACACCAAATATGTTAATTTTGAAACTTCCTGAGCGATTTTTCTCGACGGTTGACTAGTGAATTTTATCGAAAGTTCCGATGTAATAACGAGCACACAACAAAGAAACAGTGGAGGCCGACAATAAGGACGCCTCCGTCGTTCCGTTGAATAAGCGTCGTTATTGTTATGGTGGCCATAACCGTTGTTTTGTTTAACCGGGACACAATGAGGCAACTATTCTTGCCGAGCGGCACAATAAGCCCGTGCCAGTGTCGACGGAGAGATTGGACACAAGAATCGAGAACGTGGGCTCCCGGGAACAATAACGGGAAAAGAAAACTGCACCTAAGCGGGATTGCTCATCTACGAAATTGCTCTATACACCGTTGTTCACTGACCCACTTCTGTTTTGTGTGGCGATCGAACCTGAACTAAATTACGATCAGAAAACTTATTTTTTCGCGTCATTCTTACGAAAACGTATTCCAAACTCATATAATATAAAATAGTTTGTATGTTAATATTTATTTTTGAATCATTTCTAAAAGTAATGTTTATATTTTTATTGAAATATGCTTAACTTTATTAAATTGAAATGATGTTTACTTTTCAATTGAGATAGTAATCATCATTTTCAGCCGTTGTCCATCCACTGCTGGATGAGGGCCTCTCCAATCCACTTCCATTTCTGTCTGTCTCGAGCAATCTGCATTCAGTTGACTTCACACATTCTTCTCAATTCATCAGCCCATCGTCCACTCAGTCTACCCTGATTTCTTTCACATCCTCTCGAATAACATTCCAGTATTTCTAGTGTTCATCTGCGATCCATTTTTCTCGCTATGTGTCCACTTCAACTTTTTCACACGTTCCGCTATACATACATATATGTCACCTTGGTCATGCTTCTTACCCATGTATTCCTCTTACGATCGCTTCTCGTTATACCGAGCATACATCTTACGTGTTTTCCTCCTCTACCATTTCAGTATTTCTCGCGTCCATCTGCCATCCATTCTTCTCACTATGTGTCCAGCCCATTGCCACTTCAACTTTTTCGCACGTTCGAAATAGTACATAATATGTATGCACTACAATCATTACAAAAATAATCAATGACAATAAATTCATTTAAAGTGTGCAATTTTATGTATCATTCCAATTGTGTGTATGTATGTATGTATACCTCAACCGAAACTGATTTATTACATATTTTCATGTCAAAATATAATTTGAGTATAGGTTTTTACATTATCCATATTTTTTGTTTGAGTGCTGTACATATCTCAAAGATTTTCTTGTAATAATAGCATAAAATACAACAAAATTTCAATTTTTTTTCTATATGCAAGTAAACAACGATAAAATTATCATATGAATTTCCCTTTTCCACGACTTTTTCCCGTTAGAGAGTAAGAGTCCATTGTCTGCAAAGTTTTCAAACCACTTTTCGCGATGGCCAACAGGCGATATCAGCCTCTTTGCAAGGTTGTTTCTCGTCTCTGTTGCCTCCGGGTAGCGGCTAAACGGCGAGAGGGAGCGGTGTCGATAGTATCCCGAGGGGGAAAGTAAGGATGGAAAACGTCGGAAAATCCTAGACGAAAATGCGTCGCGGTGCATATCGACGAGGGGTGAGGTTATGAAGGCTTACGCCAGGATTATGATCATTGTTTTTGCAGTGGCGCACCTTAAGTGTGTGCATGTCCTTGGGGATGGTGAGGTTTTACGATCAATAGTACCGAGTGGTGAAGGGGCTCTGGGGTTGTTTGGGATGCTGAAGTTATCTCATAAGACGAAATAAATTACGAAGGGTTCTCGCTGCAGCATCCAGTGCATACGTGCAGGTGGAGCACGAATTGCAACGGCGATGGAAACACTTACCGGTTACACCGTCGAACATTTTTCATTTCGTTCATATTCGTCGTATTGCGATTGAATTAAATTTTCCACCAACTGTATTTTTTCCGGGTTGAAAATTGATATTCCGATCGCTCATCCACTATCGGTATTGATTATTCTTACGGTATTGCCGTCGAAAACTTTCCTTTATGCGCCGCGATAAAAAAAATCCTCTTTCTGCGAAGATGAGAGAAAACTTTGTAGACGCCATTTGGTGTCTCGGATTACGTGTTCCGCGAAATAGCAACCGCTAGAACATACATACATATAACAATAGAATATCACGGAAATACCTCTTTTAAAATTCAAATAAAAGACAGATTGCAGCGTAGACAAACCTGGGAATTCTACAATCTCGGAAAATAGCTGAGACTAGAAAGCCACAAATAACGTTCTTACTTGTTCCAAACATGGGTGTTTGCTATAAAAATAGTGAGAAATTGTAGTGGGAAAACCACCCATCGCACCTTCGCTATTTAAAGACTGAAAGCTCCATGCTTGTATGTATATGTACATAATTATATAATCAGTGTAAGAGCTTTTTGTCTTAATGAATAAATTCTCACATGGAATAAATCATCGTTCATATTAATGTAATAATAATTAATAATTTGACTTGGATTATAACAAAACGAATTATTTTTGCATCAATAACGATTGTTTTGAATGGAAATATTTTAGAAGTGCATTTCTGCAAGAATGGTGTGTTTAAATGAATATACGAGGGAATTGCCTTTGTCGTTTGACATTCGGATATTATGGTTATTTGAGGAGTGGAATTGCACGGATGCAGGGACGATAAGGATTCCCCTCACAGGAGAAATCGACACGAAATGGGAGGATACCAATCCTGGGGCTGAAGGTCCTGTTGGTTGGAAAGCGACACGATTGAGAATCGCATCTTGCTACTCACCAAACCAAACCAAACAAACGGTCAAAAATATTTATGTGTATGTACATATATATGTACATATGTACATACGTACATATGTACTTACTTGCAAGTTTCAAGTTAAAAAAAAAAAAAAAATTACATCGCATTAAAATAGAAATGGCATTCTATTATTATTAGATTTCTCAAGTTGATTTTTTAAGTTTAATTGTGAATACCATTATAATAAATGTTGAATTAAATTTTGTATTGGTGTAACCAAAGAAATTGCGTATACATAATGCTAATTGCTATATAGAAAAACGAATGCTATACCTATGTATATTATATTTAGACATTTGTCATGAGACAGTTCAACCTTTATACCTATATATAGATAGATATTTTCTCTTTTGTGTGGTGTATAATAAACTTAATAAATTTAATATTTAACGGCAAACCGAATGTTGTTGTGTTGAATTGCCGACCTTGCTAATTTGTATTTAAATGGCGTATTCAAATTTGAAATTTGAAATGGCGTATTCAAAACTTGAAAAGGAAATGTTTGCTGAACCAAATGCTTTTACAAGAAAATATAAGAATATGTTATTTTCAGTGAATATAATGAATTGTTTTTTTATGAATATTGAAAGTGGATTGCGCGAATAAAGTCTAGTTTCCAATATATATATTTTACTCATTTATTTCTTATTTAACTACTTATGTCCTTCAATAATAATGAAACAATAAATGTTTGTAAATGGCATAGTCCAATGTAGTTTTGTTTATAATTACTGAAATCGTCCATCAAAGCAGGTTTATATGATAAATTTCACAAGATATGGCTAATACATTTTGTAAATCTAAAACAGTCAAAATTGTTCACAAATTTCTTTGAACGAATATAAATTAAATTGGCAAATTTTGTGAAATAAATGGCTTATTTCGAGCATTTCGTTAACAATTCCAAAGAATAACCCTTTGCACATCGCATGGCAAACACGCAATACATTCTCCGCTGTTCTTTTCAGACGCACATGTGTACTTTCACATGCGGGGGGTGGGTTGGGGAATGGGCCTGAAAACGAGCTTCAGATCCTTTGCCAGGATAAAAGCTCCGTGTATCTCTCCCGATGAACCTGGTGGCGTAAGCTCATTGTCGAGTGTGTTCCCGCCGAGAATTAATCTTCTGCTCTTTTTATCTAGACGTTCGCAACGAAAAAGGAGAGAAGAAAAAAAAGGAAAGAGGAAAGTTCATTTTTCTTCGCGATTGCGTCAAAAACGTGCTGAGATTCACGCGGCGAAAATTACGTGTTCGTCGACAATTTTGATGCATGCAAATATAGACGATATTGAAGTAGTTCGAAGTGATAATAACATTCCGTATTTTCAGGTGGTGCAAATAAATTTGCATTTATAAAAGTTTGTCATTCTATAAACGAGCATTTAAATTTGAGTATGTATGCATTTGATGAGTTGTCAATTTGAATCGTCGAATGAATGTTTTTGTTTATTCAGCAGTTCAGTTAGCCATCAGCACCGTTCAATTCAATTTTTTTCTATTGAACGTAAAATGGATTCGTCAAATTTGTTTCATATACGTAAGTTATCTATATTTTTTCTGTCACTTCAATGTACATACATATGTGAATGTGGATCTCCAACCATCCACCTACGAGTAGCAGTATCAAATAATATAATTTATTTAAAAAAATTATTTAATGTTACCTTGATTTCGAAAAAGCATTCGACAGAGTACCCATTGCACGTCTTATGAAAAAACTCGACCACTTTGGTATTAGAGGTAAATTACTAAATTGGATTGGCAGTTTTCTTAGATTGAGAAGTTTCACCGTTCGTATTGGCGACAGTTTGTCAGATATATTGCCGGTACTCAGTGGTGTTCCACAGGGTTCCGTATTGGGCCCATTGTTATTCTTAATTTATACGTGCGACATTGTGAGTGAAATTAAATGTAACAATTCCATATTTGCTGATGACATTAAACTTTTTAGCCTCGTCACTCCGGGTACAAACAGTTTACAGGATGACCTAAACTCTGTAAATAGATGGTGCCAAACATGGCTTTTATCTTTAAATATTAACAAGTGCTCTGTTTTACACCTAGGCCGATCTAACCCCCAAATCCGTTATTTAATTGATAATGTAAGTGTCCCAAAAGTTGCATCTCCAATGGAACTGGGTGTTGTTATCACAAAAGCCCTTAAATGGTCTACTCACATTAACTCCTTAGTTAATAAGTGTTATTAATTTATATATACATATATTATAAACGTGTATTATAGTATCAAACGTGTATTAAACTGTCAAAAATTTATAAATCGTATATTAGACCTAAACTAGAATTTGCTGTAAATGTTTGGAACCCTAGTTTCAAAAAAGACATTGTATGTTTAGAAGGGGTTCAAAGAAGGATAACAAAAATGCCATCTGAACTTCGATCACTATCCTATAATGAAAGGTTGAAGAAAATGAGTTTCACATCTTTGGAGACGAGAAGATTAAGAGGCGATCTAATAGAAGTCTACAAAATAATAAATAATAAATATAAATGCCCAATGAAAAACCTCCTTACTTTCAATAAAAACGAGCATCTTAGAGGCCATACACTGAAATTACTAAAAGACAAATAGAACAAAATTGTCAGAGACTCTTTTTTTTCAAATAGAGTGGTCGAAGTTTGGAACCGTCTGCCAAATCAGCTAGTAACTTCAAAAAATACAAATTTATTTAAACATCATCTCGATAAGTTTTTGAATACAAATGGATTTTTTTAATCCTTCAAATATAAATAATTAAGAATTGGATGTACAAGTTATGTTAGACCCCTGGGCTCCATCGGCTATGCCGCCTGCCCATGTATTTTAAATAAATAAATAAATAAATAATGTGCCATTACGAAATTCTAAGCTATGAGTGTTTCGTGACTGGTGATATTGACTTTTAATTAACGTGCATAGGTTTCAGCAATATACAAATGCCCCAACACTAATTTTATCAGCTGAAATTCCACAATAATTGGAAATGTAAAGTTATGGGATATTTTCAAGGTGCATATTAAAAGCACCTTTTTATATTTTATATATATATATATTATGTATGTATGTCAATTTGGAATTGTCCAATTTATAAATGAAGTCCGGAGAAACGGAAGCTGAGCGACTTTTAAATAGTAATGAATATTGGGAATACACTTTTGCCAACATTTCCACAACGTGGATGGCAACTTTAAAAAATATGAGTGGCTTCCTAGTGTTTTTGAAAAGATAAGAATAAATTTATTTATTTTGTTCTGTTTAATGCATACTGGTGTGTATATTTTGACAATTTTTAGCAAATTAGATATTTTTAAATTCAAATTATTAATTTTATTTGATAAATTTCCTAAACAATTCGAAAGTGCCAAAATTGTGTCGTTTTATAATACGAAGCAGAATTACAGAACTCGTGTTTTGGAAATACTTCAAGAAATTGAACAAAAGTATATCAAATCTAATGCTTGTCATTTGCATTAATTTTTTAAAAAAAAAAAGTATAATTCACATGAAAATTCTTACGAATGTAGGCGAAGTGATGAATTCGCATAATCCGAATCATATTATAAGTAATATAATATTTAGAATACTCAAAATGCAAAATTGAATTAAAAAATTAGTTATATAATTTATTACATTCCTATATTTATGTGATATTTGTATTCAAATTAAGCATTCGAATACAACGGTGCGAAAGTTTAACCGTTCGCCAACGCTCGCGGCGCATAAAGAAGATTCAATTCACCCCTTAATGACGTTAGGGCGAGTCAACGCAGTAACCTCGTTTAAAAGTTATCTCGAATTTCCATTTTAGCACGTGAACCGCAAGATTTCTCCAGACGTGTATTGAAATTGATCCGGAAGAACTGTGAGAGTGCAATGAGATCCACGAAAATCGCTATATGTCATAATTTTTCCTCGGTTAAAAGCTCGACTTAAAGGCTTAACTTTAATCCTATCAGAGCTTTTCGCGATCCTGGGTACTAGTATGGTCATTTCCCCCCGTTCGAGCTCGGATGGAGAGGTGCGGAGGAGGGTAGAGGGATTGTAATCCGTTTATAGCCGAGCACTAATGAACGATGTTTGTCCCATGATAAATACTTAAGAAGGGTCTTTACAGAGGGGCACAAGAGGTCTCCGCACTCTCTTCAGGATTACCTGATAAAATCTGCACACTATCGCAAGACGTTACTTAATTGTGCCCACTTAAAATATATAATAAAAAATTACTTATACATGTGTATGTAACTATTATACGTGCATGCAACGTGTGTAGGGGATTCAAGTGGAACGAGTTGTTTGTCGTAATTACTGCACCCGATGACACTCGAAAACTTCTGAAGGAAGTGAAGAACACTTGCTAGAAGTTCATTGTACTTCCTCAACACACAGGCAGTACTTCTGTAGTAAGAATTTTTCATTCTAGTATCTGGGTGCAACGGTACCTTACCTTGCAAACAGTTTTATATCTTTTCAAGTAAAGAAACAGAATTTCATCAATATCTCACGCATGTGATAAGAATCGACCAATTTTATTTATTTTAATCACACTTTTACTTTTTTTACACGTACATAAATAATGTTCAGTGAACGTAGACGTAAGATAAATCGCATTTTTACTTGGACTATTCCGATTTGGATATTTCTTTGGGAGCAAAGTTTGGCTTCACGGCCCACGAGAAAGGTCCGAGCATTTGTCACGTCACGCAGTCAAACGACCGGGGGAGGACGTATTGGTTGAGTTAAGGTCATAGATAACCTGCTCGAAGGGAGCCAAAAAGCTCCGAAAGTGATGGGGTGGATGGGGTGTTAGAAGAGAGGGAAGGAGGAGACAGGAGGTGTGTTGGAGAACGAACGGCCCTTTGATTGAATCCGGTGAGGGGAAATTTAGGAACGGAGACTAAGTAATGAACGCGCAACTTTCCTTTCCAACTATTGACGTTTGAGACAAACGCAACTTTAAAACCCTAGCTACAAAAGATTACGACTGCTTCTTGCCATATTTATTTATGCATAATTTATTAGTAATATTTTCAATGAAATATTTGACGAGTACCTAAATATGAACATTTGCACGATGGTTATACCTATACATACGTAGATACCAACATATCCATATACATATATAATTTTTCTATTCATCATCATCATTTTCATCCGTTCACCATCCACTGCTGGATGAAGGCCACTCCAATCCTCTTCCATTCCTGTCTGTCTTGAGCAATCTGCATTCAGTTTACTCCACATATTCTTCTCAATTTATCAGCCCATCGTTTGCTCGGTCTACCTTGTTTTCTTTCGCATCCTCTCGGGTACCATTCCAGTGTTTCTCACGTCCATCTGCCACCCATTCTTCTCGCTATGTGTCTACTTCAACTTTTTCACACGTTCCGCTATATCTGCCACCCTGGTCATGCTTCTTATCCATGTATTCCTCTTCCGATCTCTTCTCGTTATACCGAGCATACATCTTTCCATGCTTCTCTGTGTGCACTGGATCTTGCGTAACATTCTTGAATTTAGCATCCACGTTTCACATCCATACGTCATAACTGGCAGTACGCATTGGTCGTATGCCTTCTTTTTTAAGCATAGCGGAATGTTGGATTTAAAAACAATGTTCATTTTTCCAAAAGCACTCCATCGTAGTTTGATTCTTCGTTGTATTTATTCTTCTTTACAACCAGTCATATTCACCAATTGTCCTAGGTATAAATAACTATCAACTATCTATCTATCTATAATTTTTCTATTATATTGAAATGAAAACAATAGCCTTTCAGCGATTACTGATTTTAGTTTCAGAATTTTTCCAAAAGCTATCTAACGTGCATAAATCGTTTTAGATGTAATTTATACGAATTTCCTACCCGAGAGAGGTGGATATAACCTTCATTTTCATTAAACGCCTTAAGGAAGCGTTATCTGCGATCTTCACAGGGCGTTTTATATATTCCACGGAAAGGGAAACGATCACCATTAGAGCGAACGTGCCCCTAGTTGGTTTTATTAACTTACACCCGATATTCCTTTTGTGAAATTCCTTCTCACCCACCGAAATCCTACACATTCGCACGTTTTAAATATTATCTTGTAAATTTCACGTTTCAGAAGTTTTAAAAACGTCGAATTTCGCCGAATACTTTGTATTAAACTGAGATGCTACGCTTGTTTGGCATTTGAATCTCGATACAGTGGACGAAGTCTCCTCTAGTGCAAACAGGTATCCAAAGAAGTCGAAGGTGTGGGGAGAGTCAGAGGTTGTGAATTTTGGGGTGCGAGCTTTGGGGGGGGGGGGGGGGGGCTGAAGGGTGGGTCGCCTCTTTGATTTATCACTTTTGCAAGAGAGAAACTTCTAAGGTGGGGCTCTATTTAGAAAGGAAATGAAACGCAGCAGTCCTCTCGCAGCAGGCTCTTACGCCCATGCTGCGTACTCTGAAAGCACCCAATCTATATATTACGTGCTGAAACTTTAGGCGAATGAAAAAAACACTATGAATATCTACAACGAATGCTTGTAAACACAAACCCGAACTACATTTTATTGAGTACATTTTCCGGAATATATTAGATCGGGGTTTTTCAAACTGTGGGTCCCCGACACATTGGTGGGTCGCAAAATAAATAAAATGGGTCGCGACAATCGGAAAAAATCATGACACCGGAATGGTCAGTTCCTCTATTATTGTTTAACATTGTCAATGAAGATATTTTAAAAGAATTAAAACTCGAGATATTGTCACATTTCACTTCTCAATCCCAATTTGATAACTATTTTCCAGTGAAGAAATTTGAAACGGTAAAGAAAAGCCTTTGGAAGCCCTGAATCAATAATTAAGTTAAACTTTGATCCTGAAGAGGAGGCTGAGTTTCAGCACCTTATTACTTCATATTGAAGCAATTAAATTTTTCATCATTTTGGATTAAGATTAAAGGAGAATTTACACTTTTAAATTAAAAAGCAATCTTTATCTAGTACCTTTTACTTCAACTTATTTGCGTGAACTATTCTTACTCTTACTATGAACTTATTCTCCACTTTATCTCAATTAAAAACAAAGTTTCTAATTGAAAATTTGTTTCATCCATAAATATGCATGTATCATGTGTCAATAAAAGGAACATAATGGACAGAGTTCGTGCTTGATATATTATTATACACTAGTGTAAGCCCGTTGAATATCAACGGAGCGTTCTCATCACCCGTACTAAAAATAATATTAAATTTAATAGTGTTTAAAAGTTGATGCCTATGCAACAATATGATGCGCCATCTATGGGGCGTTATAATAACAACGTAAGAATTTAGCAAAGTCGCGAGTCATATTATATTCGGCTATAAATAGTCACGTTGAAGCCTGCCCTACGTCATCTGGTTTGGCTCACCACGTAAGCGCTCTGTTACGAATCAGTCCGACGCGACGTTCTGGTGTTTTAATTATTTACCGAGGCGAGCGTTATCAGCAGACAGACGGACAGACAGACGGAATAGGCCTATTATATATATACTAGTGTAAGCCCGTTGAATATCAACGCCCGCTGAATTTTAAATTACGTAAAGCGCTTTTTTAATAGAGATCCCCAATAATTGATCGCACGGTTGTAAGTGACAAAAAAAAAAAAGTTTATATAGCTCCATCTATGTATTATAGCAATCCCGTAGTATCGATAGTATCAATAGAGTGATTTTGTAAAAATCAAAAAAAAAAAAAAAAAAAATTTTATACCTTATTTTTTTATTATATTATAATTATTAATTATTATATATATAAATAATAATTATAATTTTGTAAGTAAGTTTTTGTAAAAAATCAAAAAAATAAAAAAAAAAAAGTTTATATAGCTCTATCTATGTACATATGTATTATAGCAATCCCGTAGTATCGATAGTGATTTTGTAAAAATCAAAAAACAAAAAAAAAATAGTTTTTATAGGTATGTAGGTAATATAGGTTATAGGAAGGTGCTTAGCTCCCTTTTAGGAAGCTGCCGTAGCTGATGCGTCTACGTGCTCAGCTACCGACTTCGACGTCGTGGTTTCAAATCCCGCTCAATCTGGTATTTTTATTATTTTTCCTCATTTCCTATTTATTGTAACTATAGGTAATGTAACTAAAGGACAAACTCATGGCCCGTCGATAGCGTATAGCATTAGTGCGATGACTCTTGAGCCTAAGGTCGTGGGTTCGATCCCCCACTCGTTCTAGTGGTTTTTTAATAATTTTTCCTGAGCGAGCGTTATCAGCAGACAGACATACAGACAAACGGATTTCAGCTATTATATATATAATAATGTAAATACATACTGCATACTGGGTCGCAATACAAAATACAGTTCTTGCAGTGTGCCGTAGTACAAAAAGTTTGAAAAACGCTGTATTAGATATGTAGCTTAGTTTTCGAAATAAAGGATGAGTGTGAAAGAGAAAATATCTATTTTGCTATCAAGTAGATATATTGTTTGCTGGTCTCAAATAAAATATTGTAAATGAAAAATGTAAGATTTTCACATTTTTCGAGGGAGCACGCGCCGTAGTCGTAGTCGCTCCCCTATTTGCAGTTCACGCGTCAGATTAAAACACGTCACACGGCACAAATAAAGAAACGACCCGTTTGACTGCCACGAGGGTAGGTGAAGACTTCAGTCGCAGTAGTATAATATATCGAGCTTTCCCTTAGCATGAAGGACGTGGCGTTGAAAAAAACACGAGTTTCAACTCAGTCCGACGGCGGCGTCTCCCGAAGATAACAAATTGATTATGATTGAGTGGGGCGCCGATCTCGACGGGTGGTAAGGGGTAAGGAGTTAGATTCACCACCCAAAACCACCCCCCCCCCCCATAGACTTTGCATGCTGAGTTTAGGGGTGGTGACACGACCTGCACCGCCTGCGGAAAAAAAATAATTTGATTCGTTGGATTTCGCGCGTCAGCAGCCCAGTCACACTCGGATGACGCAATTCGTCATCGCGCACGACACATTTCGATATTTGCAAAAAAAAAAAAAAAACATGTGATGAATGATCGGATGTATTACTGTAATATCCTGATTATGCGTGCATGATTTAAATTTGACTAAATTCGGCAGGATACAATTTGTCACCGGAAGGGCGTATAGTGAGACTCACTATTCAAATCACCATAATACATTTCTTTCATGCGAAAAAAGTGATCCCTCCCTAACAATTTTTTTCCTTTTCATAACGACATACCCAATTTCGGATACTTTCAATATATAATATTATTTACGACTAGAAATCAAAATCGAATTTTGACAAATCTGAATATTACAACCATTTTAGTAAATATGGCTGTGTTGAGGCACCCGCACACCGTTACGAAATCGTGTATGAAACCCTAGCTAGGCAAACCTAGTGAATTTCGCAAGTCTACCGGCCTGCGCAGTGTCAGTTTCTGTCATTCTGACATAACCTATCAAACTACCATCTATCACCTCGCATTCGAAACGTTTGTATTTCACTCACGATTCTCAAGTCAGAGTGATTTAAATACAACTTTTCCACAAAGGTCATTGAAATCGGCGGTCATCCTTCTTGGTGTAGACGCGTATTCAGTTATTTTATTCGTGCATCAATGCCACACACGCGCATCTAACATTATTTATTGCGAATTTGTTTCAATTAATAATCAATTGTTTGCTAATAATATAAGCTAACAAATATATAATGGATGCCCCCGCCACCCTCGACACCCGTTTCAAGGCAAGTTTTCACCACGTGGTTATGCCCGAATATTTAGCGGTTAAAGCCGACTTTGCTGTCGAGCGCTCTGTTAGGCGTATTAACTAAATAAATCGCGGTTATGCGATACAACTCCATACCACCCTTGAGATTTTCCTATCTATTTTCCTAACTGTTCGCAGCGGAGTGCGGGAGCCTTTAATCGTTTCAACAAATTATATTGAATACTTTTCCTATTGTTAAAGAATACATAGTTGGTATATAATACGTCTAAAATTGCCTTTTCGTAGAAGCAAAATTCAGGCCAGTCGGATAGGGCGGACTCGTTTAAATTGCCAGGGGCGGACTGAGAGTGGGTAGAATAAGGATAAGGTGGTGTGGGTGGACATTCATGAATATTCATGCGTCATTCAGACACATCAAGTCCTTCCTGTCAGGCGACGGGCGGCAATTAACGGAGCGTGACGCGCCCCCGGGCGACCTGCACGGCCCTGCACTTCTTCCAGCCGGATGAAATGCACCCGAAAAGAAGCGAAAGCTTAAGTTTTTGCCTAGTTATTAATTAATTTTTAACAGTTTATATAATATTTTCAAATAATTGAAAAAATATTTTGCTACTAATATTTTAAATAATAATAAAATACCTTCGAGTTTTTAGGTACTTTAGAAGAAAGGGTTTACTTCCCGTCGTTTTGTCCCTTGAAAAGGTGAATTGAGATAAAAGTAATTTGTTTCACGAAAACGACAATTCATTCAACGAAGGCACAACGATGTACATAAAAGAAATAAGAAAATAAATGATATTAAAAAAAAGGGCAAAACCTTTATCAACCCAGGAAAAAAAATGATACCCATTTTGAGGCGGTGGAAAATGAAAAAAGCTAGGTATAAATAAGTGTACATATTTAAGAACTTCAATACATATCTATAGTTTTTGAAATACTTAAGGTTAAGTATTCTTCAAGTGAAATCAAAATTTATTACATGCAAATAATCCACAATGGCAGTGGACTGGACATATGTACATACATATGTCCAGCCCACTACCATTTCGACACTGCGACGGCCACAGCGAAAATAATGGATGGCAGATTGAAGTGAGAAGTACTCGAATGGTACCCGAGATGATGTGGAAGAAAGCAAAGAAGGCCAAAAGGATGATGGGTTGACGAATTAAGAAGAATGTGTGGAGTCAAATGTATGCAGATTGCTCAAGACAGACAGGAATGAAAAAGGATTGGGGAGGCTTTCACCCAGCAGTAGATAGTAAACGGCTGAAAAATATGATGAATGAGAATTGTGAAGGCTTTTCTTTAATGGAGTTGTAGTTGGAGTCCCAGTCAAGTTTCTTAACAATTCAGAAGTCAGAGTTGGAAAATTTTTAACCACAGCCTTGTAAATAATAATGATTTGTATGAAACTAGGATGGAGCGTTTTTTAAAGAATGAACATTGTTTTTAAATCCAACATCCCGCTATGCTTAAAAAAGATAGCATACGACAAATGCGTACTGCAAGTTATTACGTATGGATATGAAACGTGGATGCTAAATTCGAGAATGTTACACAAGATCCAGTGCACACGGTGAAGCATATATTTATTTATTTATTACACGCCTAAAAGAAAATGCTTTTACAAGAAATAATACAAACAGAAAAGATAACAAAACAAAAGTAATATACATAGATATGTATGTATAAATAAAAACAAAAGATAAAAAAATGACAATAAGAACAGTTAAATTTATTAAACTAAGAAGAGGAACTTCTTAAAGAAATCAACACTTGAGCATTACTAAATGAATGCTCATACAGAAATAATCCAATAAATTCCCATACTCATTGCCATATTATTATTATATTTTTACTTATTATTATTACTTATTGCCAATGGCAAATTATTATATGTTTGGTATAACAAGGAGATCGTAAGAGGAATACATGGGTAAGAAGTATGACCAAAGTGGCAGATATAGCAGAACGTGTGCACACGGAAAAGCATAGAAAGATGTATGCTCGGTATAACGAGAAGAGATCGCAAGAGGAATACATGGAAAAGAAGCATGACCAGGGTGGAAGATATAGCGGGAAGCTACGAAGATCAAGTGGACGATGGCCTGATGAATTAAGAAGAATGTTTGGAGTCAAGTGGATCAGATTGCTCAAGACAGACGGGATCGAGAGGATTAGAGGGGCCTTCATTCATGAATAGTGATCGACTAAAAATGATGATGATGATGATGATAATTCTAAACAATTATTTTGAATCTAGGAATAATTATTGCTCACATCGTTTTACCGTAATCGTTTTAACGTAATCGAATCTGTGTTCCATCATTATCTATAGTCACCAATATAACACTGAGATCTCTATGCCGGTATGCAAAGAATTGTTAAATATATGGAAAATCGATATTGGGTGAATGTTGAAAATACTAAAAGTAATAAAAAATCGAGTAGTTTTCCGATTTGTACGTAGAACTTGAACGTGTCGGTCCCCCGCGTGAAAGAAAACGGTAAAGTTTTAGGAAGGGCGCACGTCGGTCAAGTTACGAGGGTCAGGCCTGGCCCTTTTTTGTCGATCTTTAGCAGCCTTTCGTGTATATTTTTTGTCGACATGAATATGCATAAGCGGAATAAGGTGGCTCGTGATTAATAAAGCGCATGCGTAAAACTCGTAATGCTTTCCGATGCACCAACGCGCCCTTCCTTCCGGGAGAAACTTTCGCTTCGTAAACAATATTTGACGTGTCAACGGCGAAAATCGACACCGTCATTGCGATAGGAAAATTGTGCTTTTTATCCAATACCTGGGGATTGCCGGGATACGCTTTTCACCCTCCTTCGATGCCAAATGTAATGTAATGGATGTTAAAGCCGTGTTGGGCTTTACTCAAGGGTTGCAATATGCAGAGATGCTTTAGTCAATTTTTTTAATATTATTATTATTCGTAGTTTTAAGACTATTTTTATATAAGAAACCACTCGTAATACGTTTACGTATTCGTATTATAATTATTATTATTATCAAAATTTTAAATAAATTGATTTGAATAAAATTCAGAATACTCTGTATATATAAAGGTAGAAATATATACTGAAATTTGAGTGGAATTGATAATTTATTCATTGGTTTCCTCCGTTCGATTCTCCTCCAAATTGCCATTAAATCATTTCGTTAGTTTGATTCGCCGGAATCACTCGAGACGCTACCCATTAATATTTATGAGAGAGAGAATTGAACACTTTTAAAAAAATGTGATTGAATTGATCGAATCGTGCCGATTCTTGTGTGGGCGACCGGAAACGAAAGTAAGAAGAGGAAAATAGGCAAAATACATGTAAAAAAGGAACAGAATAAACACGTGTTAGGCGGGCGAGCGAGGTGTGAGAGAAAATTTGAAAAAGTGAAATAAGATCTGCGTTAGACAGGCCGGGTGACGGGTCCTTCGTCCCTTGAAAAGTATTTAAGTTTATTTTCCAAGTTTCCGTAATGTAGGCATCTCATGTGGTATCTGCACCATCAATTTCGATGAAAAAACTGTCACCTAATTGCCAATTTGCAATGCAATTTATACACATATAGGGTTGTATCCGCTGAATTTTATATCCACCCACTTTAAAAGTGCTATTTAGGTTTAACATTCAAGCCTAAAGGTACATTGATGTATAGGGCCATAAAATTTCCACGTTCGTAATTAATGAATTGCGCTCGAATTCGAGCTCGAATAAATTGTGCGATATCTTGCCGCGAAATTGCGTATTTATGATTTATTCACCGATATCTGTTGCGATGGGAGAACGCTTCGAAACTTCGCACCGACCGCGAAATTCGATTCAATCGTAGAAAATCCCGTCGAACTAAAGTTTCCCTGCACACCGGAAAAGCCATTACGGCCTTTTCCTCGGGGTAGATTTTCCATCTCGGCATCTCGCTCGCGCATCGATTACCAATTTCCCGATTTCCGTTCGTTTTCCCCGAGAACGTGAACTTGCACCCTCGTGCATTGGGGTTGCAAGCCGGATTCAGAAGAAACATTATTGCATCACACTCCTTCCACACGCATACACTTGCACGTACAAGTCAGAATTAAAATACACATACGTTGAAAACACGTGTTCAACATTTAACCGATTCACACAAAAAATGTCACATGCCGATTGCAAAACTATAAATCCAACGTAATATTTTATCTGGCATGAGACGAAAAAAAAATGATATATGTTGAATCATACTTAATAGCTGAAACGAGTTAACAAACGAGCACATGCTGTTGCAGTCAGCTAATGGATCGGTGTGAAACATTTAATCGTGACTAATTGTCGTTTCACGCAACAATTTTTTTCAGCTATTTCAAGCAAAATACACACACATTACAAAGCAAGTTATAGCTAAAATAAGAAGCTCAGTCATTACATTTCGAAGTTACATTCATAATTCACCTGTAAGCCAAATAAAAACATCATTGTCGTTGAAACGCACACGCAATAGCGTGATAAGTCAATTTCGTCAAAAGTCGCGACTACGTATGCGCTTTCGAACACTACGGTACCATGTTTATATTTTTACGTATTCGAGGGTATTGTCGATTGCAGTCGAAGCGAATCGCATTACCACGATAAGATCGAGGAGCTTTGGTGTTGTCGCGCCTATGCTTTCGCGTGTGTTTGTGTGCTGCGGGGTGCAATTCACCCCAATCGCATTGTGTACGGACTCATTGTTGAGTCCGTGCACGGGAAAAGCTCCCGGTGCTTTTCCGACCCAAGAGGAGTGGGGTGGAGTGGTGTGAAAAACTTTACTTTTCATTATAAAGTTTCATCGCGCGGGGTGTGTGCGCCCGCGAGCTTTTTTGTTCATTTATCTTGTTTAAAGCTCTGCCCGCTTCAGTGTAATGGTCTGTCACTTTTGGAATCGTCATACAGTCAAATTCGAGCGTTTATTTTCCTTTGAAACTTTAAACTGAGGTGTTTTTAAGCTTTTTATAGAATTCATGTAACTGAAGTGCATAGAAAATTTATGCAATTGGTATATCAATATTAAACCAGTCGAGATTTAAAATTAGATTGACCATAAAATCTTCGCTTTGAATGTTTAATCATCATCATCATTTTCAGCCATTCACCATCCACTGCTGGATGAAAGACTCTCCAATCGTCTTCCATTCTTATCTGTCTTGAGCAATCTGCATCCAGTTTACTCCACACATTCTTCTCAATTCATCAGCCCGTCGTTTGCTCGGTCTACCTTGTTTTCTTTCGCATCCTCTCGGATACCATTCCAGTATTTCTCGGGTCCATCTGCCATCCATTATTCTCGCTATGTGTCCACTTCAACTTTTTCACACATTCCGCTATATCTGCCACTTTGGTCACACTTCTTACCCATGTATTCCTCTTCCGATCTCTTCTCGTTATACTGAGCATACATCTTTCCATGATTCTCTGTGTGCACTGGATCTTGCGTAACATTCTTGAATTTAGCATCCACGTTTCACATCCATACGTCATAACTGGCAGTACGCATTGGTCGTATGCCTTCTCTTTTAAGCATAGCGGAATGTTGGATTTAAAAACCATATCCATACTTCCAAAAGCACTCCATCCTAGTGTTTCAGTCTTCGTTTTATTTCTTCTTCTTCACAACCAGTCATATTCACCAATTGGAATGTTTAATATTAGTTCTAAACTTTCAAATTTGTCTTTATGGTATAATTTTGTCGTGAAAAGGAATTTCAAACCTGAGCACATTCCGTCAATATGTTGTATTCGCGAAAAGCGCCAGCATCGCGTGCGAACGCCCTAATAAGGTACACGCAAACGTGTGCGAAAGCACAATAAACCCCCCAACCTCCTTTTCTACCCCATCTCGTTCAGGAGAAAAATAATGCAATTTAAATTCAACAACTCGAACTTGGGGGGGGGGTGGCGGTCGAAACCCTTGTTTGCAGACGTCGCAACTCGCGACGACTCCGCCACTTTAACTTTTAATCCCCTGCATCGAGAAGCTGTTAACTCGACCTTCTAACTTTCAGCTTGAAGATCTGACATAAATCGATAAGCGACACTAGCAATAGACGCGGTCGCTTCTCGTGGGAACGTCGGAAAATCAACGCGGCGAAAGGGTTAAAAAAAATAATAAACAAACACTATGGAAGCGGCGATGATGGGTTTCAATCTCTATTTATGTATGTATGTATGTATGTACATACATTCCCCTTCCTTGATACGTACATATATTGTCGGTTTGTATACAAAGCAAGCGCGTCGTATACCTAATTAAATAACCACTGTGGGAGAGAGTAATAAAGCTGAACGTTCGTGTGTGCTTTATCGTTCAGCATCGTAGACTTCCTGAAGTATTTTTTAATAAATTAAAATGAGCAATATTAAACGCAAATAAGAAAATGAGAATAATATGAGACTAAAGAGGAAATTGAATAGCACGCTTTGTTTGTCATTTAAATGACGTTTCACATTGACGTCTTGAGCAACAGCTGGTGGTGCAATCAACGCACACGACGTTCCACATCAACCCCTTGCAATATTAGGCGAGGAGGGGCTAGAAACGACGAAAACAGGGGAGAAGCGCCAAACATGCTAACGTGCAAATTATAAAACGGTTCCAATAACATTAATAGAGTTTTGTACATTAAAAAAAATAAAGTAAAATATATGCAACTTAAACAAAATACAAACAATAGTTGGCAAATCCCGGGTATTAATATAATTAATTGCACGAGAACTCATTGTGGCCATATATTAATTAACAAATATGGTTATCAGCGTCTGACCGTGTAACAGCTGCATAAATTCGATGTAAAATTTCTATAATTAATTTTTATTTATGCGCATTTTGCATGTCAACTAGGCGTGCTTTAACTATTATAATATACAGCACCGCACCGAAAGCTCAACGACCATGTATGTACATATATATTTTTCACAGGTCGATTGTTCTGACAAATTACCTTTTTCCTTTGAAAATAACAATTTGCGAGTGCTATATAGACATTTTCTTTGTAATATAAAACGATTTTCATAATAGTTTTTTTTTTTCTCTCTACGAATAACAAGTTTGATACGATGCAACACATGGCGGCACGAACGATTAGGCTCGTTAGGAAAGTGTTAAGCTTTTATAAGTAGAAAATGAGATTTTAATACGATACTAGGGAAGATAGGCCCTTCGGCATAATGGATCGTATGGCGAAGAACAAAGAACTTCGCAAAAAATAAGCCACGTTAAAGAGGCTCTCGTACGAAAATATAGCATCAAAAATTTTAAAGGTTAATCGAATAGGTACTTTAACAATATTTTCGTAATTATTTTACCTCGTCCTAATTTTCACTTAAATGCGTTTTGCAATAAGGTTGACAGAATTAAGCTTTTGACGCACATTCCCTATAATTAGGATCGTCCCTTTTAACTGTAAATAGTAATCAACTACTGCGCTTGTAACCCCCTCAGTGGATTTGCGTCAAACGATATATTATGTATGTATGTATGTATGTATGTATTAGAATTCAATGCAGCGTTAACAGCCGCAAATATCCTGAGTTGATTGGATACAAATACCCATACGTTGATAATTAATGGTTAATTTTAAATTAATAAATTTTATTATAAATGAATATATAAAATTTATGTACATATGTATATTATCCGATTAACAAGTCTATTTCAACGATGGGTAAACTACACTCAAATACTCTTCACTATCTCACAACACCTAGCTTTTACTGATTACTCGAATGCAACGCTACATAGAGAGGTCAATATTCAATGGAGTCGCATATAATATTCCTACTTATTCTACCCACACAGATTTAATATAAATTAAATGAAAATAGAAAAAATCTTCGTCGACAAAAATTTTTGTATTTTTTATTCTTTTACTATAGAAGAATTTCTAAGCGAATCGTATAAGACTCGTTGGCAGCAGATGCGTGATTCTTTTGTGGTTTTCAGCACCCTCGTTTGGAGAGGTCCTCTGATTTATTTATAAGAGCTCGGGTCTGAAAACATTGGGTCGAATCGTTCTTGTGTGACCGAATGTGAGCTGAATATCGGCCGTCGACTGCTGGAAACCCCTTTTGTCGCACACAATCGACGCCGATTTTATTAACTCGTTGAGTGACCGTACGACGTGCTAGAATTGTCGATTTGAGAATATAAATTTAATTGCTCGTATGAGCCACTTTAAGTCGCGCACGTCATTGAAAATCATAAAACAAAATTCGAATGCTGAAAAGACGCTTTCTTTGCTCGTCGAGGAAATTTCCTTTTCTTGGTTAAACGAGGTCGAGCCAGGCAACCTGTGAAATTTTCATTTCACGCAACTTAGGAACTTAATTAGCCGAAAGCGACCGCTGAAATTGGGCTGAGGAACATTCGAATATTTATTAAATCTTTTTTCCGAAAAACTTTTTCGTACATTCTATCACGATTCTAATTTATCAGCCAATTTTTTTTTTTTATGTACAAAAACTTTCACTTTTATTAATTTAAATTGTGCCATACTTGGGAATAATATAATAATAATTTTCAATTAGAAAATAGCGAATTTTTTTTAATGAAAGTTGACATACGTTCTTAGAAATAAATCTTATCTATAATTATACATCGATATTCTTATTCAATACCAAAAATCTCAAAACTAAATTTAATTCAAAAAGACGATAAAATTAGTAGACAAAAAATAATATAAAATTAGGAAGTGTCCTTCAGAAATGTTAATTAAATTAAAGAGTAGTATTTTCGAAAAAATAAATCCCTCCATGAATTCTATCAGCTCTCAAAAATAAATAATGAATGTTTAATGGTATTTAGTAAGTAACTTGCAAAAGTTTTTCAGTCGGGCAAAAATCTGGCGGAGCCTAGAGTAAAACCGATTATTTAGAGATTTATTACGATGGCTTACAGTTTTAGAGGACGTAATTAAAAAGTGAGAGGAGATTAAGAGCTGCCATTTGTTACGGGCCCTGAGTTGCTTCTTCGGCGACATCTGTTCTAAAGAGATATCCCCGCCGGAATCATCCCATTTGTTTAATTATCCTTCAGCTTTAATTAAAATGAGCGATAAAGAAAAAAATAATACAAAACTGTACGTATGAAGGTGCGTTCGCAATTTACGCATATACATACATACATACATATGTACAATATACCTACTATGTACATACATAGATACATATGTACATATATAATATATATATTTTTGAATCCAACGCTATGGGAAGCTATCCGATCCCATGCGTGTGCAAATCGATCCTGTAGTGCAAATATGCGGGATTGTTATGTTAATGACTATCGCACAGATGTCCGTACAATGTGGCGTAATGATGGTGTGGCGTAATGATTACGTGCGTCGTGGGACTTACACTATTGTGTCACGGTGTCACGTGCCTCGAGCGACCGCTCTAGGGAGATATCTGATGCCAATCAAATGCAATCAGATGTAAAAAAATGTCATTAAACCTTTTTTCTGGGTATATTTGTGCACGTGCCGAATGATGAGAACGCTGAGGATTATACGGAGCGATGAGAAGTGGGGTAAAAGCTCACCCTTCTCCCTTAATTTCGAAACCTATAATTCAAAGGATACTGTGGGACATCGTCTCAAACTTCACACTGTCATAAGTTGACCCTTCCGCTGTCGGCCTAAATTTCAAATTTACTGAACTAGAATTAATTAGAGAAATTAATCAATTTAAACTGCGACATTTGGCCGAACAATCGAATCGAATCTATAGGAACAGATGCAAATCTCACGATTAATCAATAGATAAGGGCAAGTATATTATGGATAGTTATATTTTATCCGTCCCGCAAGTTGAATTTGTGAAACCATATTAGTAATTACATACATACATACATATGTATGTACGTATGTATGTATATAATTTTTGAACAATCACATTTAATTCTTAATACATTTCAAAGTATACTACATATTTTCTGATGCAATATTCTACCAATACTCCAGTGTCTACCTCTACTTGAAGGGTTTCTGCCGGTATCCCAGAGGGATTTCGGAACTCCTACCCGCAGTGCTTTTTTCACCCCCGTCTGATTCAATTTATCCGAATAAGTCTGAGAGGACACGCCTTTCTCCTTGCCGTGTCAATCTTTGACTTGTGCTAATTGATTATTATTTAGGCTTCAAATAACAGCTGTTCACGGGGAGGTAAGGGTGAAAACGTCTAGGGAGAAGCTCTCATCGTATTGAAATTGAGGTTAGACATTTCTGGTTATGTGTAAGAATATGTATTATTAATATTGGAAATCTGATCTTGTACATTTTTACTTTATCCATATTTTTTTTTACATAAAACCAGATTATTCTACTTACATATTGTACATATATTTCAGAAATATCTAATATTATCATAGCATATCCCCTAATACTTAATCCTCATATCAAATTTCTCATTATTTTCGTTACCTACCCTATTACGCAGGGTAGGTATTACTAATAAGTACCGAAAGAATTTTTTTAATGATATTGTGCACAATTTTATCCTACATATGTACATATATAATTTTGAAGGATTTGAAGTATCGTAGCAACATCACGCCATGCTAACAGCTTAGTTAGCAAATCAAAAATGTGACAACACGGTTTTGATTTTAAGTGTGGACACCCATGAATATTCAACAATTATTCAGATGCGTCAGACCGTCGTTAGAATCGCTTGCAATCAAGCTAACCCCTGCCGCTTTGAATGAGGGTAACCTTTTCTTTGGATCTTACAGTTTTTAAAAATACTTCAAATGAAAAAAAAAAAAAACGGAAAACTTTTTGCTTTTTCTTATAATTTTGTGACACTAAAACAACTCAATACACGGCTTGAGCTGATTCAATTGTTTTTAAGTAGTTTGCCAAATGATTTTTCTATTCCAACCTCTATTATAGGTATCAGCTGAAACATAAACATTTGAGATTTCATAATAATCAAAAATGTATTGTATTTACACTGTAGGTATGTATGTAGGTACAAAAGAGAATGTCAATATAAATAAAATCAAATCGGAAATACGGCTAATTCGTTTTGAACGAGTCCGACGAGGATCGTGAAGATTGTCATTTTTAACACGCAACATCCAATTATCTCGGCGATCAAACGGGAAATCCTTTGACTTCCCGCTCCCGCTCCCGGCTGATAATCAAATAAACTGAAGCCTTCTCGAGAGCAAAATTGAACGCTTTGTTTTTAGGCTTGACGCAGTTCAACTGCTACACAATATAACGACAATTTTGCGTCAGCAAATTGGATTCCGCTTGATTTGTTTGTGAAGCGAACGAGTGCCTTGGAACACACTGTACTCGGTTGGGCCGCGACTACGACGATAAACTCCCCTGGCGCACAAGAACAAACAATTGCATTGAACATAAACAAATTCCGGAGATTACCATTACATCGAATCGTATTCGTACAATTTTACAGCACACGACCCGGTCTTAACTATTATCCAAATTTTTATATCAAGGACTATCAGACACTCGATAGACTGGACAAATCCACCGACGAATAAATAATCTATTAAATAAAAAAATCGGGTATGGCCAACCCATGACTTTATCCATATATTTAAGGAATACAAAGAGTAACGAATTTAATTTTTTAAGTACGTAACCAAATAAAATGCATGTACACCACCACACCAACCAACATACACACACACACATACATAATTTATGTTCTTACATAATTAGGTGTAAGAACATAAATTGAACATAACATGTAAATAAATAAAAAAATTCGGGTGTGGCCAACCCATGACTTTATCCATATATTTGAGGAATACAAACAGTAACGAAATTAATTTTTTAAGTAGGCAAGTAAATAAAACGCATGCACAGCACCACACCAACCAACATACATATACACATACATATCATGAAATCACTGTGTTGAGTGCGCGCGCGTATGTAAAATACGATCTTCGGCATATATTAAAATTAGAAAAACTGCCACCTCCGGTCATCAGATGTTGACCAAAATCACAGTATCTCTTACAGCTAACGTAAAAACTATAGATATGAAATTTCGACTTGATCTCCACGGCAGTTTCGGAAATATTCTGTGGTAAACTTTTCGAAAAAAAAAAACTCTACTTCCGGTTGACTGATTTTAATGATTTATTTTTTCGTAACTAGCAATTTCTCTCAGAAGTACAACATAACAATATTGTGACGATACTACATATTTAAAAGGCCGAAAAAAATAAAAAACAAAAAATCGTTCAAGAGCAAACTGCCACTTCTGCAAGAGGGATTTTGACCAAAATAACAGTATCTCTTACGGCTAACGTAAAAACTATATATATGAAATTTTGACTTGATTGCCGGAGCAGTTTCGGAAATATTCTGTGGTAACAGGATTTTTGAATTTTCTGCACGAAAAAAACCCTATTTCTGGTTGACTCATATTGACCAAATTCCTTATGTCTCTTACACTTTACATGAAAATAATAGATATGAAATTTCAGCTTGATAGACTTGATAGTTTCACACACACACACACACAAGTACACAGCCATACAGACATTTTACAGAAATCATGAATACGTGATCAGGGGATGATACCTGATACAAATCAGTCAAAATCTCGAGGTCGAAATTTCGCACGATCACAATACTTTATCCGATTAGGATAAAGTAAAAATAGCATTGAAAATGTTTCAAATTATTCCAGTTTACCGTGCGAGCGAATGTCGTTGCAAGATTTGAAGACACGTCTCCGAGTTGCAGTTAGGGGTGGTTGAAAGCTGAAGCACCTCTCTTTTCATTGTTTGACGGCGCTGCGCTGTAGGGGATGAAGAGTTTCATCTCGTTCGCTGACAATGTAGGCCTCACCTACCTCCCATCCCTTCTACAATGGGGTGAGCTCTTTTTAATATTCCCGAGTAGACGCCTCGTTAATGTTTACGGGACCGACTGTTCAAAAAGAACCAGATTGTCATTGTGGCGTCTAAAGACGACTTGAAAAGAAACTTGCGCAATATAACACAAAAATAATTGTACAATCAATTCTTGTTTTTCCCAAACCAATTTACATTAAAGAAGTTTCATTATGAGAGGATATCTATGTATGTATGTATGTAGACTAGACTTTAGTAACAGAAACTAACAAATCAGATTAGGACAGGGTTAAACTAACCCGACGGGCGAATTAACTAAAAAAGCTAATCCCCGGACGTTGTCCGGGAGACAGAATGGCGAGCTTTCAGGTTGTTTGTCTTTAATTTGTCGGTAACGAGCTACGGCACCAACTTTATAACCCTATCTAGTCGTATAGAGATACTAGCAAAGTCCAAAATAATTGAAACATGTATATTTTTCAATACATGTCTGAAAATATTACCGTAAGCCTCAAATAATGAGCATAAAACGTAAGTAGGCGCTCAAAGACTTCTTTAAAAGTATTGTAATTCAATTTTATTTTTGCATAAATATCCACTGTACAATCTACTGGGGTTCGAAACTCATTGTTAATTTTTTTTTATATTTGATGTGATTTTGTATATGTATTATTGAATAAATTTATTTTATCTTTTATAGGGTAAATTTATTGAAGTATAACTTATTTTCGCTCGGTAGAGTAAAAACGGTTCATCCAACGTTCCAGACAAACGGAGCGAGCGATAAGTGGTCACGCGTATCCCCCCACCCCGAACCGCCCCTCAGTTTAGTAAAAACGTGTCATCGAAGTGTGGCACGACACGAAAACCAGTCACAGCCAGCTGTCAGCCAGTGCCCCACTCCTCGGCTAGACGTCAGGTAGCAGTGAGAACAGTGGGTCATTGGGTGAGCGTTTAAAACCACATTTGTATACACAATTCTTTCACATTCACATCTGTATTCCTTCTTGTAGTAGCGGCTAGTATTCCTTCTAGAGTAGCGGCTACACACTGCGATTTTTTTCAATTTTTATAAGGTCAATTTATAATACAAAATCATATCAAATAAAACAATAATTTATCCGATAAGGATAAAGTAAAAATCTCAACATTGAATTTTGAAAAATGTAACTCGCTTATAAACTTTTCTAATCGATCGAATGGGAAATTTGATTATTAATGAGACATCCGATGTCAGGTGGAGGATCCTCATGGCTCTCCTTTGTATGAGATTTCAATACGCAATCCCGGGATGACCACTCGTGCGAAATCCACTTTGTCAGCGGTTTCGTTCGGCGGCAAGGATCAACCCTCCCCTCCTGATTTTGCGGGGGTTACTCTCCTCTTGACCCTCTCCAGTGGCGTCCTACCCCTTTCTATAACCACCCTTTGCCGTGTATACGCGTCGGACGAACGTGTGTATCGAGCCGCCCTTGCGGGATTAGTACAGGTTGTTTATTCTACAGCTCCGGCGATAAGGGAATAAGGGTAGTCCGGCTGGCGAGGCCGATAAATTTTAAACGCTTAATTTCCGCAGTACCCACTTTTTTGCATTTTTTCCGAAATGCAACCGTGTAAAATTTAAAAGCGGCGCTTTTCCGGGGAGAGCCACTCACGAACATTTTCACTCCGAATCGGTTCAAATCGTGCCTACGCATACACACGTATATAAAATATACATATGTATGTGCCTACGTTTAATTACTGCTAAAAATACATATTCATCTAAAAAATTCTGGGTGTGGCTGTGTCGAACACGGCCGTGGTTTTTCCGTGAATACGTCTTCGTTAGTGGCTAATATTTTATTTGGAATATGAGAATGAAAGGAACGCGTCGAAATGGATACATTCATATATTTTTATTTAGCATAACGAATTAAGTCTTGTAATCTATTACAATTTTATTTATCACTAGCTGACCCGGCATGCGTTGGAATGCCCGATGCCGTTCCCGTTCCCGTTCCTAGTACGTTTTCTGACGCATGAGCAGGCCCGTTCCCGATCCCGTTCCCGTTCCTGTTTCAGATCCCGGTCCTGTTCCCGATCCCGGTCCCGATCCCGATCCCCTTCCCATTCCTAGTACGGTATCTAACGCGTGAGCAGGCCCGTTCCTGTCCCCGTTCCCGTTTTTTCCCGATTCCAGATCCCGGTCCCGTTCCCGATCCTGATCCCGTTCCCGATCCCGTTCCCAATCCCGTTCCTGGTACGTTATCTGACGCGTGAGCAGGCCCATTTCCGTTCCCGTTTCCGTTTTTTCCCGATTTTTTTTCACATGAACCATCCCCGGTATGATCACAATAAGTCCTGAAAGTTTCATCGCGATCGGTTGAGTGGTTTAGGAGCCTATAAGAGACAGACAGACAGACAAACAGACAGACAAACAGACAGACAGACAAACAGACAGACAAACAGACAGACAGACAAACAGACAGACAAACAGACAGACAAACAGACAGACAAACAGACAAACAAACAGACAGACAAACAGACAGACAAACAGACAGACAAACTGACAGACAAACAGACAGACAAACAGACACACAAACAGATTCACAAACAGACACACAAACAGACACACAAACAGACAGACAAATAGACAGACAAACAGACAGACAAACAGACAGACATTGATTTTTATATATATAGATTGGCCTGTGGTAAACAATGGCCGTCGAAGTGCTAGAACCGTTGTTTTCCCTACGCGCCGCGCCGACTTTCTGATGTTTCCGATACCGTCTCACTCGTTCTGTCACAGACATTTTGATACTGATCGATAGATGATTAGACCCTCTTTCAGATGATATACGTTTTTTGTATTTCCTATTGGCTTTTCACCGAGTTTTACACAGTTCAATTTTTACGGCTTAAATCAACAGATCTTGAAAATATATTTCGTTTAATAGCAAAATCACCGCGCTAGCATGTTAGAGTCGCTAGATATATGAACTGCTTGGAAATTTCCAAAAACGTACAAAATAGCCGCTGGAAGGTACACCCCTTCCTACACACCTCGCGCATGCACGGTGGCAACTCAAGGTCATAAATATATCGTAGACGTATACCCAAGCGAATAAAATAACATTCATGTCAATCATGTTATTAGTAACCAAGTTATGGTGTCGGAATGTATGCCCATCCAAACGTAACACCGCCGTTTCCGTACTGGTACCCCATACGGGTCCTCGTATAGACGTATTCACATCAAAAGTTTGCTTAAGCTATACAATATTTAACAATATCACATATTCCAAATGCAAACGCTAAATTTCAAGCAATCGCTATATTTCACTTTGCATTTTTATTGAAGTGGCGTATAGTGCGAGCTTTTGTTTCGCCTCGTAAATCAGGTCGACGAACGTGAATACGCGAAGAATGTAATTTGCCAAAACCAATTTTGCAGCGACGATGCAACTGCACCCCAGAGGAGCCGAGTGCATCCCGGCCAATAATTCCACAACACCCCGGAAAGATTAAGGTGGCCGTACTGTATCTTGTCTGGGCAACAATTTGAGAAACGTTTAAGAGCGAAGGACCTAGCTGTGTTGGCCGCCAGCCAGCCCCCTGGTCCGCACTTAAAGGGTTAGCGGCCGACGCGACGTATTGGATTGTTTCGACGCGATTTATGCTACCCGTTTATGAGAAGAAATATGCACAACGGCGATGCAGACCTCACTTAAACGTTTATTGAACCATTGCAATTGATACTTTTAATTATATATATATATAATAGCCGAAATCCGTCTGTCTGTCTGTCCGTCTGTCCGTCTGTCTGTCTGTCCATCTGTCTGGCTGTCTGCTGATAACGCTCGCTGACGTAAATAATTTAAAAAAACCAGAACGAGTGGGATTTGAACCCGAGATCACCACGTTGGGAGGAATCGTGCTTACACTATCTTCCAAACGGGGGCGATGACGGACGTATTATAATTGGCCAATATTTATTCTTAAAGGGTTCGCGACTTTGATAAATTGTTACATTGTTGTTATTATAACGCGCCATGGATGGCGCTTGGTTGCATAGATGCAACAACTATAAAAACTATTAAATTTAATATTATTTTTCAGTACGGGTGATGAGAAACCGCTCCGTTGATATTCAACGGACTTACTTAGTATTTACTTACTTACACTAGTATTAAATAAAAGTATCAGAATTTTGTCATCATCGAGTTTAGGAATGAACAAAATAAAATATTTGAATCTTAAATTTCAAAATGTATACAGCGAGTTCCGTATGCAAGTGTAACCGACTGCCTGCTTCAATTCTCAGTTTGCTTTTAGCGCTATTGGCACATACTGCTTTCAGCTGTCAAACGCATATCTGCTCAACGCGTCCAAAGAATCACAAGACAGCATGTCAACATGCAAACGTTATGATTTCATCGATGAAACGTCACAGAAATGATATGTCGAAGCGTAGAATTTGTATCGGCGCGTCTGCGAAGTTTTTGACAACGTTCGAGTAGCAATAATTGAAGTCGATTACATTATCAAACATATTTCGACGCACCATTGCCGTAATGGAAGCAATATTTACAGCTCGATAAATGATTACATTTATTTGTATACACGAAATCTGCATACACGAAGTGCAAGGCTGTGTCTAATTCGTATATTGGGGATAATGGTCATGTTTACGAGTGTGTACAAATCAAAGGAGACTCTCAACAACTATGCGCTGAAAAGAATTCTTTTGTCGAGGATCTGGTAGAAGATGGAGACAAGGAAATGGGACGCTCTCGTGCACAGCCAGTACATCAGATATAGAGGAGCTTTCGCCCAGAACGACCCGGTCTCTCTCCAACTACAAAAGACCTTTTAGATCGTGCGGTGCTTTCGTCGAGCATTTTTCTTTGTGACTAGTGTTTCTGTTTTTTTTCCCGCACGGGAAATCGCAACAAACGCTGTACAAATATGTGAGACATTATCCGTCAAAAAAAAAATCTAATTAATATTGCGATATTGACGTGGGACGATATTTGTGGGATTCGGTAAAATTGTAATCGAACGTCAGTTTTTTGCGCACGTCTTTTACGGGTTGTGTCCGCGGCGTAAGGGTTAACCTTACTGCCATACACAACCGGTGACGACAAGGTTTTAATTGAAAAACGTGTTGCTGGACAGGCGCGTCCCTTGCGATGATTAATGTTCGTGTTAGCCGCAAATTGTTTCACGCGCGTCAAATTATACTGAAATATCGCCGCGTTAGCTCGATATTAAATTTTACACAATCGCACGATAACAATTTAGCCACATTAGCCTATAAAAAATCGTGTATAGAATTATTTTTTTTTATATTGAACGATAATCGTGCTAGGTGCAAGCGTGAATGTTAAAGAGTTCCAAAACAAACAGACTTATTCCATTATAAAACGTTCTAACATCCACAGACATCGTATTGTGGCGTTTCGCATGTGAAACCAATACATATATTAAGAAGTTAATACAAACAAATCGACAAAGGATAGTCAATGTTGTTCAACTTTAAAAAAAATAAAAGTAATGTAAAACATGCGAACGATCGAGCTTTCAAAAAGCTGCGCCACGCAGTAACAATCAACAATGAAACAAATTGACTTTGTGCAAACTCGTATCGTTTAATTAATCCGGACCGATTCGGCGTTCGATTGAAACCTTGTCGTACACATGACCGAGTCAATTAATGAAAATTTATGTCGATGCGAGCCAAACGGGATTTATGCCCGATTTATGGCTCATACATATTTGCGATTAGTAATTGAAAAGAAAAATTTCAACACACTCAAAATGCTCAAAAATTTCGCGAACCAAATTTAAATGTCAATCGAGTACATATTCTAATAATACACATAACAGACATTTAAAAAAAATTGAAAACATATTTTATAACGTTTATACGAAGTTGTCGAAATATCTGTCAGTCTGTTTCTACTGTTTTGCATTCTACTTACTGACAGCTGTCAAATGCCATACATAACATTTGGACACAATTGTGTTTTAGTTCAATAACACACATAAGTTTCAATTAAATGAACCTTATCTGTTTCCGCATTAATATAATTCAACACTACTTTACCTACTTAAATTATTTTCAAATTTAACTCTATTGAGTCTAATAATTAACGTGTAATTAACATAATAAGTTATATCAGAAATTTATGATATTATTGCAAATTTAAACAGAAAAGAAAAATTTTATTGCAAATGTGCTGAATCTATTGGGATCACATGAAAATCCATTTAACGCCAAAGTTAAGTTCCTGGAAAGCGATTAAATCGGAAAACCATTTCAATTTTTACGACTGAAAACCAATTTGGGAGAGCTTATGTAATGGACTATACTTCTTTACTTCGGTGCATATCCCATAGATATATAAATATGGACACCATAACATGTACAAACTATTTTTCTGTTCACCTTAAAATTAATTTAAATCAATGGAAACAGATTTTCATACAATTTGTGTGTATGCAGCGTTACATTTAACCGGTGAAAATGGAAGTGTCACCATAATCCTTGGGTTATACATACATACATACATATGCATGACCCAAGGACGGAAGGCACAGAATTAATGGAAATATGCAAATTTAATCATAAAGTATTACAAATCCTCAATAACAAACAATAGGGTACGCGGCGAATATTAATCGTGCGCGTCCCCGGCCGAAACCTTTGACCACAAAACAAATCACAAAGGATTAAAGGGACGTTATGTTTTGTATGAATACAATTGCAACGGAAGCGGGTGATTGCAACAAAAAGTTACACTAATCAATTGATACGGGAGGCTGAAGTACCCTCAAAAGACAAAATACAATTAGATAAATAATTCACTGATAAATTCACAACAAAAACTTGTAAATGATTAAATATTGTTATTGATCTCAATTTACATTATGCGATCATCCAAATTTAAACTCTCGGTAGTTAACGATTTTTGGCATATTTTTCGGCGAACGTCCCCCACACGCAAGGCATCAGGTTATTAAGTTGATTTATGGTTTTAAAAATGTATATTGGAACCAAACGGTTTCCCGCATAACTGGTTGATTCTCAATAAATCACCGAAGAACCAATATCGGACACACGTCGGGTGGTAAACACCCCAGATGCGTGTTTACGCGCGAATTTGTACATTTTTTCGATCAACGGATTGATTTATCATATTACTTTTAGAGCCCCTTTACATTGTGCTATATCAATTTTAAAATTTGTTATCAACAAAGTTGAATTTATATCATACGTTGTATTTTCATTTCCAAACAACAGTTTTCAATGGCGTACATTTTCCTGGCTAAATTGTCCCTGGCGACCCCTCCCTTCGCATCAAAATGCAGTAAAAGCTGGATGCACCCGCGTTGCATATCCAGGAGCCCCCTACTTCATTTCCTGGAATGCTACACTTTATAAGGCTTTACGAGGATTTTGGCCAAAGGTTGGGGAAGGGAAGGAGGAGAGGCTTTTGGCCCTCTTCTATACTGTCATCGATCGAGGGTGCTCCTCAAATATGATGGCGTGATGCGGAAGGTCGTATACCGAAACTTGTCTCTTGAGAATTTCATCCGAATTTGTAATGTGTGACAATTAATAGACCAAAACACGTGTATGAATTAATTTTTGAAATATTGTTCTTGCGTTGTTATTTATTTATTCACGCAATACCTACAATTGTATGTATATTGAATTTTATTATTTTAAGAATCATAAGAAAATCTTATATTATAAAAAATACTTTTAGCACAACCTATCAATGTGTAAGTGAAAAGCATACTCTCATTCTCATAATGGGAATCGCATTTTCATCGCCTTGAACGCGTCGCCCAGTGAAAATGTATAACCGCGGGGTATGCCACAAAGGACCGCGTGTGGGAAAAGGGCCAAATGTGAACATCTGAAAATCATCAGGAAGAGAAGAATAACACTGCCGTCTCACCCGAAAAGGTGAATATTAAAATAATGAAAACAAGCGTAACTTTCAAGCGGAGCTTGTATTATAGGTACAAAGAGCTGGCAGAATTTGACGCGCGCGCGCTCATCACTTTTCGTTTTATCATACGGAATTATATTATACCAGATAAATAATGTACGTATCTACATATATATTCTCCTTAATTTACCCAAAAGATAAATGAGATTAAAAAAATGTACTCCCGATTCTCTTTTTGCACGGTTTTGAAATAACACGGTCCAGGAAAACGGCTCAATTATTTTTTTTACACTGATTGTTTTGTTTTAACACGGTTACAAACAATTAAAAAAAAAAATAGCAGTAAACGGGCACGTTTATTGTCAAGTAGCGACACTGAATATATCTATTGTATATATTAAATTAAATTTAAATCGAAAACAATGTCAATTTATTACTTCATTATGTATGTAAACTTATGAAAATATTTTTATCTATAAATAAATAAAAAAAATCGATTTATTTTTGATTTAGAGAATTTTTTTGTCGATGTACATACATACATACATACATATGTATGTAGGTACATACATATCTTTTTTTATACGCTTTTTTATTTGCACGGTAGTCTCCGGAACGTATCCAACGTGCAAAAAGCGAATCGTGTGTATGTTCAACGAAACTGGAATATATCGCGTTTATTGGCGGGAAAAATGTCGATGAAATCACTATACTGCGCTAGCGTTGTTTACAGTTCGCTAAACAATAAACCGTTTAAGATATTTTTAATACACATAATTAAGTGTATAATTATACATTTTAAAACACAAAGTTTTTAAATGTATGAATAGCACATTTTAATTGTAGCGTATTTAATTCTAGCTTTACGAATGTGAAAATCGTTGTAATGAGCAATCGTCAAGTACCAAACGTCCAAACGATGTTGAATGCTTAATTAGTTTAATTATTCACGTTTGTGCTTTTCCACGTGGCGAATTAATTTAGGCCGAAATAACAATTTGTCCGTTTTAGAATAAATTTAACCCTCGTTCGAATTAAGCGGTGTTTATATTAATTCGACTCTTATTTGTACAACCTATGAAACATTTCGTTCGCCGTTAACACTTTCATACCAATACTCGAATACAATGTTCGCGGCAGACTATTACCGCATACGGAATTCGATATTGATACACATACAAGTGGATATACTGTGTTTCGCGTCGGGGTGCATATGTATATCTGTATCATCGTTATGTTGAGTAAATATGGCTGTAATTGATGAAGATTGTGCAAGTAATCAAGTTCATCAGATCAGAGAGCACGCATCGTCTGTTTCTGCGTTGCCTACATTTTTGCAGGGCAACGTTTAACGTGCTACAGACAGCTGACACCAGCGTGCCTGGAGGGTTTTTCAGGGGGTGTATCTGGCTGAAGGGAGAGGGCTGTGACGATGGGGTAGGGGGTTGGCTTTGAAGGAGAAAGTAAATATTGAACTGACGTGAGGGAATCAAACACAAACAGGCGAGCGGCAAAGCGAAACATTTATTGCCCTCATTTAGGGCAGAGTCTCTAGCAAACGCATACCGCTGAAACGTTACATCGAATCACAGGCATCGATTGGTTACTTTCGGGCCTTTATTGCCGAATGTTTACTCGAGACTGTTGGGTAGGTTTTAGTTTGAATCCGTATCGAATTCTATGTATGTATCCTTCTAAATCTACCATGATTTACTGCACACCAAAGCAGATAATATACGTATACGTACAATAATTTATCAAAAAGCTTTTCATTGTCTGTCTCTCACTGAAAGACTCGATTTAAAAAAAAATTCGGGTGTGGCCAACCCATGACTTTATCCATATATTTGAGGAATACAAAGAGTAACGAAATTAATTTTTTAAGTACTTAACCAAATAAAATGCATGTACACCACCACACCAACCAACATACACACACACACATACATAATTTATGTTCTTACATAATTAGGCGTAAGAACTTAAATTGAATATAACATGTAAATAAATAAAAAAAATTCGCGTGCACACCACCACACCAAACAACATATGTACATACATATCATGAAATTACTGTGTTGAGTGCGCGCGCGTATGTAAAATACGATCTTCCATCACTTCCGGTCGACGGATTGTGATCAAAACGTTATCGACTCTTAAATTTTATATGGAAATTATAAATATAAATTTTCAGCTTGATCGGTTAAGTAGTTTCAGAAATATTTCGTGGTAGCAGGATTTTTGACTTTTTTACATGAAAAAAACCCAACTTTCGGTTGACTTTAATAATTTATATAACTCGGTATTTGTCTCAGGATTATAATATTACAATATTATGACGATACTACATACATATTTAAAAGGCCGAAAAAAAAAAAAAATCGTTCAAGAGTAAACTGCCACTTCCGGTCGTCAGATGTTGACCAAAATCACGATATCTCTTACGACTAACGTGAAAACTATAGATATGAAATTTCGACTGAGCAGTTTCGGAAATGTTCTGTGGTAACAGGACACAGACAGACACACATGCACACAGACATACAGACATTTTCAGCCGTTCACCATTCACTGCTGGATGAAGGCCGCTCCATTCCTTTCCCATTCATATCTATCTTGAGCAATCTGCATCCACTCCACACATTTTTCTCAATTCATCAGCATATCGTCTAAATTTCACATTCTCTCGGATACCATTCCAATATTTCTCGCGTCCATTTGCCATCCATTCTTCTCGCTGTGTCCAGCCCATTGCTACTTCAACTTTTTCACACATTTTGCTATATCCGCCACTTTGGTCACGCTTCTTACCCATGTATCCCTCATACGATCTCTTCTTGTTATACCAAGCATACATACATATTTCCGTGCTTCTCTGTGTGCACTGGATATTACGTTACATTCTTGAATTTAGCATCCACGTTTCACATCCATACATTTATGTACATGTCAATAAAGTAAACAACGACAAGTACCAATTTCGACTCAAAGATTTTTTTTTAAAACCTAGTGAATTCTGATGGTCAACACTAAACTTATACATAAATATGAAGTTTCAGTTTTTGAGATACAGGATTTCACACGCATCTCCATCAAACAGACACACATACAGACATTTTCAAAAAAATAGTGAAAACGTGCTCAGGGGACAAAACATGATACACATCAATCCAAATCTCGAGATAAAATTTTCGCACGATCACAATACCTTATATATCTACATATATATGTAGTTACCCTTGTAGGTCCATATAAGTACGTAGTAGGTATAGACTATGTATATGGATTTTACGAGACATATAAAAATCAGACTAACTAATGCAGCAATTTATTTATACGATACGCATTAAGTACAACGATGGTGAGCTTGTTCCAAAGCAAAAAGTCAACTCGATTTGTAAATTAGCTCTAGTGCCTTGTGCTATAGCAACGACTTTGCGACCAAAACGAGCAGTTGTTAATTTAATCAATTGGTTGTAACGGCTACGGTTATGCTCTCGTTACGAGTAACGCGAATTGCATTCGGTCGGAGCGAGCTTTGAAAGCTTGCAAATGCCTTCGATGCAACGACCGTTTGGCGCTAATTACCGACTGTGGTCCCGAGCACCCCCAATGCAATGGCCGGTCGCCGTACGGTTAAACGCTCGTAACGTGGCGTGAATTTTGCCGATGGTCGCGATTAATGGCAACACTGCTCATCATTGTCTAACAAATTGCGTCGTTATTTCGCGACTAGGTCGTAATTCGGCCATCGGCTGTTCAAGCCGACTTTCGCCCCACCGCCAAATTTCGCTTTTAGTGCACCCGTCACGAAAGGGTTAACGCTAACTGACACTATCTAACGGTAACGCGTCGTTATTATACCAACGTACTATAATACGTTCTGTGCTACACACGTAGACCGTATAATAAATTGGTCGTATTTTACGTTTTTTTTTCCGGGATATAAGCTAATCCGTGTCAATGACAAGCGTATTTGTCTCAACGACAAATACGTCCCAAAGGACCAATAAAATTCCCAAATCCTCTCCGCCCACCTTGTTCGCAAAGTGAAATGTGTATCGTTCTTATTTTCTGCACGAATTTTCCGTAAATACAAAAAAATAAATTATTCAAAATAAAGCATCGAAAATGTTCGAAATTAGTATGAGAGTAGGTAAAAATATATAATTTTTAATTCAAATTTACAATAAATGTACATATGTACACAATAATCGAGCAAAATAAATTTAAGCTATTGAATTGTGATTTTAACCTTAACTGATGAAAAAAATCGGTTGTTCTATCGACATTTTCACGTCTTTTTATTTCACCGGAACGCTTTCCCCAGAGGTGAACTACTATAAAGCACTTTCACTTTCGCATAAAACTTCTGGGGTGCCGTTGAACACACGCAGGTAGGCTTTATTGATTTTACGTCATGTCTTAGACAAAGAGATAAATTCCTTTTAGAACAAAGTCCTAAATCCTATTTTTTTCATTGGAAAATGTGGGACGCGTCTTGCAAAAATAGCTCTTTAGCAACATAACACGGAATAGTGATTTTTTTTGGCATATTGCTATACTCAAAACGAATAAAGTGTGAAGGGTATGTACACATGTGTAATGGGATATATAAATAAAACAGATCAAGAGTCATTAAGTAAATAAGCTGTGAATATATGTAAAGTCATCTTTCAAAATAAGAAGTTTGAAAGAAAAATAATATTCATAAAGTTATTCAAAATAATTACATATTTCATTACAAATTCAATTGCTTTTTTTTTCTTTCGTGAAGCATGTCTATAAATCGTATATTGAAGGATAGTTTTATTGGCAAATGGGAAGACTAACGGTTTGATGTAATGCGTTTGTTCGATAAATTGACTCTGGATTCTATAAATTTGGATAATAAAACTTTTAAAGAATTTTATATATGTAAGCAGTAGGTAATAATTATAATAAATAAGGCCTTATACAACGTACGATGTCTCCATAGTTATATAGTTAATATAGTGATTAATCAACTAGTATTTTATTTTTATTACAATAAAATGAATCTTATTTTATAACCATCTACGCTTTTTTTTTAAATCACAATATCATGGCGAACTATTGTTGTTTTTCTTAGCACGGGATTTTTCACTGATATTTACCATATAGGTATCGGGATATTTTCAATGTATATTATTATTCAAATAATATATTTTTCGAACGAAATTATAACAATAGTATGTAGACTGGTCATGTGTTAAATATTTTTATTGAAAATTGATAATTTTTGTAAAAGAAGTAATGTGAAATGATATTCATACATATGAATTATAAAAATTGTTCAGTGAAGAAACTCTCTTTATCATCATCGATTTGTATAATATTGTGACGGTCACGAGTTTGATATTATTTATACTGTGTGACAGTAGTTGGACGTAAAAGCCTCCCCGTTTAGTTGAATATTGTCGTGATTATACATAAGTTACCCCATTTCACGCGCTAAGACCAGAGACATTAATTTTAGATGTAAAACAAACAGCCAAGCTAGATAGTTTGTTTGTGCACGGGTTACGCGCTGTTTGTAATAACTGGCAGTTTTGATTAAATGACAGTTATTTTACACAAACCCCAAATCAACAAAATCAAACCAGATTGTGCTCAAACGACCGAGATTACGTTCACGCCCTGAACTGATCGTCAGCTGTGAGAAAAATATTACCACGATAAAGTATTTCGAATATTCTGTTCATGAATATTGAAGTGAGCCACGCGAATAATAAATGATTGTCTGGCGAAACGATATAGCCATTCTGACAAGCGTCGTCTCTATATGTATGTATGTATGTACATATATGTATGTATGTAAGTAAACATAGCGCAACTGTAGCAGTAACGATCATCTCGTTAATATTTCATCTCTCAGCGGTTTCTCAAGACGCAGACGGTGGTAGTTTGTCACTGATCCGAACGATTTGACTGATATGACAGAGTATAGTCAAATCTATAAATAAATAAGTAATATTGGCGGTGAAGAAGGTTGACGTTAAATCAATAGTGATATCCATCAATATTTGATTTTGAGAGTCTACTCAATGACACAATTGTGTGATAAAACTTAAAAAAATTATATAGGGGCAATATGTGTTTCTGTATTGAGTACAACATCATACAAAAAACATAACTAAAGGAAATTTTTTAGATTGATAGTAATATTTGATGACATTTTAAAACACGACATAACAAAATGAAAATATTTAACGAGGGATTTCTCCATAGAATTTCGACTTCTCTGTGATGTCGACGATATAAAAAGTGATAAGCACACGTGCAAACGTAAAATTTATGAATGAAAATGACACATTGTATACTTGGCGAACACAATAGTAAAGTGGGGTGACTATGAGATTATTTTCTCTCAAAGAACGCTTACCACTATTTAAAATATCAAATTTCGGTTCCGATGTAGGGTTGTCCGATAAATGAACCATGTAATTATCCCGGTGTACCATCTGGTGGGGGCACGAGCTGCGTTGCGCAAGTGCTCAACACTTTTATTTCTTTCCCTTTCATATATCAAAATATCGCTTATTATGCGTGCTTTTATATTGTTCATGCAAAATAATAGACTCCGAACAGCTGTTCTATAATGTGAAGAATTTGTAATTTGGTTTCAGTGCGGTCTCGAATACGTACTCGTGGGAGTGTACCCTACATATAGTTCGTCACGATGAAGTGACTGGTTTATTGTCGCATTCTGCGGAGTTATCGACTGCAATCCATTGTAGGATTCTGCATTGTCGCCATTGCCATCACCCATCACATCATAACGTCATTGTGAAGGTGGACGTCTATATATTCCACTTTTGAATGACCGTTTCGAGTGCAATAACAATGACGCGGACAAAAGGTTCAACGCGCAGATGCAGCGGATCCATTCAGCCATTCTTCAAACTATTGACTTCCTACATCATGTGAGAGGAATTTTATCGCCGAACGCAAAAAAATTAACACCAGCAAGTTTGAATTTAACGCTGCTGGATTTAAATGATTCCAGTAATTAGCAATTAAGCGCCAAGTGCCAGATCATTTTCACGCTCGCTTACAACAAAACAGAAGAGGGGATACATCGAATATTTCGGCGTTCCGGGAACGACTGTTTCAGCAGCTTTTCAATTCTCGGTACCGAAGCGTGTGATGTTTTTCGGCTGGCCAGATTACAAAGATCTCATTGTCCTACACATATACCCGTTTTTTTATTATTAGCAAGCCTGGCTAAATACGGCGAGGCCACCTACGTTTAAAATAAAACGTGTTGAAGCTTTCACTGGCGATCTTTTATTTGCTGTCTCGAGTGTTGCTTAACTAATCTCAGATAAAATCGATCGAACTATAAAGTACATGAATATTATTTTTATTGCGTAATCGATTTCTACCTCTGATTAAATTAAATCCAGAAAATCACAAGATGCGATGAAGCATATGTATATGTATGTATGTACATGTACTCTAATTTCTTATGGTGTATGTACATACATACTCTAATTTCTTATGGTGTATGTACATTCGTACATATATACCATATATTTTTGATTTGATTTGTGATTGTTGACGAGTGCCTTACATTTGTTGTGCATATTAATCATATAACTGAGGATTGGAACAGATACTTGGCTTCATCGTCAGAACTGTCAAGCGTTTTCATAATCTTAATACTTTTAAATTATTATTATTCTGTCCGCTAGTTAGAAGCAAACTAGAATATAATTCTATAGTTTGGTCACCTCATTTTATTGAAAAAATTCAATATAAATTTTTGAGAAACATCAATTTTGTTTTTAATAAACCTACTCTGTTATGATTCTCTTCTATCAAAATTAAAAATAATAAAATTAAGTAATAGAAGAATCATATTCAATGTAATTTTTTTATTTAAAATATTAAACTTTCTAATAGATAGTCCCATTCTTATTCATCGGACTCTTCGCTTAAAAGTACCGGTACATGTTACCCGTTCTCGATTTTTACTAGATTATGAAACTATTTCATGTAACAATAATTATTATCTTCATTCTCCCATCCCCAGAATGATTAGATGTGATAATACAAACTCTGATTTTATTGATTTTTTAAATATAAATCTTCGTCCCTAAGGCAACGATTCATTACATCATTTATCAACTCGACATAATTTATTTAATAGTTTTTTTTATTTTTTGTGTATTATATATTATCTATGTATATCTTTAAAAGCCCTAACAAGTTTCATCATCATCATCATCTTCAGCCGTTCACCATCCACCGCTGGATGAAGGTCTCTCCAATCCTCTTCCATTCCTGTCTGTCTTGAACAATCTGCATCAACTTGACTCCACCCATTCATTTCAATTCATCAGCCCATCGTACACTCGGTCTACCTCACTTTCTATCACATCCTCTCGGGTACCATTCCAGTATTTCTCACGTCCATCTTCCATCCATTCTTCTCGCTATGTGTTCAGCCCATTTGCCACTTCAACTTTTTCACACGTTCACACTATATCTGCCACTTTGGTCATACTTCTCACCCATGTATTCCACTTACGATATTTTCTTATTATATCAAGCATACATCTTTCCATACCTCTCTGTTCACATCCATACGTCATAACTGGCAGTACGCATTGTTCGTATGCCTACTTTTTTTAAGCAAGCGTAGTGTTTTAAAAACTATGTTCATTCTTGCAAAAGCACTCCATTCTAGTTGTATTTCTTCTTCTTTACATCCGGTCATATTCACCAATTGTCCTTGGTATAAATAACTATCAACTATCTCTACAATATAATTATCTACTGGATATGCATACATATACAGCTTACACTACAATCTACAGCATACATCTTTCCATGCCTTTTTGTGTGCACTTTGCACATCCACGTTTCACATTCATACGTCATAACCGGCAGTACGCATCGGTCGTATGCCTTCTTTTTTAAGCATAGCGGAATGTTGGATTATAACGGGTGTACAATAAATAAATATATATATCATAATATTTACTACGTGTAAAAGTCAAAGTGCACAATTATGAGCATGTCGACAGCGTGGTCGCACGAAAGCTTTAAGCGTCGACTTTAATTTTCGCTGTAATTTCATTAATTCAAATTGAAATTTTAAGTCACCCTTCACCGCTATTTTTGAGGGCCTTTTTTGCGGTCTCGCATCGAGCAATGCTCTCGTTCGAGACGCTTTAAAATTATATTCCATCCCCGCACCCTTCACTTCCGTAAAATAATTTGGCGCGAGGGCCGCGGGGCTCCTCGCTCGGATAAGCGCCAACATTATGTGTCCTAAAACAATACAGTGTTGCTTAAGATAGCATGTCTGGGGTGGTCGACACCCCAATGGGGTGTTTGAGGACGCGTGCGCAATACGACACTCACGTGTACCGAGAATTTAACCCTCGCGTTACCTGGTTGCACGCGCGAGCTCGTAATCTGCAGATGCGGTATGTTTTAGTGTAGGTACGACTATACGCGATCAATTCAAATACATTCAATTTAATTTAATTATTAATTAACATATTTCATATACGTATGGGGGTTATTATCTGTTGTTCCCGACACCATGAATATTTCATAACCGTTTTACAGGTTGTACGTACATATGTATGTATATTATGTTGTGTTGGCTTTTTTTTTATTTATTTCTTTCGTTTCGGCATAGCATTAATTTGCTAGGTGCTTGAACGGTCGAAGAAAGCAGCCAGTAAGGCATATTTGATCTCGAGTGCTTATAAGGGTGGGGCCTCCATCCATCGGGGGAGGAAGTAAGGGAGCAAGATGGGGCACTTGAAGGCTTTCCCGGAATAATGATCATTGTTTATGTAGCGGCAAGAGAGCGAAGGAAATTCCAAAGGAAAACCGAAGACTACAATTTCGCAGCAAATATTATCGATACGCCATTGCTTTTTCGATAATAACACTCGTGTAAGAATTGAGTAGCTATTTGGCTTTACAACAACGCCACAACGGATGTAATTCAACTATTCGCGTTAGTTAAATCGTGATGCTGTATTTCCCCGTTGCATTCAATTGAACTTACCGATTAAGATTTTAATTTAAATAACATATTAACACCTTTATATCGTATTGATATGGTGCAATATTTATTGTTTGAGACAAAATCGAGGCTGCCTCGCTACCGTTGCCTTGCAACGTGTGTACAAGACTTAAAGGCTCATGCACACTTACCACACGCCACGCCGCACACGACGAAATCCTAAACGCATGAATTTCTATGGTTTTGTATGGCGTAGATACGCACTTGCAACACCCCACCCCACGTCACAATTCACGCAATCACATCACTTGTGGTGTGAGCATTTGAGACAGTGGTCGGGAACCTCATGCGGCTCTTTGTTTGAAAACCTGCGGCTCCTGCTGTCATCCAACGTTTCGCGCGAAATACAAAACGTTGACACACAATTTAAATGAATCCTATTTCTACATATAACTTCATAGCTATAAAAAGCATTAAATCGCCATTCAATAATACTTTTTCAGTATAAACTGCCGAACATTAAGAAATATCACAAAGATAGCTGAATTCTTACTGCTATCCATTTAATAAATGAGTAATATTTAGTTTAATTTTTAATATATGCATAATCCAAAGATAATATGTTGCGGCTCCCAAACTTATTTCCCCTAATTTGGCTCTTATCTCGTAAAAGGTTTCCGACCACTGATCCATAACATGAATGCCAAAAAGTATAAATATTAGCTCATAATGAGAAATTGTGAATATGACTGGATGTAAAGAAGAAGAAATAAAACAAAGAATGAAACTAGGATGGAGTGCTTTTGGGGGAATGAACATAGTTTTTAAATCCAACATTCCGCTATGCTTAAAAAAGAAGGCGTACGACCAATGCGTACTGCCAGCTATGACGTATGGATGTGAAACTTGGACGCTAAATTCAAGAATGCTACGAAAGATCCAGTGCACACAAAGAAGCATGGAAAGATGTAAGATGTGTAATGATGTGTTATGATGTTAGATACATAACAAGAAGAGATCGCAAAAGAAATACATGGGTAAGAAGTTTGACCAAAGTGGCAATGGGCTGGACACATAGCGATAATAATGGATGGCAGATGGACGCGAGAAGAACTGGAATGGCATCCGAGAGGATGTGAAAGAAAGCAAGATAGACCGAGTGGAAGATGGGCTGATGAATTGAGAAGAATGTGTGGAGTCAAGTGGATGCAGATTGCTCAAGACAGACAGGAATGGAAGAGGATTGGAGAGGCCTTCATCCAGCAGTGGATAGTGAACGGCTGAAAATGATGATGATGAATGAGAAATTATTAAGGTACGTTTTTGTAGGACATCCCGCACTAGTACGACTAACATTTATTTTACATTTTTATTTTTGTACCTTCTTCAATTTCCTTTATATCTCTAGAATTGAAATTATAGACTTCAGCATTGTCAGCGAACGAGTTAAGGTGCAATTTTACAATGACTGAAATGAGAATTAATAAGGTATAATAATATTGACTTTTGGCTTTAATATTGGCTTTAAGGCCGGTGGTCGGGAACCGGCGGCTCCGGAGCCGCATGCGGCTCTTTGAATGAAAACCTGCGGCTCTCGCTGTCATCCAACGTTTTGCGTGAAATACAAAATGTTGACACACAGTTTATGTTTCGTGGGCTATAAAATGCTTTAAGATCGTTTTTCAGATTAAAATTTATGATAATTTTTAGTAATAAACCGTCGAACGTTAAGAAATATCACGAGGACAACTTATTTCTTACTGCAACATTTAATTTAACTTTGAATATATAATTTGAAAATAATATGTTGCGGCTCCTAAACCTACCAATATTGCAAGGTTTTCCCTAATTTGGCTCTTGGCTCGAAAAAGGTTCTCGACCACTGTTTAAGGCTATCGATATGCACATTACATACACCTACATATGCATGTACATATGTATGTATATATATGTACATATGTATGTACATACATACATATGTATGTATGTCGAGAATTTTCATCATACCGCGCTATAGTGTCAACGTTTTTGATCTTATTTTTAACTAGTAAGTTGTTCAAAATTATTACAATTTCTTTTAACTGCAAATCGTAAAACGTTAAAATATGCACAAGCACACAATGCAAACACGCGCGTCAAAACTTAACTGCAGCGACTTCGACGGTTTGTTTTTCGTCAGCGAGAGCTCGTAATTAATTACGATGGCGTCGTAAAAACCAAAACCCAAAACGGCGGGAAAAAAAACAAAAGAGCAGATGTGGACGGGAAAGTCTCGTGATAAAAATGCGTTTTCTTTTTTTAGTGCGCACCGGGGCGCTTTCGATGCATCAAAGTTTTTCCAGCTCGTCCACCCCATGTTTCCCCTCTTCACCCCTTGTCGTTACCGTTCCCGTTCCCGGGACGCCCCCTCCCCTCTTTAGTGTCGGGGCGTTCGCCAAGAAGCTTGGACGTATGTTACGCCACCGAATTACGCCGTAGCGAAATCGCGATATCGCAATTCTATAAATACTGATCTGAGATCGCGACGCGCTTCAGTGTGTTTGATAAAGTCAGTGTATGTACGTGTACTCGATCGGCCAAAGTTTATGGTAAGTCGTTTAATAATTCCCATGTAAACTTATTGATAAGATTTTTGTGTGAAAATATGGATCGATCGATCGCTCCAATGTGCATGTGATTGATGCGACAAGTATAATGTGAAATTTAAATGTGTAAATATGTGTATCCAGCCTTATCTAGCATATGTTGTGTTGAACAATTTGTATTATTTCATCATCATCATTTTCAGCCGTTCACCATTCACTGCTGCATGAAGACCTCTCTAATCCTATTCCATTCCTGTCTGTTTTGAGCAGTGGTCGGGAACCTTTTTCGAGCTGGGGGTCAAATTAGGGAAAACCTTACAAAGTTTGGAAGCCGAAACATATTATTATCGAATTATATGTTACTCATTAAACATCAATGAATGAATATTTCTTACCGTTCGACAATTTATTACTAAAAAGTATTGTAAATTTTAATCTGAAAAAAAAAACGTTGTGGAAATTGGATTAATTTTGATTTTGTGTAAACTGTGTCAACATTTTGTATTTCACGCAAAACGTTCGATGACAGCGAGAGCCGCTGGTTTTTAATAGAAAGAGCCGCATGCGGTTCCCGACCGCCGGTCTTGAGCATATCTGCATCTACATAGTTGACTCCAAACATTCTTTTAAATTCATCAGCCCGGCGTCCACTCGGTCTACCTTGCTTTCTTTCACATCCTCTCGAATACCATTCCAGTATTTCTCGCGTCCATCTGCCATCCATTCTTCTCGCTGTGTGTCCAGCTCATTGCCACTTTAACTTTTTCACACGTTCCGCTATATCTTCCACTTTGGTCATTCACATACCCGTGTATTCCTCTAGTATTGTTTATGTACAAAAATTAATAGCATGTTATACCAATTAATGCGATTATTTTAGTCGAGTCTTTAGTTTAAAAGAATTCATATGGGAACGCTTTCATTGGTAAATTTGAATTTCTGAATGATTGATATTTGCCGGTTTCTATGGGTTAAAAGATTTTGGATTTAAAAAAAAAGTATTTAATTTGTGCTGCATTGATTTGCGATTCTGTTTTGTACATAGATATAAAATAATGTTATTCTACATCTATGGTTTTGTATGTTAAATTAATTTTTAGTCGCCTTTAACAAACAATGAGCCACGAGAGTAAGTATGCAATTGGCGAGATTCGTATATTTATAGTATGGTTTGAATTGAAGTTGAATTCGATAGGAAAATTCATAGCAATTTCGTCGTAGCGTTTTTCGCCTATTTTACAACATTTAACAGCATGTTAACATCGAATTTTCAAATTGTTTGATCCCCAGAGAGCTAGAATTCATTTTTCCACGTGGTAAAATAAATAGTATAAAATTGTACGCATCAACTTAGCGTTTTAACAACCCACATACAATTTTATCCTCAATCAATGAGACTAAATACTAAAGTCAAATTATATCTTTTAAAATGGAGTATTTTGATTTATAGTAAATTCTTAAAATTTACTTGATGCAAAATCGTTTTTTCGTTATTTTCATTATGCAATTTTGTATAAAAAGTTATTCAAACGCTACAATTTCAGGTCAAATAATATTAAATTTATTAATACCCTGGTTATAAAGTTGGGAATTTTATTTTCAAGCACCTCTTAATATTCTTAGTCTGGTTTGCTATTCCCCTCTTCTTAGACGAGAAAAGCTTTCGAGTGTTTTTCTTTCATGGAGCCCCAATTTTACCAACCTTTATTATATAGTACCCTGAATTTTCGAGATGTTTACCAATCTATTGATCTAAAACAAGAAAATTGAAATTCAGGCATACCATAAACATATTAATTAGTACGATATTGTTCATTAGTCTTAGACAATATACCTTCAAAATGCTTTGAAATTTGAAGATGCACCTACAATACATGCATCGTGAGATCGCTTTATAATGTTCATATTGAAACGGACACAATAGTGAGTGAAGTGTAAGGATTCCTATTTATTTGCGCTTATTCCTCTACCCCCAAACCAGACACTATTGTTCCCGGGAATACCATTGTTTCAAGGATTGCCGAACGTTATTGTTCGCGGAACGTTATTCACATTTGCTCCTTGCCGTAAAATGAGAATAAGCACTTCATTGTCTTTAATTACATCGAATAGTGTATTACAGTTAATAACCAACCGTCGAAACGTTTTATACGTTAGTATTGTATATTATTCGCAAACTCGGCTGTTACTTATGTATTTATTATAAAAATTTAGGTGTGGCCAACCCACGACTTAATCCATATATTTTAGGAATATTAAGCGTAACCAAAAACTGAAAAAGTCAAAAAACCATGCACAAAGAAAAATAACCAGATTTTTGACTTTTTTACAAGAAAAAAATACCAATTCCGGTTGAGCGATTTTGATGACTTGATAGTTTCAGAGAAAAAGTTAAAGATAAAAAAGTACACGGTCACACAGCCACACTGACATACAGACATTTTCCAGAAATCATGAAAAAGTGATCAAACGCACCTGATACAAATCAGTCAAAATCTCTAAGACGAATTTTTGCACGATAACAATACTTTATCCGATAAAGATTAAGTAAAAATGTTCAGCGCTATTAATATAGTCGAGAACAAACACGACGAAGTGTGGGTTAATGTTTTTAGCTAGCTACTGCAAACTCATCTAAAAAGGCATCATTGCGTGCAAAATTTTTCATTGTCGCCATTACGTTTTTTGAGTGCCAGGATGGGGGTGGAAGGGGAGGCTGGGGGATTTATTTCGAAGGGGTGCTTTTTATCGTCGGAGTCCAGTCGCGGCCACATTATTTGTCCACCTGTTCGGTAATAGCGGGCCATCCTTGAAATTTGCTTATTTTTCACCTGAAACCATAAACATGTAAATAAGGCAATGCATCATTAGGGGCGAGCTGGCGCAGACGAGCCCTCCTTGCTAAATTGCCCACCCCCATGCGCCCATGCATATTCATGCCGAGCGCGACTATTATATCCCCCGACGACCGAAATAAGACTACCAGCGTTTCCCAAAACTCTCCTAAGTACGATTAACCGATGTACTATTAGTAAATTCAGTGGCAAAGTAGGTTGAAATTCGTAGACACCAAACTAGCTCTCTTCTCAAGTTTAATACGCGTGAGATATAAAAGTAACAAACCCCAGATGTTTCACAAAATTATATATATAATATTATATATATAATAGCCGAAATCCGTCTGTCTGTTTGTCTGTCTGCTACACACACGCAGAAAATATGTATTCTAATATATTAAAAATGATTAATTTCTTACATTTGCATCAATCGTCAATGGCAAATTTTCCTCTTCGGTTTTATTCATGGTACACATCATATCTATGTATATAATAGCCCTATTCCGTCTGTCTGTGTCTGTCTGCTGATAACGCTCGCCTTGGTAAATGATAAAAACCAGAACGTCGCGCGAGTGAGATTTGAACCCGGTATCACCAGGTTGGAACATTGAGCGCTTACGCCATAATACAACGCCGATAATGCGAGATCCCTTATATTTTGAACATATAAATCGTTTGAAGGTTCGCGACTTTGCTAAATTGTTACGTTGTTGTATTATAAAGCGCCATTTATACAACAACTATAAAAAATATTAAATTTAATATTATTTTTCATCACGGGTGATGAGAAACCGCTCCGTTGATATTCAACGGGCTTACACTACATAGTTATTATTATATATATAATAGCCGAAATCCGTCTGTCTGTCTGCTGATAACGCTCCCCTCGGTAAATGATTAAAAGACACGAACTGTCCGCGCGCGAGTGGGATTTGAACCCGGTATTACCAGGTTGGAAGAGTCGTGTTAACACTATCATCCAACGGAGGCGATGACGGGCCTGTTTCAATTTGACTATATAATATTAATAGGCTCGCGACTTGGCTAAATTGTTACGTGTTGTATTATAACGCGCCATCTATGGAACAACTATAAAAACTATTAAATTTAATATTATTTTTTAGTACGGGTGATGAGAACGCTCCGTTGATATTCAACGGGCTTACACTAGTATATGTATAATACCCGAAATCCGTCTGTCTGTCTGTCTGCTTATAACGCTCGCCTCGGTAAATGGTTAAAAGACACGAACCGTCCGCGCGCGAGTGGGATTTGAACCCGTGATCACCAGGTTGGAATGAATCATGCTAACACTATCATCCAACGGAGGCGATGACGGGCCTGCTACGATTTGACAATATTAATATCTTAATAGGCTCGCGACTTTGCTAAATTGTTACTTGTTGTATTATAACGCGCCATCTACGCAACGACTATAAAAACTATTAAATACACATATACTTACCCACACATCCGTTGATATTCAACGGGCTTACACTAGTTTGTATATAAATGTCAATATTTGTAAACAAGACGCTGCTTATTCTAAAAAGTAGTCTCTGATAAAGCCCATTAAAAATATTCATTAAAATAAAATTCACTATGTATATATGTATACTAATTCAATAATACTTAGCTTATGCTGGGCGTAAAAGTAAATCGCTTTATTAGTTGAAATTATTTATAATCAAAGGAAGAAGGTCCAAATTAACTTTTGACAGAAAGATAGCTTCTGACAGAAAATGCCAGGCATACGTACATAGGTAGCAATACATATCGGTTAATAAAATATGTAACTTTTGACAGTTTGATAGGCGCTGCGCACGTTAAAATGATATCAGGAAGCGATGTCATAGTTTGCGGAAGTCTAAACAAAAAGTTTGCGTACCTGCTTTCGTGAAAACTTAAAAGCACCTTTGTCAAAAGCTCCAGATTGTCTAGAAAGTGATGATTTATAATTTAAAACTTTAGGGTCGCTTTGTTTCACGTTAAAAAGAATAAACAAACGCTCGTAAAGGCTACGCTGCACGTTCACACAAAAGAAGCGAAACTGTTGAAATATTCACTACACTATAGACAACAACGACAGATTAAAAATAAAAGTACTTTCGATTTTTATATTATTAATTTTTCATCGTTTATATTGTTTATTGGGGTGCTTAATTTAATATAATTTAAGGGCGTTTCTGAACCTTTCGCCCTCCCCCCCCACCCCGGATGCATGCTAACTTCTAAAATTTGAATAAATGCTTTAACTTTGGGCGAATTTTGTATCTCGTAAACTCCCCTCGACCCCCAAGAGTGCAAGTTAAGAAACATGGCCGTATTACGGGGATGACAGCGAACGATATTTTCCCGATATATAAGAAACTACGTATGTGTGCGTATAGTGAAGTCAAAAACATAGTCTCCGAAGCAAATTAGTAGTACAAAGTGACTGTGACGGAAATATTTTGCACTATGCCGCCGCACATATGGAAATGCGCATTTTTCTACGGTCCATTAATCTTTTTTGCAATGGTCCATTTTTGTATACAGAACTAGATTTTTTTGCCGCTACTATTTATGATCGGTAACGCCCCTGTCAATACTGAATCGTATGAAAATGTCCCACTATTTCTTCGTCAAAAATAGTCACAATAGCGCCGCAACATCTGCTCTCTGCTTGAAGGCATCCTGTTCACTTTTGTTATTGCGAAAGTTACAATGGCATTATTTTGAAATATTACGATTTTCAACAGTTTATATTCGCGTGAAAATAAATTCACACGCTTGTGTAATACCTATGTATGTACATACATAAGTGTATCAAACTTGTTGTCTTCCTAAGGTACATACAAATTACGTACATCATTCGGGGAAATACCGTTTCTACATACATATTAACGATTGAATTGATATCACCTCATTTCAAAATCAAAATTCGTATTAGATCGGAAGTTTATATAATAACATAAAATTTAATTTAGGATGGCAATTTGGGGAAAACCAAAAGTTAATAAAATACATGTTGTTATTGTTAACGTCTCCTTCGTTAAGCTGCTATTGTATGAGCGTTCAGTAAATTGGTGAGTAAATTAAAAAAATGCATACAATAATAGTTGAAACGTGTGCGGGGTGTTTGTTGCATTCCCTTTTGTTCCCTTCGAACTTTTGTTCGGGGTGTCGCGCTGTAAAATATATGTGTGTGTCTCCCTTTCATCCGATATAATAGAGTAAATAGTTATTTTTTTTACTATCGAAGCTATTTACTAAGCACACATTGTTCGATATATGTATGTAGGTATAGCCGAGCTTGGGATCTCAGAAATTATTTATCAACCAGTGACTTTGTAATTATAGACTGCCTTGTGATAAAATAAAGCACGATGTCACTGGAAAATAATATAAAACGCACGAATAAATTAAAAATAAAACATTTTTATAATCTAGGCTTGATTTCTTTTTCATTGTTCTAAAATTTAAATACTTAACTGAATTCGTACATAAAATCACTCAAACCAGTAATAAAAACTCATAGTTTTTCTCTCCCCTACATTACTTCTACTTTGCATGTCATTGGAGTATTAGAGATGTTTGGTATAAAACATAATTCTTTAACATGAAATAACTACATATGTACTCACCGAGCTTCGTATAAAAGTGAATTAATTATGAAAAAAAATATATATTTTATAGATCACGATATACAATGTGTATGTACAATATTCCCTTTCGAAGCAATTCTACTCATTTATAAATTCGATAATCTTGAATTAAATATAAATTATTTAAAAACCTCTGCTTTTAAGCTGTAGTCGCAACATTTTATGGAACATACATATACCTATAGGTAATTATAATGTATAATACATCTAAACAGTGCTCTTATCGTAAATGAAAAAAAAAAAACAAACAAAACATTCTTTCAAGCTTACAAACCATGAAATTTCATTTCATGTCGGATGCATTGTTCAAAGACATCCAAAATACTTCAATTTTTTTGGCTATTTCTCTAATACGGCAGATGTTTACCTTTACAGGTATATTTACTTATACTTTTTTGTTACTCACTCTGTTGTAGAAAATGTGATTATTTTGTATTTGTAGGTGGAATCTATCTACCTGTACATTGACAATTCATTGTATAAAACTTGATACACGTGTAGCTTCATAAAAAAACATTTTAATAATTTAAAAATTGTGTGATAAAATAAATATTAAAATTCATTGCATAATGCTGATTGTGAAAAATTGCATCGATAAATCAACAGAGATAATGAGAGCGTTTAACAAAAGCATTAGTTATGTTTATGTAAGTAGGTGACAAAAGCTAAAGTAAATACTGGCATTCTGCGATCTATCCCTCACGCCAGGGGTGCTAGAAGAGTCTATTGAACACAATTCATTTAGCTAAATATAGTCATTCTCTGGAAGTATGAAAAAACAATTGTTTACCCAAGACAAGAAAAGTATTTTTGTATATTTGGATTCACAAGGGCACCGACGACATCTGCTTTTCAATTGATTTATACGGGGTCATAAAGTATACACGGGGGTAACATGACTTGTGTTTCACAGCTATTTTTCGACATCCCTCCCAATACCATTTCCAGGGATTAAACTTCGTTTTGTATGGGTAGTAAACATAGATATAGAAGAAGTTATTCTATTAAATATCTATAGTAGTAAAGTAACATATCACTTTTGAATGTACATATGTATATATTTATTTTTTTTTTTTAAATGAAAAAGTAAATCATTTTTGAACTTACATACATACATACATATGAATTTGCAAAAAAGAGCTTTTCTATCACTATACATAAAGTAAATAAATACATAACATCCGTGAAGTTACTAACTAATCGGTTCGGAATATTGGAACGCGACATTTGATACTTATTGAGATGTAGAACACGTGTAGGACACAGTCGGCATTCGGCAAGGAGTTAAGTCAGGTGAAAAAATTAAGACCTACATTTATGGGTCTGTTTTTATTATTTGTGAGGTAGAAAAACTATCGCAAAGGTGGGTCCACATTGACGAACCGAACTGTGGACGATTTGATTTGATACTTACAAATAACGCGATTTCGTAGATACAGTATCCTTTGGACACTCTTCACGAGTAATCAGCGCATGTCACTGATTTACAAGCTGAAAAGCGGCAATTATTTCAGTTAACAAACGATGTTGTTAACACGCAACAACCGAGGCGTGAAGAACGATATCCGAGTGTGCGCGTGTCATCGCCACAAATGGCACATATCTTCACGAAATGTCTCGATTATTTTAGAAGCGATAGATGCTGGGAGATATGACTTCACAGCCACGTGTGCCACATGTGCAAACCCACACACACACGACAAAAAAAATCGTATCATAAAGTAAATAGGCTCGTAATGCAATACGGCTTAGCGAGGGAGCCGAAAAGAAAACAGATTGTATTATTTGGGCTATCATAAATTTGGAACGCTCCCAGATTTTTTTTTCCGGTGGGTCGTTTTAAGGAATACCTATCATAGGTCGTTAGTTCAACAGGATCGGATGTTGTTATTCCACCTTTCCGTTTTCAAAACCACTCTTCAATAGAATACAGTGCTAAACATCTTTCTGTTTTCCATGCTAACATGTTCATCGATTTTTTATAGTGTCATACATGTCAGATGGAATGCACACACCTAAAAGCTAAGCGACACTATACAAAAAAGGTAGAAATGTATAAAAAAAAGTGTTAAGTAAATGCTTTTAACGGGTGTTTTCACTGCTGGGGTGCAAGGGTGCGACGCGATATTTATTTACCAGACGGCCACCATTTTGAAATATTAATGGCCGGATCAGTAGTTTCGTGTCATACACGATAAAACCATGTTTAAAATACACTTGAGAACGTGTTAAAATCACATCCCTTTCGAGAAAGTGTTTAAGAGTGTGTGATTTAAAAAAATAATGTAAAATGAAAACATCCTGTGTATTGACACAAAAACACTTCATATAAAGTACCTATTATATTTCAATTTTCAATATTTTTCTTTTTTTTTTGTTTCAGATTACTTCTACATATAAAGAGAACTTCAATTCGTTCGTGACTGTTGCGTTTGTGTTGTTAATGGAAAAATGTGAAAAAATTTAATGTTCAATTTGTGACTTTTTGTCAATTTTTTTTTGACAATTTGTTCAATTGAATTTAAAGAAAATGTGAACAATAGAATTGAATTGAGTTATTATGAGGTGAAAATAGTGCTGGAGTCAAAAAGAGACAGAGTTATAAACAACACTAACGTAAAACAGAGATGGCGATATATCGGAAAAATTACCTCATTGCTTTAGTCGTTATCTTTCGGATATGTTGTGGTGAGTATTTTCATTTTCAGTTGTAAATAATTTTGAAATTTTTAATTATATCTATATGCTAATACTATATTTACGTATATTTAAATATTTTTTGTGAAAATTTTATGTAATGTAATGTATGTATATTCAAAGCAGCGTTCGCTAGAATACCTACAAATCACCGGGCATTTTCATAAGGAAACGTGCTTTTATGATAATAGCCGTATTGAATACCTACAAATGTATGTATGTACATACATATATATATATGTATATACATACATATGTATATATAAAAAACATGTGGTTTAAAAAACACAAATTAGATGATCGCTCGCATATTATCCTATCAAAACATCATAAAATAAGCTCTCAGCGACGCACTACGAAACGTAATTTTCGGTAATATGAACAATTTTCCCTCCGTTTTATGCTTCGGCTGTAAAACGCTTCAGTTCAATCGTCACATTAACCCATTTAGGCCTCTATCTCTCTATCCGGTCACCGACAACCCTCTATCGCCAACTTTGCACGGTTTTGTCATCGCTCAACGCAAAGTTTCGCCTTTAATGGCTTTCATTTTGGAGGAAACGAGGCTTCGAAATGAAATTTAAGTGGTGGTGGCACACCCTGCACAATCCCCATTCCACCACCTCGAGTTTAATTGTTTTATCGCGCATCGGGTTGCGGCTTATTAAACTTATATTTCAATACAATCGTACCCAGCACAACAATAGATGCGGGACCAATTCTAGATTAAACTCGCTGCTGTGTAAAGTTATAGCCTGAGGATGAAGGCGCGTATACGGTCGATTTCCCGCAAATATTGTTCAATTGAGTAAATATTTAATCGATTTTTGTATTACGTATATGTATGTATGTATGTACATACATATGTACATATATCCAGTAGATAATCATATTGTAGGGATAGTTGATAGTTATTTATACCTAGGACAATTGCTGAATATAACCGCATGTAAAGAAGAAGAAATAAATCTAGGAATAATGAACATACTCGTAGTTTTTAAATCCAACACAACCAATGTGTACTGCCAGTTATGACGTGTGGATGTGAAGCTTGGATGCTACGTAAAATCCAGTGCACACAGAGAAGCATGGAAAGATGTATGCTTGGTATAACAAGAAATGATCGTAAGAGGAATACATAGGTAAGTAGTATGACCAAAGTGGCAGATATAGCAGAATGTGTGATGGCAGTGGAAGTGGCTGGACACATAGCGTGGATGGCAGATGGACGCGAGAAATACTGAAATGGTACCTGAGAGGATGTGATATAAAGTGAGTTAGACCGAGTGTACGATGGGCTGATGAATTGAAATGAATGTGTGGTCATGTGGATGCAGATTGCTCATGACAGACAGACAGCGGAATGTTGGAACGTGGATGCTAAATTCAAGAATGTTACGCTAGATCCAGTGCATACGGAGAAGCATGGAAAGATGTATGCTCTGTATAACAAGAAGAGATCGTAAGACGAATACCTACATGGTTAAGAATCATAACCAAGGTGGCACATATAGCGAAACGTGTGAAAAAGTTGAAGTGGCAATGGGCTGGACGCGAGAAATACTGGAATGGTATCCGAGAGGATGTGAAAGAAAGCAAGATAGACCGAATGGAAGATGAGCTGATGAATTGAGAAGAATGTGTGGAGTCAAGTGGATGCAGATTGCTCAAAACAGACAGGAAAGGAAGAGGATTGGAGAGGCCTTCATCCAGCAGTGGATGGTGAACGGTTGAAAATGATGATATGTACATATATCAATTGAATGTCTTACTTTTCAGGAGTGTATGCATGTTAAGCGTACATTTAGAGTTTGATGCAAAAAGATACCGTGCGAAATGCACTCGATGCCGGCACAGTACTTTTTACGCTCGATAAAGATCCTTTGAAAAATGATTATGGTCGTTTGAAACATTTTCTTTTTAGGCTCCCCCCCCCCCCCCACCCCACCCCACCCTCTCCTCCGCCATCTCCGCCCACATCCTCGCATCGTAAGAATGTGAAATATGTCGCTATAAAGATAATCTATTTGTTCCCGGTCGTTTTGAGCCGAGACCCCCAAGAACAAAAAGGGGTGAAATATTCTCAGTAGCGGGTAGCTTAATCGGTGCAGTCAATCACTGGGTGCATGCGAGACACCTGGTGATGTCTCCGGCCACCCCAATACCACCCCCATCATGCCACCAACCATGGAGTAATTCGGCATTGAAGCAATCATCCTTGCGAGTGACGAGCGGATCCGCTGCAGCTGTCTCTTGGGTCGTTACGGACAAATTACCCACGACTCGCATTCTTCCCGCGAATAGGTCGTTACTGGCGACCGTAAGAAAATAACTATATTCTGAGTGATCGTACGGTAGGTAGCTTCAGATAAGAATTCGGTGTAAAATGCAAAATACAAACGCCTCACGTTCCCAATGACGCGCCGTGGTTAAATATAACATGGTGTGTTCAATGCTTCTTAAAGGGTTGAACCAATACTAGCAATCAGGTATGCAAATCCAAATTTCAATTACATAAAATATCACCATATAATTCTAGTCTAACTTACACGTGTTGATTAACTTTGATCATGAAGAATATTCAATTCGCTCCTCACGACTCGTCGTCCAAATTAAAGGGAAGGTCAAATTAAACATGTAATTTTTAAATCAGCGGTCGACAACTAAACTCAAAATGTCGAATCCCGCGGACCACTATTTACGGATTTTTTTTCCATAAAAGTAACATTCTAAATATGAAATGGTAATTAAACTTGTATTTGCACTCCAAGTTATTTGCAAAAAGTTAGATATCACCTTATAATGATAGAAAAAATATAATAAATAAACGATATATTCATTATTTATTATATTATTAAAACTGCCAGCTATGGCGTATGGATGTGAAACTTGGATGCTACGTAAGATCCAGTGCACACAGTGAAGCATGGAAAGATGTATGCTTGGTATAACAAGAAGAGACCGTAAGAGGAATATATGGGTAAGAAGTATGAGCAATGTGGCAAATATAGCGGAACGTGTAAAAAAGTTGAAGTGGAAATGGGCTGGACACGTAGCGAGAATAATGGATGGCAGATGGACGCGAGAAATACTGGAATGGTATCCGAGAGGATATGAAGGAAAGCAAGGTAGACCGAGTGGATGATGAGCTGATGAATTGAGAAGAATGTGTGGAGTCAAGTGGATGCAGATTGCTCAAGACAGAGAAGAATGGAAGAGGATTGAAGAAGCCTTCATCCAGCAGTGGACGGTGAACGGCTGAAAATGATGATGACTATGAAATATGCGGACCACCAGTGGTCCGCGCCCCACCGGTTAGCGACCGCTGTTTTAAATGATGCTCAAGGCGCCCGCACACCGCTGCGTATTCGTATTCGCATTGCGAAGAAACGCACGGAAAATCGCACGTTTGGGATGGTGGGGAGTTGTATCGCATAGCCGCAGATGGCGCTGCCTACACCTAAACCGTGCGGAATTTGTTGTACACGATTTTTTCGGCGATTCGCTCGATTTCGATGACGTTTGTGGAAAAGTTATTGGTGACGGCGAAAAAGTATCCCATCATGTACGATCTGACTTGATAGGTTATGTCAGAGTGACAGAAATCAGACGATTTTGTCAACAGTCAGCCGATCCTCGATGACACACCGTTATTATATTCAACAATTAAAAGTATTTAACTAATCATTCATATAATATAAATGTGTGGCCAACATTACAGCTTCATCTAAGGAGTCCATGCAGAATCGTGAGTGAAATACAAACGTTCCGAAAGCGAGGTGACAGTTCGCTATTCGGCCGGTAGCCGTGCGGAATATCGTGCCTGTGTGTGCGGTAAAATTGACTGACTTGCGAAAGTCGCGCGATTTTCCTACATGAATTCCGTACAAAATTCGCAGCGGTGTGCGGGTGCCTTTACTTAAAATTCCGCGTATCATTATAATGTGTGTTCGATATATGTATTTAATGTACATAAGTGTACCTACATAATCATAAAATATTTTTCAATCAATAATGTACATATTGGGTTGGTAAAGTATTCTTGATCACACTAAACAAAACAATAATAAAAGTCACATTCAATTAACCACGGTGTACATATGTATGTGTGGTAATACCTTAACGTTGTATATTAAAGTGACTACTGTGATAATCGTAAATTTCAGTAGCGTTTTATCTCGTAAACATACTTGAACATAAATTCTCAGCAAAACTGTGTTTTTAAATAATAAAAAAAGCGTTTTATGCAAATTGCTTTTATACATATATCACGAGCTTGTAAAATTATTACACATATTGCTTGCATATGTTTTGTAGTACATTACATATATAAAATGTCAACGCGAAATGTCATTGTTGTACAGTAACTAGAGGTTAGATATTTTCGCAATGTCTGCTTTAGTTTCTTCGCACATGTGTAGATCGTAGATAGTGTTGAAAGAGAATTCAGTGTGTTCTGGGTCGTTTACGTGAAAGACAAATATGTGACGTGATAATTACGAGTTGGCAACCCCTGAAAACCTCCCCTCAACAAATTCTCGGTGGTCGACACCTCTGCTCCCCAGAACAACTTTCTTAATTTGTTGTTAACCCACCCACCCTTTCTTTTGTGCATTCTTTCCGTTTAGCACGGACACGTTGCAGCCAGCACACAAGAAATTATGTCGTTACTCACTATTTGAAGGGGGTGTAAGAGCTTTCGGATTAACTTTTTTCTACTCCCTTCCACATAATCCTAAATATCCTTTTAATTATACCTTGTTGAGTACTCTACTTACTAAAGATTACTTTTAACTAATTAAGAAAAGGGATCGGGACAATATTGAAATAAACCGTCCGATAAGATTTAATAAATAATTAAATTGAGTTTATAAATTTTTTAACAACATAAATAGATATATCGTTTTAGAATTTATTTATGTAAATAAACACGCAAAAAATGATTATGATTGAACACATTTTCCATGTGGAAAGCTAGGTTGAATGGTGGGCAACGATTATTTATTATAAATGAGCAAACGTCACTTTAAAAATACCGTTATGTACCTATTAGTTTTGTACAAATTGATAAGGTTATTTCCCTCGACACTGCATTAAAAGTATTAGTTTGACCACAATCGTCGCTGATGACACTAAAGGGCCCCTAATAAATTTCCGACAAAATTAAGAAATTATCGCATAACACACGTCGACTATCAAACAGTTATTAGTACTATGGTGTTCGCACGAAAGTCGAACTGTTGCAATAGCGAAAAATATGTACATATATACCCATACATATGTACATATGTAAGTATAGTGGTTGTCAAAAGAAGTGTAAAATGGCAGTGTACACGCGAACGTGTCATTAACTCGGCACGGTTGCATGTGCAGCATTGCACTTGGAACTGAAAAAATCCTAAAATCGCACAGCCATTAAATGATCGATATCGAGACGGTGCAGCAGCGGCAACATTCAACCCTAAGTAATACATTTTACATTGCAAAATTGCATGATGGGATAGTGTAAATGTCAAACCAATCAATGCATCAGAATGTGATCGATTTTAGATTAAAATTATTTATACTACTCCTTTTAACATATTACAAAAATATTACCCCCACTTCAGCTTACTTATTTAGTCGAATATTGAAAGTGTTTCTGGTATAAATCAATTGTTTGATTTATTTACGTTAATATAGAAACAAGCTCACAATGAAACGTGAATAATGGGTGTCGTGTTTTCTTGTAGAATAACGAGCATCCTTGTCGGTATGATCGCGTGTCTTTACAAAACAATGTCTCGCGTATATATCCAGACGCATTTTATTGAGAAAGGAAGGGGGGGAGGGGTGGGTTTTGAAACAACCCCTGTAATTGTTCTGCGGGGACCGTTCGGGGAAAATGTTCGTGCGTTTAAATCTTATGATTTATTGACGCCCTGGCGCCATGTTGCGTGATGATACACCAGCGATAAAAAAAAAAAAAGGGAAATATCGTGTGTTCAAAACCCCCGACTTAATTTAATTAAGGACGTTTTATGCTCTGACGCGTTCCAAAAAGGCGGTTAAGTGTTCAATTACAAAGTGGCCCCCACGTTACCCTTTCAATGACTTGTAATTTTAACCCGTAAGTTGCCACTCGTTAGGAATTCCTCATCCGAAGTGTGTATACGTGTTTAGAAGTGATTTGTAAATATTTACACACGGCGTATGTGGATAATATGCTTTGAAGTAAAACTACTTTTCGCTCGGTAGAGTAAAAACGGCTCATCCAACGTTCCATATAAACGGAGCGAGCGATAAATAGTTACGCATATCCCCACGCCCCGCACTGCCCCCCGCAAGCCCCTCGCCTACGCCCGCACGCCTCGCACCGCCCCTCAGTTTAGTAAAAACGTGTCATCGAAGCGTGGCACGACACGAAAACCAGTCACGGCCAGCGGTCAGCGGGTACCCCCACTCCTCGACTAGACGTCAGGTAGCAGTGAGAACAGTGACTCATTGGGTGAGCATTTAAAACCACATTTGTGTACACAATTCTTTCACATTCACATCTGTATTTTGTTGCTGTAAAATCTTTAACATTGAATAAACAATTTTGCATATTTATGGCGATGGAATGTGTTATTCAAAAATAGTGTTCGTATAAGATCTTAAGAGATAAAATCGTGCCAAAAGTATGTAGTTCCTCGCACGACAAATATGCTTGAAATCTGTAAAATTCTAAAAGTGTTTTCATATTTGAATTCCTCGTGTGTATGCCGGGAGTCAGACAGACAACTTGAAAACTGCATTTAAGCTCGCCTCGTAAATTTTCCTCGAAACATTTGAGTGTGGGGGGAGGGAGATTTCACACCACAACCACCCTCGGTTTTAACCACCCTTCAGCAGAAGCTAAAAACGTGCAGCTTGCCGAAATGACAAGTCGCGGTTTTTGAACGTCTTCCAAGAAGATCCCTTCGCCACTCTTTCCAAAGTGCTCAGTCCCACAGACCATAAAATGTCTGCACACTACAATGTCTTCACATCACTTAGAAGGCACTGAAAATATTACCTTTTAAATACTTTTAAATTAAATAGAAATACTTCACCTTTTTCAATTTAATCTAATTTGAATCATAATATGAGAATTGTGGTGAATATGCAAAAAAGCTTTTACGCGGATAATGTGAACATTGCATTTTTAACACTTGAAATTCAGCAGAATTTTGTAAAAGTAGGATTTTGATAGTGTTGTTTACATTTTCGTCGACAAAGTGGATGATTATGCATAGTGCAACTTTGTGCTCGTTGCACGCGATAAAACACCTACCTTACTACAATTTTATGACTCAAATCCGTTAAAATATAATAGTGCTTAAAAAGGCTATCAATTTCAATAAATTAATAGCTCTCTTTAATTTCTGACTTAATAGTATATTTTACTCTATAACTAATGATAAGTACATTACATACATTTAAAAGATTGGCAATTAAATAAATAAGTCATTTTATAAACTGTAAAGGTGCCTGTAAACGATCAATATATTTACGGCAATGTATTGTCGGCAAGCATTGCCGGTAATATTACTGCATTATGGTGATGTGGGCCGGAAATATAGTCGTGTTTGCCGACAATATTGTTCCACTATTGCTGGTATGGCAGTGTGTTGGCGAGTATTGTTGACATATTACCGATGATATCGCTCGGTATACGAAAATATGCGACAATGCATATATGTTTATTTAATGCTCTCTCACATACGTACACGACACGACACGAGTCTTGATCTTTGGCGAATCTGGGCAATAATAAAAGAGCAACTACTTGCCGGCAATCATTGAGCCGGCACAGGCACCTTAAAGGTGCCTGTAAACGATCAACATCAGAATCATTATCAGAAATATTGACAGAAATATTGCTCGTCAACCATCCAGTAACAGTAACATTTTCGGCATCACATGCGCAATATGTGTCCCAGTAATGTGTGACTCAATGACTGCCGGCAGGTAGTTGCTGTTTTATTATTGCCCAGATTCGCCAAAGGTCAACACCTCAGTGACAGAGACCCGCGTATGTGAGAGAGCAGGAAAGAAACATATTATATTGTCGCGTATTTTCGTATACCGAGCGATATCATCGGTAATATATCAACAATACTCGCCAACACATTGCCATACCAGCAATAGTGGAACAATAGTTTCGGGAAACACGACTATATTTCCGGTCCACATCACCATATTGCAGTAATATTACCGGCAATACATTGCCGTGAATATGTTGATCGTTTACAGGCACCTTAATAGTAATAATATTTGAAACTTTATGACTAAACGTGTAGCCACAAAATGCTGAATACGGATCGTATGGATTACGCAGAGAAAGTTTAGTGAAAAAGCTAAAAGTAGCGACACTAAATATTCGCTTTAATCTCACCCCAACAAAGCTCTCCATTGTTTCAATTTCAATTAAGCCGTGTCTCTTATATTTGCTATCGCAAGTTTTCGCAAAACCGAAACTTTGACAATCCTCACCGCAGGAGAGGATCTCCCGCAAATCCTCGCGCCCTCCATCAAACGAGATTCGCCCAAATAATGCGTCCACTAAAAGTCAAGTTTCTTGTTATTCGCCCATCCCCTTTTCTACCCACCAATCCTTATATCTACTACCTCCGTACAGCCTTTTTACTTTCATAAAAAAAAATAGGGAAAAGCATCTGGCGGCGGTGCGTCCTCTCCCCCGACGTCGTTTTATATTCATACCGCAATAAGAACTGATCTCCTATAAAAAGGAAAACTTTCGGTGCCTCATTTTTCCCCCGAATTCAAGGAGTGGAGTAGGGAAGGGGGAAAGGGGACAAAGGAGACACAGACGGACGGAAAAGCTGACACTCTCTGGAATTTTCCCCCCCGTTTCGTAATAACTGAGAGATTTTCTTAATTAAATCACTGGAGGTTATTTATTTGACCACACTTTGAATCGTAGAGTCTGAGTAATCCACTCCTCGCCGAGTTTGTTACACAGAATTCATTTTTAATTTGTTCTCTGTCGCCCTAGATTATATTTTCACTTTCGTACAATACAATATCAGTATAGTATGTATTTTAATAGAAACTTTTAGTGAAATCTCCGTAAAAAAATATGTAATTAGTGCTGAGCTCTGTAATATGCTGGAGTGTTGTTCATCATACCATTCACACATTAAATTTATTCGCTCGCAGACGACGGATGCTGAGATTACAGTAAGTTTACATAATATGCGGGGAATGGGTTGTTTGGATCTTTGTCCCATAAAGCTGGAATGGAGGGCTCGACAGAGCGGCCATTGTTGAGGTTGTTGTCTTCATTGCGCTCCGGGGAGTGATTTCATCTTAACATCAACCCGAGCATAGTCTCGTCTACCACAAGTTAAACTTGTACACTGTACAATCACGCATTCGTAGACCTATTGGGCTTGTGGTAAACACCGTCATTTAAGTACGTGCTGTTGAGTGTTACGACGTGTTCACTTATCTCCACGTCTTGTACATGAGAGCCTCGTTGAAAATGAACGTATGAGCTTTGAAATTAAAATAAAATTAGATTACCGCTATATACAAATATAAAAAGATTGCTTCACCTCCTCGTCGTAGAAGAGAAGTCCTCGAGAAGTGCTTCTTTGTAAGATGTCTGTCGTTGGCTGGTCCGAGGACCGCGGTCCGGGCATTGAAGTGCTATGCACACATCGAGCATTCATACACATATGGAAAGAGCTTTAACGCTAGTCCCGAGGAAATGGGATATCGAATCTGTAGTTCGATGCGATTTGCATGAACGCCGATCGCACGTGCCGATCCAATTTCACCTCTTAACGCTTATCGAAATCCTGAGGGTTTCGAGGGCACGTTTGTAAAATAGATGTCGTTTCTAGGATATGGACAAGAAGCGCCGCGGATTGTAGAGCAACCTTCCGACATGGTCGTGGCCAGACACCAACCGGTAACTTTGCAATGCAGCGCCGAGGGAGAACCGCCACCGACTGTTCGATGGTTCAAGGATGGAGTCGCTTTGGTGGGTGGTGGAAGGAGAGAGGTCCTTCCTGCTGGAGGATTATTCTTTCTGAGAGCCAGCCATGCCAGACGTGATTCTGATGCTGGAGTATATTGGTGTGAAGCGACCAACCATTATGGAACTGCACGTAGCAGAAACGTTACTCTTCAAGTTGCCAGTAAGGCCCATTTCTGCAACACCTTTTACATCTGATTTTACAAATAGGTAGTTTGTATTCATATTCAAATAATTTTTCAGTTTTGCGTGAAGAATTCAGATTAGAACCTGCCGATACTAGATCAGCTGTTGGCGATACGGCATTGTTAGAATGCTCTCCCCCGCGCGGTACACCTGAACCGACTGTTTTTTGGAAGAAAAATGGACAGACTATTGAACTTGAAGGAAATGATAGGTAAATATACATATGTATAGCGGGTAAAGTGGAAATAGGTGTCACGAAAATAGTTTCATGTATCTGAAATTTAGATTTATGATACTTTCTAGGTCGTTTTAAAAATAAAGAAATTACCTTATACCTGCTTCTGTTTGTCCCTTCATATGTTTGTTCATATAAATGTTTCAATTTTATAATTTTTCGATATATTTTAGGATGTCTGTAGTAGATGGAGGGAATCTTGTTATACAAGATTTGAGATTATCGGACGATGCTCGTTATCAATGCATTGCCAAAAATGTTGTCGGAATAAGAGAATCGGCTATAGCTCGTTTGAAAGTTTACAGTAAGTTAATTCGTCATTCTTTTTGTGTGTAAAATATTTGATATGGACGTTTTTCATGAATATATGTTTCGTTTATTAGTCAAGCCGTTCTTGATATCGGGTCCGGAAGATACGATAATGCTGACCGGAAGTACGGTAACGATGGAGTGTCGTGTTGGTGGTGACCCGATACCGGATGTACTTTGGCGTCGCACTGCGGACGGTGGAAACATGCCATTGGGTAGGGTTCATATCCTGGAGGATAGGAGCCTGCAGCTCAGTTCCATAACCCTCGAAGATCAAGGAGATTACATCTGCGAAGCCGATAATACTGTCGGTACAATATCAGCCTGGGGCACATTGACAGTTCACGGTAACTATTTGTAGTGCTCTAAAAATTGCATGTTTCAAATGATACAAAGTTAAAATACATACCTACATACATATGACAAATTTCGTTTTGACAATCGTAGCTGTGCCAGTACTTCACGTCAAGCCGACTACTCAGACCGTTGAAGAAGGCAGCGATGTCCATTTTGAGTGTTTCGCAAAAGGAACTCCAAAACCAAAGCTACACTGGTCTATCGAAGGAAATAGAGTACTTATACTACCCGGTGCAACCAAGGGTAGATATTCAGCATCAAAGTCCAAAGTGGGTGATTCCATTCTCGTAATAAAAAATGTGACCAAAGTAGATTCCAACACCACAGTTGTTTGTTTGGCGATAAATTTAGCTGGATCGGCTATGGGAAAAGCTAGATTATTGGTCACTTCAGAAAATGAACGCCCACCTCCAATTATAATAATTGGTCCTTCAAATCAAACCCTTCCGCACAAATCGATGGCTATCCTGTCGTGTAGCGCCGACGGTAAACCTAGTCCAGTAATATCTTGGTATCACGATTCCACACCAGTGAAACAATCGGAGAGAATTCAAATCAAAGATGATGGTACATTGACGATAAGGGATTTGGACGAAGCTGATAATGGTTTATATACTTGTGTTGCTTCCTCCAAAGTTGGAAAATCAGTATGGAGTTCTACACTCGTTGTCGAATCAGTTTCGCATCTTGGAAGTCCATACGTGAGAGCAGCGGATCCCTCATCTTTACCCGGTCCTCCTAGCAAACCAATGGTCAAAAATTCAACTGAATCCAGTGTCACTCTATCTTGGTCTCAAAACAGTAAAATAGGATCGTCATCGTTGCTTGGATACCAAGTTGAAATGATTGGCGGTGTGCATGATACTTGGACTGTAGTAGCCAGGCGCCTACAACAATCTTCATATACCGAAGAAGGTTTGTCGCCAAATACGCGCTACTTATTTTTAATTCGTGCTGAAAATTTGCACGGATTTTCTCCTCCGAGTGAAGTCTCTGAAACTGTATATGTCGGAGATGACGTCGACGAGTTCTCTTCCAAAAGACACGGAGAATTGTCACTCATGGTTGAAGCGAGAGCGAGTCTTCAAAGGGAAGAAATCGTTCATTTGACGGAAGCCATTGCCGTGGATTCAACATCTATTAAACTCGTGTGGAGGGTGATTATACTAACTTTTCATATTCATATTAATATTTAGTTACAGCCGCAGCGTTCTTACGTAATCTTGTAACATTTCAGACACTAAATCCGATATATTTAGAAGGATATTATATTTACTTTCGTCCTCAAAGCAACGTTAATCCTTTGAACAATGAATACAAAGTGATATCCGTACTACATTCTGGAGATACTTCAGCCTTCGAAATAAACGATTTAATGAAATACACTGAGTACGAATTTTTCCTTTTGCCTTTTTATCGGGACATAGAGGGAAAACCTTCAAATCTACAAATCACAAAAACCTTGGAAGACGGTAAGCTTAACATTCATTTACATTTTACAAATAAATTTTCATACATACATACATATGGAACATACATTCATTACACCAATAATTCAAGTCACGCTCCTATGATAAGTATCATTGTTTCGGAATATGCACATACATTTGCACACACGCAGAAAATATGTATTCTAATATATTAAAAATGATTAATTTCTTACATTTTAATCAATCGTCAATGGAAAATTTTCCTCTTCGGTTTTATTCATGGTACACTTCACTTAAGCCCAGGACACACTAGGCGACTCTGGTCTGCAGACTCGTGAGCGACCAGAGAGACCAGACCAAATGTATGCAGTTATATGGGGCATGACCCACCTGGTCTCCGCGAAATCTGCTGACCAATTAAATAATTTCATACATTTGGTCTGGTCGCTCACGAGTCTGCAGACCAGAGTCGCCTAGTGCAGCGGTCGCCAACCGGTGGTCCGCGAGAGAATTTTGGTGGTCCGCATTTTTCATAATCATCATCATATTCAGCCGTTCACCATCCACTGCTGGATAAAGGCCTCTCCAATCCACTTCCATTCCTGTCTGTCTTGAGCAATCTGCATCCACTCGACTCCACTCATTCTTCTCAATTCATCAGCCCATCTTCCACTCGGCCTACCTTTTTTTTTTTTACATCTCTCGGATACCATTCCAGTATTTCTCGCGTCCATCTGCTATCCATTCCTCTCGCTATGTGTCCAATTCAACTTTTACACACGTTCTGCCATATCTGCCACTCCATATCCATGTAATTCCTCTTACGATCTCTTATTGTTATACCAAGCATATATATTTCAATGCTTCTCTGTATGCACTGGATCTTACGTAGCATTCTTGAATTTAGCATCAAAGTTTCACATCCATACGTCATAACTGGCAGTTTTCATAATGAATAATTAATATATCGTTTACTCATTATAAGGTGATCTCCGACTTTTTGCAAATAACTTGCAAAAACAAGTGTAATTACCATTTCATATTTAGAATTTTGCTTTTATGGAAAAAATCATGGTAGCGGTCCGTGGGATCCGAGATTTTGAATTTAGTGGTCCGTGAGGTCCGAAAGGTTGGCGACCGCTGTCCTAGTGTGTCCTAGCCCTTATGACTCATAGCGTATATTTCGCACACACACACACACACACACGATAACGAACCGTGAAAATATATGTACATATAATATCTACTAACGCAGAAGTGCAGTTTTTACTTTATTGAAACCGTAATTAAATTTAACGATTCAGTACCTGATGCTGCTCCAATTAGCCTGGAAGCGTCTCTCATCAACTCAACGTCCGTGTACGTGAAGTGGAAACCACCCCTAGAGGCCAGTCAAAATGGAGTCATACAGTACTACAGGGTGGTCGTGAAAGAACAGAACGACGAGTCACGGGTCGTTCACAATGCTACCGTGTCGTGGCTAGGACTGGGCCCCGGGGCCCCTTTGGGAGCTACCGTGGTAGGACTGCGCCCTTCCTCCACTTATTTACTGCAGTTAGCAGCAGCCACATCAGTAGGGGAGGGACCTTATTCACCCCCTGCCACTCTAATGCTCCAACATTCAGACTCGAGCTACCAGCTGCTAAATCATCAAACAAGGTATGCACAATAAAATTTTAAAGAAATACGAAAAATTTATAATAATTGAAGAAAGTAGGGCAATAGTCAAGTTATACCAATCATGAAACATGAAATTCGCTTTTTCTTATATTAGGCATAATTTGGATCGCGATCTTCACTCTGCTGTATCCAGTGATTTACTCACTGAGACTTGGTTTTTATCACTTTTGGGAATGATGTTGACGGTGATGATATTGCTATTCGCAGCTATGTTCATTGTAAGACGTAGACATTTATCGATGAAAGAAAACCCACTACCCAATCTTTACGGTAATCATAACCCAAATAAACAAATAACTTTTGTTATGCAATTGAACTCGTATTAATTTTTCTTCACTTTCATATACGATATACATACATAGATTCAAGAACAACTGGAAAGAATTTGGTGAGCATAAAAGCTGCTATGGGGTTACAGCACCCGATCTCAAATGGGAGCAAGCAGGGGAGCAATATAAAGACCGATTCCCTTTTGTGGGTCAAGAATAGGTCCGAGAAGGAGCCGTACGGTATGCCAGAGTACAACCAGGTGATTGGAGCATCCACCCATCTGCCCGAATACGACAAAATCAACAACCACAATATGCCAGACTACGCAGAAGTCGATGCTTCCATGATAACCTTCAGAAAGACCAGCTACGACGACACAGATACCTCTCCAGCAGCTTACGCTTCGGTTACATTGGTACCCAGTCCCGGAAACAACTCTGAAGTACCGGTATGTACCTACTAGCTTATTTAGTTAACGTAATTTTTTTAAACAAAAATGTCATTCTTTACAAGACAATGCATTATTATAGGAGTGGGCAAACTTTTACTTAAAGGACAACTTCGCAAAGAAGAACAACAATGACTTGGAAGAGGACTTGTATCCGGCTAGCAACGGCGGCTATTTCAACCGCAACGTGTTCAACGATTCATACTTTTCCAATCCGAATTCAAACATATCAAAGTTTTCTAACGTTTCCCGTCCAAACGATAAATCAAATTTATCGTTACACAGTGAAAACAATGTACCCACAAAATCCGGAGTTGTCCCCAAGGAGCACTCGTTTTCTTTGCCGCAAAATCGCTTGGGCACCGTAAGGAGACATCAAAAATTACGTCTGGTAAAATTCGAACCTCAAAATGATAGTAATGATGTAATAGGGAGTAGCGTTAGTGTTTCGAACGATACATATCACGGTATGAGAATGCACGAGAACCCCACTTTTGACCTGCCGAAAAAAGGTGAGTGCGTAAAGGAAGAAGGCGAAAATTTTTTAATCAAACCCATGAAATTGATTCATCACCACTATTCTCGTCCAACGAATTCAAGAACGTCTCCACTGGAGCAGAATAATAGTCACGTGTTTACTTCGTTCAAATCTAGGTACAAAGAGCCAGAATATCACGCGTCGACAAGAAGCGAGCCGGGACCGGAAGCTTGAACTTACGAAAGTTGCCACATTTCAGCCAAATATTAGATTGTAAGTTGAGTGATTCTGTAGATACGCGAATGTACATATTAGGTTTATATATTGTAGATATAAAGGTTGTTGCGCAATAATCAAAGGTGATAATAGTGTTAATTCGAGGCTAAATATTGCCAAAAATATAATAAATATGTATTTAATGTATGTATTACAAACAACGTGCTTAACTTTTAACAGTTATTTTGTATATAACCAGCTTCTATCCATTATCGTACATATCCAATAAAGATCTTTTATACATATATCATTATTATTATTATTATTATTGTGTATATTTTACATATTTAACAAAATATACATTTTTATATAAAATAATAACCTCTTTCATTCATGCAACCTATACGATATTTTGAAATTGATTTCGTTGTCAGCCTTTGAATAAAAATACGTCAAATATTTGGATCTCTATCAAAGGATCACAGTAAAGAATTCTCAGAATTTTGCTAGAATAGAATTTTTTTTTGCTTCTAAAGAAGTATAAATTTAATTTCGTTAGATGAATACTGATTGACGTCTCTTGATTAAAACTTCTTCAAAAATTTCTAGGGAGAGGTAAAGCGAACTCGATTTAAATTAAATAATAATGAGAATATCTGGCCAATTTATTATGGGCATAAAAAACTTAATAAAATTTTAGAAATGAATTGTTCTCTATGTATTATTAGTACTGCGTCGCGTCGTCATTAATCAAATTTTCACCGAGTAATTTCGCCAATATGAATTGATTAGAGGTATAATAAGTTCGCATCCCAATGGAAATCTTATCTTCCATTAAATAATCCTTTCAATAATAAATAATTAATCAAATAGAAGGAAGCGAGTATAAAAGCGACGTTTAACAGCACAAACAAATGCAAGGCATCCGAAAGGAAATGCGGAAAAGTTTTATTTGCAGTCGAGAAATTGAAACAGTTACACGTCAGACGACCTAAATGCAACGTCTTAAGTCTGAGACACAAGAATTGCAACCGTCTTTATACAATTGGCTGCACCATGGTCGCGGAAAATGGAAATTACACGGAACTGCGAGTCAGTTGACTTTGAATATCCAAGAGAGAAAGGTCTACTTAAATTCAACGGTAGCACACTAATGGAAAGTTAACTCTTTTAGCATAGCCACGATCTATCGCTTATAAATTGTATTAAAATAACAACTAACACCTATTCATTTCCACTTTGAATATTGTTATTAATTATTCAGAACATGTGCTGAAATATAACCACTAAAATATATTTTTTTTTATAAATAAATACGACCGATAACAATTATATGTTGGTACGCAAAGCTTTGCACGCTCATGTAATGGAAAAAGTTGATTAATAGGTACACGAAACAAATTGTACGTGCAAGTTAACTTTTTACTTTATTTTCACTGCCACCTCGTCATATTCGGGTGTTTACTGTCTGTGTGGAATTTGGGCATACAAAGGCTAATTTGATTGCACTGTAATCTATTAAGTCAATTAACGTGCAACGCACGGGCTTGCTTCAAAGTGTACCGGCATGCCTCAAAGTGAAAGCTTCGACGTACATATGTATATTCACGTTGGGATAGCACTCTGTTGCGTCCAAACCTCAGGATAAACACAACCAACAGCATTCACTACATTCAACTACACATACCGATGTGTATCCGCTAAATTTCATAAAAGCTTTTGCCGTCGACAATGTGTAAATTGGCAATGTATGTAATATACATATGTATATGCTTACTTGATTACGCATTTTTTGCACGAATACAGTATGATATGGTTGGGCTTTCGATTTCATATTATTTTTATGGCTGCATAAAATTATTTACCAAAATATTTTCATGTTCAAATTGGGCCTCTATGTATAATTATTTACAAATCCTTCCACTTGTATGCTATGTGTGTGTACAGTTGGTTGAAGAATTGTTTCTATTGAGGGAGTGGGGCTCTTACAACCCCTTCCGCATAGTAAATTAAACTTTTCAAGTGGTATCCGGCTGACTCATTCGACTCGTTGAGATTTTAATAAAGCCAGTATCACACAGTCGATGATCACCGTAGAGTTAAACGGCTTCCGGTCAATCATACAGTTGGGTACCCCTTTCATGTGGTAGCCCTTGTACGTCGCTTTTGTGCGTCAATATTGATATCGAGCTCGTTGAACATGTATGTAGAATATTGTTAATCATTTTTTATTGTTCTCGTGCTAGGGGCGCGGTTGGTTCAATACGAATCTTGATAAGTGCAAAACAATACGTTAGTAAACATCTGTGTGTGTGCTTTGTGTGAAACTTTAGGGGTCTGTACTTGTGCGATTAAGATTCTCAGTCGATTTTCTCAAGTGGCGTCATTCAAACGCGTTTTTATAGTATAAGTTGCCGCGCGCCGTGAAAGTAAAATACAAACATGTACACACGTAAGAAAGTTTTTCTTTTGAATGACGCAATATTCCGCGATGACACTCCGAAGTCTCCGATGATAAATTGAAATTTTTCCGGCGATAGAAAATGTACAAAATTTAGATTGGCTTCGAGGTTTCGGCTTAGCCGCACTCGAGTGCGTATCCCACGGCGATTGTCGGGGAAACAAAGCGTGGAAACGCGGGAACGAAAAAATGATGGATGAGGCCTCCGGCCATAAATAATTCATACGTTTACTTTTCAAATATAAATCTCCGAAGGATTCGCCGACGGAGCTTTTCACCGAAGCTTTGACACCGTTGCATTACGCGAACGGAAAGTTGCCAAAGTATTAGAGGCGGCGAAACTTTCGCCCGTGAATTAATATCGCCAACCGTCTCCTTTCCTTCCAGATACCGAAACAATGGGATTCCAGCTTCAGATTAAATTTAATGCCTTGTTTAATATAAATACGAGACGATTTAGATTTGCGCGCCCAAGCGGATTATCCCCGGGCGCGCGCCGTGCGTCGAGTTTTCGGTAAACGCGAAAAATCTTCTACCCGATTAAAATATCGAATTAAACATAATACGAACCATCAACATTACAACTAAGATCCAAAATATGATAACATCCAACCTTTATTTATCAAAAAAAGTATGATATTCTAATATAAAACCATTATGTGTAGAAATATCGCACATATATTGATGCAATATTTCGAGCACGCCTTGTTTGCAAATTCTAATTTAAAATTTATGCTCTCGAGTGGAGCAATATCAACAGTGTACAATAGATACAGGGCACGGCCACTTTCATTCTTCAGAGCACACGCACGCCTGAAAGTGTTCAAATAAAAGTGACTTATGCGCTATGAAAGCTTCTCACCTTCATCACCATGTGAGTGTGACGTTCAACGGTAAATATTGGCACGGGTCCCTATCGCCATGGCATAAACAAAGCCACCGTGTCTACGCCATGAATAAAATAATCGTAAAGCATCGATGGCAAAGCCATACTTCTATAACAGACGTGACATCGAAAGTCGACAAGTGCGATCCATCAATACGGTACACCATGAATTCACGTGAATATTATAATATTCGAATGAAATTTATAGTTTGACGCAACTGAAAAGAGAGGCGTAGGTACATTAAAGAAATTAAATTATAATTCTACCCGACTAAAGATTTTGCGATTATACTAGTACATCGTTAGGGTGTTACAGCGTTGCACTTTTCCCCCATAGGAATAAATATATGATAATGTGCCATGGGGGTAGGGTATAGGGCAGTAGCTGGGGCGACCCAGTGACACAGTCAAACGCAGATGATTTCACATTTATTTATAGTGGACATCCCTCTCCCTTCGAATACATATATCATTTACCCAAATGAAGAGGGGGGATTCGATAAGTGCAGCGAGAAGGGCGACCACACTTCTTATATTCTGCAAAAAAATTTAAGCCTCTTGTGACAAAGACGATCAACGAAAACAGCAACTGGGGTAACATAAGCAAACCGAGTCATTGTGATTTAATTTTGTATGATTTATGCGTATAAATATGTAAATGTCAAATACGATTAGATTTAATCAAATTGTTATTGTGTATCTAAAGATCAACGAGAGTATGTATGTATAATTAATTTATTATAGGATAACATTGATTTTTAAATAAACTATTTTTTTATTTTTTATTAAAGATTACTAAATACACAAAAAGGTGGATGAACGATTTTGATTATATATTTACAGTACCTTAACGACAATAATCTGGATTCGAATATATTTTCTGTATTTAGGGACAATGATATGTAGCATAGCCAGGCGATAGCTTAGTGATTAGAACTTAGTGATAAATCTATTTAACAAAGTTTCGGGGTTCGATCACCGTACGTTGAAATGATTTTTTCGACGCTTTTTTTAACCTTAAGTATTGTTATTGGCAAGATCTTACTAAACCCAGAACATTACTAAATCCAGATCGGTCGTCTCCTATTAAAATTTTCCAATTTATCTAACTTGCAAAAATTAGAATTGTATCCACAATTCCTATGTAGACCTGTTATTCGGTTCTTGTGTTCTGGATTCTCGTGTTCTTAGACCTATTGGCTAACTTTCCTCCCAGCCAAAGGCATGTACATATGCAATTTCATCAACAATCAATATTTCGATGCCAATTTTCTAAAAATACATAGAATGTTCACATTTGATGCGGTCAAATCATTGAATTTCGGTCACCCTAAGTAAGAGTAGAATGCGTTGAAATTCGGTCGAAATTGTCAATTATTGCGCCGGATGTGGGGATTTGGCAGCATTGGAAATCCATTTGAACACAATGCTGCGAACGTACAATGACATTAAGGAGATAAGCTCCTATTGTGAGGTAATGAGCGACCCAACTATTTACCCCCGCCGATTTCAGCCGTACGGCGAATCGAAAGTGTGAGAAAATTGTTTACATTTGCATATTCGGCTTCGGTTCAAAAAAATCTGCCATTTTAAAATGTGGCACCGTACACATAAACTTCGATGGAGTGTGACACTTGTTACCCCTAATGGTTTTGCCGTCTGCAACTAACAGCATCCCCGGGGATCGTATGATTCCCGAGAGATTATTATGTAGCCCCTAAAAATATTACCGGCTTAAGACCACCCCAATATATTATGATAATTGTGTAAGATAAAATGATTTATACGTCGAATCGCTTGAAGCGAACGTAACGAGGATACTCCAATTAATAAACGTGGAGTAAAAAAATCTAAAATGACTAATTATGATGAACGATAATACTAAACATTTACTAAATAAAATCTTATTCCAATATAATATCACAATATATGTAGAGTAACGGTCAATTATTAAACGAATACTGAAAATGCTTTAATTGACGAAGTATTTTAAATAATAACAAGAGAAGAGCACCTACAGTTCTACACTGATACAAGCTAAGAATGTAAATTGCCTTTTAGTTTAACTAGAAATCAAACTGCGCCCAATTCAGCTAGTCGGTGACTAAAATGCAATTATTGTGCGAGTATTTAACCATGTATAATTTAGTCGCTTTAATTCTTACACGTGTTCGAAACACAGGGCTTTTAATTGCCCATTGTAAATTACAAAAGCTAACTAATATTCTCTCTAACTGCTTTACGTTCGGTTAAATATTACCGCTATTCTACTGAAACCGGACAACGGCAAAGTTAACTATTCACGCGCGCACTTTACGTTTAATAATTTACACGCGCGCTAATTAGCCCGCTGTTGCAGTGTTATAGAATACTTTAATATGCAATAAGTGCATTTGTGTTTCGCAAATGAAACTGAGCATTTTTGCGCTGATTCATTCGATACGACCCTAATTGGATGCAATCGTTTGCAATTGGGAAACTTGAGTTGCAAGTCGAACTTGCATTTTCGACTTACAAAAGCTACCTAACGACGCGACGTTGCTGCAAGCAATATCAACCCTCTTCCTTGTGGGCATAAAAAGAGCGATCGTTCGTTTTTACCTTTAATTGGGCCCTCTGGGAGCTTGACACGCAAAAAAAAGGAAAATGATCATTAGCGTTCGATTCGGGTAATAAAATGCGACGCTCGCACGCCAAAGTTTGAGCGCGAGTGGCGATGGCCCCGGATGTTTTTTGGGTTGGCAATGTCAATATTGAAATTCGCCAGGGCCGGGTACTATTTTGGATTAATTGTATTTACACTGCTTTGGCTTGCTAGTCCACCAACATCAAAGGCAGAAGTGGGACGCTCTGTAAACGGACAGAATAAACGTGCGGTCGAATTAAAGATAAAAAATTATGTTCGAGGTCTATTCTAGAACAACTTTTACCATCAAACGAATGCGAATAATCTTTGATTGTAGCAATTTAGCTGTATTTTATAGTTGTAACGGTGAAGTTTTGTAAAATTTAATAATAATATAATATGAATTTAAATTAAATAAAGACTAAGTATGTATGTATGTATGTATGATTATATCCTTTCATATTTATGGTACAATATACACAGAAGTACACGAGCTTCTCCCCGATGAGAATAAAGCTTATGTTGATCTATTGTAAAGCTAATACCTTGGCGTTTATCACGAGACCGTTGCTCTTTAAATTAATTTAAGAGCGCTTTTGTAATGGTGCTTTTCCCTAGTATTTTCTTAGCAAACACCGAGCGAAATGAAAAATTTTCACGCAAATTTTCCCCGCTCTCGCAAAATGGGCGATTCATTCGCATTGTTTCAAAGCATTTCCACTTCCCCAAACCTTCCCACTATTAATATAGGTATTAAGCCGTTTTATATTAGCGTCCGTCTCGGTGCCTGGTACGCGAAATATTAGTTTTTCATTCGAAATATGGCAAAAGAGTCGGTCGGGAGTCCGCCCACCCTACCGCCACCGCAACGCAACACTCATTTTAATAACGTCGATTTGGCCACAATGACGATTGTTTAGTTCACAATCTGATTTCGTTGGAATTGTGTCGCAACTTTGGCCAGTTAATTGAAAATTAAATGGTACACAAACTCGTCCACAACTGGGTCGAGCAAAAGTTTCACCGTGGAAAACTTTTGTGGCGACTGTGTTTGTATTATGGCATGTATAAGCGGAATCGTTTCACGAAACTAAACTTTTGTCAATGGTCTTTTGATGTTGGTTATGTGTTATGCTTTATTAGATTTCCAAAGAAGTTCCACAATGCAAAAATGCAAGTTATAATCGACTTTAATTATGGAGCTCAACCAGTTTTAACTCCATCATATATGTACATATGTATGTACATCATCATCGTCATTTTCAGCCGTTAACCATCCACTGCTGGATGAAGGCCTCTCCAATCCTCTTCCATTCCTGTCTGTCTAGAGTATTCTGCATCCACTTGACTCCACACATTCTTCTCAATTCATCAGCCCATCTTCCACTTGGTCTACCTTGATTTCATTCACATCCTCTCGGATACCACTCCAATATTTCTCCTGTCCATATGCCATCCATTCTTCTCGCTATATGTATCCAGCCCATTGCCACTTCAACTTTTTCACTTGTTCTGCTATATTTGCCACTTTGGTCATACTTCTTACCCATGTATTCTTACGATCTCTTCTTGTTATACCAAGCATACATCTTTCCATGTTTCTCTGTGTGCACTGGATCTTACGTAAGATTCCTGAATTCAGCATCCACGTTTCACATCCATACGTCATAACTGGCAGTACGCATTGGTTGTATGCCTTCTTTTTTAAGCCACCCAAAATACATACTATGTAAATAATAAATTTAAACGTATACTCACCATACTCTCCAAAATTGGCCACTTTGGTCACACTTCTTACCCATGTAATTCTTTTGCGATCTCTTCTTGTTATACCAAGCATAAATCTTTCCATACTTCTGTGTGTGCACTGGATCTTTCGTAGCATTCTTGAATTTATCATCAACGTTTCACATCCATATGCCATAACTAGCCAGTACGCATTGGTCGTATGCCTTATTTTTTAAGTATAGCGAATTTAAAAACTATGTTCATTCTTCCAAAAGCACTCCATCCTAGTTTCATTCTTCGTTTTATTTATTCTTCTTTACATCCAGTCATATTCACCAATTGCCCTTGGTATAAATAACTATCAACTCTCTCTACAATACGATTATCTACAGTGACTACGCTTTGCGTGCAAAATTCATTAAACATAATTTTAGTTTTATTAAAATTATTTTTTAAGCCTACTTTCATACTTTCGTTGCTTAATTCTGTTAATCTATTTTGTAAATCTACTGAGTTACATGCAACTATAACTATGTCATCAGCGAATCTTAGACGGCTCAAATGTCTTCCGTTAATCTTGACACCTGTTTTGTATCATTCCAGCGACCTAAGTACATATGTACATACATATGTCCTCGAGCACCGCGTTGAATAATTTGGAAGAAATGGTGTCTCCTCGCCTAACACCTTTCTCAATACAGAATTGCTCCGTGTCTTCAAAGAGACGAACTGAGGCTGTTGCCTTTTTGTAGATGGTGACTAGCAGGCTGACGTACATATGTATGTATATTTAAATTGCATAGAAAAAACGTGTCAACGCACGGTGTAAATAGGAAATTTTTTTTAACTGATTTCACATATTGGATTGATTTCCGGTACAATTCACTCATGTCTGGGTGTTGCAAAAGCCTCTCAGGTATGCAATAACACAGGTATTCGGGTCGGCCAAGCGCGAGCTACAGCTATGCAGGAATTTCTGTCGAAACCACACATCCAGCATTCGTGTATGTAAGTGGATCGCGCTTCGCCATTTATAACCATAACAATAAACACACACCAACCGAGACACATTTGTCACGAGAAAGATTGAAAATATCGAGAAAATACGATACACAATTTCATCACATTTCTATATTTTGCACATAGCGTTTCTTTTATTTTAACGTTGCATTCAATGTGACGATAGGGTTGAGTTTTAAATTACAGTATTATTTTAACGTGTGTGTGTGTATATAACGAGATGGCAGTGGATGTTCAAGGAGCCCTCCCCATTCTACGTATTACCGTTTATAAATGGAGGCATTCACGCCGAAATGGGATTTTTAATATGAAACGGGGCGAACGATGAAAAGACTCTGCCGGAAGTCGCTACGGGGAGAAAACGGCCGTTTTCCATCTTAACGGCGCCCCGTGAACGGATACTCACCACCTCATTCAACTTAGATTTACGTCGACGAAATACCATCAAATCGAGTGTGATAGTTTTCAAATTGATCACAATTGTGCACCGCACCTTTTTATTACACGAATTAAATATTAATACTCGGTTGAGATAATATTATTCAAAAAACATTGAATAAAAATTTGAAGCATATCGATTCTAAGAAGCCCCCCCCCCCACCCCGCCCCTCCTTTTCGCTGTAAAAAGCTTAAGGCAACCAATGGCAAAACGAATCTTATACTTTTATCGTAAAGGTGAATCTAAGAAGGGCTAAGCCTCCAAGGAATACATATCGAAGAATGGAGATCTTGAATCTATGTACAATGTAATCCGTATCTACGATACAATACTTTTTCTGTTAAAATTAAGTTAAAATCTTTACCTCGATTAATACTATATTACTATATTAATACTATTTTGAACGAAAAATTGTTACTGGTACTTAAAAATTATTACGAAATATCACATTTTGCCCGATAAAAATCTTAGATTTATTGTTTATCCATAATGAGGCGTTGCGAATACGAAGGGCGAACTCAACATCAGGTCAATTTTTTTTCTAATTCGTACATCATAAACGTATAAAAATAAAGTTTGAAACATAGTAAACCATCACCATCGCCTTGGGCGAGAAAACTTAAAACGTGTTTTTCTCTAAATCGATGTTTGTCGAGTTCGCCCTTTCGTATCCGCAACGCCTCATTATGTACATACATTGTATGTATGTATATGTTACAGCGAAAGCATATTTCAAGTGAAAATATATTTTCACTGGTATAAATATATTTTTACCAATTCAGACAGTGAAAATGTATCAAACAATGAATTTACAGTTCACTGCTCAGTATCGGTGAAAATATATTAAAGTAAGCGTATGTGTTTGTGACTTGTTGATGTTGAATTTTTTGTAAAATTTCACTCCCATTGTAAAGGTAGTAGCACGTGCTCTTTTCTTCTTAAACGGACCATTATAAGTCAATTGTTATAAAATCGACAAAGACTCATTGTAAACTATAATTGGCACTAACCAGTAAAAGCCTACGCCTGAACACGGGCACGGCACGATATGAAGAAGAAGCGACAAAATAACTAGGATTGAATATTTCAGCAGATTATATGATTCGATTGGTCATTTCACAACTGTCAAATTTAGTTTGAATGACAGTTTGGAAACGAATTTAATTTCACCAGTGAGTATCTGTTAAAATACATGTTCACTAGTAGAAATATACATATATCTACTGGTGAAAATGTGCATGTATATGATTTTACCGAAACGCCAGTGAAAGTACATATACTTTCGTTGTAACATTTTTTTTAAAGTATTTGGTTATGCCACGTTTCCTCTCATCGCTCGTACGGGATAGAACACTACTGCGCCATATTAATATCCCTAGTCACTATGTTATAATTAAATACATAGTTTGAGTGAAAAATCACTCAACGGGAGTTCTAAATACTACCAAATAATCCCATTCAAAATTTTTCTTTCGGGAAAACCAATCCATATCAATTTATTGATAGAACTTTGTTTGACAGTTGTTTAATGAAATTGGGCGTTTGGTTTAGCGTCGCTGAATATTTCAATCCGACTCACACCGATTCGCTCGCTGGTTACACACAACCTCACTCGCCTGAACACTGTCATCTCGCTATTTTGTGTTTCAATCCATAGCTCAGTCCATTTTCGGAAATTAAAAATTAATAGTGAGTCCTGAACGTGGGGGGGGGGACCTGTCGGTGGGCGGATGGGTGAGTGGGCGGATGTGGGCGGACGAGTGGGACGACGAGCGAGTTTAGCCCTACGAAACGTGAATTTCGCTGATAAGGGGATGCCAAGGGACGTAGCAGGGGCTTATTGAATTTTCCGACATTTAACCGACCAAATAGCGTTGATTAAAAGCGAACGCGCCCGCGAATTTTCCGGGAAAACGTGTAGGTACGCGTCTCAAGCGCGCTAGTCACCAACATCAAAAGCAGTAATCATCGTATTATATCCATGAGTTTTAACACGACATTATCATTTTTACATGTACGGTACATGGAATCGCTTTTTGAAGCGATTTTAAATTTGAGCTACCATTTCAATGGCATTCAAATAACATAACATATTATGTCTATAATTGAAAGTAACATCGATCACTATACTATAATGAGAGGTTGAAGAAAATGAGTCTCGCATCTTTGCAGACGAGAAGATTAAGAGGCAATCTAATGGAAGTCTACAAAATAGTAAATCCCCAATGAAAAACTTCCTTACTTTCAATAAAAACGCACATCTCAGAGGTCATACGCTGAAACTACTAAAAGACAAATCGAACAAAATTGTGAGAGACTCTTTCTTTTCAAACAGAGTGGTCGAAGTTTGGAACAGTCTGCCAAATCAGCTAGTAACTTCTGAAAATACAAATCTCTTTAACAATCATCTCGGTAAAGTTTTTGAACATAAATGAATTTTTGTAATCCTTCAAATATAAATAATTAAAAATTGTATGTGGCCGCCTGCCCATGTATTTTAAATAAATAATAGAACGATTTGAAATTTACCCATATGGAATTTTTAGTACATTGTAGTATGTATGAACATATGTACCACAAGGTGTATCACAGCCTATAAAAATACGAAGGAGGATATCTATGCGGTTTATTTATTTTTTATGAAATGCTAAGGATGTATTTATCTTTCCAAAAAAAAATTGTATACATTTAGGCAAATCCAATTAACCGTTGCGTTGTAACGAAGCCGACTGCGACTGTTGGAAATCTTTCTTCTAACAAAGTTACAAAGGTAAAAGGCTCTTAACGAGTAGGTACGTATTAAAATATTCAGGTTCCTTTCTGTTCCACGTTTACCTATTGAACGGTTGTTGAAAGATTAAATTGGAATGGCGTATGTTAAATCGAGTACAAATTAGCGTGTATCTTATGTACAAGTCAGGCAAAAATATAAATATAACACAGTAGGTATATGCGCGTATGCGCTTACATTATACATCGTGTATAATTTTTCTTCGTCGAATAAATGAGAGACGATATTGGATTACTGACTCAAATGTGATTAATGAGACTTTGATGAAATAATCTGATTATAATGTGAAGATGAGTCGGCGAATACTTGCAAAAACGAGGGGGGAACAGGGGTAGGAAGTGGATTGATCGGATCCGAAATATTAATTTAATCTTTTACACACATACGCACTTCTAAAGTAATGAATAAATTTATCGGACGGGGTGTTTGTTTATATTAATTCGTTAGTGGGGGGTAAAGGGCGACATTTGCAAAGGGCCACTCCGTCTAACGATAAATTCGCACAGGGCTGTGGTGCAGAGTGCGTGCTTTCGATATTGGTTTCGTTTTGATTTACGACCAGAGGGCCAACGACGTGCAGGGTCCTTCTTACTGGGGAAAATTCGACCACATTTTTTTATTTTTATCAACGCGAAACAGTCACTTTTCGCACGAATCCGAGCGACGACTTACTCATTACGAACATGCGGTCGGTCGTTACCGGTCGATTTTACGCAAGCATCAAACAATAAAAATTACGCAATAAAACCATGTTAAAAAAAATGGGAATAAAGTAAAAACATGCGAACACTCTGCGTTAAAATGCGGCCGTTAAAGTTTAATGCCCGCCGTTAAAAGGGTTAGGAGTCTGCGCCATCTGCTCGAATCGCCGCGCTTCGATGTCTGCTCGGCAATTAAACGATAAATCGCACGCGAATATTGTTGCCACCCTTTATAAGGCAAGGTCGCTTACAAATGCGAGCAAATGGTAGTAGGATGAGTCGCCGCTTCATAAACGGGTCGTTAAGGGGTCGTCGCAAGGTGGTGCACGTTCATATTATATACATACAATCTGACATTTAAATGCACTTGACCCCTAACTATTAATTCTTTAATGATATACACCAAGTGAAATGTGCATTATTATATATATATACATATAATAGCCAAAATCCGTCTGTCTGTCTGTCTGTGTGTATGTCTGTCTGCTGATAACGCTCGCTAAGGTAAATAATTAAAAAAAACTATAACTAGTGGAATTTGAACCCGAGATCACCAGGTTGGGAGGAATCGTGCTTACACAATCTTCCAAACGGAGGCGATGACGGAGTGCTTTAGTTGGCTAGTGACTAGTGACTAATTTTAGTGACTAGTGAACGTTTTCAGAACTTATAACCCAAGCGTGAGGGTTAAATTTAGAGTTACCATTAGTACGCACATGTGGCATTAAATATGCAAATGTTTTGAATGTGCGAATCTGTAATCCCGCGTAATTTATCCGCAGGACATCTGATTGTCCTCCGAGAGGGAAGAGGGATTACCACACACGGCCAGACCACATGGTTTTAATTGACAGCAATGGATTTAATGGGTTCGGTCACACGGCCCAAACATAATCTCGCCTAATTATGAATATGTTAAACCTTTTTCCCCGCTTGACAATGCACACGAAGCTTCAAATTGTAGCGTTTGAAAATTGTTTTTCGCAAATATTCATACACACCTTGAGAAAACGCACGGTGTATTCCCAAGGTGCTTTACATTTGCCTGGTAATCTTTAAATTTCATCACGGGGCATGTTCTCCGAGAACATCTCGCGAGTAATTCCATCGTCTCGTAGGTAGCATTTCTGCATCTGAAATTATATTTTCTGCATGCTTAAAGGAATAACTTTCCAGCTAGGCAAGACGACGATGCAAATCAGCTGGGGGTCGTGTAATATATTTCGCGACGCGCGCCCCTCTGATAAAAAATGCATCCATACATATGCGCAAATGCACTTTAATAAAATGGGAAAGAATAATGAAGCCACTGGAGGGATGCGCAAAAGCCTATCGATTTTTCACGTGCAAGTACATACATACACTGGATGGGAAAACTCAAATGAAAATGTTAGCGCACTCGCGTTGAGGGGTTGCCGTAATTATTTTAGCGTATTTTGCGTTCACGAAGTTTTCATTGTACATCGGAAGATAGTCGAGATTAAACCATACAAAGTTCGGGAAAAACACCAAAAAGACAATGAGAGCGCGAGTTAAAAGCAACAGCATAAAACCTTTTTATCAAGCTTAAGAACTGGGAAAAAGTTTTAATCAGTTTTCCCCCCGGGAAAGAGGAAAGAGTCTCGTATTTAGTTTTTCTCAGTGAAACATTCGATGGTATATTCTTAAGATAGTTTCAAAAACCTATAATAAACATGTACGTATGTACATACGTACACATAATATATAATATATTAAATATTAATATATGTATGCTAACAACTATACCAATTCAAACATGCTGACAAATTGCTTAAGGATTAAGTTATTTTTCCTACGCCATAGAATCTTAGATTATGTTTAGATTGTGAGTATCGCGGATTTTTCCCGGAAAATTGAAGGGTCGCGAGTCTTAGCGGGCAAAAACAACAGAAAGCTCGATAAATACGGCCTCGGCTATAAAACAACAAGTAGCTTCGTTCGCACAAACGACCCATAAAAACTTGCGGCTGGAAATGGGTGCGATACGCGTCTGTTCATCTGTAGTATACCTCGTCCAGAGTGTAGTCCAGGACACACGTATGTACAAACATAAAGTATGTACATCGTGCATTCATCGGGATGGCGATGCTTTGTTTATATTTTGACACCCCTGCCCTCGGTCCGGTGATGGGGAGTGTGAGAGGAATGGACTGTCGTTCCCCTAAATGATACGATTAAATATGTTTTTTTTATTATGGGCAGTTAATGGTTTCATAACTTTGCGTCCATAAAACAATTTATATTTTAAATTAATTCATTTATTATCTTCTATATCTATATATGTATATAAAAATGAATGTCTGTCTGTTTGTTTGTTTGTCTGTCTCTTATAGGCTCCTAAACCACTCGACCGATCGCGATGAAACTTTCAGGACTTATTGTGATCATGCCGGGATGGTTCCTGTGAAAAAAAATCGGGATAAAACGGGAACGGGAACGGGCCTGCTCACGCGTCAGATAACGTACTAGGAACGGGAACGGGAACGGGATCGGGACCGGGATCAGGATCGGGAAAGGGACCGTTATCTGGAATCGGGAAAAAACAGGAACGGGAACAGGAACGGGCCTACTCACGCGTCAGATAACGTACTAGGAACGGGAACGGGATCGGGACCGGGATTGGGATCGGGAAAGGAAACGGGATCTGGAACGGGAACGGGATCGGGAACGGGCCTGCTCACGCGTCAGAAAACGTACTAGGAACGGGAACGGGATTGGGAACGGGAACGGGATCGGGAACGGGAACGGGAACGGGATCTGGAACAGGAACGGAAACGGGAACGGGATCGGGAACGGGCCTGCTCACGCGTCAGAAAACGTACTAGGAACGGGAACAAGATTGGGCATAGCAACGCATGCCGGGTCAGCTAGTCTATATATATAAAAATCAATGTCTGTCTGTCTGTTTGTCTGTCTCTTATAGGCTCCTAAACCACTCAACCAATCGCGATGAAACTTTCAGGACTTATTGTGATCATGCCGGGGATGGTTCCTGTGAAAAAAAATCAGGATAAAACGGGAACGGGAACGGGAACGGTCCTCCTCACGCGTCAGATAACGTACTAGGAACGGGAACGGGATCAGGATCGGGAACGGGACCGGGATCTGGAATCGGGAAAAAACGGGAACGGGAACAGGAACGGGCCTGCTCACGCGTCAGATAACGTACTAGGAACAGGAACGGGAACGGGATCAGGACCGGGAACGGGAACGGGGGAATGGGATCGGGAACGGGATCGGCATCGGCAACGGGAACGGGAACGGGAACGGCAATGGGATCGGGATATGGAACGGGAACTGTAACGGGCATTGCAACACATGCCGGGTCAGCTAGTACTCAATAAATTTCATTGGATCAAAAGATACGGATTCAACTGCGATGACATTTTTGTTTTGGTAGAAGGTTTAGAAAGCTTTCTGTTAGCTTTTATTTTAGTTTTTAAACAATCTGGAAAGAGCAAAATTATAAGTCACGCCACTTTAGACAGTGGACAGAATTTAAAGCATTATCGGACAGCTCATCAAAGATTACTTATATTATAATAGGAATTATTCCCGTCTATCCCCGTCCCAATTAACAGGGTTTTATAAAGGATTATGTGTACACTTGACACAGCTAATCACATCGTTAGCGTTATTGCACTATATTGAAAAGTTGAAGTCCATCATTCAAAGGATCCAATTTATTATCTATAGGTGCTTTTGGACCACGTCACATTCATATACAAGTGCTATACGTCTAATTGAAGTCACACATTGACAATATTGAGGTAGTTGCAACGAACGATACAATAAGCGAGGTGCAGATAGGTGGGTGGTTTAGGGAAGGGTCGCTCAGAGGTCCTGCCACGTTCTGGTCCTTCCAACTTCCTCCACCAGTACGCCCTAGGGATAATTTATGACGCTTCGAGGGCACCACGTGCACCAAACTGCCGCAAAAAGTGCGCTAGAGTAATTTACTCGACCGACGTGCTACAAAATTGAAGACGACTTCCCACTTGCTACATTTTTTTTTTTACGAAAGTCATTTCTTTTCACTTGAGATATTTTCAAGTTCAATGTCACTTTTGATGAAAAGATTTTTATATTGTTCATAAAAATATATGTTGCGTAACTGTGCTGTGCTACAAATACTGCTTTTTTGTTTGGTGGTTGTTGCTAGAATATAATATACAGTAAATCGTTTATTTGCCGAATGATTTCTATATTACTGTTTGACAAGGACAAGAGGGAAAGTGCACGCGGTGCCAACTCACCAGACGTCTTGCTTAATATTTCTTTTCTTGCAGAAATTGTGGGGAGAACAAGTCATAATATTTTTTGTGTGCTGTCTCTCAATATATGTATGTATGTATGTACTATACGTAGATATCTATCCTAAGAAACACCTAAATTTATTTGTTCTTATATGAAAACATCGGATGTTAAAAAATATTCATCGCTTTTCATTTTAAAAGCGAATATATTATTCACGTTTATGAATACGTAATTTAAATTAGCATTCAATATGATAATTTAAATATTAATAATTTAATATTTTTACGCAATTTTAATCAGAATTGAAAAATCGTGGAAAAAATATACAAATAGATACAAAAAAAAAAAAAAAAAGAACGTATTTATACATATGTAATGTCAACACTCATGCACGATGCACAATAGCGGTTGCGTTATATAAATAGGTTTTTCACGGGGGCTAAAAAAATGCAAAACAGGGTTTGTCAGAATTACGACATGGGTTATCTTCCCCTTCCCCCCCCCTTCCCCACCTCCCCTCAGACCCCTTTTCTGCTGCAAATATTAATTTTTCTTTGTGCACTAAGGCCCACCTTGGCGGTGATGTATGACGATCAGGTTTTCTTTGTTGTTAACCCGTTTTTTCGCGGCGTTTAACTCTCAACCCGTGACGAGGGTCCACGACGACCCCGATTTATTTCAGCGGAAAAGCGGTACAATTTAAAATCGCGACCATTGGCTTAAACCAAATTGTCGTACTTTGATCAAAGGCTGTGATATTATTTTAATAAATAAAAAGTACTCTACAAACGTACCTTTTAATTTGTGAGTCGATATCTACGTCTACGAATATACCCTGGGAAAACTTTGAAAAAGTCTCCATACCCACTCGATTTCGCATCCAAACAGCATTACGAAATGAATGGTGCATCTGCATCAGACTCGGGGCAAACAACTTTTCCGAAGTTACTTCACAATCAATTAGCAAATTGGCTCAAGCTTTGCCAACCACTCTACTCTGCCCACGGTCTGACGATTTTCGCTTGAGTGTCAATAATACTCAACCTACCAAACGTCGATTGGGGCAGGCATCATCGAACAGATATGTTGTATAAAATCAAAATCGATGCCGGTACAAAGTGCAAAATGGAAATGTGGGAATACAGACGAAATGGAGCGGTGAAAATCTCTCTCAGGTACGGCGAGCTTTCGCGCGCGGTCCCAACGGTACCTACGTCGAAACATTACGAATTTCCCGAACGAATTTTCTCAAAGAGTGCACGCGTCCCGGCTTTGTTTACCTTTCCGGCGGAAACAGAAGATTTTCACCCCCGTTTTCACACACCATTGCTCATCCGGCTCGGCGGAGGATTGCCGGTTATGACATGAGAGTCGCGTGTCAGTTACCTGCCTACTCACGTCACTCACAAGACCACACGAAAGGTTCGACTCCCCTGACTTCGCCAATATTGGATATATCGACCTGCCTAAACTCGTATATCTATACATTTCCAATTCGATATATTTCCGAATGAAACACTAAAACAGCAACAAACTCATCTTTGAATTTTTTTCTAAATTCATACTAAAATGTTATGCACACACTTTCGTGAACACTTTTCAATGTGCTGTTTAATGCGGTAATTGTATAGCTATAACACAATACGGATACTTATAAAAACTTTGAGAGATTGTGATAAAACACATAAAATTGTAATATTCTCTCAGTAAAATAGAAAAACGTTCTATACTCTTATGGGGATCGTAACCATAAAGGGACCGTTTTTATAGTTTCTGAGATTGAACCTTTTTTTACTTTTTATGTGGATTTCAATGACGTCTACGCGTAATAATATTAAACCCTGTAAAAAATATATACATCGTTGAACGATTATTGGATTCGTTTGTATTGTACGTACATATATGTATTTATAGAAATAGCGATTCGAAATTTACGAAGCCGAATATTGATATTTGCAAGATTTGTTTATTATTATGTACATACATACATACATACATACATAGATTAAGAAATATACTATCTAGAAATACAAAGATATTATAGTCGATAATGCAATTGTTCGTCCTCATTTTATACATTGTGGTTCATTTTTAAATTTAGCAAATAGGTTAATTTAAGATAGGTTGCAAACATTGCAAAATAGTACTATGCGAAGTATTCTAAATGTAAATATATGAACTAGTATAAGAAATATGTTGAATGAATTAAATTGTATGAGTGTATGTAAGTGAAACCTTAAAAGCGTGCATGTTAGTATATATTTTTAAGTTAGATGAGAATTTATTACCGAGTTACTTCAATAAGTATTTAATGACGGGATATACATAATATTCATAGTCATAATACTAGAGGTAAGAATAAGTTAACAGTTAAGAATTTAAAATTAAGTAGATCTAGGGGTGTTGTTGAATACACTGATCTCAGAAATATAAGCCAAATTGATAGATTTCTGGCAGCCTCAAAAGAACACCTGTGTATAAGTGCTAATAGATAATTAAGTTTATTTTGTAGTTTTTAGCTTTAAGCTGCTCTTTTGTTTGTTATTAACCTATTAAGCTGTTTTAATTAAATAAATAAATAAACTTCAACGGTCGAAAGATAAGATCTGTAGTCGAGGAGTTAGTAATATGTATTAATAATATTATTCATATTAAAAATAAACCACATTGATAAATTTTTGGCTGTATTAAGCAACACCTCTGTACAAGTGCTAATGGATAATTAAGTTTATTTTGTAATTTATTTGTAATTAGCTTTTAACTCTTTGAACTAGGAATTAATTTTGACATTTTTCAATTTCCAAGCGATGAAAGTCAATTACAAAAATAAAATATTTTTAACCTCTTGGGAAAAAAAATAGCTATAAATCGGTGAAACACATATCCTTGGCATTGTATAAGATGAAAAACCATTAGATGAATCTTTCGAACCAGTGCTTCTCAAACTTTTCTACAGAAACATATCCATTTCATTTTTACCAAATTGAAAATACCATTATTTTGATTTTTTTTTAATTTGTTTTTTGAATAAATTATTTGAGGATTTGGACCGTCCGACGAGGGTAAGCAACTTTAAGAGACAAAATCTGAACATGGGTTAAATTTGATTTGAAAATCACTTCTTTCTTCATAAAATTTTAAAACGTTCGATAAAAAAAATATTTTCTCAATAAATAATGATGTTACATATTATCATTGATGATGAAAAATCTTCCCCACACTGTTGCCAAAATAACCAGCTATTCTCAAATTATTTTTTTTCCAGTGGTTCCAAAACTTTTTTTCAAATAATATATTTTCACTTTTGATGAAATTTGGAGATGAAAAATTGCATCAGGGATATTTTAGAGGCTTTATAAAATAAAGTGAATGTTTGAGAATCTATAATACAAAAATGAATTTTTTTAACCTCTTTTACTTAAAAAGAAATTATGCTTTTGGAAAGCTAATGTTTGAGAATCACTGGCGTGAAACAAAAATTCCAAAACTGAACCAGCTGTTCTCCAAGATATGCTTATTGAATTGGCAAAAACAAAATAGTGGTTTCAGTCAGTTTTCATCTCAAAAATGAAGTCAAAGTAAATGTCAAAGTAAATCTTCGACATACGACTTCAAAGAGTTGTTAATAAATAAATTCATTTAAATTCTCAATGCAATCTACTGATAAAATATTGAAAACCTTATAAAATCCAAGGCTCAACTTTATTCGTCTCTGACGTACAAACTTCGTCGAGCTTCCTTTCATTTGTATTTTCTTGGAAATTTTCTGTCTTCAGCACGTCTCTTTGGATGGATCTATTTATATATGACACATTGATACGCTATCAATAGAATTTGATACGAAGTACCGTTCATTAAGGCACACCGTGAAAAGATACAATGGAACAGTAGAAAATCGTGAAAATTCCATGGGCGTATTCGGCATTAAAGCGTAACGTTAACGGCCCCCTGAGCAGTAGAGCACGTAGCACAGTACCGTAGCGGAGACACTCATTTGACAGGCGCGTACTCAGTCCCGTGGGGGCGCTTTGCGAATAATATTTCAGCTTACGACCGTAAAATACGTCCGCCATTTAACGTAATAGGACTTTGCAGATTGCGCAAGACCGGAAGCGTCACCGTGTCGAGCTCATCTGACTCTTTCCCAGTCGAAAAAAACCAGACTCGTAACGTTCGAGTGTGCCGTCTCGTCTGGTGCATTCGACTTGCGCATGAAATACAAGTGGAACCTAATCATTTGTGTACGCACAATACGCGTTTATTTGCGGTGCAAAACGAGCTTACTTCTATTCATTATTTTCAGTCGTTCACTATCCACTCTTGAAAGGTTGAACAGACTGAATCTCTCCACATTGGAGACGCGGAGATTAAGAGGTGATTTAATTGAAGTCTTCAAAATGATAAATAATCATTATTCATGTAAAATGACCAACCTCGTTGTGTTCAATGAGAACCCCTCATCTAAGAGGTCATACTCTTAGACTCTGAAAAGAAAAATCAAATAAGATTGTAAGAGATTCATTCTTTTCAAATAGAGTCGTTTAAGTTTGGAATAGTCTTCCGGATTCAAAAGTCACTTTTAAAAAAAATGTTAATTTATATGAAAATCAACTAGATATATGTATGTATTAAAAAATAGATTCTTCGGCATATATTCAAATAGGAAAAACTACCACTTTTGGTCGGCGGATTTTGATCAAAACCTTATCAACTCTTAAATTTTCGACTTGATCAATGGGGCAGTTTCTGAAATATTCTGTGGTAAACTTTTCGACAAAAAAAAACCCTACTTCCAGTTGACTGATGTCAATGATTTATTTTTTCGTAACTAGCAATTTTTTCTCAGGATTACAACATTACAATATTGTGACGATACTACATATTTAAAAAAATAAATAAAAAACAAAAAATCGTTCAAGAGTAAACTGCCACTTTCGGTAGTCAGATGTTGACCAAAATCACAGTATCTCTTACGGCTAAAGTGAAAACTATAGATATGAAATTTCGACTTGATCGCCGGAGCCGTTTCGGAAATATTCTGTGGTAACAGGATTTGTGAATTTTCTACACGAATAAAACCCTACTTCCGGTTGACTGATGTTGACCAAATTTCTTATGTCTCTTACACCTTACGTGAAAATAATAGATGAAATTTCAGTTTGATAGACTTGACAGTTTCGGAGAAAACACACATACAGACACACACACACATAAGTACACAGTCATATGTATGTTGATACAGACATTTTCCAGAAATCATGAAAACGTGATCAGGGGATGATACCTAATACAAATAAGTCAAAATCTCGACGGCGAATTTTCTCACGATCACAATACTTTATCCGATTAAGATAAAATAAAAACAATGGGTATTTGTAACTCTTTAATCTGTATATTCATTTTATTTTATTTTTTATATTTATTTTATTTTTTTATTTTTTATTTTTTTTTTTTTTTTTTATTTTATTCAATTTTAGCAATACTGTCCTCTCTTTTTTTTCATTTATAATACTATTTTTTATTTTTCTTCTTGTTAACTGATACTAAATACCAAACCCCATGGGCCTATCGACTATACCGCCTCTCCATGTAATTATTAAATAAATAAATAAAAATCCTCTCTTATACCATGTCCATCTGCCATCCATTCTTCTCGTTGTGTCCAGCCCATTGCCACTTCAACTTTTTCACACGTTCCGCTATATCCACCACTTTGGTCATAGTATTCCTCTCGCGATCAATTCTTGTTATACCGAGCATACATCTTTCCATGCTTCTCTGTGTCCACTGGATCTAACGTAACAATATTGAATTCAGCATCCACGTTTCACAGCCATACGTCATAACTGGCAGTACGCATTATTTTTTAAGCATAGCGGAATGTTGGATTTAAAAACTATGTTTATTCTTCTGAAAGTGCACCATCCTACTTTCATTCTTCTTCTGCACATCCAATCATATTCACTTACTTCTATTGTTGGTAAAAGTCGACTGGAAGAGGCACAGATGCACCCTTACTGTTAACAAGGTTCAGGTAAATAGCGAGCGCGCCTACGCCATCGCGCTGTTTTGTATTCGAATGCGATTATTATATTTAGCTAGATGCTCTTTTCTTCCTCAGTATGTGTGGAAGTATTATGAGGTACTCATGTTGGGTTTCAACGAGTATTATGTATATCTACATATGTATGTTCCGCATAAACTTCAACGGTACGTTTCGTGGAAAATCTCGCGTACGGAAAACGAGATATGGTTTGTTTCACAATACTTTATACATATGTATAGGTAAATATCGAGTGAACGAAACGTTTGAAAGTTTAAATACTGTGTGCTGCATTATCGATCGTTCGAATTCTGAGTGCCGTAGCTTCGCCCCAAAAATTTTAGGAATTAAATAAAATATCGTTCCCCAGTAACGGGAAATCCATTAAAAAGGGGCCATCAAATTGCTCAAATGTCTTGAATGCGGCGATCGCTGATACCCTCTAGGTTGCATCCCTTTTCTGCGAAGACGTTGCTGGAAGGGTGAAGGGGTGGTTTGTGGGGGTGAGTTGGGTCGTACTCACCGCCGAGTGGCGGAAGTCAAGCCTTTAAAAGTCAAACTTTCAGGCAGGAAATGGCTCGACGACTTTTATTGCCGCATGAAATTACGCCAATCAAAGGAAAGTTTATCGCGGATCGTTAGGGATATTTTATATTGGGACCCTCAATCGGCCCACAACCAACCACCCCAACGCGACTCAATTATTTGCGAAGCAAGTATTGATTTTACTGCGGTCATAATTAACTCGTAACAAAGATACTTCCTACTCGAGCCATTCAATATTACAATGCAACAGAACTCAAATCGTTTTAATTTATGCAAATATCATTTTCAGCCGTTCACCATCCACTGCTGGATGAAGGCCTCTCCAATCCACTTCAAATGCTGTCTGTCTTGAGCAATCTACATCCAGTTGACTCCACACATTCTTTTCAAATCATCAGCCCATCGTTCACTCGGTCTACATTGCTTTATTCCACATCCTCTCAGATACCATTCCAGTATTTCTGGCGTCCAACTGCAAAATAATAAGTGCTAAGATATAAACTGATTTATAACTCATTATAAATTGTATGTACATATGTATATACAATTTGCAGATTGCTCAAAACATTGAGCAATCTGCATCCACTTGACTCCACACATTCTTTTCAATTCATCAGCCCATCGTACACTCGGTCTACCTCACTTTCTATCACATCCTCTCGGGTACCATTCCAGTATTTATCACGTCCATCTGCCATCCATTCCTCTCGCTATGTGTCCACTTCAACTTTTTCACACGTTCTGCCATATCTGCCACTTCATACCCATGTAATTCCTCTTACGATCTCTTCTTGTTATACCAAGCATATATATTTCAATGCTTCTCTGTATGCACTGGATATTACGTAGCATTCTTGAATTTAGCATCAAATTTTCACATCCATACGTCATAACTGGCAGTTTTCATAATGAATAATTAATATATCGTTTACTCATTATAAGGTGATATCCAACTTTTTGCAAATAACTTGCAAAAACAAGTGTAATTACCATTTCATATTTTCATATCGTACACTCGGTCTACCTCACTTTCTATCACATCCTCTCGGGTACCATTCCAGTATTTCTCACGTCCATCTGCCATCCATTCTTCTCGCTATGTGTTCAGCCCATCTGCCACTTTGGTCATATTTCTCACCCATGTATTCCACTTACGATATTTTCTTATTATATCAAGCATACATCTTTCCATGGCTCTCTGTTCACATACATACGTCATAACTGGCAGTACGCATTTGTCGTATGCCTTCCTTTTTAAGCATAGTGGAATGTTGTATTTAAAAACAATGTTCATTTTCCAAAAGCACTCCATCCAAGTTTCATTTCTTCTTCTTTACGACCAGTCATATTCATCAATTGTCCTAGGTACAAATAACTAATAACTATCTCTACAATATGATTATCTACAGTGACTACGTTTTGCGTGCAAAATTCATTAATTTTTAAGTCTACTTTCATACTTTCGTTGCTTAATTGTGTTTCAAATAGTATTATATGTACCTTTACATTTTATATATTAACTAGTGTAAGCCCGTTGAATATCAACGGAGCGCTCTCATCACCCGTACTGGAAAATTATATATTAAATTTAATATTTTTTATAGTTGTTGCATCTATGCAACAATGCGTCATCTATGGCGCGTAATACAACGAATCCCAATATATGTATAATCGAATCCCAACTCGAAAAAAAATACTTTTTTACTTTTATATTTATATTATAATTATTAATTATTATATACATATATAATAATTATAATTTTGTAAGTAAAAAAAATTATAGTTTTTATAGCACCATCTATATGTAGGTAACGTAGGTAGGTAAGTAGGTATGTAGGTAAAGCAGAGTAAAGATCCCTTGTAATGTTTAAAAAAAAGGACTAAATCGACCGACGGTGATAGAGTAAGCGTTAGCGTGATGACTCTCGAGCTTGCGGTCGTGGGTTCGATCCCCCACTCGTTCTGGTGGTTTTTTAATAATTTTTCCTCAGCGAGCGTTATCAGCAGACAGGAAGACAGACAGACAGACAGACGGACAGACAGACGGATTTCGGCTATTATATATATAATAATGTTAAAGATTGAGCTAGTAACTAGTGAAATTTTTCAAATTCGTCTCAGGTGAATTACGTTGACTATCGTAGAGGCCCGTATATTTTTTCACATTTATTGATTGCCACAATGAGATAGAGTGGCTAGACGCGGGCCGCTTTGTAAAGGTGAACGTTGAATAAATATGATAACGGCATGTAAAGCACGCGAAAAAGGGGGAAAAATGCTTTTCATCCGCGGGTTATCTCGCGGCTCGCAAATAGCGTGTTTTTCCGGCCAGGTCCGGCTCCATCAGGGAAATTAAAAACAAACAACGATACGAAAGCCCCACCCCACAACTCCTCCCTAAATTTCAACCCTTTATATTCGCGCTTCTGTGATACAGAAGCGTGCATACCTGCTACCACTAACCTAATCAACTTCCATTTTAACTCAATATGAATTGGTTACTTTTTTTTATACACCTGCATTTCATATACTTCATACTGTCATCTTGTAGTTAAAATAAAATAAATATACATAGTTAATGAATAAGCGCGTGCTAATTTTTGTAAATTATCGCGACGGAGTGTCTACAAGGTTTGTCTACCTATAATTACTTGCAGCGTGATTTATTTAACGAGCGCCACATAAACTAAGACGTATTTTTTCATAAACATTATGCGCTATTAAATAATTGTAATATTAATGATATTTGTAATTGATTCAATATTTTATTTCAAATGCTTGGTTCACATTTACGTATCAAATGAAACCAGTACTAATATTTCAATGGAAATTGTTAGTTTCACTAACGACACTCGAAATTCTATGTATGTGTTGATATTCATATACCGAAATTGTATACAATATACATACATACATCATACAAAAACGGGCTTTTTTTGAATTAAATATCTTGTTAATAATTCTCGCACTTTTCCATATAATAAATTACACATTTAGTGGCGTGCACGCGTACCAGCGTTATGAATAACACTGTCAGTAACATTCGAAGAAGGGGGTTGCACCGCAGAACTTACCCTCTTTTTGTTCGGCATACATCATGTTACATGACACTTACACCAGGTCCTGGTGACTGATGGAAGGGAAACCGTATCAGCGTCGTTTGATCAATTCGAGCTTGGTCGCTTTGTATTACCTACTCGTACGTACGTACGACTTTTCATCAAAAATTTCCCAGTCTTCGTAATTATTTTCACAATTAACTATAGCGTACTGAAAGTGGGGGGGAAAGGAGGATGGTTAATTCAAACAATGTAATAATATACGTTATTAGCTACGCAGGGGGTGTACTGTTACTAAATTGAAACGTGAGTGTAACGGGGCTTGTACATTATTGTTTCACCTGTAATATAATCAGATCTGCATACGTATATGATAATATTCGCTGATAAAAAGGGTGATCACAATAACCCGTGAACATTGTGCATATTGGATATTTTACTGTGAAATTTTCTGTTGTGACCAAAGAAAACATGGAGACTGCATCAGAATTTATGTTTATTGTACGAGGTGCATCAAAAATCCCGTTTGGTATTCATGATTTGCAGAAAGTAATCCTCACCCACGTACGTATGTAGGTGTGACAGGGTTTCCAGGTACACTTGAGACACCCTCGGACCCACCAAACCACCCCATTTTCCACCCTCACCCACCTCAGAGAACTCGAGAATAACTCTCATTGTCGAGTAGAACATGAATATTTACGAGGGATAATTTCACCTTTGTGCGCGGTGCGATTTCAAAAGAATGAGTGGTGGACCTGAGCCCTCACCACATGGTAACCAGATACCAAAATAGTCCTTTGAATATGCTCAGCAGCCAAACATATACATCATGCATACTAATTATATATTCTGGAATCGCACTGATGGCTTCTCAGCTCGTATACGGGGCAAAGTTTCTTACTTATTGTTAACGTAAACGTCAAAGTTTAAGATTTTCCGATAACAAATATTATCACTTCTTGTTGGTTGCTATTTTATGCAAATTACGATCCGTTTGTTTAACCCAAAGAAACCTTTAATACTCTGCAAGAGAGCTATGATTGAATTATATATTTCTATTATATACAAGCAATACTATAATTGCTTTGATCAACAAAAAATCTAAAATACTAACGAAGTTGAGGAATTAAGTAAAAGACAAAGAATTTGAAAGAATATCAATAGCTCAGTGGCGTTAGTCTCTTGAGTGAAGATCTAGATTTCGATCCCTAAGTGTCGAAATGATTTACACGACAATTTTTTCGACCTTAATTATCGTCATTGGCAAGATCTGAACATTAATAAATTCAGATCGAGCATCTTCTGTTAGAATTTTCCAATTTATCTAACAGTTTTGAGACGTTTCCACTAAAATTGTCACTCGTTATTCATTATTCCTATGTATGTTAACCTGTTATTGGTTTTGGATCCACGTGTTCTTAGACCAGTTGGTTAACTTTCCCCAACAAAACGAAACAGAACATGTTATTATAAGCTACTTGTGCAAGTTAGTTTTATTGGTTTAGTACACAGACCCCTAGTAGACCTTTTTATAAAAGCCAAGTGACCCACGACCCCGATATATCTATGTATTTGAAAAAGGAAAAACATATTATTCAAACATCAAGACACCGATTGAAAATGAAAATTGCATTCATCATCATTTTCAGCCATTTACCATCCACTGCTGGATGAAGGCCTCTCCATTCCTGTCTGCCTGGAGCAATCTACATCCAGTTGACTCCACACATTCTTCTTAACTCATCAGCCTGTGTGCACTGGATCTTACGTAGCATTCTTGAATTTAGCATCCACTTTTCACATCCATACGTCATAACCGACAGAAAATTGCGTTAAAGTCAATATTTTTTTTTTTTTAGTTTATTTTCTGTTTCAGTTGGCGACCCCACAGAAAACCCTTCGCGACCCCATTTGGGGTCGCGACCCATGGGCTGGGAGCCCGTGGCTTAGTAGGTTTGTGATTCAGTTTAGATTAACACTAAATGCCATCAAAAATTGAGCAATATAAATACTATAATATATCGATTAGGCTTATAAATAATCTTTGGTTAAAAACAAATACGGTGCGATTAAAACGATGTGACGTTTTAATCGCACCGTATTTGTTCACATCATCGGACGTTCACATTCGCATAAAGTAACGAGGATATAAAACAAATTTGGCGCGTATTTATTCAAAATCGCAAATCCTTCCGGTCGTGGCAGCCACCTGCGTATGTTTATTTTATTTCTGTGTATTATTATTTTTCGAGCGATTTATTGCGAGGCCGCGGTCCCCCATATGTGAACCCCTGGCCAACGCAGACCAAATAAAGCGCGGACTCTCCTAATGAAGTAAACACGGCACGCCGGTAATTAAAAATAATAAAAAGGGATGCGCAAATACAAACGCGCCGCTACAGGCAGAGTCTGAATTTTCCTGAAATATTCAGAATTCAACTACCTACAGTCCTGCACAAACGTGTAATTTAACTCTTATGATGAAAAGTGCACCGGGGAAAGGTGGACGTGGTCGTTATTGATTTATCAGCCATTGCGGCCATGCAGCGTGAATATTAAGCAGCCAATTTCAAAGCCAACGCTGTAATTTAAAGCACCCGTTTATTAGAATTTTTAAAATAATTTGAATGATTAAAATATGTCATACAAATAAATAACTAGTGTCATAATATGTGGTACTTTTACTTTAATAGGTAATCTGTACAAGTTTTCAGATATGGATTTAAAGTATACAACACGTCATAGTGTATAGTTAAAAACATCACATACATACATATGTATATATGTATGTACATACATATTAATCGTATCATGTTACATTTTCATTTTTTCAGCGTGTTTTCGTTTTGTCGTTTTTCGGCATGTAATTTAATTCACACATACGAGTATACCGACGTGTTTTCGTTTCCCTTTTTATTACTCGAATGAAAAATAGAAATAAAAATAAACGAAACCTCGAAAGTTTCAGTCGTTTTCAGCGAGACCTCATCACCGTGTACGGAAATTATTAAACTTCGAAAAAAAACGAGTCGGTAATTAAATTTCGCCATTAAATGGAATGAGGGGGAGCGTTTCGTCCCCTTTTGAATTGGATCTATCCTGAAAACACGGAGGAATATATTGCCTGATAATGCGCCCTCGCACTCCATGAAGTCGTTTGATGATTTTTTTAACATTGAGGGGTTGAAAATTTGATTTCAAGTGTATTAAATCCGTGTGTGATGAAACGAGAAAACGCGAGCAGGTTTCAATTATCTGTCGAACAAAAAGAGGGATGTGGTTGTTTTAAGCGCATTGCTTAAAAACGCAATCAGCTCTCTGTTGTCGCACATTGAAACGATTTTCCGATTTGTTGGTCAAGCATTAATCAAAAAGTTTGAATTTGTCATAAAGAGTGAAGCATTTACCTAAGTGTGCCCTATTTTATATCAAATATTCATCATTAAACTATCTCCAATTACAAACATCAATCAACAAAACTGTGCGTTCATATACGAAGACACATTATCAAAGTCAATATTAGTTGAGCCTAGGAACCAGATTAGTTCACCGTGCCATAATATTATAATTCAAATATTCGATTACGCCATTCATACATACACAGATCGGATATGATTTTCAAAAATTAATTAATTAATTAATGTTCGGCTTCTATGTTTGTATGTATTCGCCGTAGGATGTTATAAATTGTATTGAATTTTATCGAAGCTCCAGAGAGCACGTATAAATTACAAACAAAAGCTTAATTTGTTTTCAAAGAGTCAGCCAGAGTATCGTAATCAAATACGCCATTACGCAACCACAACAGCGTTTTAGGTACTTTGTATACGGCAAATTGCGGTAGCACTGTTTTCAAAAACGTTTTCCGCGGAAAATTTAGCGAAAGCTTTCTCGATATTACACGCACGTTGTTAAGCTCTATTATCTGTACGTACGCCATTACATTTGTTGATAAGCGAACTGTCGGGTATTATTTTGTTTAATTTCGGCACCGTAAATAGCCTCCGGTGTATTGTTCGACATTTAATATCGGTATACACATTCAATTATAACGTATCGTTCGACGATTTTAAATTGGCACGCGTGCGTCTTGTCCGCTTTTTATGACAATTCTCGCGCGTGGTTGTTTTCATTCAATTTGGTGAATCTCACCCCCTGTATCTGTGAAGTGGGTGGGGGTGGGTGGATTGTTCACCCTGTGGCTACAGGCTGTTCCTCATCTCGTGATCGTCTGTCTGCTGGGCCATCAGGAGACTTGGCCCGAGGCTCGGTACTGTTTGTCGAGCGTTATGCACACGCGCTCGTCTGCATGATTGCGCCACCCCTCAATCTTCTGGACAAATTAAACTTTTCAAGTGGTATGTGAGTCATGCCCCACCCGCTGGACGAAAAAAATATAAAAGAGAAGAGGAAATAATTAAGGAGAAGTTCAAAAGCTTCGCCGACGTGTGGAACGCATGCTGGGTGTTTCTCTTCGTCTTTGTAAACAACTCTTTAATGAGTTTTTATTATATGTACATGTATAACTATACAATGTATATCGAGAGAATATATATGTACTTGACAATTTAGAAAGAGGGGACATAAGAATGGTTGTATTATACGAGCGAGAGTATCAATATTTCAATTATCATTCAAGAATAAATAATTGAGATTTGCACTTTGTTTCCTCCCTTAGAACTTAGTATAGGTACATATATGTATGTTAATACATACACATAAATAGTGCACTTATACGTAGTTCATCCACTTGACTCCACGCATTCTTTTCAATTCATCAGCCCATCGTCCATTCGGTCTACCTTGCTTTCTTTCACATCCTCTCGGATACCATTCCAGTATTTTTCGCGTCCATCTGCCATCCATTCTTTTCGCTGTGTCCAGCCCATTGCACACGTTCACTATATCTGCCACCTTCGTCGTGCTTCTTACCCATGTATTCCTCTTGCGATCTCTTCTCGTTATACCGAGCATACATTTTTCCATGCTTCTCTGTATGCACTGGATCTTACGTAACATTCTTTATATATGTGTATGAATATACCTACAAATAATAAAAAGAGGGATAGAGGTTATTCGAAAAGAAAAATTAGAACAGTTGTGGAAATGTACCAATTTCAAGGAATAGAGATTTAAAAATGACTAATTCTGACGATTCTTAGCTGTATCTTGCATTTATACATATACATGTAAAATAATATATAGGTAATTGTAGCATTGATTAGATAATGACACAATTATATTATACCATTTTGATTTGGAGCCAAATCTCTTAGTGGTAGATAAATTGATAATGTTCAATTTTTGATCTCTTCTAAACTTCCTTTAAAATGTGAACCACAAGCCGTGAATCAACCAGTATACAAAAGGCATTGATTAATTTGAACGTACATCCCCAATTAATATTGTGCGGTACTCCAGCGCCGGAGAGTCGGTGTAGTGAACTTCGTTAAATGTTGTCGCAATTAAGACGCGAAACAATTAAGGGTCCGGTCAGGGCTAGCTCGTTGCCAAAATCATGGCGTTAATTATAATTAGTTAAAGTGGCTCTGGTCGCCGTGGGATTCATTTACAAACGTCGTTAGCGGAACAACACCGTCGGACCACTTTTGTTCGTTTTTCGTTCGCGAGCAGCCACTGCATTTCGCCAAACTCGAGCACTCGGGTACTTACGTTTGGGAAACGAAAGGATTAAACGAGCGAATTGGGCGTCGTTAAGCGGGAAAATAAAATTTAACGAAAGCTTAATATGTACCTACGTACCTTCCGCCACTCGATTTTATTGTCTTTCGAAATTAAACCCCATTAGTGGCGATAAAAATAAAATTTAATTCAATACATTGTAATATTGTCAGGTTTACGACCGCACAAAGTATCTACATAATTGGGCTTCAAATTTATACAAAGCAAAAATATTCCTTTACATTTTTTTCCCGGATACATTCGCAAACGACGGTGACCAACATTTGTAAACGGATTGTTTTTGTTACGGTTTGAAACTTTTTGCTTCCTCTAACAAGATGGTAGCTAGTTATGTTTGCAAAAGTTTTCGTACTATTGACAAAAAGTTGCAGAAGTGGCGGCAAAGCGGGACACAGCTGCTTCCAACTCGCGGTCGCAGCCTCTGCTATATTGAAAGCAAACAGACAGAGGCAAAGGCAAAAACTGTTCAAACCCAAAACTTTGCGATAACTGAAAGGATGGCGTCACGTTGAATTTCCTCTTTCGAACGCTATTTCATATAAATTTGTATTCGTTATAAAAACATTGTGAGAGTGATTCCCTGATCGTGTAGATACGAATATTATTAGCGGGTGTGCATTCAATGTTGCAAAAAAGTGTGAACAGCAGAAATGTTGGGAATAAATGAGGGTGCACTGAACGAAGTGCGCTATTCATCCCAGTTTAATCAGAGCCGTACAATGCCAGCACGCCCGCGTGCCTGATGAAGCTCTACGTGCCAGCAGCTCTCAAACAGTCGCTAAACTATTCAAAAATGCGGAATTGCTTTAAAAAAATCGCAGAAAAAAAACTGCAAGAATGGCACAAATGAACGGTTCCAAATAGTCGTTCGGAGAGAGATGATGTTATAATTCTTACAACCAATGAAATCAAGATACTGATATTTGTTAAATATCTTACAAATTTTCTATTAATAATTATGTCATGCCATGGTATGTATATGTAGAGGGCTCCCATATTTTCAAAATAAAACACCGGACACCCCTTCAGATTAAAATTAAAATTTAAAAACTATAATACATCATTATTTTCATTTATATCTTCAGACCTTGCTGTTGGTGTCTGGTTAAACATGATGATGACTATATTTGTGTCAAAAAACTATGAACGTGGCACATCCCGAAAATGAGAAATCTATAAATAAAAATATAAAAAAAAAAAAAATCTATAAATAACAAGAAAAATAAGATTTTATTGTGTCCAATTGCAGGCGAATTCATCAGCGAGCAAATACGTTCCAGTTTTTATCCTGGTATAGCTGAATAAAAACTAATAAGTGGTTCTACATACATATTTCACTGAGGTGGATGTGTTCCTTCTTGAGATGAGTGTAAAACTTATTTGAGCAGAAATTAATGATGTCATCGGGTTATAAAATCGGAAACGGCATTGCAGTACGACAATTCAATATGCACTGACTTACTAAATTGACTAAAAAATTTTTAAAATATTGTCTCAACAGCACCTGCAAATGCGTCATTTTTGTCGCAGCAAACAGTTATTAAAATAGTTAAAAATGTTTTTAAATTTTTTTTTTTGATTTCTTACAAAAATCTGGGATTTTTGCCGCACCAAGACACATTTTTCGAGACAGGGGAAACCGGAACTGTCCCGGGTAATCTGAGTATTTATGTAATATTTTGATGAAAATGAGATAAGTTCCAATGTATGTACATATATATGTACATATGTATGTAATACGATCTACTTTATTCCTTTTAATCATTTATTATCGTTTTTAAGAATATGAAGAAATTAAGAGAACATCTTAACTTCTCAATAAGTGAAAACGATATTGCATTATTTCAAAATTTGAAAACACTGGTTTATAAAACTAACAAAGCAGCATGCAAGTAAGAATAAAACAAACAAAGGTTTGTTTTTGCTTATTTTGGCAAGCTACAAACGTAACACACGTTTGCAAGTTATTTCCATTTGAACCGCTCGATTATAGTAAACATTGGAGATATGAAATGTCAGTATATTTATGACATATTATTTGTATTGAAACAAAAATTTATCAAGAAAAGAATTTACTCATCGACACGGTTAAACGAAATCGATGACTTTTTTTTTTTAATTTTAGAATCGACTGATAAATCATCGGTGCAAAACGAGACGGGTAATTATTTAGAAAGTATGTTGCATTTTGTTCATGTTGTTCGGTCAGATTGGACTGATGCGATGGTGCGATGACTCGGTCTGTTTGTCTGTCTCGCCTAATCATAATGGATGGGTCGGATTGAGGTTGATGGATGGGCAGAGGCCCATTGTGGCCCACGGGCTTTTTGTTCTCCACCCACTTTGAATATCACCACTTAAAACCACCGAACCTTTTATTACGCAAAGCCACCCAACGCCCACCCTGGAAAATAACATTTCACGTTTTCCACGTTAAACAAACATTTGGATGCATCTATCTAAATAACGTTCACACTTCACGAAATCCTTTTCTGATCGCACTATGATTTAAAAAATTCACAGTTGTACCGATGGATGTAGGACTCACTGCCGTGATTCAATACACACGTGTTATTATACCGTAATCGGTGCATCGTATCGTCTCGACCGATCACTCTGTATGCAGCCGACGCATAGATGCACTGGATGCGTCGTAGTAATGGCTCAATCACGTCCGCCATTGCATCCGATACGGAACGATTTGATTTACCGATTTGTATTTTTGAAATGCACTCGTTTTGATTTAAAGCCTTTTATATTTAACGGTCCCCCCGAGAGCCGGACGAATAACGGTCGCATCGTTTGCGTACAAATCAATACATGCGTGTGAGTGAGTGTGGGCTGGAACTTTTACCAAATCAAAAGCTCGTTTGTGGAAAGTCTTAAATATATATGTATGTATACGCGTTCGAGTCGAATGCAAATTGGCGACAGGCGACCCTCTCCAAGTTTTAGGTGGGGTGTTATTTGTTCTGGGTCCCCATTGAGGCCGCACTGATTGCGACCTGAGTCCTCCCTTTTATATAGTTGACGTTAGTTTCTGGGCTTAAATGACCTGTTATTAAAATCGTAATGGGCCGAATGTATATGAATCGTTACTCCGATTTGCACTTGCACTGCGGAGGGGATAGTTTCAATCGGCCAATTTGCCACAGGGCACATTTTTCCGTGCACATGTTGAAGGGGAATTAAAGTTGAATGAATGAACATCGCAATAGGTGTCTAATTTTCTATTTCTATTCTACTAATATTAAAGCAATTACTTTGTAAAGCCGAATAATTTTTGTTAAAATATATAATGTGAATAGAGTTGATTCTATGATTTTCAGCACCAACTACTAAGCTATGATTCTAAGCCTTTCAAACCAGTGAAGTGTTCCTTAGTTGTCATAAACCGTATAATTTCTTAATGCTCGGTCAAAAGTTACGTCTAAAATAAAGTTCACTTCGAGTTTAAATAAGTACATATAAATAGCTACCGTCTGCTTTAAAACACATGAGTTACTAAACATAATGAGACAGTGTATTAATTTTAAATTGTTATAGTGTATGGGAATTAATCACTCATTTGCCGCAAAATTCTAAAGTTGTTGAAATTCAACAATATTAGAAATCTGCAATATAACTTTATTCAATTTGCGTAGAGTGAGTATATAGGTAGAATTATGTATACAAACATGAAACTTTCTCGCGGAAAGTCATTAGCTTAAAAGGCGTAGTCGTTAGTTACGAAATTAGGGGAATATTGAGGCTTTTCAATGAAATTGAAATGCAATTATGCAAATACGTCCAATGGTGGAGGGTTGTCTCTGTGTCGGGACTTTCTTGTACATTTTTCGTTTGAGAGATTTTGAATAAATTTCGCTATGAAATTCATTTTTGTGCCTATATTATTATGTACATATGTATGTACATATATGTACTTTGTATGAATACGTTAAACGTATTCATACGTAAAACGTTATGAATATCTGTCCATAACGTTTTACGTATGAATTGAAGTTTATCAAAAATTAAAATACATATCATGAATGAATGCTTGGAAGTGAAACAATGTCAATCTTTACTGTTTATTTTTTCTTATTTACTCCAACACTTAGTTCCCTTTAGTGTTCACTCTACAAGTCTACAACATTGTAGTATTTTGTATTTGTTTTTTTTTGACTCTTTTATTTCATTGAATTCGCTATAGTTAATGAGGGTTATATAGCAATAGTAAATAGTGAGTCTTAGACAATTGACAGTATTAATAGTAGTGAAACGAGTATAGGTAATTATCATATTTCACAATTAAATTTTCAGAATTTGGTATTTGATTCGAAAAATGACTTGTTCGTTTACTTTTGCAAATGTTTACGGAAACATAAATGAGGCTGACATAACTATTCATTTCAGAGGAAACGCTTCGTGTTATTTCGGCGCACAAAAGCTAGGTGTAAAGCTCCGGGCGGCCGCGTGTGAGGCTTTTCACATACACTTGCGGCTTTCGAATCCATCCTTACACTTTCATTTATCATTCTAATCTCTCAGCAACCTGGCACCCTCTCAGTCTGCGCTGAAATATTACGTAGCTTTGACGTTTGAATTCTATTTAAACGTTTTTAGCTCCGCGGAGCTTTAAACCTCGCACATAAGTGAAAACCGAGAAGTCGAATCAAAACTCACATTCACCACGTTGAATGATATTTCAAATGCACACGCAAATATTTCTTTTCAATTTCAAAAGTTACCATTCGCATTCGAAAGCGTAGAATGGTCCCCATTGGTGGATGGATTCGCGCTAGTCTGACCCTTGGACTAACAAACCATCGATGATGATGGAATTAGAAGAAAACGGGCTCAGGTTTACACTCGGCCACAATGGGGGATTTCGCATTTTTCATCGCACAAAAAACATCCGGCTCCGGTGGCACGTGAGTTGCCTGCAAATGGACGCATTCACGTATTCCACCAGAGAGCCGGAAAAAAAATTCGAAGGGAGAGGCGAAAGCCAGAAACTTTCCCCTGTTCGCGAAAAATCTCCTTTTTTCTCTCCTTAACCGCCATGTTTGGGGTGTTGCCATTCGATCAAAAAAAAAAAAAATACTAACACGTGTATCAAGCACAATAATTCCTAGGACTCGATTATGATGAAAATATTCAATATGGTCAATTCTATAGATATTATCCTCATATGTACATACATACATACGTATCGGGTTCAAAAACCACTCGTGCGACGTTCTAGTTTTTTTTTTAATTATTTACCGAGGCGAGCGTTATCAACAGACAGACACATAGACACACACACAGACAGACAGACGGAATGGGGCTATTATATATATGATTTACATATGTACATATGTATACAATGTCATCATCATGTTCAGCTATTCACCATTCATTCACCGAATGCAGATTGCTCTAGACATTGAGCAATCTGCATCCACTTGACTCCACACATTCTTCTCAATTCATCAGCTCATCATCCACTTGGTCTAACTTGCTTTCGACACCATTCCAGTATTTCTCGCGTCCATCTGCCATTTATTCTTCTTGCTGTGTCCATCCCATTTCCAATTCAACTTTTTCACACGTTCCGCTATATCTGCCACTTTGATCATACTTCTTACCCATGTATTCCTCTTACGATCTCTCCTCGCTATACCGAGCATACATCCTTCCATGCTTCTCTGCATGCACTGGATATTACGTAACATTCTTTATATAGATATGTGTATGTATGTATATACATACATATGTACCTACAAATAATAAAAAGAGGGATATAGGTTATTTAAAAAAAAAATTAGATCATTTGTGGAAATGAATAGAGATTTAAAAATGACGATTCTTAGCTGTAGCTTGCATTTATGCATATACATATGTACATACATATATGTAAATAATACTACATAATAATTCAACTTATTCCAGACAATAAGCCATCCATAGAAAAATTATTAAAATAAACAAATACTATCATTCAAAAAACTAAAATTCGTGAATAATTTGTATTTATTGTACTGCTAGTGGTCTCAGAATTTTCCTAGGCTCATTTTTATAATATAAATGGAAATCGAGTCGATAGTGGTCACTCACTAGCGAGTAGAGAACCCTTTGCGTTGGCAAACGTGGAATATTTGCAGTTCGCTTCGGCACCCCGATAGCAAAGCCAATCCGAATCTTTGCATGAAAATGGAAAGGAAACGATAAATAAAAAATCAAATATACGCGTGGGGGGGTATGGGGGTCCCTCGCCCATTTGAATACGCCCGTTGAATACGGGATGAGCGGTGCGAGGGGGCCCCATGTGGTCAGATGGGGTTTTCCGACTCACCCACCACCCCCCCAGAACTCCCAATTGGGGTTCGATATCCGCATCCGGAATTATATTATTATGAGGCGCCGCGCCGGATTCATCGCATTCTTGTAAACATTACTTTGCGTATAAACAAGCGCCACGATCCCGAGAGTGAAATTTTAATTATGTGAAGGATACTGTGCTCGCGAAATTAATTCATGGGGGCAAGGGTGGGGTGTGGGGGAGGAGATTCTGTTTCAATTTGGAAATACTTCAAAATGGCCAACCAACGTGAAAAATAAACACATATTATTTGGTTCATATGTACATATTTGTAATATTAAACTCACAATAAATTTGATCCGCAACTGAAATATTTATATAAATATATATAATAGCCCTGTCTGTCTTTCTCTGTGTGTGTGTGTGTGTGTGTGTGTGTGTGTGTGTCTGCTGATAACGCTCGCTGCTGATAATGCTCGATAACGCTCGCGAGGTAAATAATTAAAAAAAAAACCAGAACGTCGCACGAGTGGGATTTGAACCCAGTACCACTGATTGGGTAAACTAAGCGCTTACGCGGTGAGCCAAACCAGTTGATGTAGGGCAGGCTTCAAACGTGACTATTTATAGCCGAATATAATAATATAAAAATTGGCTCGCGACTTTGCTAAATTGTTACGTTGTTATTATAACGCGCCATAGATGGTGCAACTATAAAAAATATTAAATTTCATATTATTTTTCAGTACGGGTGATGAGAACGCTCCGTTGATATTCAACGGGCTTACACTAGTTATATATATATATATAATAGCCCTATTCCATATGTCTGTTTGTCTGCTGATAACGCTCGCCTCGGTAAATAATTAAAAAACCAGAACGTCGCGTGAGTGGGATTTGAACCCGGTATCACCAATTCGGACAGTGAGCGCTTACGCTGTGATCCAAACTAGATAATAGGCCTACTAAAATTTGACAATATTATTAATAGGCTCGCGACTTTGCTAAATTGTGACTATAACGCGCCATCTATGCGACAACTATAAAAACTATTAAATAAACATATAATCACAGTACGGATGATGAGAAACCACTCCGTTGATATTCAACGGGCTTACACTAGAGTAATACACAATTATTAAGTTAACGAGAGATTTTCATTCAAAAAGTTGACGTGACGAATTTGACTTTATTACTATACTAACAAGTAAAGCGTTGGAGTTATGAATTGAAAGCTTGCGATTCAACTCTCAATATGGCTGAAAGACTTTTACAATTTAACTTTTGCTACAAGCTTTCAGTTTTCGTGACGATTCTCTTTAAAAATCTTTGCAGAAAAATTAATTGTAAATTGAAAATAAACAGCAATCAGTTATCTCAATTATACAGAGTCTTATATAAATCCTACTAAAATCACATCACCTATTATTATTCTAATAGAGTGTGAGTAGTGGGTAATTGTTTCGAGGAATTGAGTCGGTAAGTCTCTTCAAAGTGAAGCCACGCGCCGTCTTTGAGCCGAGCTTCACGGCTAGTATGTACATAAGTGGGGGATGGGGTGGAACAGCCTCACTTGCGGCAAAGCCTCCTCGAAAGCTCGAATCACAACATTGCATTTGTTCAGTTTCTTTTGATGTATTATGCAAGTGAGGGTTGAAGTTGCGTTATGGATGCAACCATTGTTTCGTGACGTGGCTCCGATCGGTCTACGTGGACCGTATACGTAAGTCGTTACAATGTAAATTTTCCATTGCAAACTCTTTGGCGTGACTTTATATAATATTTACATATAAATATACGCGATTCGTGTAGGTATATTGTATTGTATAATATGTTGGAATTGGAACGTACATATGTATGTATGTATATGGAGAAAATTCGCGAGTGGCAAATTCCTGGCAACTTTTCCCGCACACTTCCGCCTAATCTCCGAATGACAAATGTTTCGACGCATTAACTCCTCTCTCCAATTAGGCGAATTCTTGGCGCCCAGCGAAAACTTTACCAACGCTTCCCAAACCGAGCTTTCCCTTCCTGCCAAACTCGAGATCCTCAACCCCTTCCCTTCACTATTTGGTATAACCACAGCTTGTCAACTTTTTGCGCGTACGGCGCACCTATGTACATCACGAAACAGAAGCTTTCTAACTATGTCGAATTGAAATTGTACCGTTTCAATTTCAATTTCAATATCGTTTTTGTCTCGATTCAATGAGTAAGAAGTGTTGATAAATTACATCACGAAATTAAATCAAACAATAAAAAAAAAAGGTGTTCCGTATAATTATTTTTAAATCATCATCATTTTCAGCCGTTCACCATCCACTGCTGGAAGAATACCTCTCCAATCCTCTTCCATTCCCGTCTGTCTTGAGCAATCTGCATCCACTTGACTCCACACATTCTTCAGTCTATCGTCCTCTCGGTCTACCTTGCTTTCTTTCACATCCTCTCGAATACCATTCCAGTATTTATCGTGTTCATCTGCCATCCATTCTTCTCGCTAAGTGTCCACTTAAAAATTTTCACACGTTCTACTATATATGTACCACTTTGGTCATACTTCTTACCCATGTATTTCTTTTACGATCTCTTCTCGTTATACCGAGCATACATATTTTCATGCTTCTCTGTGTGCACCGGATCTTGCGTGACATTCATGAATTTAGCATCCACGTTTCACATCCATACGTCATAACTGGCAGTACGCATTGGTCGTATGCCTTCTTTTTTAAGTATAGCTGATTTAAAAACAATGTTCATTCTTCCAAAAGCACTCCATCCAAGTGTCATTCTTCGTTTTAGTTTTTCGTTTCTGATCGTAACTGGTCGTATGCCTTCTTTTTTAAGCATGGCGGAATGTTGGATTTCTATTTTAAAATAATGTAGGTAATTCGGTCTATTAAATTATTTCAATAATAAATATAAAAAAACAAAACTCCGAATTTTACTTTTATTTATAAGTGTTTTTTGTCAAGAATGCATATTATTATTAAAACTACTATTTAAATGAATCAAAGAAAAAATATATATGTAATTAACTTGTAGGGCTTTGCATTGGTAAAATCTCATTAAAATAATCATCCAACAGTTGAAGACTAAATCGACAAATCGTGATTCACTGTCCTAACTTCCTTCACCGCAGAGTTTTAATATGCAATTATTATTACTTTGATATGATCGTTACAGTGTACGCCAGTTATTGAATAAATGTCAGCTTTACGAAAATTGCTTATTGTAAAAGCGATGGTATGGTAATAAAATAGCTTCAACGTGAAAAGGGAAGATTGCTTTTGCCTGACAAGCTTACCCAACCATAATCGTATTAAAATAGATTGAAAATCGAGACAGCGGATAGTATAATGTTGACTATATTGATATAAATTTGTCAATCGTTAAATTTCCGACATTCCGTTGAACACACGATAGTGCATAAAGGGGATGTATGATGAGTATGGCAAAAGGAGGTTGTATGGGGTGCGGTTAGGCGAGTTGGGGTTCAGCAGGTGGCGCGGCTTGTATCGGACGCGGCTTGCGGCAGGATGATAAACGGCGCTTGTTCAAACTTTACAGATGTTCCACAGTTTGCCGAGTGGCGACATTCGACTTGTTGTTGTTGCCCTAATGGGTCCACCCACACACCCACAATTCCTCTGGGAAACTTCTGCACCTCAATCCCAATTATTGTCGACGATCAGTGGAGCCTCTCGGTTCGACGACTCATACGCTATTCAATGACTGGAGAAAAAGTGAAAAATGGCGAACATCTTTAAGTGACCCACCCCTATTCTTCTACTGTCCCCGCAACTCGAGTTTTCTGCTCTGTGCTGAAGCGCTTTCTTGTTGCTCCGACAATGTCTGGGGAAACTGGGATGCGAAACGCCGTTTACCTGTCAAATTACGTTACTGAAATGTTGGAAAATAAATTCGCAAACGTGGGCCACAATACTTAATATTTTTTTAAATTATAATAAAGGTAGTAAATCCAACATTCCGCTGTGCTTAAAAAATAATGGAATACTATCAATGCGTACTGTCAGTTATGACGTATGGATGTGAAACGTGGATGCAGAATTCAAGAATGTAACGCAAGATCCAGTGCACACAGAGAAGCATGGAAAGATGTAAGTATGTATGCTCGGTATAACAAGAATCGTTATAAGAATACATGGGTAAAAAGTATGACCAAAGCGGTAGATATGTGTGGAGTGGTTCCATGACAAAAGAGAACAAGACAAAACAGAAAAGCGACAAAGAGAACAGTGACAAAACAGAACAGTGGAAAAATAAAATATTTATTTTTGTCGAATCTATTTATTAATTACATACATATAAAAGAAAATATTATAAATATTATATAAAAAAATATATAAATATACAATATATACATATAACAAAACGATGACAAAACAAAACAGTGGAAAAATATTTTTTTTTTTCGTATCTCGATATGTAGTATCTATTTATTAATTAAATATATGTGGGATCTGGTTTCTGGCGATCGTAGGAAATAATAGATCGTGTTTGTAGTTTCAATGTTTATTGCTCCCCAAGCACATCTGTCACTCCGGGTTGTTCAAAGACAACTAACTACTCTCCCTCCTACCCTCGTTAGCGTTCTTGTCACCTCGTATGCCTGTTCGCCACATTCACTCAAAAATCATTCCTACATATGTACATATACATATGTATTTAAAAAATGATAAAAATATATAAAAGCATCCTGTCGAGGGTATCGGACGGTGGTAGATGTGACAAATTTATCAAGGCATTTAAATTAACTGCGATGATTTTTTTATGGCTTGACATTGCATAAGCATTTAATATTTAGCATTTTTTATGTAGTTAAAGAAACCTTTCTTTTATTTATATGCATACCTATATAATAAAATATTATGTTTTTGATTAAATGTTAATATATAACCCCACGAATTATTTACGTCGTAGAATCTACGTTACAGGGGTCGGCAAACTTTTTTTAGAAAGGACCAGATCGTAAAAATTTTAGGCTCAACGGGCCAGGATAGAATTTTGTTAGATTCTTTTATCAAATAATTTAGATAAATCAAAACATCGATCATGCTTAACCGATCGGTATCTAGAAATTTTTTTATTAAATTTTTTTTATTTTTGAATTTGTAATTATGTAAATCCAAATTCATTGTAATTACAACACAAATTTGTCACATCTACCACCATCCGATACCCTCGACAGGACACAGGACACTACAGGACAGGACACTTATTTTTATAAATTTTTTTATATTTTGTTTTATATACGTATGTATCTATATTTAATTAATAAATAGATACGACATATCGAGATACGAAAAAAATATATATTTTTCCACTGTTTTGCTTTGTCATCGTTTTTTTATATATGTACATACATATGTATATTGTACATTTATATATTTTTATAATATTTATAATATTTTCTTTTATATATCTACATAATTAATAAATAGATTCGACAAAAATAAATATTTTATTTTTCCACTGTTCTGTTTTGTCAGTGTTCTCTTTATCGCTTTTCTGTTTTGTCCTGTTCTCTTTTGTCGTGTTCTGTTTTGTCTTGTTCTCTTTTGTCCGGTTACCGTGTGGAGTCAACTGGATGCAGAGTGGAAGAGGACTGGAGAGGCCTTCATCCAGCAGTGGATGGTGAACGGCTGAAAATTATGATGATGAATATAGTAAGTATGTACAACGTGTAATTGAAAACAAGCTAGATTGCTAGAAGAAAGATCTACATACATATGTATGTGACTTATTTATTTTTATTTAAAACTAGCTGAATTGCCCCGCGTTGCTCGGGTGGGTGACATTTATTCTCCAGTACAAACAAAAGTTGAATGAAAAATTGAAACAAATGAAAACATTTATTCTCTAGTACAAATTTTTTTTCAGATTAAAAAATGTGTATGGGGCCCTCTTGACCACCTGATCCGACCCCTTCCAAAACCCACCTACGGTCTGACTTGGGGTATCATGAGATAGTATACCAAGTTTGGCGGTTCTAAGTTGAAAACTGTAGATTTGCATAGCGGAATCACAAACAAACATTGAATTTTATATAGTAGATACATGGGCAGGCGGCATATCCGATGGAGCCCAGGGGTCTGTTATAATTTATACATACAATTTTTAATTACATATTTAGTTATTTGAAGGATTACAAAAATTTTATTTTCAAAAACTTGTCGAGATGATTTGTATTTTCAGAAGTTTCTATCTGATTTGGGAGATGGTTCCAAACTTCGACCACTGTTGAAAAGAAAGAATGAGTCATCGACAATTTTGTTAGATTTATCTTTTAGGAGGACTTGAGGGTGTTTTTTTTTTTTTTAATCGCACTGTATCGATCGGTTTGATCCTGGCTTTTATCATATAATTACCGTATAGTAAAAATTATCCAACATTTGTGACAATTTTAATTAAAATCGATATAAAAAGTCGACAATCGAACGCATGAGTGGCGCTTAAGCCCAATACGTACGAATTGCACAATTTTACACAGTATGTCTAAAGATTTTTTTAGTTAAAAGTAAAAGCATTACTTTTAGCGGTGTAATGAATCTCATCCCCGACGACGGCGAGGAAACTGTTTACGTTAAATGGATGTGCGTTTAATGAGGGTGCAATTGCGAATTCAGGTCGTGTAGTTCCCGTGAAATCGGGGGGGGGGGGGTCTTGAAAAGCGTCCCGGACCCAACACCATTATCGTGCTTCCATCAGCGTATCCCAGAAAGTTCAATTCGAACAAATTTGGCTGAATACTAAATACCCCACGAATAATCTATGTGATGTGATTTGTCCGTATGTGAGAATATTAACTGACTGTTAGCGGAAGTTTCATCGCAGATGATATAAGAAGACAATTATTATCAGGGGGGCTATCTTTTCATTTAAGAGGGCAATAACTAAAATAAAAACAAATTACTCTGCAATAAAATGGATGGTTTTTTTTTTTTTTTTGAGGGGAAGAGGGGAGTTGTGTGCAGTCGGGGGTTTGTAAGCTCGCCATGCCCCAGTTTTCCGGTCGGGCGCCCTCTATTAAGGTAATACGTTTCAATTTCTTTCTACCCCCATCGTCTAGGGGTGTTGGGGGTCCAACAGGCGAGAAAGAGCCAGTTGGGGGCCTTGGCAGTCTTGTCAGCCTGATGAAATCAAGTAGGATTTGCATTTCGTTCACTTCGCAGCCTTCGCGACGCAGACGGGGAAAATTCCTCAGCGTGCCATCGTCCTCACCCCATCTTGTATGGTATAATCCACGTAAAAGGTAAATGCATACAAAATAAAAAAAACACACACATTCAATTGTGACAAAAGCCATTTAGAATCCGCAAACGGACGAGATGATCCGTATCAAAAAGCTTATTCGGGTCATCGAGTTAATTCGTCCCGAGTTAACACGCCAGAAAATTACGTGCGGATTTGCATATTTACGAGTCGCGTGCCTCTGCACAGCCGCGCTGCGGGCGCGTATAATACGACTTTAATTTAAAAATCGTGAAATTGCGGATTTTCGGCACGCACTCACCGTATAATATATTTATTTTTGTGTAATAATAATGCGTAGTTATTTGGCACTTTGTTCCGGGTCGCGGGCGGCCCGATGAGATAGCGAAAAATATCCGAATAGCGTGTTATAAATATAAACACACCGGTTAAGTTGGATCAAATTAAAGCGGCGCTTTGTGTGATTAATTTTATTTTTATTATATGGTTTATGCGTGTCGCGGCAAAGTGATGAAAATCGATCGGGCGGGGTGGTTGCATGACACAATTTCGATTTTTTATTTTTTTTTTTTTTTCAGTGGAAAATTGTGTAGGAAAGGCTGCAGGGGTGATTTTTTTGTGCAGGGGCCTCTCTCCCTGCGATTGACAGGGATTCTCGAAGATTTCGTTATTGCGTGTCGGACGCATTTCCTCTCCTTCGTATCCAGCGATGCTCCTTTTCGCCATTTTCCAGAAGGGGAACCCCAATGACACGACGCCTCGTAAAATAATTTTCGCTTGCTTGCACGCTGATATGCGGTATTGTATATATACACAATTCAGAATAAAATTTTATTTATAAAATGTCATCTTTTCCAGCTGCTTACGATCGATAGCGATAAGTTTCATCCGATGTCTTGTTATTGTGTAATTATTGAAGGCGCTACTGAATTTAGATTCAATTAAATGACAACTATGACTCGGTTTGTACACTACATACATTATGAAGTTTAGTCGAGTTTATATGCCTGTTGCAGGCATTGTTTTGAATTTAGTTCCTTAATCCAGACAAACACTCAACTACTCATGTCTTCCTTTTGTGCGTTGACGATAATATAAACCAGATCCTTGTGGAGGCAATATCAGGCTCGAATGCTTGCAATCCTTTGTCCTGGGATAATCCTCGAAAATTGAAGATTATCCTTGAGAAGCTGTACTCGTCAAATTTTGAACGAAGTTCCACGTACTAGTACACTGTACTATTCGAAATTCATCTCAGTTGTGCGAATGAAACGAAAATAAATTCACGTGTGGCGAAGATTCACACTCGGTTGATGTTGAGCACAAAAAATACGCTTATCATCGTACGTTATTTGTGTTTATCAAAACAAACATGTTTTTGTTGTGTAATACGGTAAAATGGCCGCTGTTACAACAGGTGAAATGTCACGCACACATCTGATCACACATTCCCAAATACTTTTATTTTATTCAACGAAGCACTTAAAAAGCCTTTGGAATACACGTTAAATAAAACCTACAGAATACTCGATGGATTTATTTATCAGGCAAAGTGTAATGAATATTTAAAGCATCGCTTGTTATATGTACTTCGTTGAATATATTATACATTCAATGAAAAAGTTTGAGAAACTGAGTGCCTTGTCACACAAATACCGATGTACACGCTTGATTAATAAACTTAACCCGTTTTATGTTTCGTATGAACGGGGTGTTGACATGCGACAATTAAGTTTGCGCGCGCGCTTTTCGACTTTTCGAATTAAAAACTCTTTACTTTTAGGTAATATTGCGCCCCAGCTTGACAGATTGTCAACATTTGTCGAGAAATCAACGTGCCAGCCTCGGAATGGATGGACACGCAATCGCGCCTATTTGTCACGTTCTAGTGCGACAAATCGCTTACAAATTACCCGCACACACAAAGTAAAATAAAAAAAAAAGAATAATGCCTATCGTTTTAATTGGACGAATCTATATGAAGATGCTGCATAAATGGTATAATTAACATGCCAGTTTGGCAGCGTAACAAAGAGGCTGTTTTCGCGCCGCAGACATTTGATTCTTGCCAGACGACGAATACTAGTGAGCTTAATGCGCCCTACTCAGAAATTAGACGTAAAAGCTCTCCCTCTCGGCTGGAGGGGCGATCCATTAAAACGTAGACATCAATTAAAGCGAATGCTCGAAACGCATAACTGAGCACTTGTAAGCCTCCGTCCGCTGCAGCACTCGCTATTCGATAGAAAAGCCGTGGAAATGTGGAAATTGCTCCGATGTAAAATTTATCAAATTTCATTATATTGCAAAACACCTCTTATTTTACACGAAATTTATTCCATTTATTACACACGCAGCTTGTACATTTGTATATTTTACAGTACACAAGTACATTTTGTATAGTATAAAAATTAAAAAAATATTTAGGTACCATAAAAAATCTTTCTTTGTATTAACACTCATTAACGTAGTTATATAAAAAAAAAATTCGGGTGTAGCCAACCCATGACTTTATCCATATATTTGAGGAATACAAAGAGTAACGAAATTATTTTTTTAAGTACGTAAGTAAATAAAACGCATACACGACCACCACACCAATCAAAATACATACATATGTATGTACATATCATGAAATTACTGTGTTGAGTGCGCGCGCGTATATAAAATACGATCTTCGGCATATATTCAAATAAGAAAAACTACCACTTCCAATCGGCGGATTTTAATCAAAACCTTATCAACTCTTAAATTTTATATGATAATTATAAATATAAATTTTCGACAGGATCAATAGGGCAGTTTCTGAAATATTCTGTGGTAAACTTTTCGACAAAAAAAAAACCCTACTTCCGGTTGACTGATTTTAATGATTTATTTTTTCGTAACTAGCAATTTTACTCAGGAGTACAACATTATAATATTGTGACGATAGTACATATTTAAAAGGCCGAAAAAAATAAAAAAAAAAAAATCGTTCAGGAGTAAACTGCCATTTCCGGTAGTCAGAAGTTGACTAAAATCACAGTATCTCTTAAGGCTAATGTGAAAACTATAGATATGAAATTTGGAGAAAATTCCCGGTGCAGTTTCGGAAATATGATTTTACCGGATTTTTGAATTTTCTGCACGAAAAAACCCTACTTCCGGTTGACTGATGTTGACCAAATTCCTTATGGCTTTTAAACTTTACGTGAAAATAATAGATATGAAATTTCAGCTTGATAGACTTGATAGTTTCGGAGAAAAAAACACACAGACATACACACACACACAGTACACAGACATACAGACATACAGACATACAGACATTTTTTAGAAATCATGAAAACGTGATCTGGGGATGATACTCGATACAAATCAGTCAAAATCTCGAGGTCGAATTTTCGCACGATCACAATACTTTATCCGATTAGGATAAAGTAAAAATTCAGTTGTGAACAACCTATGACTTAATCCATATATTTGAGGAATATGGAGAGTAATCAAAATCCGAAAAAGTAAAAAAAAACTGTGCACAAAGAAAAATTACAATACTTTATCCGATTAGGATAAAGTAATAAAGTAATAACAGGATTTTTGACTTTTTTACAAGAAAAAAATCCCACTTCCGGTTGAGTGATTTTAATTATTGTTTTTTCACAGATTATAATGACTATCATTATGATTATAGTATGACAATATTATGAAGATTCTAAATATATAAAAGGCAAAAAAAAAATAAAAACGAAAAATCGTTCTACCACTTCTGGTTGACGGATTCTGCCCAAAACCTTATCAACTCTTACGCCATATGGGAAAACTATTGATATGAAATTTCAACTTGATCGGCTAAGTAGTTTCGGAGAAAAAGTCAATGTTAAAAAGTACAAAGACACACAGACATTTTCCAGAAACGTGATGATACCTGATACAAATAAGTCAAAATCTCAAGGTCGAACTTTTGAACGATCACAATACTTTATCCGATTAGGATAAAGTAATAAAAATTACATACATATATTATAAATTGAGGGAAATGGTTTTAATGAAATATGTACATATGTATGTATACATATGTATAAAGTAACAAAAATCTAGCTTCAAATCAATGTCAATTTCATTTGTCAAATTTCTTAAGGATTGCTTGGGCATAAGGGGTTATTTTGTACGTAGAAGTGTAATTCGATTTACGTTGTTATCAAGATATGTAATTTATCGTGTAAATGATTGAAGGTGTGAAAGATTAATGAGCTCAGTCGTGTAAAACACATTTTCTTTAAATGTACTTTATATCCCTTACGCTTTTGGCAAATCCATTTTCATTCCGAGTTGGGAAGGGCCCGCGGGACGGCCGCGGTACCTAGCTTGGTCCCCCTGAAAGGAGTCGTAATTTTTTATGTCAAATGGCCGTTCCCTGGTAACTGTCTCCAATAAAACCAAAGCGCCGATCATTAATTTTATTGTCGTCCGTGTTGTGCGGGGACCGAAGCCTACCCACCCAGCGTAATGAAGAACGGGGGAAATGTACACGTTTTGTTCCCAAGTACCTGCCCAATAAAATTCCCATAGCTTTAATTTCCACAATGGGATGTTTAACCCCCTTTTATACGATAGAATGAATCTTGTTTTTAAATGCGAAATAAAATAAATACGGTCTAGGCTTTTTTTTGATAATTAGGCACTAATAGGCTTTGCTTTATTGAAACATCCCCCGTTGTATTTCATTTTTGTGCTCATCAACAACAAACTCTCACTCTTAACAGAGACAATTTCGTTTTTACTAAATCTATTCCTGTAACCAGGTATCATCAAAATTTAAACTACATATACATATGTACATATGTACACTCATTGGCTATAAAATCAATCAATAAATACAGTATATCGATGGGTTAGTGCACAGATATTGTATGTCCAGTTTTTACCAAAATTTAATTATCATACACAAAACGTCCATCTGTATCAAATCTTCATGTTTAGATAGTATCGTATCTCTAAATAGTATATTTGAGAAGATATTGCCCTATTAAAATACATATATAATACATTTGTATGTCCATTTCGTCCATATTTTTCATGCAAAAAAGTTGCATGTCCGGACATTTTTGCAGGCAAATTCTTGTTCACACAGTGACAGCACAAGACATTACTAAGAAGCATTCTTGTCATTGTTGTGATTGATATAATATATATAAAATATATATGTATTTAAAAAAAATTATATAAATATATTATGCAACTATTATTCATGCTAAAATGTAACATGTCCAAATTCAGACTGTAATATTGTATGTCCAATCACTCCTCCATAAGACTTGAAATAATTCATACCAGTTTTAGAATATTGCATTTTAGGAAATATACTTTAAAAGGTAAATAAATTTTCAATGATCTACATACATAGTATACCTACATTAATTTAAACGAAAAAACCTGAACTATCCCAGCATCTGCAAACTTAAAATTCGATTATCTCAAAACATACAAAACTGGACATACGTACACTAACATCTGTGCACTAACCAATCGATATATTGACAATTTATTAGATTTTTTTTCGTAAGCTAAATATAAATCGCAAGTGGCCCAAACTTGTCACGACAGCGCAGCGGCGACGCGGCCCAATTGAAAAGCGGAAAAATGTATTCGTTAAAGCCTCGACATAGGCCCAATTTAACAGGGTGGGTCGTCGGCCCATCATCAGATAATAAAATGTGGTGGTTTACCCAGCGTCGGCTCACGTCTGCCCTAACGAGCGAGCTATCCGGGAAATTGGTAATCGATCCCGGGTGTATTCCACCCCCCCAAATGTATAAGTCTGGTCTGATATAATAACTGGGCCTGCGGGATATAATAACCGACCCAGACGACTAATGCTCGATCGACGCCTCACCCCCATCCCTTCGAGATTGCAACATACGTACGTAAAATATAGGTATGTGCTGGTGATGAATCTGAAAGGTTATGGCGGTGCAGCGCATAATGCATACGGAACGGTATTGATGGCGATTTGAAGCGAAATATTTCAAAGATGCCGTATCGCAACCCTCCTCTGGAAAAACCGGAAGTCGAAGCAGGATATCGGATGGAGCAATCAATCCGTGTGGAGGCTCTGGCGGCCGCGCTATCAATCAATGTGTCCGACCTCTTTCTGGTGGCCAAGTAAGCGATATCTGACCCAGCTTACTGCCATCAGATTCTACTGTGTCAGTGACTTCGCAATTGGTATTCTCTTTCGACAAAGTATTTTCATTGTTTGTAGTATCATTCTGGTGTATTTTTAAATTTTATTAAAAATTATGCTATGTTAGTTACATTTACATAATTGTATTATATATATAATAGCCGAAATCCGTCTGTCTGTCTGTCTGCTGATAACGCTCGCCTAGGTAAATAATTAATAATTTTTAAAAACCGTCGCGCGTGTGGGATTTGAACCCGCTATCACCGGGTTGGGATAAATCGTGCTAACACTATCATCAAAACGGAGGCGATGACGGACGTGCTACAATTGGCCAAAATTAATTCTTAAAGGGTTCGCGACTTTGCTAAATTGTTACGTGTTGTATTATAACGCGCCATCTATGCAACAACTATAAAAATTATTAAATACACATATGTATACTCACACACACATCCGTTGATATTCGACGGGCTTACACTGGTTATATATATATATATATATATATATATATATATATATGTACATATAATAGCCCGATTCCGCCTGTCTGTCTATCCGTCTGTCCGTCTGCTGATAACGCTAATTCAAATTTAATTGAAAAAAACACGAACGTCCGAGTGGGATTTGAACCCGTGATAACCAGATTGGGTGAGTTAGCGCTAACGCGTTCACCCAACACCGGTGTGATGGGAGGCCTCCTATAATATGAAAATATTAATCCTCAGTAGGTTCGTGACTTTGATAAATTGTTACGTCAAAGACGTCCGTTGATATTCAACAGGCTTACACTATTTATATGTATACTAGGCGAAATCCGTCTGTCTGTCTGCTGATAACGCTCGTCGAGGTAAATGATTAAAAAAAACCAGAACAGTCGTGCGAGTGGGATTTGAACCCGTGATCACCGGTTCGGATCAGTAGGCGCGTTACTGCCGTGATCCAAACGTAGGTGATGAAGGGTCGTGCTGCAATTTAACAATATAGGCGCTTACGCCGTGATCCAAACGTAGGTGATGAGGGGCCTGCTGCAATTTAACAATATAAGTTCTTAATAGGCTCGCGACTTTGCTAAATTGTTACGTGTTGTATTATAACGCGCCATCTATGCAACAACTATAAAAACTATTAAATACACATACACTCACCCACACACTAGTAATTATATAGTTACACATTTTATTTTTAATGCATTTTATCACAATAAATTATGAATGTATAATATTACATGTTTCATTTAGTCAGTTTTATTCGTTTTTATTAAAAAAATATTTTTCTTCCTCGTTTATATTTGTATCGATATTTTGTATTAAATTATAAAGGATATCATCAAGGACATTATCCTAAATCCGCATCGCAGAATAACGAGGCTAAAAACCAATAACGGATATTGCTGTTTGTGAAGCGTTTGCGTGCTGTAGCGCTATTATAAATCCGTATTCGACATTCGAAAACAGTTTCCGATATTAAACGGCTGGTGGTTTGTTCAATTCGTAAATATTTACTTGAACAAAGTTTTAAAACATAAAATATATTCTCGAGAAAAAAATGTGCATCATCATAGCGATACAGGAGGATAATGTGAGTAATTTTTATTAAAAACCCTCCAAGGCGCATAAATCCTTTGCAGATTACTGAAATATTAAAACCGGAAACCCTCTTCGAGGGAAAGAACGAAAGCGAAATTCTTACGACGTTTAAAAGTTGCTTAAACAACGTGGAAAATATTGCGTATAATTGGATGGGGCCAACGAGATAGCCGGATTCCCACCCCGGGGTTGAGGGAGCACGAAGGGTTTTCCATCCCTTGCTGGCCCTGTTGGGAGGCTGCCATCCCTTTCGTCCAACAAGGATCATAAAACGAAGTAAAAGACGACGCCAAGAAGGGACGCGAGGGAAACTCGTGGAGAGAATTTTCCGGGTGGCCAGCGGCGAGGATAAATTGAATACAATGAAAATTTTAATTCAGAAAAGGATACGGTATATATACGAGCTGAATTCACCGCAAAAAAATATCTTCACATTAGTTGTTTATTCAACAGTGAAATTAGGCGACAGATAAGAATTAGATAACTGATTTTTCCTATTCTAAATTCACAATCAAAAGAATTTATTTTGATCAATATAAGTCTGTTGTATGACTGGTTGTAAAGAAGAAGAAATAAAAAGAAGAATGTAGCTAGGATGGAGTTCTTTTGGAAGAATGATCGGGAACGGGAACGGGACCGGGACCGGGATCGGGAACAGGAACGGATCAGGAACGGAAACAGGAACAGGAACGGGAACGGGAACGGGCCTGTTCACGCGTCAGAAAACGTACTAGGAACGGGAACGGTATCGGGCATTGCAACGCATGCCGGGTCAGCTAGTAGTACATAAAACTCCATATACAAAAATTGCAAAAAAAAAGAATGTATTTGATTAAAAGAAACTTCTTTCACATTGTTTCTTGTTTTGTGTTCCGTGAGCGTTCTAAAATTTAATCATATTTTAACACGTCGCAGAGGGGTGCAGTCGCTACCCAGACGTTTAATACGTCGTAAATCCACTCAGTTCCATCTCCAGACAATGTTCCTGTCTGGATGTCTCAGTGAGTGTCACGGTATCAACATGGATAGGAGGGGGAATTTTTTTTTCGTCAAGCCGGTAACATCATATCCCCTGTTCACTTAGCGTCATTTCGCAGGACAACTCCCGAATCGGGAGTATCCCGTTATATTCCCTCGCTATCCCCCAAGATTGTATCGAGATACTGTGACACGTTTATTTTGACATTGCAATAAAAGTATATCACATACGGTCATATATGCCAATGTCTGCTGGTTTGAAATTCGATACGTTCAATTTCAATTATCGTAATGGTTGGGTGTGTGTGTGCGACGTCAGCGCTTACGATCACCGGAAGTCGACGCTAATGACGCCGTAATCGACGACAAAAACGACGTCAAGCTTTCAGTAAAGCCCCCGCAGAATGATAATAAGAACTATCCCTAAGGTTACCTTTAGAAAAAAAATTGTGAAAAACGACCCTCATACATCAATGGCGGCACGTACAAACAGACCCACATAAACTTGGCCAATCGAAGGCAAAATTACCGACGGGTTAATTATGAAGGAGGAGTATAAGGGCAAGATAATAGATAGATGTAAAAGTTTGTTTTTACACGGGAAAACTTCACCTATTCCCGCAGCTCTAAATACTTAATATCGATCCTGGATGATAAACTTTTCGAGGGTGAAAATTAAGCAAAGTTTTGTCTTGGGAAGCGGGCTGTTCTCCCACCGTATTCTGAAGCACCTATTCTCCTGAAAGGGGTCTTAATCAGCATCTAATTTATATATAATTAGCAAGCAGAGCAGATTACCTTTCTTCTTGCAGTTTTCGGCGACGACTAGTCCCCCAAAGATAAGGAATAAATTACCTAAATCAGATTCATTCGCACGACATTAATTTTCAATGACGTTTGAAAGGATACAACTTCACCGTTACTGCAATATTCCAATGGGAATGTTTACGTTGAATATTCAAATGTGCAATACGTATTAGTCGAGGTCCATTCGGAAAACCGTCAAAATGTAAGTTGCAAAGGAAATGGAAAACGTGTGTGTGTGTTTTAAAGGGGTATATGGGGGGATGTGATATACGTCGGTGTCCAGTAAGGGGTGGACGCATGTGGCGACTGCAGGGGAAACTTTTCTCATTTATTTCCAATTCAATATGTCGCAATTGAGAGGAACGCCCGACCGGACTGGGGGACAAGAAATAAAAGTAAGATATTGGAGCAGTTTAGCAAGAAATATTGTGGAGAAAATGCCGGACATGCAAAAAAATCCTTTTTCTTAACGTGGACGTGCCTTGCACATAACCAACACTCTAGTCCTAGTGGCTTATATTGGAAGCAACAAACCAATTTTAGTAATTCATTTAAACTTCTTCTTAAATATTAAACCCATTGATAGTCAGAATTCAATAGATTCCGACGTTCAAAAAAATCAATCAGTTAATTATTCGGTTATCATGGGTTAAGTGTTCAAGTTTGAGAAATCGCCTTATAACTAGATCATCAACAGTTACTTTTTGTATTGATTGATGTACTTAGTAAAAAGTAAACTTTATTCAAAAGATAATTGCCGAAATTATTATATACATATATAATAGGCCTATTCCGCCTGTCTGTCTACTGATAACGCTCGCATCGGTAAATAACACTGAGCAACAAAAAATCACGTTTCTTAAAACCCAGAGCGGAGATTATTAAATCTTTACTAAGTTTGACCCACTAAATTCGAATCCGATAATGATTTTTGTTGAAATGCTCTCGTTTATGAGATATTCGCGATTTCAAAAATGTAAAAAATATCCATTTTTTTGGCTTTTGCGGCCTATAACTCAAAATATAGTATTGCTGTGCTCAAAGTGAGTATTTAAATCAATAGTCAGATATTTTTCCTATTGATTTTGATTTTTTATTGCTTTGAAATACTTATAATTAATTATCTAACGAATTTTTAAAGTCAAAAACATATATTTTTTTTACACATTTTTTCCCCGTGTTATTTGGCGAGTTTTTTTTATTTCACCACGTTTATAAGGATTGGTTTTCTACCTCAATATTTTTTTATTTTATCTAAACGTACTAATTTTTATATTATTTTTTTTGTTGCTCAGTGTAATTAAAAAAAACCAGAACGTCGGACGAGTGGGATTTGAATCCGGTACAACTGATTCGGAATAGAGCGCGCTTACGCGGTGAGCCAAACCAGATGATGTAGGGCAGCCTTCGACGTGACTATTTATTTAATAATTACATGGAGAGGCGGCATAGCCGATAGGCCCATGGGGTTTGGTTTTAGTTAAAAATCAAAAAAAAAAACAGTATTATAAATGAAAAAAAAAGAATGAGAGGACAGTATTGCCAAATTTGAACAAAATAAAAAAAAAAAATAAAAAAATAAAAATAAAAAAAAAAAAACAAAGATAAAAAAAATAGTAACAAAAATAAAAATAGAGATAAAAATAAAAATAGAGATAAAAAAAAAAAGAATAAGAAAAACAAACAAAAAAATAAAAAAATAAAAACAAAATAAAAATAAAGATAAAAACAAAAAAATAAATTTATATCCTTATATAATAAAAATAGGCTCGCGACTTTGCTAAATTATTACGTTGTTATTATAACACGCTATAGATGGCGCAACATATTGTTGCATTGGCAACAATTATAAAAACTATTAAATTTAATATTATTTTTTAGTACGCTCTGTCTGTCTGCTGATAACGCTCGCCTCGGTAAATAATTAAAAAACCAGAACGTTGCGCGAGTGAGATTTGAACCCGGTATCACCAGTTCGGACAGTGAGCGCTTACGCTGTGATCCAAACTAGATAATGACGGGCCTACTAAAATTTGACAATATGAATTATTAATAGGCTCGCGACTTTGATAAATTGTTACGTTATCAATTACGTCAAACACGTCCGTTGATATTCAACGGGCTTACACTAGTTTAAATATAACATGCAAGTATGTATGTATGTATTTCTTCTGTTTGACCGATTGAGATCTATGCACGAAGTTTCGAATATCTTTTAAGTCAATACCTATGTATAGGTATGTATAATATGTACTTTTGAGTGGGTTTCTGGCAACAAGTTGTCACGTGTGATCTCTTAGTTAACTTGAAATATGTTGGATGCAACGACGCGCAAGAACACAGATAAATGCTACCGAATGACACTAAACTTATCCAATAAGAAGAAATATACGAGCAAGTTGCAGCACAAAGTTTCTCGAGTGCTCCGATTCGATTCCTATATCCTGCACACACATGATTAACGATTATTACGCCGTTAAAATAAATCCTCCCCTTCCCCAACGCCTTGAGGCGATTTTTATTTTAAATTCCGCAAAGGTGTTGAAATTTTTTGTTGATGCAATCGAAATTAAAATAAAGTATAAATTTCAAATTCTGAGATATTTTAATTTGGTAAAGACTCATTAGGAGTCCGACGACGACAAATAAATTGTCTCAACTAGCGAAAGTCACGGAATCGTCTCTCACTCGTATATAATTACTAGAACGCCTTTTAAACGAGACGGTTAACTTTTAGCGAATCGATTTTAAACGACCTCCTCCCACCCCGCCTTCTTTCCCTTTTTTGACGATGAGGCATTCCATTCCGGATAAATCGAATTCAGCGAAAGTAATCCGAATCGTATTACGTTCTTCGCACATGTCTCAGAATCGAATTGGCGTATCAATTTTTATTTTTCCTTTCTCCACTGAGCGACTGTCAAATGTGAAGGACGGTAATTGAATCCGAACGATACTTTGATCTATCCGGTATTTGGCGAGAATATAAAGCAAAGGATTTCCAGCATAGTAACCAAAAGAAAAATATAGAATTTTGTTTAAATAAACATATTTGAGAAAAATTTCAAGCTTCGAATCTGATTATGTGGGTACATACGTGCGAAAAATATAACTTGTAGATTTTCAAGCGGGGATGCAGACGGGATTAGGGTGAGCCTCCTGCGCCAAAATGAGATTTCCTAACGACCACATGAATAAAAAATGAGCACGTAAATACCTGAAACGCGTTTTCCATCGGAAAATGTATATCCTTGCACCCGACTCTCGAGGTACTCCAACATCCAACTACATGCCAAAGGCTTTCTCGCTGGAGTGCAACATAGAAACCGCATTAATATCGATGGGGAGGGGGTAGGCTTATCAATAACCACCCCTATGTTGATTGTGGACCTCATCATCTCGATGTGGTCAGTTTGACTCCAGATCGATACTACCAGCTTTGACTCGTTGGACATTCACTCTATAAGTAGTACACACACGTACAGTGAAACATTTATGCAATTAAATTTTTTATTTAACGCTTTCGTTTGTTTATATTTTAGAAAAAATATCTACTTTACGTAAGGGTTGGGGTTAGGTTAGGTTGGCTTAAATAATTATTTGTTTTAACGCTTTTTTTGTCTACATAAAAAATATGAACTTTACGTCAGATTTAGGTTAGGTTAGGTTGGGTTAAATAATTTTTTTTTATCGCTTTTTTTCTCTACATTTTAGAAAAATATGTACTTTACGTGAGGTTTGGGTTAGGTTATGATGGCTTAAGTTTACCTTTTAACCTTCTTTACTAATATCATTGGTTTGATTTGCTTCTACATAGATTTAAATGTAAAAAAATCAACACTTAGTTTACTTAGATCTACACTAATTTTCAATACGAACAATATGATCTTATTTTTTCTGAAATAACCATCCCTATCAATCTTTTCAATATTTTCCACGAGTGTTAAATCATTCTATGCAAGTTTCAACTGATTCTGATTAATGTATGAATCTATCAAATTCACGATGAGTGCTACATTCTTGGGATAAATAGAATTGTGGTTGTAAATACTACATTGTTTCGAAGCCGATAAAAGCTAAACTGTGTGTAATTGGAGGTTCTTGACTGTGGGGTACGTGTTAACTGGAATGAACATCGTTAGACAATTAGTTGAAATTAGTTGAGTGAATTAGTTTGATGGATACACGAGATCCGAATGGAGGGTAATTATCGATGCAAATTCACTTTACATAATACACACACACACGCGTTATTAAAACTCTCATCTAATCAGACAAATGAAGCCTCATCAAACCCACAACGCAACCTAGTACAAATAGCGCGATACTATCGCAAATGTGGGGAGAACGGGGGGAGCGAGTCACATTGAAAAGGCTTAGTTGAGAGTAACGATTCCATAATGCCCATATCAGATTTTCAGCGGTAGGGAAATCGAGGTCTGATTAATCTCGTCATCGTCAATGGCCACCCTCGACGAGTTGGGCTTCGCATTTTCATTACGGGTCCCTTTTGGACCGCTGGACCTCGATTCCAATCCGGCCTTTTCAAATCGGACAAAGCTGGACGCGTACGACCTTTGATGTCTCCGGGCTCCATTGATGCTGTAGGCTCTGTCTGCAACAGTGCCACAGTCGGTGCTGATTACATCTCCAATGCGGCCCTCGTTTCACTAACGGTTCAAAAATTATCCGACGTTTCCAATTCAACATGGGACGACATGAAAACTCGTATAATTTTACTATAGTGTTGAATGTGACTCATGTGAAAGCTGACACGTGATGTCCATATGTATGTACATACATACATACCTTTATGTAAGTAAAAATATTTTTTCACTGGCGTTTCGGTGAAATCATATCCATGCACATTGTCAGTAGATGTATATTTCTATTAGCGAAAATATATTTAAACAGAGATACTCACTGGCGAAATTATATTCGTTTCCGAACTGTCACTAAAACTAAATTTGACAGTTGTGAAATGACCAATCGAATCATATAATCTCCTGAAATATTCAATATTCAAAAAGTTGGGAGGAAATTTCACGCGCTTACAATGAATTAAAGTTTCAATGAATTTTTGTTGTTCTTATAACAATTGAGAATATTTGAACAATTGACTCCCCTCAGTTTAGTAAAAACGTTTCATCGAAGCGTGGCACGACACGAAAACCAGTGGCGGCCAGCGGTTAGCGGGTACCCCCAATCCTCGACTAGACGTCAGGTAGCAGTGAGAACAGTGAGTCATTGGGTGAGCGTTTAAAACCACATTTGTGTACATAATTCTCTCACATTCACATCTGTATTCCTTCTTGTACATTGCACTTGCTTTAAATTGCAAAGAAGTTTTACTTCTATAGTGAGTAGCGGCTACACACTACGATTTTTTTTAAGCATAGCGAAATGTTGGATTTAAAAACAATGTTCATTCTTGTAAATTATTTATACCTATAGTAATTTATCGAAACTCTAGCGATTTTCCACAGCCGAAGTATCCCTATATGTGAACCACTCGCATAGATTGAATATCGTTCATTAGGTTTTTATCGCAATATTATTTTTTAGTATGATGTTACGTCGTGTTAGAATGCATGAGACGCGAGCTGAAATTCCGCGTTCTAATGGTGGGTGGTTGGGTGGGTTTTCCTCCAGTTTTCTCGCCGTCTTGGTAGTGTCGTCGCTCAGGTGAAATATGCCCGAAACGCCGTAAAACCGTCTACGACGAAGACAATCGTTATTAGGGCCATCGAATGCATACAAAGTGACGCATTTTTTAGGGGTGAGATCTGCCCTTCCGGCTGGAAACAACCGCTAACTGCTCTTTACGACTCGTTTATGCGTTTTTCGCGCACCTGCTCCTCGCACCGACGATACACATTTCATCCGCACGAAATGGAGACGTCCAATATCGCCGATAGGCCGAATGGCCTATTCCGATTTATTGTGAATGATATTGCAAACATTAATAATCGCGTAAACGTTTGGTTTGGATTATAACATAAACGTATAGATACTACTACTATGTATGTATACTCTGTCCAACTTAGGAACGATCACCTTTTGCGCACCTAAAAAAAAGAGGATAGTGGCTGTCCGAGATTTATAACTAACCCTCACATAACTAACTGATTTTAAGTAATAATTTATTTCGAATTCTATGCATGTATTAAATTTTTTCCTTACTTAGATACTTGGTAAATTGGTTATGGATATTGAAAGGAAAATTCAAAGTCAAATAAAATACTACGTATGTATGTATGTATGTACATTGTACAAATTAATTAAATTTTTACATATATTGTGTATACATAATCAGCCTGGATGAAGGCGTCTTCAATCCTTTTCCATTCCTGTCTGTCTTGAGCATTCTGCATTCAGTTAACTCCACATATTCTTTTTAATTCATCAGCCCATCGTCCACTCGGTCTACCTTGCTTTCTTTCACATCCTCTCGGATACCATTCCAGTATTTTTCGCATCCGTCTGCCATCCATTCTTCTCGCTATGTGTCCACTTCAACTTTTTCACACGTTCCGCTACATCTGCCACCTTGATCATGCTTCTTACCCGTGTATTCCTCTTACAATCTCTTCTCGTTATACCGAGCATACATACATACATCTTTCCATGCTTCTCTGTGTGCACTGGATCTTGCGTATTAGAAATGGTACATTTTTTGTCATGTTTTATATTCACTATGTTTACAATACTAACTTTGAATATATTATCAAAATACAACATGCGTTAAAAAGTAAATAGAATTACCGTATAAAAATTGTATTTAGTGAAATAAAATGTTATCTGTTGGAGGGTAATAGTTAGTGTTTCCCTGATGACAAAGTATTCTAATCGGTCGGATCTGAGAAGGGGCGTAAAATTATGCGCAGAACATCTCCAAAATTGTAAATTAAAGGCTCTGTCTTAAGTTGATATATGTATATGTATAAAGTAAACTCACACACTAAGCAATCTTTAAACTGATAAAAGTATTTAGCAGATTTGAACAGTACACTGCTGTCCTGAAAATTGTGGCCTTAAAAATATTCGTAATAATAATAAAACATATTTAAAATAATATTTTTCTTAACTCTGAAGTTTCTTTTAGAGCTGTATTAAATATTTTTTTACATCACAATAAAACGTAGAGTTGATTACGAGAATAAAAGGGGAAGAACGTTGTCACGTATAACGTATAAAATATGTGCGAACCGCTTTCGCGTAAAATGCGAGAAAATAAACAAAAGGTCGGGTCGTCGCAAAGGAAAACAAAACAATTTTATTTATACCAATGTTTAAATAATGCTTTTTTTTATAATTCATAAAGTTCATACGGTGGCGCATATTCGCCAACGAGCTGGTAACACTGTAAGAAGCGCTCGGGTATTTATGTACCCAATAAAAACTTCGCACGCACCTGTGCGCCGACGAATAAACAAATATTTTCGCTCGAGCGATTTTCCCATTGCGGAAAAAAAGTGAAACAGATGAAAATAAAAAAGGGGGGAAAACTTTTGAAAGCGCCCCGCGGACAGGTGAGGAGAAACGCGCTTACGAGACCAATCCGAAGCGATAATATATATTGCCAGGGCCGGCGCACGGAAAGGTGTTTTTAAATTGAACTCGCAAGATTTATCGGACTATATAAATTTGGCGCAACAGCTGCGCTCAACGTGACGAAAACAGGAATTTAAATTGAATTTTATGCAAAATTTATCGACATCATAAGCGCGTAAGATGCGCTCGCGTGTCACCGACGCGAATTGTGAAATATTGCGACGCCAACTGAAACTCCGTGGGCGACGACGCCATATGTCGTGACGCTAATTAACTTGTCAAGCATCAGAACAATAAAAAATTAAATGAATTTTTTTTAATTGTGAAAATCTACCGAAAAATTTTTTTTCCCACAAAATAAACCATGAAGTATACACGTACGTATGTATGTATGTATATAATAATACAGTATATTTCAACTCATTCGCAAATTATGATACGCTTAACGAACCTTTTTACTTTATCCTAATCGGATTAAGTATTGTGATCGTGCGAAAATTCGACCTCGAGATTTTGACTGATTTGTATCAGGTATCATCCCCTGATCACGTTTTCATGATGTCTGGAAAATGTCTGTATGTCTGTGTATCGGTGTATTTTTTAACTTTAACTTTTTCTCCGAAACTATCAAGTCTATCAAGCTTCTTCTCGCTATGTGTCTATAGTCATGCTTTTTACCCTTGTTTTTTTTTTTCTGTATACACTGGATCTTACGTAATATTCTTGAATTCAACATCCATACGTCATAACTGGCAGTACGCATTGGTGATATGCCTTCTTTTTTAAGCATAGCGGAATGCTGGATTGTAAAACTATGTTCATCCTTCCAAAGCGCTCTATCCTAGTTTCATTCTTCGTTTTATTTCTTCTTCTATACATATGTACATATATCCAATCATATTCACCAATTGTCCCAAGTTATTTATGTAAATATGTATATGTATATAAAATTTGTATGGTCAAATATATACATATATGTATATGTATGTACATATCGCACTCCTACATAGATCAAAACAGTATCAACTCAAAAATTAAGATTTTTTAGTTAATCATTTATTCGGATTCTACAAACGAAGCTGCATGAACCATTAAAATAAAATGAAATGTTATAAACTGAACTTTCTTTAATATGCTTATTTTCATTAAAAAAAAAAAAAAATCATGACAACAAGTTTTTCGTCGTTCCTGAAAAAAGTGTTTTTTGTTTAGGTGTGCGATATGTACCTATACACACAGTTTTAGATTTGAGTACGTATTTCCAAGTTTTAGGTTGTCGGAGACCTTTTTTTTTAATTTGACTCTCAAGCATTTATATTGATGAAAGGATACTATGTGTATATCGCTTGGTAAGGGTAGCTTTTTCATTTTCATTACGCATTTTTTCCGGAATGCACGCCTCTTCGTTTTCAATTAGCGAACACCGTTCCGTTCGTTCATGTTTCCACTCGATTCGGCTCGTGACCCCTTTCAGAGTTCGCTTTGGGCTACAACAACCCCCTCTAACTCTGTTCTAGCTCTCCCTGTAGCCTTTGCCTCGCACGCACGCCCTCACAGAATCGTCCCATCCGATATGAACATTGCATTAAAAAGCAATCTTCAGCTTGCTCCAGCTCTGGGGACAAAGTATAACAGCCGTGTGTACGTCTGCAGCGACACAAAGTGGTATGATGAAAACGGGCATCGGTGTACGTATTATATGTATGTATGTACATATGCTATGTACCGATGTAAGTATGCTTTTCGTTTCTTATTTTACGGCAATCCGGAAACACGTCATTGATACGTACGAGAGACGCGAAAAGCTTTATTCACTAAAGCACGTAAGCGCGACGCTTTGAAATCTACCGACATGGATTTGAATCTCATATCAAAGCATATGTACATACATACTATTAATACATAGAACTAATTAACTGAATATATGATGAGCTCTGCACTTGAAGCTGTCCGTCTATGTTGCTTGTGTCGAGTCAAACTTCAGGGCGTACACAAACATTTGCCGTGTCAAGTTGTAATACATAGGAAGCTCCTGTTTAGGACTTAAATTGATTTATTTTATTTATTTATTTAAAATACAGTATATGATCAGGCGGCATAGCCGATGGAGCCCAGGGTTCTGATATAAATTTTACGTACAGTTATTAATTTTTTAGTTATTTATATTTTATATTTGAAGGATTACAAAAATTCACTTATGTGTATTCAAAAACTTGTCAAACAAAAACAGATTTATCTTTTCAGAAGTTACTAGCTGATTTGGGAGCCGGTTCCAAACTTGGACCACTCTATTTGGAAAGAATGAGTCTCTGACAATTTTGTTAGATTTGTCTTTTAAGAGTCTCAGAGTATGACCTCTGAGATATGAAGAGGTTTATTATTGGTCATTTATATTTATTATTTATTATTTAATACACTTCTATTAGATCGCCTCTCAATCTTTTCATCTCCAAAGAGGTGAGAAAGAAAGAAATGGTATAATAATCATTTTTTTTTTTTTTAAATATATTTAGAGGTGCACATGAAGGTTTTTACGTCTCCATTTAGTTACAGGCTTCGTTCACCAATCCTAATATTGATTAAAATTTTCAGTTGTATTTACATTAAATGTTTGTAAATAATTTCACTAGGTATGTAATGTAATATTTCTCTTTCGAAACAGTTTGCCTTTGATACGTAAGCATACATCGCACAAGAACAAACACACGCGATGCAAAAAGACCGAACATATTAATTTGCGACGATGATGAAAATGCAACTAGTTTTGTCGAATGCAACATTGCACCAGAACGGCGTACACTATAAAGTTGTAAACGCAAAAATTCGTTTGGCCCGTGTATTCGTATTTACACAGGAACATTCATTCATTCGTATTCAAACGAAACGGGAAATAAAAGGAAATACAATCCGAGTGTACCCGCGTGAAATTTGATGATGAAAAATTAACGAGTCTATCGACTCGGTTATATCATATGCAAACGTACATATGTTTACTTTTAATTTAATATATATACATAATATAGCTACAAAGTTACTTTTATTATAGTACACATTCATAACGAACGAACACGACTTGTGCGCTCGAAAATAGGGTGTGGGATACATAAACCAATATTTAAATGATCAGAATTTGAGTGCCATAGGAGATCCAACATAATTCAAGGAGGCCAGGAATATCGAATGGGCAATTGACAGGAACACGAAATGGCACTCTACGCAATATGTGCACCGGCCGTTTCTGCGCTCATCTGGGTGCATACCAAATGGCCTAAAAAAAATTATTTTCAGCAATATTGCATTGCTGTATACGTGTACGTATATATGTATTATATACTTTGGTAAAGCAAGTAAAAAAGGTGAGATATCGCTGAAGCTTCCTCTACGTAAACGAGACATATTGATTAATGAACCTCATAATCGACTTGAGATTTCTCCCCTCCTGCAGATATACAATAACACAAGATACTAGGTATTATGTATGTCTAAAGAATTTGGCGCAATGTTTCAAACGCTCGAGTCGATTACTATAATAAATGTTTTGCATTAAAAAAATATTCCAATATATTTATATTTATTTGTAGTGAGTGATTCACAACTGAAAATTACAAATTAGATTCCGTTGCAACTTTTCTTTTGTGATAAAACGAAATCCTTTAGCTAACGGGTGCCTGTTACGTTTCTCGTAACGAAAAAATATACCGGTGGAAATTCAATTTCACCAATTTTCCGGCTATCGTGTGCTCGAACCTGCAAATACACAGGAAAAACCCCGTGCAACGCACACACGTTACATTTATTTAAACCGCATCGGAAAAACAATTTAATTGTATTTGCGCACTTCTATGTCGTAAATTATCGTGCTATTTTAGAGAGGGGAAATTATAATGAATTGACGCATCTCTTCACAGACGGGGAAACGCCTTCCATTTTAAAGAGAGAATAATATAATAAGCTCAATGAAAATAAATCCTCTTTGACCTGACGATTTGCAATTATCCTTCGTTGGAAAAGTGAATCGCCTTAAAACCCCATTGTTCTATTATCGGATCACGAGGAATACTTTCCTTTAGAAAACGTTAGAACTCGGTACTTAACCGTATATAATCGAATTTGAGTTTTAGTAACGAACAAAAGATTTCATTCTTCTTTCGAGGAATTTAAGCGTCATTGGAAAATTACTTATATAAATTGAAATAAGTCGTTTCGCTTTGACGCTAATAGTAAATTGGCTCCAAATAAATGAATAAATATTATAAAACGTGCCCATAGATTTATATTACAAAAAAAAAACCGACACATGATTGATGGATTTTGTTGAATGTTATGTCGAATCTAGTAGGCAATCGTTTAAATATTATTATATTATAATTTGCACTCACACTTTTAGTTTGATTACTTCGATAATAGAGAAGTGCGTATTATGGGATAATAATGTGTTGTTTTATCGCAGAAAAAATGTTCAATTTCGATTTTCGCAACGAAGAAATAGGCTGCTGAGAGAAAATCGATAACGATGACGTTTGTTTGGAATCCTGATTGATCGAGAACGGTTCCAACCTCTGTTTCTGTCCACTAGCGGTGATTCATCTTTGTTTTTTCAGATAATCCCTCCATACATACGGATGAAATAGTTTTTGTTTTCATCTTCCCGACAAATATATCTATTGTCGATATAACGGGTTTGCTGAAAATGAAAGTAAAATATAATTTTTTTTTTAATATTATATTGCATCGATGTAGACTGCAGTGATGCACCCAAGATTTTATAATACAAATATTATTGATAGAATTGATCTGTTTATGTTGGCGGGTAGCCATGTTATTGGATTCCGTGTATGCCTGGTCCGGGTCGGACGCACCCTGACGGAATTCCAATAGTCAGGGCCGGCGTAGGTAAATAAATATAAATAAAAATGCCCCACGAGGAAACGCTGGGGAAGATAGGGAGGAAAGGAGGAGTATGCCTTGTCTGTCTCTTACGAGATATTCTTTTGTACTTGGGGAAACGATTGGAAATTCTTCTAAGCTGAGAAAAGCATTGCGCTTTTTGCCTGTATTCATTTTCATAGCGGGAAAACAATTACCTTATAGAATTTTTTACAAGAATTTTCATAGAGAAATTTTTCGAAATTGAAAAATTCATATTTGAAAATATTAATGCAATTACTGAAATGCTTGTCTGTTAAATATGTTTTTATTACATTGTTTTTACCGACTATGAGTGCCTATTATTAGATATTTAATTTATAACACTGTCTGGCATGTATGCGCGACGGCTACTTTATAATGCGCGGAATGAAAAATCGACACAAACGACGACGCTGTGAAAGGGTTAAATGTTGAATAGCGCAACCGTATGAAAAGTTTAATTGAAACGACGCGGTTGGCCGTAACGACGTCACTTCAACAATGCACGCCACATTTTAATGACACACGTCATTTGTCATATTCAAACTGCGCATACGTTTATAAACTGACAAATTTAACGGCAGCTTCGTTTAATTTTGACAATAATTGAAGTGGGTCTCAAGATCTCGAGTGCACAGAAACATTTGAAGTAATAATAACGTATCGCTAGTGTGCTCCCACATGTCGCGCTATCGAACACGTTGAATTTTTACAATAACACAACTTCAAGTTGTATTGGGATAGGGATACGGGAGGAGGGGGATTTTCTGGAGATAATCCATTTATCACACATGACTGCTCCAGTACAAAAACTAGCATAGCCGTGGACTCAGCAGGGCGTCTCTGACGTCGAGGGGCGCCACGTGAAAAACCATTTTCCGCAGTGGACCATTTCCGGATCGCTATTATTGTTCGAGTGTCCTAAAGCTATCGGTCATAATAATTTCGCCATAATGATGCCGCCCCCCTCCTCCTCCGGGTCCCTCTTCCTCATTTACTGGAAGTCCCGACAGCTCGATTAACCTCATGCTATTTACGACATTGAAAATTACTCTCACATATCTGATGATGGTTACGAGAGATACTGTATAGGCAGTGTCGAGCTCTCAACTGTCACACCGTGTATGGAAATCTGAATAATAAACATTTACTTTAGAATTAATGTATGTAAAATATATACATACGCATACGTACGTTTTGTGAATTTATTGCGTGTGACAGTAAATATGTGCGGCTTTCGACGTTTTTAATCCGGTTGATCCTCGCGTCAGCTAAAATCTCCTCCCTTTCGATGTAAAGCCTCGAACGGGATAATATGGCCCGAGCTCGACAATACTCGAAATTAATGATCAAAAGTGCGTGGCTGTGCGTCTGTCAGAGACTATCAACCTTTTTTTTCGACCTCTGCCGAAACGACGCAACCCCCTATCCGTTAGCGGATGCGGTTACAATCGCGAAAGGGAAATGAATCGACTGTATTTTTTGGCTACAGTCAAAATTTGGCCACAAAACGGGGTGACTGTACGTTGTGGGTGCACAATTATTGTGGAACGATCTCTTGAAGCGAAGTTTGCAATTAAAATAACAAATGTGACTAAATGGTCACCGACTTGTTACCGTGACGTTCGGTCATCGCTGTCCGACAAATTCAAAGTTTACTAAATGAGAATGTTAACTAAGGCCCGATTCTTAGCTCAGTTTATTAATGAACTGTTAATAAGTCATGTCGAAAAAATAGTTAGAGCAAACTACTTATACAAACTGTACAATAAAAATTATGATCGTTTTCCGTTATATAAATCGCTTGCACAACTTTATATCTATGTATATCGATTGGCTTTTACTTTTTCGTAGCAGACTACTCAAGTAAATTAGTTTGGCAAGAATTCTGGTCGTACGTTCGGCAGCCGATCAAAATTTTCCATATTTATTATCCGAAAAAGAGAGGATGGTATTAAAATTTTTGAGTGGATGGGTTGTTTTTCGCATCGGAACAGCAAAACGCGAAAACAGGAAGCGTTTTCTATTTAAACTTTTCCTCGCAAAAGTTAATTCTGTTCACTTCTTATTTTAAGCATTATTTATTGCGCCGCCAAACTCGGGCGAGAGACGACACGCCGAGAAGAGAACCTTTAAAACCTTTAAAATCCTTAGTGGCGTTGCTCGTTTCCGAAAGGGGATCTTGCGAAAACTTTAATGCGAACTCTTTATCCTTCTCGAGTACAAATTGTAAATGAAAATTGTGCCTTTTCACTAGCGAGGACGACCGATTTGAACAAGTTGATTTTATTAATTAATTATTATCGCTTAATTTCCTGGGAGATCATAAAATGTAAACTCTCACGTTGAAGCATCGCTTTGGAACATTGTAGTTGGTAGGGCAAATGAAGCGAGATGCGACTGCAGTAAAATATAATTAATAAAGCTTTCAAAGTGACAGCAAACACATTAATCGAACGCATAATATTAATTAATGCGTTGAAGGGCTACACAAATATGTGTTTTCACTGTGAAAATATTCCCCTTCATCGCATCGCTTCGTCGATTTTCACTCGATAACTTCCAATAGACGCGAACATGGGAATTTTTGCGAAATGTGTCATGAATCAAGTTTGTAGGTAAAAATATTCATTTTGATGTCGCAAAGTTGCGGTGAAAGGAAGGCAATATATAATCGGGTGACATTCCTTAATCGATGTAAATATGATGTTCTCCAGAGGTGCAAGAGCGGAACGGGAAAAAGCTTCCGAGAGGAAATAAGGTGAAGGAGCACGACAGGATCCGAGCAGATTCATTCGCCTCAAAATGAGCCTTTGGGGAAATTTCGCTAGGCCAGCGCTCCGTATGCTAAACAATTTAATATGACGACTGTGCTCAGGCATTATCCTGGCACCGATTAGCATATTCATCGTGTGGCGCTTGTCCGCAGAACGAGAACGAGCGCTTTGCTGATTCTGTGAATAATTTAGAAAGCTTTACTGTGCACTTAAAAAGCTACAATATCGATTTGACGTACCTACCGCTCCAATGAGTTCTCTAGTAATTCCGTTATCAATGATTTATTTTTTATATCAACAAAGTATTTGAGGTGGTTGAAAACTATTGTAAAATTTCTCACACGGGCTGCAAAAATTTGAGTATAAAAAAGATAAATAGATGCAATTAAGTAGTATTAAAAAGCGTCGGCGTCGGTTCACTACTCCGACCTGATTTCGTTCATCTTGGTGGCTGCTGAGCCACGGCTGAGGCCCCATGAATAATTGATGGCGTAGCCCAGCCCATCCATCATTCCCGGTGCAAATCTTTCTTTAAAACTTTACTCTCACCTTAACCTTTTGAGCGAGCTAAAAAACGAACATCGCTCCTCGACAATAATATTACTACAACTCGTTCGAAATATTTTCACATTGCATATGGAACCAATAGACGCATTTTAGCTATAATACATGTACTTCTAAAATGATGTAATTTATTCAAAACAATTTAAAGAGTATTTTTAGTTTGTATAATAGCAACAACCGTGTTTGTTTTACGTGTAAGTTGTGGTAGTGTTGGTTTGAGTGCACCTTCAGCCACCATACCATACCATTCCACCACGTTCGCTCTCACGCTTTTTCTGTTTGCTGTAAAAATAATATTTCACCACAAACGCCGGGGTTATTTTTTCCGCGCCTTTTGGTTTACTCGTGTTTTTTTCCGAAACGAGAAGAGCTTCTGAAAACATTTCAGATGAAAGTAAAAATATTGAAGACGACAAAAACGCTGTTTGCTCTGAAGAAAGGGGTGCGTTAGCTGGAGAATGCAAAGCGTCCCATCTTTGATTTTTGCAATTGACGTGATCAGAAATGAAATGATGCTCCTCCGATAAAAAATTAAAGATTGGAAAATCAAGAAAAAAAATTTCTACAATTTTATATGTACATACATTTATACATATGTATGTACATACATAAAATAGTAGAGATAAAGCGTTAAAAAAAAAAAATAATAACTCTATTCGCTTTTGGAATGCTCTGATGTAACAGTATCGAAAACGTCTCCATGATAACGTATCGATATTGATCTGATTGAGGAACCAGTTTTTGGCCCTATTTCCTTTTCTATCTCAAAATACGATTGTTAAGTCTCGTAGTCTCAAAAAGAGAATACCCAAGATTTTATTTCAGCGAGGAATATAAAAACATTTTATATATGTATGTATGTATGTATGTCATTTTAGTGTGACCAAATGAACTCAGCCACAAATACGATGAATGCTTAATGTTCAGTTGTTATTTTAACAACAATTCCTAAGTGGCTAAAATTTAGCTGGCTTTTGCTATTGTGACATTCTTTGAGAATGTTAAGAGTTTTGAAGGCCCCAACTTGGGTTTTATTTTGACCACAAAATGCGTTAATAACAACTGCAGTGGAAAACTTTGCACATAAGCGCAGCAACATCGGCAAAGTTCGCTTTTTCAAATCGATCCCATTAAAGGTATTGCTATTCGAGTGCACTTCAGAACGGTCGGCAAACCGCACATCTCGAGACATATTGCGGACAAGTGGGGACATTGATGTATTACAGTGTGCGCTAGATTGGCTTCGCAGTCTCAAAGACAGCTAAGAAGAGATATTAGCCTGAAAAGTCCATTAATTCCCTTGACATAATAATGCCTAGCTGCCTCTCCGTTCACTTCTCATTAATTGCCATTTTGAGAGATTGTAAATTTCAATTTTTCTCACGAAAGCACTCTGGATATGATGAGCAAAAAGCTCGGTTGAATTTTGAGGCAGCCTAATCGTAATTTTCCATTTGAGCATCTGTGCCATTAATTTTTTTTAATGACGTATTGAAAAAGTGTTCCTTACAATGAGCCGGAATAACGAGCTGAGTTTGGGGTTCGTCAATGGATTTTTAATAGGGTCCGGCGTCTCGGTGACCTTTTTCAGCATCCGACCTTCTGCAAACCACCTGAAACGTCAAAGTTCGAGCAGATACGGTGGTTCGAGTGGAATCTCCCCGCACACCACATCCGGCGGGCAGTTAAAAACTTCACAATTTATGTCCCGCTGGGGAATTTTCATCGGACCGATAAAAATTTTCGCCGTCGGTTCAGCCCCCAGCCTCTTCCGCTTCTCGGGTCGTTTCCATCGCTTTAGTTCCCGACGTGCCAGTTTTTTTTATCCGACTTTGAAACCAACTTCTTCGTTGTCGTTTTTGATTGCATTCAAACCAACGTAACAGTCTCGAATTAAAAGTAAATCTCAATTCTACAATAATTCAAGGTACATACATACATACATATGTATGTACATACATTAGGGTGGAGCGACATTGCAAAAATTAAAAATCGTCATTGTAATACCTAACAAAAATTTCGTTGTATCATCCGTATTCTCGTAAAAATACTGAAAAAAAATCTGTGAATATGTCTTCAGGCCTCTACTTGAAGGCGAAAGATGAAAATTTACCTATTAATTTCGAAATCTGAACACAGAAAACAATATTTTGGATAACATGCTCATAAAATTACCCTAACTTTATTGAATATTATAAGTACTTTTTGTAAATAAGTGTGAATTTGTGAAAGCAGTGGAGGGAGGCATACGAGTAAATATAAGTATATAGGAGTAAAGTACATATGTATAGTAAAAATAAATACTAATTTTCCAATTAAAATTGCTATTTATAGAGATTGGAAACAATCAATTGGAAATTTTCAACCATACGTACATATGTACATATGTATAAGTAAAAGTATTAAGATAAAAATGCTGGTAGAGACCAGAAAAACATTTTTAATTAGGCAGATTTTTTACAGGTTTTTTAGACAGAAAAGGTATGACTTACATACATACATAGAGGCAACTTTTTATAACCATTTCATAAAGAATATAAAAAAAAAAAAAAATTCGGGTGTGACCAACCCATGACTTTATCCATATACATACATATGTATTAGAGGAATACAAAGAGTAACGAAATTATTTTTTTAGGCAGATAAGTAAATAAAACGCATGCACACCATCACACCAACCAAAATACATATCATGAAATTGCTGTGTAGAGTGCGCGCGCGTATGTAAAATACGATCTTCGGCATATATTCAAATAGGAAAAACTACCACTTCCTGTCGGCGGATTTTGATCAAAACCTTATCAACTCTTAAATTTTATATGGAAATTATAAATATAAATTTTTGACTTTATAAAAGTTTCTGAAATATTCTATGGTAAACTTTTCGACAAAAAAAAAACCCTACTTCCAGTTGACTTATTTTAATGATTTATTTTTTTGTAATTAGCAATTTTTCTCAGAATTACAACATTACAATATTGTGACGATACTACACATTTAAAAGGCCGTAAAAAATAAAAACAAAAAATCGTTCAAGAGTAAACTGCCACTTCCGGTAATCGGATGTTGACCAAAATCACAGTATCTCTTACGGCTAACGTGAAAACTATAGATATGAAATTTTGACAAGATCGCCGAAGCAGTTTCGGAAATATTCTGTGATAAAAGGATTTTTGACTTTTCTAAAAAAAAAAACATGAAAAAAACCGGTTGACTGATGTTCACCAAATTCCTTGTGTCTCTTACACCTTACGTGGAAATAATAGATATGAAATTTCAGCTTGCTAGACTTGATAGTTTCGGAGAAAACACACATACACACACACGCGCACACACACACACACACAGTACACAGGCATATGTATGTAGATACAGACATTTGCACAGTACACAGACACACAGACATACAGACATTTTCCAGAAATCATGAAAACGTGATCAAGGGATGATACCTGATACAAATCAGTCAAAATCTCGATGTCTTTTTTTCGCACGATCACAATACTTTATCTGATTAGGATAAAGTAAAAAGTTTCATACATCGACGCTCCACGCTAATATAGGGACATATAACCCAAATTGATCACGAAATACATTTGAGCTTTTTAAAGTTCGATTTCCGCACTCTTAGCTAATGTTACATGCTACTACTTTATACTACTCTATAAACTCACTGTTCATGCAAATTTGCAAAGTTTTTTCCTCCACGCTCCGGTATGTAGATTCGTTCAATGTTCTCGGAATAGGGTAGTATCGAACACCAATTAAAATAACAAATCCAACCCCCCGCGGTATTCGATTCGCACAGGTAGCACCACTAATTGACTAATTTTTCCAGTTGGTCGCCCGCTGGCCTTCTACGGGGACATTTAACTAATTGTATTCATTACAAGCGATGTTTTTTTTTATTTTTTTGCCAAAACAAATATACAGTGACCAAAAATATCGTTGCTTTTATAAGAGTTTTGTTGGTGTTGCAAGTTACAACTTGTAAGTATTTTTCGCTTACAAAAGGTCAAAATTAATGTGGCACTCATAACCAGGCAGTCGCCCCGGGGCGATTCTATGTCAACGTCGAGCTTTTAGGCGAGAGCTTCTGCGGAAGCTGCTCGACTTGCAGGCGTCCCACAATTCATCGAGCGCCATTTTTACCGGATACAACAAACGACGCACATAAAAATTACAGACGCTCGCCAGCCCGAATTTTTATCTACCCCTTACCCCCTTCTCTTCCCAGTTCTTCTGAGGATTATGGGTAGCCAGTGGATCTTTATTGTCCCCATAGCATAGGGACAAATATTTTAAGTTTATTACGGTGGCGCGATAAGCCCTTAAACAATGAAACACGCAAGTAAATATAATATATTCTCTATACAATGTATGTACATAGAATGAAACAATTCTTCCACAAACTAAAAGTATATGGAGTTTCGTTTTTTTTTTGTATCTTTTCACGACAAAAAAATATAACCAAATCCACAAAATGGAGTCAACGAGTATTTTCATTACATTAAAACGTTTCGTGAAGTGTAACGGGTCCGTCTTGCCCCGCTAACTGTGTTTTTATCAGGCGAACAATTTATCAAACTGAAGAAAGTTACAAAAAGTAACATCGTTGTTCGTTGCTCGTTACATCGTTTTAACCTTTGTCCCCGCGATTTTCCTATTCACTGAATATTCTCCAAGTTCACCCCCTAATCTCAGATAAAATACAAAGAAGTTCATACATGTAATGTTTATGTATCTGAATATATGTAGTGTATTGGATTTTATCATCATCATCATTTTCAGCCGTTCACCATCCACTGCTGGATGAAGGCCTCTCCAATCCCCTTCCATCTCTGTCTGTCTTGAGCAATCTGCATCCACTTGACTCCACACATTCTTCTAAATTCATCAGCCCATCTTCTACTCGGTCTACCTTGCTTTCTTTCACATCCTCTCTGATACCATTCCAGTATTTCTCGCGTCCATCTGCCATCCATTCTTCTCGCTGTGTCCACTTTAACTTTTTCACACGTTCCACTATAGCTGCCACCTCGGTCATGCTTCTTACTCATGTACTATTTAGATCTCTTCTCGTTATACCGAGCATATGTATGTACATCTTTCCATGCTTCTCTGTGTGAACTGGCAGTACGCATTGGTCGCATGCCTTCTTTTTTAAGCATAGCGGAATGTTGGATTTATAGTGTATATGTTACAGTGAAAGCATATTTCAATTGAAAATATATTTTCACTAGTGAGAATATATTTTTACCAATTCAGGCAGTGAAAACAGTTTACAGTTTCACTGCTCAGTATCAGTGAAAGTATATTAAAGTAAGCGTATGTGTTTGTGATTTGTTGATGTTGGCCTAAGTCGATGGTGTGTCATCCTACATACAAGTGTGTTTTCAACGAAACGGTGGCATTGTTATATTTGAGGATTTTGAGGATAAGGTTAGCAACACATGTGCTCTTTTCTTCTTAAACCGACAATTATAAGTCAATTGTTATAAAATCGACAAACACTCATTGTAAACTATAGTTGGTACTAACCAGTGAAAGTCTACGCCTGAACACGGGCACGGCACGATAAGAAGAAGAAGCGAAAAATAACTAGGATTGAATATTTCAGCAGATTATATGATTCGATTGGTCATTTCACAACTGTCAAATTTATGTAGTTCGGAAACGAATATAATTTCACCAGTGAGTATCAGTTTAAAATATATTTTCACTAGTAGAAATATTTATCTACAAGTGAAAATGTGCTTGAATATGATTTCACTGAAACGCCAGTGAAAATGTATTTTCACTTGAAATATATCTATATATATATATATACATATATAAAAATGAATGTCTGTTTGTCTGTCTGTCTGTCTGTCTCTCATAGGCTCCTAAACCACTCAACCGATCGCGATGAAACTTTCAGGACTTATTGTGATCATGCCGGGGATGGTTCCTGTGAAAAATCGGGATAAAACGGGAACGGGAACGGACTGCTCACGCGTCAGATAACGTACTAGGAACGGGAACGGGAACGGGAACGGGAACGGGATCGGGAACGGGACCGGGAACGGGAACGGGACCGGGAACGGGACCGGGAACGGGAACGGGAACGGGATCGGGATCTGGAACGGGAACGGTATCGGGCATTGCAACGCATGCCGGGTCAGCTAGTATAGTATAAAATACAGTGGTTGATAAAATTAAAAGAAGTCGAGAAAAGAAAAAATAAGTCTAAAATTGTATTGTTTTTAAAATTCAAAAAAGTATGTATTTGTGCTGGCGAAAATGTACCAATCGAGGCGCCAAACATGAGTTATGGCGCCGCACACACTTCGCGCCAATTTGGCGCACGTGGCGCCTTCCACCATACATTACATGGGAGGGGTTGTGCACTCTTCCAGGGGTGTATTCGAACCTGAAGCTGACGTGCTAATAACGCCACCGGTCAAAAACGATTATTACCTCCCTCTCAGATACACCCCGATTCTTCTACGAGAAAGAAATAAAACGGGGCGCCATTTCGATCCACCCACAACAACCACCCTAGAGAAATATCAAATCACCGCCGACGGCAAACAGTGAAATATATCCCGAGACGTTTGATATACACATATGCTGGATTGTATCTCGTAGATAAACCCCACCCCAAACCACAACTCTATACAATACACCGATGTTGATTTTTTTTTATACTAAATTTGTTATGGCTGGAAAGTGCATGTTTCATTTTAATGGTAGTGGTGGTGATTGAAAGCAGAAATTCAACCCTCATACGCCACTCCCTCGCAAATCACCACGGCGATAATTCTTCACGGGGACTACCACGTGTCTATGCCATTACCGTTACGTCTGATGCATTTCCACTGCAGTTGAATCTTTTAAATTTCTTATGCATTAAACTCATGCACGCGCCGCACTTTCAATTTGAGTCTTGCGTACACGATTTTGCTTTGAAGCAGTCCGCGGGGGGATCCATTCAACGTATTCAATGTAACGACATAATGGTATTCGTTTTATCGGAATTGAAATTTTTAGAATTGCGCAAAACGATTTTACAATTTGTAGTGTGGTAATTTGACTAATAGTTTTATGAAAAATAGCGTTTGTTCAGTCGATTTTGGTTCTTAATATTGTGCAATTACACTCATTCGTTGACAGTGCCGATTCGGCATCGGTGAATGTCCTTCTGCTTCCACTCGAGCTGTTTCGCTAGGGCCGAAACGTCGAATAATTCATGAGTGCAACGATGCAGTTTTTGCGAGATAAATATGTAAAAGACGGCTAAACCCACCCTTTAGTTGGAGGGATGAATCTGCTATCGTAGCGGGGGCCTCTTTGTTTCCGAAAATAACAACAGGTGGCTGGGTTCCCGCGTGCATTGTTTCCAAATCAATGTTAACACGTTTGAAACAAAATACGGTGGGCGTGGAATATATAGGTATTGATCGAGTGTATGTAGCATAAACTCTCGGATGACGTATTGTTGTTGAGCGCAGGAAAAACCCTCGGAAACACCCTGTGGCGTAAGAAAACAAGCAGTCGACCGGAGACCGTTGCGAATTTTAAGAAAATAAATACAAACTTTGTTCGAATAAATGCAAGAAACGGACCGTGAAAGAGTCTCAAATTAATGATCCGTGGAAAAATTACAATCGAGTTCGAAGGTTTTGCCGAAATTCATTTCATAAATTTGATTTCGCGGAATTGGTCGAAAATGAAAAACGTAGTTACCTATTTCAATTCTAAGGATTCGGATTCTTTCCCTCGACGTGATTAAATATTGAAATAACAGCTGAAATCCGTCTAAATTAATTTATTTCGATATTATTCGATGTACCTATGTATGTATGTATAGTCCTAGGGATGACTTTTGTGGACAGAGTTGCCATCGATACGACGCATTTCGTTCGAATGCGCACATTTCTTACACGATGAGAGGGTCTTCTAAGCGCATTTGCCACCTAAGCCACCCACCCACCTCCTTTACAACGACCAAATTGCAAAACAATAGGCTTAATGTCAGCGCGGCCCGTTTAAATTGAGACCCGAGGGGTGGCTGCGATTGTTTTCGGCCTCTTATCCGCCCGAACGGACAATTAATGTATCTCGGGCACTTGGCAGCTCCTTTCATCAAAATGCTTAATTGGAAAAGAAAGCCGCCGTCTGCGAACCGCATTCAAATAAAGAAGTCTATTATGCAAAGCAACCCTTCTTCAAAAAATAAAATTATATTTAAAACATCGTTCGATTCCGTTTTATAGAATATTAAATGAACTACAGTGACTCATTCATATTATAGTACCAACCAAACTTTTTAAATGGACATGTCTTTGTTTTCAAATGCCAAACACAAAATCTAAAGCTCAAAAACATTTTATGTACATTTTATTTTTTTTTATCGCATAATGCAAAGTGACTAACTGATAGTCGTGTGCAATTTTGAAAAAAATATTTTCCAAGATTGTGTATTTATTTTGCATTTTCCTTTGTTAAATCGCATTTTCCGATTAACATGTAAAACTAATAATACATACATCATGGAACAGCACAAATGTATACCATACATATTGCGGATAAGAAGCCTCGCGAACCACGTCACAAGACATCTTTTATTAATTTCAGAACAACCGCGGCCTGCACGTAGACCACGTTTATGGTAAATATAAAATGTATGTAGACTCGTGTGCAATTATTGTAGTGACATAAGGTGAAGTTTGACATGGACATGGATTCAACCTCCTGAGAATGTTATTTAATATGACGATTCGGTACTTGAAAGCAAACGCTTTCCATGAATTTTTTATACGACCTATTTTCAACAAAGCCCCCTTATAAATTCTCATTTTAGTAATTGTAAAATTGCCCCTTAACTCGTTCGTTGACAATGTAATATACGAGCTGAAGTCTATAATTTCAGTTCTAGAGATACATACATACATATAAAGAAAATTGAAGAAGGTACAAAAATAAAAATAAATTTAAGTCGTACTAGTACGGAATGTTCTACAAAAACAAACCTTAATAATTTCTCATTTTAAGCAAGTATATTAATACTTTTTGCCATTCACTGTGAGATATTGGTTTTTTTCTAAAAATCCGTAAAAATTCAATAAAAACAAAACCACGAGATTTTGTAATACATCATCCCCGTAAGGCCTTGCAATTAGCTTCCAAACACCCTGTATATTCAAAATTTAATTAAATGTTACTCTTTTATGAAATGGATAAACAATAAGAGATAAGCTATCCTCGTGATATTTCTTAATGTTCGACAGTTTATTACTAAACAGTATTATTGAAAAACGATTTGATGCTTTTTATAGTCATGAATTTACATGTATGTACATACATATGTAGAAATAGGATTCATTTTAATTTTGTATAAATTGTGTGTCAACGTTTTGTGTTTCATTGGAAACGTTAGATGACAGGTTTTCATACAAAGAGCCGCACGAGGCTCCGGAGCCGCCGATTTTCGACCACTGTTATAGACCAACACTTAAAATTTGTAAAAATGATAATTTTGGATTAACCTGATTAATTAAGCACAATTCGAATGATACAGCAACCATAGGTATAATTGCCATACATATGTACATATGTACGAGCACATTTAAATGGCAATCTAACAAAACTACAAAATTTGCACTAAATCATCTATTATCTAGTTTGTCTGTCTGTTTGTCTGTCTGTTTGTCTGTCTGTTTGTCTGTCTGTTTGTCTGTCTGTTTGTCTGTCTGTTTGTCTGTCTGTTTGTCTGTCTGTTTGTCTGTCTGTTTGTCTGTCTGTTTGTCTGTCTGTCTGTCTCTTATAGGCTCCTAAACCACTCAACCGATCGCGATGAAACTTTCAGGACTTATTGTGATCATGCCGGGGATGGTTTCTGTGAAAAAAAATCGCGATAAAACGGGGACGGGAACGGGAACGGGCCTGCTCACGCGTCAGATAACGTACTAGGAACGGGAACGGGAACGGGATCAGGAAGGGGATCAGGATTGGGAACGGGACCGGGATCTGGAATCGGGAAAAAACGGGAACGGGAACAGGAACGGGCCTGCTCACGCGTCAGATAACGTACTAGGAACGGGAACGGGAACGGGATCGAGACCGGGAACGGGAACGGCAACGGGATCGGGATCTGGAACGGGAACGGTATCGGGCATCGGGAGGGCAACGGTATCGGGAACGCATGCCGGGTCAGCTAGTATTTTATAAAATTTTACTAAATCATATTTTATCATATTTTAGTAAATTTATTGTGAGAGGAATGGATTTATGTGAATATAATTTAAGGAATAAAAATAATTTAATTATAAAAAAAGTTAAAATAAATAGAAATAGGAGAAGCATCTTGTACAGAGGTGTTTTGGAGTATAATAGACTGCCGGATGGAATTAGAAGTTCCAAAACTATTGAAAAATTCCTGGCAGTCTTAAAAAAACATCTCTGTACAGGTGCTTAGTTAAGGATATATATATATATATATATATATATATATATATATATAGTTTAATTAATTTATTTATTATATAAATAAATAAATAAATAAAAACATTCTAAACATATAATTGTTGTAGAGAAAAATCGGAAAAAAAAAATTATCCAGCCTAGTTTATTTGAGTGAGACAAACAAAGTATAACCGTAAAAAGCGATAATCATTATATTATTTTATTTTCTGGAATTACACAGAAAAATATCCTTCAGCTCAGTTTAGTTGGATGGAAACTGAAATATTTCTCTCGTTATTAGAAACGTAATTTGATAATAATATCGCGGAATCGATAATTCTGTTATAATCAAGAATGTTTCAAAGCTAAGCAATGTAAAATGCAGAGTTGAAAAATCTGTTAAAAAAATTTTTCCTCAATATCCGCCGTGAACAAAGACTAGACGTAAACGTTGCACGAATAAACGTGGAGGAAGTTTAAAATATGCAATTTTTGAGTGAAATATACAAGTAAAATTTGATTGAATTATGTTTAAATCATAAAAAATACAAATGTTATTAGGGTTAATTTTTGTACGAAAATTCACTGGGCACCTTGTACATATGTAGTATTCGTTCAAATGTGTGTTAAAGCATCGAGATGCAACCAAATCGAATCATACCTGTTGGAAGCTGTGTCGGTTGCCTGATATAGTTAATGGAGGGTACGTGACTGCATACAATGACGTCTGTTTGCGGCAATCAGTGGCGGACAAAGGCCGACATAATTGATTGAGACGTCATCGAACGATCCTCCCCTGCAATAAACACAAGCCTACCATTATATAATTTGCTAGAGGGACATACATATATAGGTATATTCATTTTGACGAACGTGCAAATTATCCAATATTGCGTTAAATCGGTTTCGAACATTTTAACAAATTGGTTATTCGGTGTATAAATCCTATGCTTCATAAGTTCTACGAACATGGCACCAAAAAAAAAAAAAAAAAAAAAACTTTTCGGGACGAGGATGTGCGAATTAGCTCTCGTTATGCCCAGCGCGTAGTTGGCGAAATCGTTTCGTAACAAAACTTGCTAATCTTCGAACGTTTTTGAAATCCTTGCTCGGATATTTGGCGATCAACTTATCGCGTCACGTACTAACTTAGAGTTCGCTAAGACTTTTTAGTACTGTATTAGTATACGCGTCTCGGTAAATAGTACGCTATGTGAATACGATTGATTTGTCGGCAGCTGTATGTATGTATATCAATTGTTAAAGTGAGGACTTCTGTATTGTTTTTGTAATCTAAATCTTCGTGATAAATTCATACTTGTTCGCTTAATTGAAAAATCGCTATTTTATTTTCCCCGGATCCAATTTGTTCAAATGACGCGAGTAGGCAATCGTTTGGCCGAATTTTGCATACCGTTGGACCGCTGAAAATTTTACATAATATTCAATTTAAATTCAGCACAATCTCATTTCATCGGTAAACGTTAGCGATGTTGTTTCGTTTCATGAATATTTGTTCTGAATTCGTTCATATTGCCGTACGCACGCACGCGAACGTTTTTAGCCGACTTTTTTTGTTTTTTTTTCATTTATTATTTTCAACGAACGCGTAATAACCCGACGATGACTTATAATTTTTAATTAAAGCTACACGTAATTGCGGCCGCGATTGTTCGCTGCCCAACGTCGCAATTGAGCGTTTTAAACACAATTAAAAATTAATTAGAGAAAAAGTTGCAAATTGGGGAGATTTTTCCGACGGAAACAATTCTTGTGATTTTTTTTTTTTGTTTTCATTCGTTTCACTCTCACTTTTACTGTAATAAACTTTTGTGTTTACCGAAACCTTTCATTAAATATTTTCCCTTACAGCTGATACTTATTTTGGCTCGCCCTTGTGTTTCTTTGCCGCCGAGTTCCATCTTCGTTTCGAGATTTTTCGCCGACACGACCGGCACCAAAAAAAAGCTCTCGAACGCCGGAAAATTTGCCGCGTTTCATTTGTTGTATTTCGTTTCTCTTTTTCGACATCGTCGGCGCGAATAAACAACGACGAAACACACTTTTAATCTTCAGCAAAATTAAAAAAATAACGCTGTAAAAACAAAGCTTTTAATTTGCACATCACAAGTAAAAGCTCGCTAATTAGATTGCGTCGGCTCGGAGTTCTGTGAAATGTTTTATTTCGCGTTTTAATTACGCACAATTCAGCAAATTTCATTCTTTATAATACGTACATATATACAACGAGAAAATGAAGAAAAAAAACATTCGTTGCACATGCGAGCGAAAAATCGCGAAGCTTGTGTACAAAACGGATTTATATAAATCACTTTCCGGTGTGGGGTAATACCGGAAAAAATGCGATTTTCATTTCTTTTTAAGTTTCTGTGTCGACTTTCTTCCATTTTATAGCGTGAAATTTCAATAATTCGCTTGTTTCATATGCAAACTTGCACTGTTGAAATCATGAAGCATGCATGTTAAAAATAAATGCACCATTTTATAGCACGCCATTCTGAAAATGTATTTATTACTAGGATTGTGTCATTGATCAAATAATACTACTACAAGTTCTTGAGCAATTTCCACTCTTTGACTTACTTTGTCGTCGAAATGATCTCATATTAACTAAGCTTTACAGTACTTAACGTCATTTAATATAACTAAAATACATACGAACATTAATGCTTATCGCATTTCATGCTTTTGGCTAGAAATATAAGTTCATACGTAAAAGAGACTTGTAAATTTTGCGCGTTGTAATAAAATCCCACACTGTAACGTGAATTGCATTCCAATGTGCATTAACCACTCATTGCGGTTAATATAATATGCAAATTGCGCATCTTTTCCGTAGGTTTGCTCGGAAACGGTCTCGTCAGCTGAATTACATAGTTCGTCTTTGGCGAGTAGCTAAGAGGGGAATGGAGAGAGGTGGATTCGCTTCAAAGTCGACAGGAGTCTGGGTCCCCGGGGAAAGTGCGTCGAGTAGGGTCCCAAACCTAAAAGGGACCTAGAACAAACACCCCATATTTACTCGAACGAGTACAAATTAACCGAGCCCGTAAAGTGATTCGAATACTTTTTCCCCCGATTTAAAAATATGCGTATTTGTACAGAGGTAGGGAAAGTGCAGGTACAATTTGTTTTCCCTCCGTGTAACAACTAGGTACTAAAATATTTAGTCAAAGCTTGCATCGTGCTATGCTAATGAGCTAACCGTGTAATATTTCACGCACATTAAAAATAGACGCATAAAGCCACGTGATTCAAGTGCTATTTTAGTTAATGAAAAACATTATTAACATCCATTTAAGTATTATAAAACATTTTTTTTTTAAATTTAAAAGTGATTTTAGTTTTTGCTCCAACGCTGTATTTTTATGATCTTTACATATTCGAATTTGCGCCTGTTTGCACAATTAATAATGCACCAGTACGTATCGGCGAACCCTGGGGGTGTCCTTCTCCAGCATCCCTTTTGACAGTTGGCTTTCCTCTCTAAACATTCCACCCTCGTTGTCGTCGTAGTGCCACCTTTCAGCCCCATCTCTTCCGTTTTTCACTAATGGAAAACTGCAGGAAAAGCCCAAAGTGGCTTACTTATTCACAAGTTTTGATCGTCGACTTGTCATAAATTGTTAAGCGACGCTGTATGAGCACGTCGAAGATTTATCTCCTGCGATGCGAGGAAGAATTCGTTGTGACGACTTTTTCGTTAATTATTAATCGAACGTCAATCTTTCGATACTGCAATACGTGCGAAATATTGATATGTATGTACATATATCTAACGCGCTTGTCTTGTGTGTGTCTTAGCATTTTCAGAGTCAATGTTTAAGTTAATGAAAATATATTTACGTCTAGTAAACACAAACAGTGGCTTGCAGTGTGCAAACAGCGTGTCCTAGAATGCAAACCCGCGATGAGCTCCCCTGAAAATGAAACTCGAGCACCGGGATGAATACTGACGAGCGCTTAGCCTTACAAAGTCAGATTATTCTCGACGCAGATGCACACAGGCTGCACTAGCAATGAAGTTTAGTATTTAATTTTTTTGCCATTTTGATATGAAAATGAGATTTAAAAGCGCTCATTGTGGTCGGAAGCGATTGTACAAGTTTTGACAGTGTCTGTAAAAGGAAAAAGACTGTGAAAATCTTATGCCATTGCATAATATTCAAGCTTCAACACTGTTGACGTATACTTAATGCTTAAAGTGCATGGAAAACTGGCAAAGTTTTCTATAAAAATTTTACTTGAATTCTTATATTTATTTATTTATTTGAAAATAATACATGGGCAGGCGGCATAGCCAATGGAGCCCAGGGGTCTGTCATAATTTGTACATACAATTTTTAATTATTTATATTTGAAGGATTACAAAAATCTATTTATGTATGTTCAAAAACTTGTCAAGATGATTTTTAAAGAGATTTGTATTTTCGGAAGTTACTAGCTGATTTGGCAGACGGGTCCAAACTTCGACCACTCTATTTAAAAAAAAAAAGAGTCTGACAATTTTGTTCGATTTCTCTTTTAGTAATTTCAGTTTATGGACCTCTGAGATGTGCGTTTTTATTGAAAGGAAGGAGGTTTTTCATTGGGCATTTATATTTACTATTTATTATTTTTCTATTAGATCGCCACTTAATATTTTCGTCTCCAAAGATGATGAAGTATGTATATGGTAGCATTTTAAGACAAGTGTGTATTAAATTTATATGTAAATAAACAAATATGTTTAAAAACCAACATCCGGAAATATCGTCGATGAAATGTGATGCACCTTAGAAATAATTGTCGTATGAAAAATAATATTTTTTCCACGAAGCATTAATCAACATAATTTATTTTGCGGTTGGTTTCCCGTCATTTTTCCCTCATTAAATATATAATATCAAACGTAGGAATACTTTGAGGTAAAAACTGGAATAATTGAGGAAGCCTCGCTCGGGGCTCTACATGTTGGGACCCAACGCTCCCCCGCTTGCCCCGGGCGTCTTTATCTTCCTCTCTTATTTGAGCGTCTGTTATATATTTACGCGAGTGGATGAGATGGTGGAAATAGGTGAGGGGGAGGCAGGGGAATTTGTGGGGAAAATAGCGGAAAACAAGCTTCTGTAGAGGCGTCGCGAAACAAATAACGCAAAAAAAACAACCAAAAATAACGTAAATAAATACGATTATTTATTTATGTGCTCGTCATTACGCAAAAGCCCGCCGTAAAAAGTGTCAGACTTTAACCTTTGCCAAATATATATTTTTAGCCGAGCTTGCTTTGCGTTATATTATACCTATGTATATTTAAATTTGTTGTATCGTAACATATGTACACGTACGTATGTAGGTATGTACATATGTAGAAAACCTAAATCGCGCGTCCGAATACTTTTGTACATTTGTACCTACATAAGAATGTGTCGCGTTAAATTGTATCAAAGCAAAATTAAGCCCTAGATATTAATAATTATTTAAAGCTGCGTTTTATTTCGATAGTGTTGTAAAATTCGAAAAATTGCACTGTAAAAACTTTCCATCGGTAAATTCCAAATTCAATTAATTTTTAGTTTGAAACGAGCCCGCAAAACCATTACATTTAACTTTTAATAAATACCACTTTAAAATAACCTAAATACTAAGGGTAATAATATTTTTACTTTATCCTGCGAAAATTATTGATCATGCGAAAATTCAACCTCGAGATTTTGACTGATTTGGATCAAGTATCATCCCCTGATCACGTTTTCATGATTTCTGGAAAATATCTGTACGTCTGTGTGTCTGTGTACTTATGTGTGTGTGTGTATGTATGTGTGTTTTCTCCGAAACTATCAAGTCTATCAACCTGATATTTCATATCTATTATTTTCACATAAGGTGTGAGAACCATAAGGAATTCAGTCAACATCAGTCAACCGGAAGTAGCATCGTAGTAAATCGTTCAAGAGTAAACTGCCATTTCCGGTAGTCAGATGTTGACCAAAATCTCAGTATCTATCAAGACTAACGTGAAAACTATAGATATGAAATTTCGACAAAATCGCCGGTGCCGTTTCGGAAATATTCTGTGGTAAGAGAATTTTTGAACTTTCTACACGAAAAAAACCCTACTTTCGGTTGACTGATGTTCACCAAATTCCTTATGGCTCTCACACCTTACGTGAAAATAATAGATATGAAATTTCAGCTTGATAAACTTAATAATTTCGGAAAAAACACACATACACACACACACACATAAGTACACAGACATATGTACAGACATACAGACATTTTTTAGAAATCATGAAAACGTGATCAGGGGATGATACCTGATACAAATCAGTCAAAATCTCGAGGTCGAATTTTCGCACGATCACAATACTTTATCCGATTAAGATAAAGTAAAAAGTTCTTCATACAAGACCGCCCCACCCTAATGTATGTACGTACATACATACATATGTATGTACATATCTCTATCTCAGGAACAAATACGTCTGAGTTTACTTACCGCTGTCATAACGGCCAGGTTGATACATTGTTGATTCTATAGATTAATTAAAAAAAACTCACTAAAAACCCACCCAACCCGTTTAAAGTTCAATAAAGTCTCATTGGCAATTTGAAGGTGCTTGACATGGATAGCTTGAGCTTGAGCTGAGTCTGCCGTAAAAGACTCCTGCGTCTCGATACAAAGTTTCATTACCGGTTAAACGGGACCCCCTCCAGACTGGTTAGGGGGGGATACAGGGGGTGGTAAATATGCGGCCTGGTGTATTTTTGCCACTGGTTGAGATTTATGGTGCGGCTGGTTCAACACTTTTCCGATTGTGACCTGCCAGCCACGGGGCGATTTATGGCGACCCCGCGGCGCTTCGGCTACAAGTATCGGGGCTATGCTATCAAATTCAAATTGGTTGTCGTCCTCCTACCCCCATACACCCTCTCGACCTCCTCTGGAGAGACTTCGTCTTTAATTGAACTTATAAATCTTGTTGTAGAGCGTGCGCCACTGGCTCCAGTCGCTTTCGACTATGAAGTACCCCTCTGATCAGATCACGGGCAAAACGAATAAAGCACGCGATAAAACTTCTGGACATGAGACAGACGGTAGTTCAAAGTGTTTGTGTCACAATCAATCAATTATACCTACCTATGTATACTTGTATAAGCAACGTTTGTGCTATCAGCAATGTATGAAACTTGGCATCTAAATGCCAACAATATCTAAACTTTAGATATTGCTTTAAATTCTAAAGCAACCAGGCATCGTGTAAAAATGCAACGCTTGAAAAGTGGCCTAGGTTAGCAGTCGCCTACCTTTCGGACCACACGGACATCAAAATCTTGAATCCTGCGGACCACTACTATGATTTTTTTCAAAAAAAGTAACATTCTAAATATGAAATGGTAATTACACTTGTTTTTGCAAAAAATGGACATCATTAATGTTACAATGATAGTAAAATTATAATAAATACGTCTACAGTTCGTGTTGCGAAATAGTTTATAGGCGGGGTGGGTTCCTTTATTACAAACGTTTCGCCTTATTACAAATGTAATAAGGCGAAAATTGCAAAAAAAAAGTAGAATCATAATAAACTGAAACATTTTATTTACATGAAAATTGCAAATATATTCAAATTACTCTGCGGACTATCAAAATTCTCTCGCGGACCACCGGTTGGCGACCGCTGGCCTAGGTTATTTATTTATTTATTAAACGCTTGTAAGGGTTTTTACATATAAAATACATAATATATTAAATTGGAATAAACACAAAAAAACTAATAAATCAATTATGTTAAATTAATAAAAGAAATAACAAGTCGTTGCCTTGGGGACGACAGATTAAGGTTAAAAAATGTAATAAATTCGGAGTATTTATTGCCATATCTAATCATTCTAGGGATGGGAGAATGAAGGTAATAATTATTACGTGAAATACTTTCACAATCTAATTAAAACCGAGAACGGGTAACACGTACCGGTACTTTTAAGCGAAGAGTCGAATGAATAAGAATAGGACTATACATACATATATATATTAGAATTAGAGTTTGATGTTTTATACCTATATAAAAAAAATTACATCGAATATGATTCTTCTATTACTTAATTTTATCATTTTTAATTTTGACAGGAGAGAATCACAACATAAATATAAGTTAACATAAAATAAAGTTGATGTTTCTCAAAAATTTATATTGTATTTTTTCGATAGAATACAAATGAATGGCAAAATGAGGTGACCAAACTATAGAACTATATTCTAGTTTGCTTCTAACTAGCCAACATAATAATAATTTAAAAGTATTAAGATTGTGAAAACGCTTGACAGTTCTGATAATGAAGCCAAGTATGTAATCTGTTCTCATCCTCAGTTATATGATTAGTTAAATGTATGAAATGAGATTAATTGCCTTATTTGTAAATCAGGAACGGTTTTATGATATTTTTTATTTTATTCAAATTTATTTATCCACTTAGCAACTGACAAAATTATTCTTTAGTATCGGCTCTTTGGATTGGTGACATACAAAAGTTTCCATCTTTGCCCAAAAAGTATTAAATTAACTCCGTTTTATGCATTGCATTTCATAAATTACCGATGCCAATGATATAGATACATACTAGCGTTGATAATAATTAATATTAACTGAATATCCTCGTTACCGTAATAGCGTTGATGCATTAACAAACGTGAGCTGCCACACACGTAATGGGTAGTGTAAGTCAGTTGTGTTTAATTGTCCGTTCAACTGTCATAATTGAACAGATGCCCACGGGCCGTGGGGCAGTCGACTGTATTGACCTTTGACGTTCAATATTCAACGACCCTTGTCTCTCAGGGGGTTAATATAACTAGATATATTTAAAATACAGGGTATGTGTACTTTAAATAGGTGATAGTTTCACGCGTAGCGGAATTTATCGGAACGAAATGGAGTTGCGCGTCGCATAATTGGAATAACGAGGTAACAAGTTTAAACGAACCGTGAACCGTATAAAAAAGAAAACTAATTAAACAAGTTTGTTCCTTTATTCGCACCCTGTTTGAAGCTTAGACCGCTGGCTCTCACACCGTGGGATTGCATTTTCAATGCACACAAATTATTCACTTTATAATGGTATTTTTACTTTATCCTAATCAGATAAAGTATTGTGATCGTGCGAAAATTCGTCCTCGAGATTTTGACTGATTTGTATCAGGTATCATCCCCTGATCACGTTTTCATGATTTCTGGAAAATGTCTATATGTCTGTGTGTCTGTGTATATTTGTGTAAAATCGCTAATAACTCAAAAACCGTTCATCCTATTAAACTGAAACTTCATATGTATCTATATGGTTTTTACCGGCCATTACAATCCATTAGGCTTTCAAAATGTATCTTCAACTGGAAGTGGTACTTCCCTTGGAAAATCACCTAATTTTTGTGAAATCTTTGGAAGGTTTTTCCAGCAAATTTATTATATATATTAAACTGAAATTTTACATATGTATGTAGTAGGTGTAACGGACCTTCAAAAATAATATAACTTTTATTACATTTTTTTTCCAACCGGAAGTAGTACTTTCACTCTTGGTTTTTGGAGTTTTTAACTTTATTTCCGAAACTATCAAGTCTATCATGCTGAAATTTCATATCTATTATTTTCACGTGGGGTGTAAGAGATATTATGATTTTGGTCAACGTCCACCGACCGGAAGTGGTAGATTAGTCTTGAAGGCGATTTCGTTTTTCATTTTTTCGGCCTTTTACATATTTGGTATCTTCATAATATTGTAATATTATAATCCTTAAAGCAATACCTAGTTACGAATAAATAAATCATCAAAATCAGTCAATTTATATTTATAATTTAAGTGTTGACAAGGTTTTGATCAAAATCCGCCGACCGAAAGTGGTAATTTATCCTATTTGAATATATGCCGAACATTTTATGTACACTCAACACAGTGATTTCATGATATGTATATATATATGTACATATGTATGTTGGTTGGTGTGGTAGTGTGCATGCGTTTTATTTACTTACGTACTTAAAAAAATAATTTCGTTACTCTTTGTATTCCTCAGTCATGGGTTGGCCACACCCAAATCTTTTACATTCGCATTAATTTATATAAACATTTCCTTATTATGAGAAAATCTATACATTTCTTTAAAATTTAACTAAGACCTGCCAACTATCTATCAATTGCAGCACGATTTTTGTTGTCTATTAAACCTGGAAACGGATTTAAGACAGAATTCTCAAACTGCATTAGGTTTCCTGAACACGTAGGATGCTTTGTTAACGAAACACCTCGAGGCTCATCGGCTCACCGTCGAAAAGGTTCTCTGGTTCGAGGGGTGGCTCTTTACCACCCCAGAACGACCCCTTCTCCGGTAAACTTTCACCGAGGTAAAAACTTGCAGAGTGGCCACGTTGAATTTTTATAAGAGTCGCGGCTCAAAGGCTTAATTAATGTAATTTATTAGAGAGACATGGAGCACAAGATGCTTTGATGCCGCGAGGCAATAATTAATATTGAATAGACTGTGTCTGCAGATTGTATGTCTCCGAAGCACATAGGTAAATAAAGGTACAAAAGCTCCTTTTGAATACGTTTGAAGATTTCAAAATTGACGCGTTTTGTCAGTATAGCTACATATATACATACATACAATGTATACTGAAATAGGAGTAATAGTTACGGTAATTAAAGTGCGTTCATATCTGTGTCGCCATCCCAATTACGTTAGCTTACTTTTTCTGCGATTTTGATATAAAAAGGGGTTTTCTTTTTTGAGTTAAAGTATCACATGTTTTATTTCCAACGTTGTGGAAGTACCAGTTGTCAGAGCAGTAAAGCTTCGGCCGACCATAAACTTCTTCCCCTTCTGGTTATTTTCAAGATCAGATTCGGAATTGAGAGCACTTTTTCTGCCCCTACGATCTTGTCTTAAAATTGCAGTGGTGTGCTTAAATTTATTCAAGCTCCACAACATATTTATATGGATAGAAACTGATTAATATTGTTTTAAAAAGTACAACTTTATTACTTTAAATTACATTGTTAATGTTTTATACACATATCTCATATAACAATTCAATACAATTAGTTAAAAAAACCTTTGAAAAAGATTTGAATCTTGTGTAATTTTATAAAAAAGCTTGTAGTGCTTATTTTTTCTCAATGTAAATCAAGTTTGACGTAAATAAATAATACGCAATAAATTATTATTAAGGGAAAAATCGACGAACCGCCTCTGTACGCCAAAGTCGCCAAGAGAATAGGGAAGGGTGTCCAAAGGAGATTGCACATATCCTGTAAATGATTGCCATTAATAAAGAATGGACCTGTACTTCTTCAAGGAGGGGACGTGTCGTAAGTGTAATGGCCGAGTGTACCTACACACGCACTTTTGCTTTGATTTCATGCATTATTTATAATTTTTGAGCCTGCAGTGTCGCATGGTCACTCTAACACGCGGGACATCATCACACACTACTACATAGCCACACCCAAAGTTGCACCAGCGTGTGTATTTGAAATTGTTTTATTCAAATACTGATTATTATATAAATCGATCTCAATAATAGCTTGATGAAATACGAGCACGGTATCGCAACACACGTACGTTTCTATTAATTTTTTTCGAGCACGCGACTTTTCCTTCCGATATTTAATTGAATAATTCACTCGAGATTTTCACAAATAGTGGATGAATTTTTTTCTGAAATAGGTTGATCCCATAAGAGCTTTCATCTGACCGCTAAGTGACCATCATACCGGCCGAGAGGCAGTGAGCTTAATAGCCTGGAGCTTAACAGCAGTCGGACTAAGACTGGACCACAATGGAGGCTTTATGGCCCAGATCTCTACAGCTGAGTTTCGAGAGCACTTATCCGAGCTAAATAGTTTGGATATATTTATATAAATACTAGTATTTCAATTCCCACCACAATATATATTGTAGGTACACGAATTAAAATTTTACACTGTCCATTTCTAAAATTACTATGTACATGCACAGAGTTATTCTAAAATTTGACCGAAAATATTTTGGACGTCAGGCGTGGCCCCTACGTCAACATGATCAAGGCTTCGCACCCCTACAAGACACCATACCCGTGAGGGCTGTTTGCTTTGTCGATCCCGCCCTTCTTAGCCAGACACTGGGGCTGTTGAGACGGTCAATATTTGATACCGCACGTCAACATCTCAGCCAAAAATCGACCATATGAAATTCTAGAAGGTCTTACCTACCTACAAAAATAATCTTCTATCCCGTTGGATTTTATCATCATCATCATTTTCAGCCGTTCACCATCCACTACTGGATGAAGGCCTCTCAAATCCTCTTCCATTCCTGTCTGTCTTGAGCAATCTGCATCCACTTGTCTTCACACATTCTTCTCAATTCATCAGCCCATCGTCCACTCTACCTGGCTTTCTTTCACATCCTCTCGGATACCATTTCAGTATTTATCGCGTCCATCTGCCATCCATTCTTCTCGCTGTGTCCACTTCAACTTTTTCACACGTTCCGCTATATCTGCCACCTTAGTCATGGTTCTAACCCATGTATTCCTCTTACGATCTATTCTTGTTATGCAAAGAATACATCTTTTCACGCATTTCTGTATGCACTGAATCTTACGTAATATTCTTGAATTCAGCATCCATACGTCGTAACTGGCAGTATGCCTTATTTTTTAAGCATATCGGAATGTTGGATTTAAAAACTATGTTCATTCTTCCATGAATTCCTCTTACGATCTCTTCTTGTATCGATCGATTCTATTCCTCTTACGATCGATCTCCTCAGATTCTCTCGGATACCATTTCAGTATTTCTCGCGTCCATCTGCCATCCATTTTTTTTGCTATGTGTCCAGTCCATTGCCACTTCGACTTTTTCACACGTTCTGCCATATCTGCCACCTTAGTCATGGTTCTTACCCATGTATTCCTCTTACGATCTATGTCTGTTATGGCAAGCATACATCTTTTATCATTTTTCTGTATGCACTGGATCTTAGGTAATATTCTTGAATTCAGCATCCATACATCTTAACTGGCAGTATGCCTTATTTTTTAAGCATATCGGAATGTTGGATTTAAAAACTATGTTCATTCTTCCATGAATTCCTCTTACGATCTCTTCTTGTATCGATCGATTGTATTCCTCTTACGATCGATCTCTTCACATCCTCTCGGATACCATTTCAGTATTTCTCGCGTTCATCTGCCATCCATTATTTTTGCTATGTGTCCAGTCCATTGCCACTTCAACTTTTTCACACGTTCCGCTATATCTGCTACTTTGGTCGTACTTCTGACCCATGTATTCCTCTTACGATCTCTTACTCTTACGTATCATTCTTGAATTTAGCATCCACGTTTCACAACCATACGTCACAACTGGCAGTAGGCATTGGTCGTATGCCTTCCTTTTTATGCATAGCGGAATGTTGGATCTCCGTTGGATTTAAAAATTATAAGGAGAATTCGTAGAACGTCAACACCTCATTTTCTCTGGGCAAAAAAAAGTTAGGACGAATTGTTCAATGTGAAAGCGACGTAATGGGTGACGGCACGTGTCGGTGACAATTTGCACGGGGCCTCTGGGCCCCATTAGCATTCATGGGGCGCAGCCCTGAGCTGACGCCCCCCAGATGAATAATTCAATATTCATAGTGCGACCAGAGGTCCGAGCGCCCTGACCACGCGCCCCCAAATCGGTTACCATAATTTACCGACATGAACCGAGCGACCCGACTCTTACAGGACATGTGTGACAACTATGACAACTGTGATGTTTGCATGTGACTGAAAAACATTGTCAAACATTTTAACTTTTTTTATTATTCAAATCATATATTATCAAAGTCTGTAGCATTTGAAAATGCTAACGGCATTGATACATTTGAAATTTTCCGTTCTTGTTCGAGGACTCGCCGGTATCTACATAACTAACTACATATGTAATGTTTATTTTGATTCCGATAAGCCACCTTTTGAATGTATTTTTCTTATGTCCAGTAATCGTATCACTGAGTACGATAATAGCGTCCCTTATTTGTGTAGGTCCCCAGTTGAAGGGGATCGTAATCCTAATTGAAAAACAAAAAAGTCCCGAGGGGTCGCTTTTCATCTTTTAACGTTTGACTATGCTGCACATTATGTGATTCTACACACATACATAACGTTTTTTCAAAATAATTGTTTTTTTTTCTTCAAGAATGCTATTACCTATAATACTAGGATTATAAAATGTAGTTAAAAAAAACAACTTATCTGGTTCTTGTCCTGATAATGCGATTACTCTAATTGCATTTTGTTCTTTTGAATGTTTACAAATAAGAAAGCGTCTTACGCCTCATTTAATATTAAAAGAAAAGTCTGAAGTTAAACGATTTTCTCATTTTTTGCCGTTGAGAAAAAATAATTCCACAAAAGATATTTGCTTATATAGATTTTCATTATTTTTACTTTTTTTTTAAGAACGAAGAAAATTTAAAAAAAATTATTTCCCTCTTGGGAAGATGTTTACCTTAAGGAGGTTTTAAAACCTTCGTAAGAATATCGATGTAAAAATTGCTTTCCTTTGAAATTTTTCATTTACTGAGAAGCCCGGGGCTTCAAAATAACGCTCTCTTGTATCTGATAGCGAACAATGTGGTCGATGATTTTCCTTTCGTGAAATTCCACATTTTTACGAATACTGTTCCTTGAGAAGAGTCGTCGAGTTTCTTATAACAGCTTTATAAATTTCATTAAATTGTGAAAAACGATATTCTTCAACAATATTATAGATTTGAAATTTATTTATAATTTACGCATTAAATTTATTTTATGTCTGCTATTGTAAGTCGATTATTTTCGGAAATTCCATATATAAAAGTGCGCCCACGTAGAAAATGCTACTGAAGAATTTTCGTGATATTTCATCACAGATGAAATTCTTTGAAAATATGATAAAGATTGTTTCTAAATATTTGAGTTTTCAAAGGGATTCATGAAATCGAACAAAGATCAAAAATTCACATAGAACAAAAGACCAATGAGGAATTTTCATTCAACAATTTCACATAGCATTATTATCACAAAAACGGATTTCTCGTCTGCATCCAGTAAAATTCAAATACCTATTCATATTCACATACCAAATTCATATTCACGAAAAAACCTTTATCTTTTTGCGCAATGTCAATCAATCCAGTAACCTTTCACAGACCCAGAAATATCTGAAAAAATAATCACCCTTACATCCTTTACTACATAGCTTTCTGTCGAAATCAAATTAAATTACACAAGCCACTAATACTTAATAACTTAGTAGTTGTACCTATGTATGTATATATACAAATGTACATACCTACCTACATACATACATATGTACATACATCAGGGTGGAGCGTCAATGTATGGAACTATTTTTTTTTTGGGATATTCGTTTTGAAATAGTTATAAAAATAGTTTTTCTGGTATAAAATTTAAGAGTTGATAAGGTTTTGATTAAAATCTGAAGTGGTAGTTTTTCCTATTTGAATATATGCCGAAGATCGTATTTTACATACGTGCGTACATATTTACATATGTATGTATATATACGTATGTATGTATGTATGTACATATGTTGGTTGTTGTGGTGGTGTGCATGCGTTTTACTTACTTATGTACATACAAAATTAATTTCGTTACTCTTTGTATTCCTCAAATATTTTTTTGGGATATTTGTTTAGAAATAGTTATAAAAAGTTGTCTCTACATCATACAGAAGTCTAAAAAAAATCTGCTTAGTTAAAAAAGTTTTTCTGGTCTCTACCAGCACATTTATCTTAATACTTTTACTTGTATGAAGATTTCCAATTGATTGTTTCCAATCTCTATAAATAGCAATTTTAATTGGAAAATTAGTATTTATTTTTACTATATGTACATACTTACTTTATTAATATTTACTCGTATGCCTCCCTCCACCGCGCTCACAAATTCATAAATAAATTAAATTTTTTACAAAAGTACTTATAATATAAGAACTTCAATAAAGTTAGGGTAATTTTATAAGCATGTTATCTAAAATTTTATATTCTGTGTTCAGATTTCGAAATTAATAGGCAAATTTCATTTTTCACCTTCAGGTAGAGGCCTGAAGACATATTCACAGATTTTTTTCAGTATTTTTACGAGAATACGGATGATACAATGAATCTTTTGGTAGGTACCTATTACAATGCGGATTTTTAATTTTTGCAATGTCGCTCCACCCTAATGTACATACACATACATATGTACATACATCCATATAGAGATTTGAAACAACTGCGGTTGATACCGTAACTTTGATTATCTTAATGGATTTAAAGCAAATTCCTTTGATGAAAAGGTACTGAGCGCCTATTCTATGTAGAAAGGTTTTCCTGTATAAACCGGTCATACCATAATTCCAATAAGACGGAAAAGCGTTCCTGTGGTGGAAAACAAATCAATCACCGCTAAGACGCCCCGTGCGACCCCCAAAAGTGTTTTCATGATGAATGCGTTGTCCTTATCTAGCAATATAAATGGTTTTAACGATTTATAATATTGCCAGAGTCTCTCTCTCACTCCCTCCTCTTCTGACACGAACTCACACCCACGGAAGTGGGAGGACTACGAACGGTTCGGCTCAGGAAGTTGCCTGGAACGGGAGGGTGTGGGTGGGATTAATATCTCCCCATCCCGTCCCGTTATGAAACACGAGTTACGGATCCCCGTTAATAAATGAATCGTCGCTTAAAGCGCGATCCATCATCCCAGCAGCCGAACGGAGGCTTTCACGCGGGATAAAGCCTCCTCTTGTTCCGGGTGCCATATCCTGCAGGGATCAACTGGTATTTGCGGGCGCATTTGTTTCTCGGCGAAACTATTCATATGTGCCGATGCCAATTTTCGCGCCTAAAACACACATCCGCTTTATTTGCGTCACGCGATCGAAGTAGTTAATGAACCGGAAAAGAAATCTCCTCGTACGAACTTGTTAATATAAGATTTCGACTACGTGCTAGGTACGAATAACTAACAAATAATTTACATCGAGAGTTTGTAAAAGTTTTTGAAAATGTACCAGGCAATGCGTACACACCAGTGCAGTGGTTAGGAACCCTTTTCTGGCTATGAACCAAATCAATAAAAACATTGCAAAATTGGCTAGTTTTTGCAAAGCAAGCAACGTATTATTTAAAATTAAAATAAATGCAACTCATTTGTGGATTAAAGTTGTATGAAAATAGTCATCCTCGTGATATTTCTTAGTGTTATGGAGGTATTACACAGGGCTAGTTTACTCACTACGATCTAGCTGGTTTGGTGGTTTGCGAGTAAAAAGCCACGTGTAATAGGCGAAGTTAGTAGTTTTTCGACCGGGCGAGTGAAGTTCGAAGGTTTGAACTTTGCTCGCACTCGCTCGGCGTTGGAGCCATTTCACAGTCACGGTTTTGAGGTTAAAAAGTATATTTTCAGTATTTTTGTATTATTTTATGTATTTTCGCTGTATATCGTCAGGAACTTGGCGATATGCTCACACTTCCACTTAATTTTGACGGTGGGCGCAAAGCGCGCGCTGTCACGTTGACAACTCACAAGTTGATGACAGCGCCTCTAGCGGTAGCGAGTGGCAACATTTAGCGAGTAATAATGTAATAGGTTTACTAGCTACTCACTGCTAGCAGTATGTGCGGGTCTGTAAACCAGCTAGATCGTAGTGAGTAAACTAGTTCTGTGTAATAGCCCCATTAGACAATTTATTGCTGAAAATATCATAAGTTCAGTCCACCAAACGATATTAAAGCTATTTATGGCCACGAAGGTTATATGAAGTATGGAAACGAAAAAAACGGCTTAGAGTGTTCTTAATTTTGTGAAACTTGTGTTTCAAAAATCCGTTGCGGAATATTTATTTCAAAACGTTGCGTGGCAATGAGAGTCGCAGGTTTTCATACAAAGAGCCACCTGAGGCTCCGGAGCCGCTGGTTTCAAAATCAATACATTTTATTTTTTAGCATTTCAATAACATAAAATGCGTTACAGCCGAATTTTCGCGTAATTCTTGTATGGCCAAGTAACTAAAGTAAAGATTTAGACACATAATTTACTACTGTTATGTTTGTATGTAGTTCGTGTATCACGTTAACAATGTTCGCGTACGTGATTTATAATAGGTAGATTACTATACATACAGTAGTTACATTTGATAACACAATAGTATAGTATCTGTATATTCAAATATTATATATGTGTGCTGGAATTGAGCTTATAAATATTCATCTGAAGTGTAAAAAAAGTCATAAATCCGCCCAAATCCGACCATAAAACAGAGCCCATCATAGCATTTCGTCTCTTTTAGGCGTGACATTATTTATAGTTATTTCACATTTATGACATTTTCCAATACGTGACCGCAATAATAAACTCTCCATCCACTTTGGGGTGGGTGATGGGAGGGGTGGTTGAAAATGAGCGACGGCTCAAGGAAAACTTGCGAGGCGTGAGTCGATCCCGTTTCCAATTTAACCGAAATCGTCCCGAGACAATTTTTTTCGTCACGGAAAGAAAAAAAAGAAAAATATTAAAATGGACCGGAAGCTTGCCGAAGTATGCAAATATTGAACTGATGGCGCCGTTAAATTTAACGTCGCGCGAAGAAAGTAACGGAAAAGGATCCCTGTCTATATGGCAATTAATTTTATGGTCCCCATCAACAATTCACAACGAGTTTTATCCTCAGACGACATTTTAATATTTAAATTTTCCTCTGTTTAAAGAAAAAATTGCTACAATTCTTAAATTAAACCTTCAAAATTTCCATTGTGCCCAAGTCTGACATTTATACTACGTAATTTGTATTTATTGCGGATATATTAGTTTCATGATATTTTTTTTCAAAATGAATAATAGTTAGTAAACTTGGGTGAGACGTATTGTAATCGCATTAAGATAACAATACAAATCGTTATGTTAATTTTATGAATGTGAACCCCGCTTTCTATAAACCGGACTGGCCTAATTGATCATATCACGCAATTGAAACTTACTACAAAGCAGTAACCATTTAGATTAGATTAAAATATTTTTATTATAATATAAAAGTAAACGATAAAGTAATCGAATTAAAATTAAGAGCTTTGTATAAATATGTCGTAATATTGAAAAGATCGGAAATTAACTTTTCATGTTTAAATTTCATATTAGAATCAAGTTTTGTTTGTTATGCAAACTTAAATTACATTTATGTTAAACAATTCAAATTGATTTCCTACGGAAATTTTTGACTAAACATGGCAGTTTATTGTCTTGTCGTCTATATAAAGAGCAGCTGAATGACGTCAAAGCGAGTTAGTCGACTAATTTATATTATGAAATAAGGGTTGCAATTAACTTTGAAACGATGAAGAAGAATTTAATATCCAAGCTCTACCACGGGTCGTACGTTATGTGTACTTTTAATATTGTAATTACAATTACCTAATACGTCAGAAATTTTACACGTAATTTTTTTAAATAAAAATATAGCCCTCGTATTTCTGACATTAGTATCTGCATACAAATGATTGAAAAATTGGTATATAAATACATATAATCAGCATCTGTTGGTAGCTTAAATCAGGGATACTAAATTCATGGGGTCCGCCGCACGTTCACGAAAAGTTAAATTCGCTTCATTCGCGCGTTTCCAAAAGCGCTAGATAATGAAGAAAAGTCGGAAAATTTCGCAAAATTGTGACAACGCACAGCTTGGACGGTGTATAATTTACAAACTGGCGCCTCGTGCTGAATTCCTAAACAGTTGTCCGACTTCAGACCGGCTGACGCAAAACAAGCAAATAATGCTCTCTTTAGCGAACTTAATTCGCAGTCACATTTAACTGTCGCAATTTACATTTATGGTATATAACCAAATCGGTCGATTGTACAATTTTATTTACATAGAGTTTTGACAACTATTATTCGTCGAATTAATATCGTTTTCTACACAAACAGTTTTCTTCAAACTAATACCGAATATTGAATACGTTTATACCAATACACCTAGGACAAAATAAAAAGAAGAATTAAACTAGGATGGAGTGCTTTTGGAAGAATGAACATATTTTTTAAATCCAACATTCCGCTATATTTAGAAAAGTAGGAATACGACCAATGCATACTGCCAGTTATACGTATACGTATGGATGTGAAATATGGAAATATTACGCAAGATCCAGTGCACACAGAGAAGCATGGAAATATGAATGCTCGATATAACAAGAAGAGGTCGTAAGAGGAATACATGGGTAAGAAATATGACCAAAGTGGCAGATATAGCAGAACGTGTGAAAAAGTTGAAGTGGCAATGGGCTGGACACATAGCGAGAAAAATGAATGGCAGATGGACGCGAGAAATACTGGAACGGTATCCAAGAGGATGTGAAAGAAATCTAGGTAGACCAAGTGGAATGTATTGAGAAGAATGTGAAAAACAATAGTAAAAAAATATTCTACATTCAAATTACTGGAATTCATCCTTAAATGTTAGTGTTTTCCGGTTAACGTACTTTGCAGAAAATTATTATTTTACTCACAACATATATTTTAGTAGGTAATGTGTATTATATTCCTAAGCATGTTAAATGAGATTCAATAATCTACATTAATATATCAGACCACCTCTTACGTTTATACATTAACATCAAACACAACGAAAAGTCTCACCGACACAGTTAACTCAAATCCCTCGCTATTACATTTCATTGCGTTAATTAATAAAACAATCAAAACCTACCCCTGCCATTACGGGGTTGCGCCACTTTCGTTAACCCTCAACCGTAAGCTTTAAATCCACCTCTGCAACCCAACTCCTAGACAGGCTCATTTTCTTCCGACGGAAAACAACACAGAGCAAAGCTTTCATTACGCAATATTTCAAACCCCACCAATACATAAAACTACCATTAAACATTCCGTACAAAGTCGAGCGATGATGAAACGTCACGTGTTCCAGGATTTCGACGAAATCTCACAAGTTTATGTGGGAATGTATACGCTGGAATGAAGTACGTGCATAATTCGGCATTATAATAATAAATATATAATAAAAAGCGAGCTGTGTACACGTTTTATGTAACGGTCTGATGAGTCAACACCGGCCCGCGACGAATTAATACAAACCGTTTGTTTATACTGGAATGTTGTGCGCTCTGATGAAAGCTTTATGTTGTTTATTTTACTTTACTAATATGTAGAAGGGTCGAGATTTATTCGACAATGGCGGATCCATTAAATTTTACACGATTTATACACATTCAATCGACTGACATAATTTGGCAACAAATTAAAAATATCATGCTCAGTTCGACTGTTATACCAACACTCTTTCAATATTAATTGAGCTCCATGTTTATGTAATGTATGTAGCTATGTATGTAATATTAAAAAATAAATCAAAGTAAGCAAAATATAATCTATTGATGAATCTGTTTTTTGGTATATTTTTTTATTTACAAATTTTTAGAGTGATCTTTGATATGTGTGATCGATGTAAATAACAATTTTTGTTTATCAATTTTTTCTTTCAGAATTTGTGAATAGTTTTTTGTGCTACCAAAAAAAAATACACGCTGATAAGTCACAGCTCCACTGCATTGTATTTCACCTACCATTCCAGTCGTGCATTCATTTTATAGTGTGGGGATGGGGAAAAAAACAGAGGAACCCCACACGCAGATGCACAATCCGTGGGGTCGAAAACGTCAGTGCGCCACATAAAAAGTGTCGGGTCAGTCATTGACTAGTCAAATAAGGGGTGGAATAGTTCTTCATAAATTTATTGCAGATGACACCGTGAATAAGCTGGATGTAGGGTACTATATTCGTGAACAATCGAACTAGAGGGTACAGCATCTGATCCATTGTTGTGTGCGATCAGATATAATCGTTTATGCTACGTATGCTCTGGGGGTATTTATTGTTTACGGCGACACGTGTTTTATTGCCTTTTTTAACATTTTGTTTTTTTTTTTTGCGTCTCGTATTCTTTGATACGCATGTGCCTGTAATATAAAAGATTGTTTTTTTTTTAACAAGGGTATGATATAGTGACCATCATCTGTTTTATTTGCCAGGACGCATTGTCTCTTTATTGCTAGACGCTGTTTGAAAGTATAAAATTGTCGTTTTCATTCATGCTTTAACATCCTTACTTTAAAGGTGTCTAGAAATGTAGAATAAAGTGTGGCACCGGAAGGTTTACAATATACAAATAAATGTATTATACCTACATATGTACATATGTACATATATTATGCTTTCGAGGCACTGGATGTAGACAAGTGACTTTTAAAAGATATGGTGTGATTAAAGCATCTCTAACAGATAATAAACATGACTGAATCGTCTAGTTCCAAAACCCGGTAAAAGCGTACCACTCGATTGTTGGTAAACGGAACAAACACATGTCGTTTTTGCCGTTTTTGGAACAAAACAAGATTTTCAATAATTTGTTTTAGTCATTTAACTCGATTTTAGAAAGAGTCCATGTATAATGTATTGTGTGAAAATATTCCAAGAATTGGAATACATTTTTATCTCAGTTTTGACCAAATATGCAGATACCGGGTTTTGGAACTAGACGATTCAATGTATATTTTATAGACAACTAGCTGAATTGCCCGGCGTTAATGATTAAAAATTTTGTATATGGGGGCCCGTCGACCCCCTGATCCGAACCCTTCCAAAACCCACCTACGATCTGACCTAGGGTATCATGAGATAGTATACCAAGTTTGGTGGTTCTAAGTAATCTGTTGAAAACTGTAGATTTGCATAGCGAAACGACAAACAAACAAAAATTGAATTTTATATACATAGTAGACTAGCTGACCCGGCATGCGTTGCAATGCCCGATACCGTTCCCGTTCCCGTTCCCGTTTTTTCCCGATTCCAGATCTCGGTCCCGTTCCCGATCCTGATCCCGTTCCCGATCCCGTTCCCGTTCCTAGTACGTTATCTGACGCGTGAGCAGGCCCGTTTCCGTTCCCGTTCCCGTTTTATCCCGATTTTTTTTCACAGAAACCATCCCCGGCATGATCACAATAAGTCCTGAAAGTTTCATTGCGATCGGTTGAGTGGTTTAGGAGCCTATAAGAGACAGACAGACAGACAGACAAACAGACATTCATTTTTATATATATAGATATAGATAATGCACCCATTCTATATAAAAGCAGTTTAAAAAGCATTGTAACCAATCTATTGGTTATTAATGATATTATTCTATTTTTAGTTTGTATGGTATGGTCAATGCTAGATATTCCATTCCAGCCTGTTTTAATTTCAAATAAATCATCTAAATAAATGTATGCAAAAAAAAGAGACAAAAAAAAACTTTTTTTTAAATTAATGGAGAAAGTCACCGCAGCGAATCGTCGGTGCATTCAGTTGTTTTGCAGACTCGTGACTATATCCGGCTCCAGGGCCGCATTCAGACAATAATGGGAGCCTAGAGCCTCCCCCATGAATATTCATGGGTGGTGGTAGGGGGTGGGTGTGGGCAGGAGCTCTCGAGACGGTTAATTTAACAGAGCTTATTTTGTTTGCTCTGCTCTCATAATCCTAGGCACCCAGACTCCGCAGACACGACGTTTCGAATTTCTGACTTGTGCACTAATGGTACACAGTAAAATCACCTGTTACTTATGTGCGTGCCTCTCAAATGAGTAGAGAAACTCGAGCCCATTGCTTTTACCACGTATTTGAGGGTTTTACAAATTGGAAACTACATACGTGGCTGTGTGGCTTCCATTTTGCCATATTCTGAAATTTCACATTACATTAATTTTAGCCACAATGAAGCCCGAGGCGAAGAAACATACTCGAACATACATATGTATGTATGTTATATAATAAAATTAATACAATGTGCACTTGCTGTCATGAATCGCTGATAATAAATTTTGTTACGGCAATAAAAATATATTTTTCGATATAGGTAGATATTCAATATGAGGGGCTCGGCAGTAAATAATGTAAGCGTGATTTGTCACTTTTGGAGATATTAAGAAAATAAGATTTCAAAAAATAAACTAAATATATTTTTGAAACATTTAATACAAAATTAATATATTTTTATAAAGTATGATGTTTTAAGACAATCCTCTGCAAATATTATCCATTTTTATGGCGTTTGACATTTGGATATAAATGGCGCTCTGAGTAATCTGAGCTAGCATTGCCATTTTTTGAGATAATTTGGAACAATTTTCGAATTTCTGTATAACCCTTTTTTACGCGAAAAAACTCATTTTAATAATTTTGGCGCTTACCATTATTTAATGCCGAGCCCCTCATATTGTAAAAAATAATTTAATTGAAATAAAAATATGACTTTTCATTCGTTTTTATTTCACTACTTAGGCCGTATGCACACTTGCAGTAAACAAACCAAACGTAATGTTAAGGGCCTACACACACCTACCACACGCCACGTAACGTGACGCCGTTGCTATGAATTGTGACGTGGGGTGGGGTGTTGCAAGTGTGTATCTACGCCATACAAAACCATAGAAATTCACGCCTTTTGGATTTCATTAGAAGACGTGTGTGAGCCCTAAATTGTACGGCTACTAATCAAGTTCGTTATACCATCAACAAATTATTCTTGGTGTGCACACGGTCATAATAAATATTTTTATTCAAATGTGTGTATAGGTAGTTGTTGATAAATAGGTGAGCGTTGAACGAAATCGATATTACTCACATGCTTTCGTTGCTTAAAACAGTATATTATTTAAATGATCTCGCGTGCTCTGTGTAATTTGTATCTAACGGTCGACCAAGCATCACACACATTGTAAAACATTACATCATTTCATGAAATATTGTGATTAAAATAATGATTGTATCCTTTTTTGTGAAGTAAACAACAATCGATTGTTTTTATTTACATCAATTTTGTATATTTTTTTGTTTCAAATTTACATGTTCAAATCCGGTAACCATAGGCTTAAAAATTTCGAGAACAATACAGACACCGATAGATTTTTTTAATAATAGTTATAGCTTAAATAAATTTCCTCACATCTCTTCTCGATATACTAAAAACAATACTTTTTCCGTACTACGTATATGGATAAAGTAATAACAGGTGTCAACGTTCGTGCACGAGTGACTGCAGTTCGTGTCTGGCGACTGGCAGGTATCGCAACGAGCCGGGAAAATCTCCTGGACCAACGGTACTTTATTCCTGGAGTTGTTCAGCAATCGAAAGGTACCTGGACGCTACCGTCTGCATACTGATGCACTAGCCGAAACCTGAATCCTGAAAGGATTTCACCAGACTTAACAGTTCGTCGAAAATTCGTTCCGTTTGCATTCAAACTGCAGAACGAGCCTCTACCTTCAGGACACATTGGCGAACAAAAAAATAATAAAATTAGGCAATAAAGTTTTCGCGACACGGGAGACTTTGCAGCTTTTAAGGCCTCTAATTTGCATAAAGCGTAATTAGCAGGCGGCGGTGGCCGTAAAAGTCGTCTTCTTCTACTACTTCTTGTTCCGCGAGAACAATAACTTTTTATTTGCCGGTTCTGATGCTCGGCAGCAGTTCCGGTCACGGAGTATAAACCTAGACATTTGTCCAGGTCCTCGACGACAGCTAGGGGAACGTTCAGGATTCTTTTTTATTCGTCTCACAGGATTGTTCCCCATAGTATACACACATTACATATATATGTAGTTCATATACTCCAATCCAAAATAGAAATAGCTTTCACATGTATTTTTCAAGCCAAATCACTCTATAGCGTCAAGTATATATTAAGGCTAAGTGAGTATTCATTTATTTAAACTGAAAACATGAGATAAACCCCTGCTGTCACTTGTCACACGACCCATCACGCTCCTAGAAAGCATAATTGCTCACTAAACGCGATTAACCACAACGCTGTCCAAGTTTTACGTTTCGGTCCGATACAAAACGACGTTTGGTAATGGGGAGTGTATAGGGTGGTCTATGTTGTAGATTAACCCCATTTTGCCTCTCCCTTTTCAACATTTTACCTTTTATCCAACGCAGCCCTTTTGTTTTCGAATTTGACGAACCACCCCCTCTCCACCCTCCTCCACTAATTCAGTTTGTCGTCGAACCCAGCCGTTTGTATGCAAACGAATGTTGATGTTTCCAATGTCCCATCGATAATATTTTTGTGCGCTTCCAAATATAATAAATACATATATGTACATATGTACGTAAAATATGAACCCAAAATAGCGTGTATTTTAACCGTGAAATATTGAACCACTCGCTAAATATAAACTAATTTTAAAATTTGGAGGTACCGAAAATAGTTTTGTTGAACCGACAGTACAAAATTTATATAATTTTAATAATGAAACTAGAGTGTACGTATTTTAATTTAGTTACAGTATATTCAAAACAATTGCTTGAAATTGTTTGTGGATTGTATTAATTTTAGAAGGCTTGCACAAGCCCTGTCCATTCATTAAGTGATGCTTTCGTGCCTTTACCTTTTATATTATTATTACATCGATCAAAAGATCTCGCTTTTCGTCTTACTCTCGCGGTGTCTCGCCTTTTCTCAGGCGATCTGAAGTTTTGGCCCAATTTTATTATCACGGAGTTATGAGGATCAAAGAATTTGCATTTCATTCTACCCCCTACCCCACCAACCTCCCCGTTGATGTTTGGTTCAACGCGCTGCCAAATAAACGTCGGCGTTTATTAAGAGAAATTGTGTTAACAAAGCTGCACTCGCAGGATTGGCCCTTTGTGAATTTGTTATTTTGTAAGAAGCTAAGGATGTTTCGTAGCTGAAGCTCCACCGTTGACTTGCGCTAGTAAATACTTAAAATTCATTAACGCCGCGCGGAATAGTTAAATTCTTGCTAAAATCCAGTTGAATTACCTAAAATGAAATTTGCTAATTCCAGTCACTGATTTTAACGTTCTAGATATTTTTGGCAACGTCTCGTAAGCTCGGAGCAAAAGTATGCGAATTGCATGTAAATCATCCCAATTTCAACGCTGCGGTTATTAAATGCATCCAATAGGAATATAATAACCGTTTTCTACGCTACACACATTTTCGTCGGAATTTATAAGGATGCGAGTGTGAGCAAAATGGCCCAGACAGATAAAGCTATATCGACCGGTTGTGCCCGCAGCCATCTGACCGGATTTGGAAACAGTATTTTACCTTTGATAACGGCCACCAGCCGGTTTTGTACACAATGGATAGTCCTAGGAAGGAAGGCGAAGCTCGGCAGCTTAGTAAACCACCATTAGCCGCTAATGATGTATAATATATATGTATGTATGTATGTATGTGCACTTGTGTTTTTGCACAATTATGGTTTTATTTTATTATCGTTTATTTACCGGGCATTTTGTTAGTGTCATTAAAAGTTACTGCGAACAAGTCTAGTCCCGATTATAGCCGGTTGAAGTGCTATTAAGTTACAGGCCATCATTCATTACCAGGGCAGCACTCGGCGACCCGTCTGGGAATTAGCCACCGCAAAAAAGGCTCTGCGAGATAAAAGTTTGAAAAAGCTGCCAAGAAAACGTCTCGTCGCCGAAACAAATAGCGGACGCATTAGAAGCGTTTGTATCGTGACCTAACATTGTTCGTCCGAAAACTTGCCTGGAAAAAAGCTTCGCTCGAACTTTAACAAGCAAACAATATTTAGACGCGATATATTTTAGATAAGAATGCTACGTAAGATCCAGTGCACACAAAAAAGCATTAAAACATGTATACTCGGTATAACAAGAAGAAATGATAAGAGGAATACATGGGTATGGGCACGATGTAGTCACTGTAGATAATCATATTGTAGAGATAGTTGATAGTTATTTACACCAAGGACAATTGGTGAATATGACTGGATGTAAAGAATAAGAAATAATAACGAAGAATGAAACTAGGATGGAGTGCTTTTGGAAGAATGAACATAGTTTTTAAATCCAACATTACGCTATGCTTAAAAAATAAGGCATACGACCAATGCGCACTGCCAATTATGACGTATGGATGTGATACGTGGATGTTAAATTTAATAATGCTACGCAAGATCCAGTGCACACAGAGAAGCATGGAAAGATGTATGCTCGGTATAACAAGAAGAGATATACATGGGTAAGAAACATGACCAAGGTGACAGATATAGCGGAACGTGCGACAAAGGTGAAATGGCAATGGGCTGGACATGTAGCGAGAAGAATGGATGGCAGATGGACGCCAGAAATACTGGAATGGTATCCGAGAGGATGCGAAAGAAAACAAGGTAGACCGAGCAAACGATGGGCTGATGAATTGAGAAGAATGTGTGGAGTCAAATGGATGCAGAATGCTCAAGATAGACAGGAATGGAGAGAGAGAGAGAATTGGAGACCCCTTTACCAGCAGTGGATGGTGAATGGCTGAAAATGATAATGATGAAGTCCGTTGTGATTTTTATTGCCATGGCAATGGACTGGTAACCTAGAGAGAAGAATGGCGCCATTCGTTCAATTCAATTGTTCTTCATCCATCTTCATTCTTCATTCTGCAATTCATGAGCTCAATTCTCATTAATTCTCATTCAAGAGCTCAACCAATCCCAAAAAATAGCTTAAATTAAAATTCTACTTATGTACATAGTATGGTCTAGTTTGGTCACAGCAAACAATGGATGGCAGATGGACGCGAGAAGTACTGGAGTGGCATCCAAGAGGATGTGAAAGACAGCAAGGTAGACCGAGTGGACGATGGGCTGATGAATTGAGAAGAATGTGTGGAGTCAAATGGATGCAGATTTTTCAAGATAGACAGGAATGGCAGAGGATTGGGGAGGTCTTCACCCAGCAGAGGATGGTGAACGGCTGAAAATGATGATATTTTAGATAACAATACGTAACCCGGGAAACATAAGGATGTAATCTCGACAGATTTTGTCTCACACGCGTAATCCTTGAATTTATTATTGCAGAAGTGTGCGACATACGCACTAACGATATCGTTCTAATTAATTCGAATCGTGTGTGCCACACCGCAAGTTCCATTAGACGAGGCGGCGGCGAACAGGCGGTACGCGTGCCGAATTTCTTTTCTCTTTAACAGCTTATAACATCCACGAGCCTCGTAAATCCGTCTGCGCGAAAACAATGACAATAAATCTATCTGCTCACCTGACGCGACCGCTAAATAACGACCCCTGGCTCTGAACGGGAGTTACGATCAGGCGAGCGGGAAGTGCGAGGGCTTTTAATTTTCGCCAATTGACGGATGAGCTTGAATTTCCCCACGGGCTGCGATTTCCCTGGTATATATAGCTCATTTAACTGTAATAGTTGAGGACGCATCAATTATACAAATAAATAGTTTCATTTTGGTTGACATGATAACCGGTCAATATCTCGAATCATCTCATGATGGTTACGTTAATCTTTATAATGTACAAATGTAGTGGTACAATTTATTTATTTGGGCAGGCAGCATAGCCGATGGAGCCCAGGTGTCTGTTATAATTATTTGTACGTACAATTTTTACTTTATCCTAATCGGATAAAGTATTGTGATCGTGCGAAAATTCGACCTCGAGATTTTGACTGATTTGGATCAAGTATCATTATTTTCACGCAAAGTTTAAGAGCCATAAAGAATTTGGTCAACATCAGTCAACCGGAAGTAGGGGTTTATTCGTGCAGAAAATTCAAAAATCCTGTTAAAAATCATATTTCCGAATCTAACACATTGATCAAGTTGAAATTTCATATCTATAGTTTTCACGTTAACTGTAAGAGATACTGTGATTTTAGTCAAAATCGTACGACCGAAAATGGCAGTTTATTCTTGAACGATTTGTTGTTTTTTTATTTTTTTGGCCTTTTAAATATGTAGTATCGTCACAAAATTATCATGTTGTAATCAGGAGAAAAATTGCTATTTTTGAAAAAATAAATTTTTTAAATCAGTCAACCGGAAGTAGTTTTTTTTTTTTGTCGAAAAGTTTAACACAGAATATTTCCGAATCTAACACATCGATCGAGTTGAAATTTCATATCTATAGTTTTCACGCTATTTATATTTGAAGGATTACAAAAATTCATTTGTATTCAAAAACTTGTCTAGATGATTTTTAAAGAGATTTTTATTTTCAGAAGTTACTAGCTGATTTGGGAGGCGGTTCCAAACTTCCACCACTCCACTGTAATTGAAAAGAATGTGTTTCTGACAATTGTCTTTTGGGAGCATCAGAGATGAGCGTTTTTATTTTATAACCCGAGGAGGTTTTTTATTGGACATTTATATTTATAATTTATTATTTTATACACTTTTACACTCTATTAGATCGCCTCTCAATCTTGTCGTCTCCAAAGAGGTGAGACTCATTTTCTTCAACCTTTACGCATAGTGATCTACGTTCAGATGGCATTTTTGTAATCGTTCTTTGAACCCTTTCTAAGCATACAACGTCTTTTTAAAAGTTAGGTTTTCAAACATTTACAGCAAATTCTAATTTAGATCTCTAATAAAGAATTTGTAAATTTTTGACAGCAACTATGTATGTATGTACATACATTGTACATAGATACTAAAATTCTTAAATACACGTTTGATAAGATGTACATATGTATGTATGTACCTTATATATTAAATACACTTATTTAATTAAAGAGTTTATATGAGTTGACCATTTTAGATATTGTGTGATAACAATACCTTGGTTAATTTGTGATGCAACTTTTGGGATATTTATATTAATTGAATAATGGGTTTGGGGGCGTATGTTGGCAATATTGAACATATGTACATAGTACTGATATATTGAACATTTTTTAAAAGTTTTTTTCAAAATCATTCACTGGAGAATGTGTCGACACATGTGTCTGTCGACCGAAAAAAAACTAATAAATCTCTTCGCGAAGCACATTTACCCTTTTGATTCTCTTTTGACGTTAGGAAAAAATTCAATCGCGATTGGTGGCAGCACAGCTGGTGTGCACTCGCTACAACCCTGAACTGATTGATTCAGAACAGGGGTAATAACCACCCCTCGACGAAAAACTGCACTCACATTAACGCAATGCACAATCAAAGAGACCTTTATGTGCAAATATTTGCGTGAAAATTAAATTCAAATAATTTGTATGGATGATTTTCAAATTTCAAAATAAGTTTTATGCAATGGGTATCATACATATGTACATAAATGGGTATTTTTACTTAATTGACACGCAAATTTTTCCGTGAAATCGTCAGCGACACGTGGAAAACGGCACCACCTCTCCCGGGGTTCATTAATCAAACGGGTCGTTTATTCAGCCGACACGGGGTGAAACAACAACAGGAAAAAAAATAATTGTTTCGGCTGTCGTGTTTTTCTTGGACTTGGACTCGCCTGTCCAATAAACGTCACGGCCGAGAGGAAATTATGTTCGTTCTGATTCCGCTGCACGTAACTATGTACCTACTACCGCCGTAGGAAAAACAATATGTAATTTAACTTCACTTCCGTTGAGAAATATACGGTAGGATTTTTATTTTATTTATCTGCTTAATATTAAACGCGAATATAATAATACGTAGGATAAAAATGACTTCCAAAAATTGGCCACGGTCACATTGAAACTCGATATTCGGCAGTTAATTGTGGCGTCGGTTCCGGCGACCCGAGATGAGTGCGAAGGGTCTAGAATAGGGAAGACTAGAATTATTTGGGTCGTCATGGTCCCTCGGTCCTTCTCAATTGCTCTGTTTCACGTAACGCAATATTGGACCAAACTCAATTACGTTACAATTCTCACACACATTCTCGTATGAAAATAAATGAAATGTTTTAATTATATTAAAAATTTACGAGCGACGATAAATATTAGGCAATATTGAAATAAAACAGCTAAAATGTAATTAAACCTTATCATCATTTTGAACCGTTCACCATCCACTGCTGGATAAAGTCTGTCTTAAGCAATCTGCATCCAATTGACTCCACACATTCTTGGCAATTCATCAGCCCATCATCCGCTTGGTCTACCTTGCTTTCTTTCACATCCTCTCGGTACCATTCCAGTATTTCTCGCGTCCATCTTCCATCCATTATTCTCGCTATGTGTCCACTTCATTTTTTTCACACGTTCCGCTATATCTGCCACCTTTGTCGTGCTTCTTACCCATGTATTCCTTTTTCGATCTCTTCTCGTCATACCGAGCATACATCTTTCCATGCTTCTCTGTGTCCACTGGATCTTGCGTAACATTCTTGAATTTAGCATCCACGTTTCACATCCATACGTCATAACTGGCAGTACGCATTGGTCGTATGCCTTATTTTATAAGCATAGCGGAATGTTGGATTTAAAACCAATGTTAATTCTTCCAAAAGCGCTCCAACCTATCATCATTCCTTTTTCTTTACATCCAGTCATATTCAACAATTGGCCTAGGTATAAATAACTATCAACTATCTCTATAATATGCTTATCTACAGTGACTACGGTTTTGCGTGCAAAATTCATTAAACATAATTTTAGTTTTATTAAAATTAATTTTTAATCTTACTTTCATACTTTCGTTGCTTGAATGTGTTAATCTATTTTGTAAGTCTACCGAGTCGCATGCAACTATGACTATGTCGTCAGCGAATCTTAGATGGCTATTTAGGTTTATGCATAATATAATATGACTTATGCGATTCAGTCAGCCAACTTTTCATAATCTTAATCTACGCCTGCTTTGCAATACTACAAGCTTGCGAAAATTCAGCAAAGATGTCTTCCGACGCCGGATAAATCACATCGATCATTCGCAAAAGCTCGTCAACGCTAAAAGGGTGCGGAAAAGCGTCGTTGTCGCTCACCGATTTTCACAGTCAATTGGATAGCGAATTTTCCCTCACCCCTCCCACCGGAAGTCCGGTCTATAATGGCAGTTTGGTGCTAATAGATGGCGCCACTTTCACCTGAATACGGCAGATTAGCGCTTTTTTTTGCCTCCCCTTTCCTCCACGAGTTTGGGATCTCCTTTCATGCGTCGTTTCGCTTAATGCGAGTCTCGCCTCACAAAACGCTAATTTGCCGTTGGCCGGGAAATATCCTTAATTTATCTCCGAATCCCGTACTCACCGTTGAAAGGGATGAATAGATTATACGCCGTCATCGCAGCGAGTATCATCGTTCAGCGCGCATAATGGATCAACTTTGAATGGGAATTTAATTGAATGAGATTCTGAAAAACGCGAATTTCGCGGAACGCCTCTCGAGATTGCGAAAAACGACATCGACAAAAGGTGCCCGGAAATGGCGGTGTGGGCGAACGCTAGAGTTGAGCGCATAAGAACGAGCGGGAAAAAAAAGAAATAACGTGGAAAATTCATGTGCGTTGTAACGGCGGTGAGATGGAGCAGTTTTCCGCAGCATCCGAGGTGACAGGGTCATATGTCAGCCGCCACCTGCAGCTGTCCGCCAAGAGGAGGGGTTGCTTTGGGGGAAAATGACACTTGTACTTTCTACCCGTTGCACATACATTCATTCTACGTACTTACGGACACTTTCGTTTGAAATGTTTGCTATGAATGTACACGAGAGCCCCTCCCCCGTTTAGTCGCCCGCTCGACAAATGGGAAATAAGCTACCTCACTCCAGACCTAAACGTCTGTGTAAACTTTGAAAACGAAATTTCATAGAAAAACAATATATTACATATATTCGCGTAAGCGTCTGCTTAATTGCAATGATGCTAGCATTGCCAACATTATAAAAACAACTAGTTGTTTCACGTACTGTCAAACCGGCTATGGGCTGAACTGTTATAGTACAAACTAACGCGCACGGGTGGTGGGGTTAGAATCCACCGTCGTATGACGGTAAAATCAGCTAGTTAATAGTAATACAAGAAAATTTTTAAACGACTGCGTTCCACCTGAAGGAATTTCATATACTAGTTTTAGTTTTACCTAAAATTAATTTTAATATAACTAAAATTATGTTTAATGAACTTTGCACGCACAACGTACATACATCAGGGGTCGGCAAGAGGTGTCCCACGGGCCAAATGTGGCCCGCGAAGTGTTTTAAAATGTCCTGCGACCCGATTTCTCTTATATGTTGTAAAATCTTCCTGTTACGATTCAGTTAAATATTGTTTCAAAATGTGTCATTTGAAAGCATTACATACATAGGTAGATTTCTAAGAATTTTGTAAATAGGATGTTCTTTACCTGCCATGCCCAGCGCCAGGCTGGCTTGAGCACTGGTCTAATTAATCTAAAACAGATGTTTTACTTTCTTTATCCTTATCCACTCTTGCAATAATTGGTACTGTTAGTTAGCACACACGTTAAACCGATCGGGTGTATTTTTATTATTTCTTCTCTAATGAACGATTTGAATTTAAAACTCCAAAGGAAACGAAAACTAATTCATGAAACGTTTTCAGAAGTGTAAGCATTTGAAATGAAACTCAAATTATTAAAAACTAAAATAATAGAAAAAAGCTTCATAATTTGCCATTTTGCAAGTTATTTTTTGAAAAAGATAAAAACACTTTAAAATTAATAAATTAATTTCATATGTGGCCCCCTGCAGTAGAAAATCACAATGTAGAGATAGTTGATAGCTAGGACAATTGGTGAATACGACTGGATGTAACGAGGAAAAAAATAAAACGAAGAATGAAACTAGGGTGGAGCGCTTTTGGAAGAATGAACATAGTTTTTAAATCCAACATCCCACTATGCTTAAAAAAGAGGGCATACTGTCAGTTGTGACGTATGGATGTGAAACGTGGATGCTGAATTCAAGAATGTTACGTAAGATCCGGTGCATACAGTGAGGCATGGAATGATGTATGCTCGGTATAACAAGAAGAGATCGTAAGAGGAATACATGGGTAAGAAGCATGACCAAAGTGGCAGATATAGCGGAACGTGTGCAATTATGCAATGGACTGGACACCTAGCGAGAAGAATTGTGCCATCCATTCTTCAGTTGTTCTTCATACATCTTCATCCAATCTACAATAAAATTCTACTTGTGCAGTATGGTCTAGTTTGGACACAGTGAAGAATTGGTGGCAGATGGACGCGAAAAATACTGGAATGGTATCCAAGAGGATGTGAAAGAAGGCAAGATAGACCGAGTGGACGATGGCTGATGAATTGAGAAGAATATGTTGAGTCGAGTGGATGCAGATTGCTCAAGACAATAAGGAATAGAAGAGTGTCGGAGAGGAATGGAAGAGGATTGGAGAGCCGTTCATCCAGCAGTGGATGGTTAACGACTGAAAATGATGATGATTATAGTTGTTTGTTTTACAGTATCAGCTTAAAGCCCACCGTCGCGCTGAACGGTCTAATTCTAATGTACATAGCTCGGCCGCTATTCTTTGGCTATCTACATTTTTGAATTGAGTAAAATCGTCATTCGACGCCATTTTGGTTAACCTTTAAGGGTCGAAGTTTCCTGAACGGAACTAATTTCCCGAGCAAGTTTCGCCCCCATGCGACCACCCCTGCGGTGCGATGACAAACGACAACGCGGTAGGGTGACCACGCACCGGCCCGAACTGGTTTTACTCTGAAATAAAGCCTCTTAGTTCTGGAAACATGCTGGAGAGACATTGGAGTGCCGGCTGCAACACATCGACAAGTGTCTGCGTGCAATGGGGTGAGAAAATGGACCGGAAAAATACACGCGTGCCACCCCTACTCAACCGCGTTAATCCTACGTATAAACGTATTACATTTTGCGCAGAGTTCGTTCGGGAGTGGAGAGAGTAAAATTTATTTGAATGTGAGTTCGGGCACATATAGAGGGATACAATATGTAAAAACATCTGATTTATTCATAATGATTTTATTAAACAAGCATGCACATTGAATGCGGATTTATCAAAAATAAAAATTTTTAATCCCCTCTTCACCTCTGGCGTACTTCGGGAACGCACTTATTGGCACATAAAAAATTCCTCGGGTATTAGTAGGCGTCTGATAACCCATAACTGCTCTTTCGTTGTTAACACATCCGCCACTTTTGAAAGTACTCCAATCATTACACTTCACACCTATAAAATTATTATTGAGCACACTCTCGGCATAGTAGAATCCAACTATAATGTGACTACAAGCTCCTGGAAAGCAAAATGGCACTGTCTCTCCACCGTTAGGAAAAAAATCCACGTGACCTGGAAAGATATCAAGTTTATAATTTGAATTGCATTTACATAATACGCACGTATTTTAATGTTTATTGCACGTTGGACTAACCTAGCGCTATTGGAATACCGAAAACTTTCATATTGGTGTGTATGGCGTCAACGAAATCGGCATCCGTTGCCGTTAACCTCAACTCGGTGGGTTCGTACAAGAAACAAGGGCCAGCAGGGTCAAGTGCACTGATTCTATTCAATTTTACACCTGTGTTCTTTTGAAAAACTTTACCAGCAAATCCGGATACGTGAGCACCCAAACTGTGCCCAGCCAAGTGAAAGTTCCGTATTCCGTCTGTAAAATGGTAAATAATTATTTCAATAATCGATGAATTAAAACTAACAATCACGATTTTACTCACTTGCATATAGTTTTGATAGCAGATCGCCCAAAGTCTCTCCAACGATTCGCGCGTTAGTAGCACACGCAAAGTAGGTGTCAGACATCATAATCGTGTGGTCGAGTGTAAATACGTTAGCAGCGCCTGTACTTTTTACGGCCTTAGCGATTTCCAGATAGTTTGCCGGGAAAGTGCTTCCGAAATATCCATGAATTGTTATAAACATGGGTAAACTTCTGTTATAATTGATAGAAGACAGTATACCTGATTGGGCTTCACTTAAGATATATCTTTTCTGAAAATAAGGTGTATTTCCATGTAACAATATCCAATATTTAAACAACAAAAAAAATTGGTAGGTAAATTTATGATCTAGCTACTTCTTCATTTCCATAATAATGTGTTAAAACCATTGACATCAATTTAGGTTTTGAGATTTGTATTAGAGTTGCGTATTCAGTAAGTGTTATTTTCTTTGCTTGTGTGCCTAAAAATATATTTTAAATAATAATTATAATAATAATCATTTTAAAGTACCTTTACATATGTATGTATGTATGTATGTATATTTTTCGTCGAGGATACGCACAGTTAGTGACAAGCGTGTTTATCAGGCCTTGTTCGATACCTGTGAATATACTTTCGATTATGAATGCTTCTGAGGCTCGATTAAAAACAATCATAAACAAACTCAGTGAAGTAAAAAAATTTGAAAATTGCTTCATTTTTTTAAAATTTAAAATATCCTCTGAAGTAAAACTGTTGGAAAATAATTCTCGTTATAAAATACGACTTTTATTTTAAAATTATAATTATAAATATAAAATATCTTACACTTATGATGGATTGTTTTCTTGCGGTGGTCTTCAATAATAATATATACTTATTCTGAAATTTCACTCTTATATACTCAAACAAACGAATTTTTTACATAATTTATTTTATTTTAATATTAATGTTTACAGGAAGTCAAAGTTTTTATATAGTTACATACAATTACTTACAAGTGACAAAAATCATGTAAATTCAATGTATTATTTTCCGAAATTATACAAGTTGCATTATTCATTTACTTTTTTTTTTAATAATTTTCATAACGTAATATATTTGACCCGCACACTTTTCATACTACATATGTGTACAACCACGGGGTCCGATTGCCAGTATTTTCAATAAACGAATATCATATTATTAATTAACTTTGGTTCGTTGCACGTTATTTATATCGCCAGCGTAGAACTGTAATTTGATCAGGTTTCCACGCCTGAGAAACTTTGTCATCGCGTACGTTTATATTAGAAATTAACATTGTAGCGAAAATGCAAATTAACAGACGTCGGGGTTTATTGGGTATTTAAAGTGTGGGGTGTTGGATACCTCTGAAGACCTACGAGCTTCAGTCCCTGAGACCCCCCAGGGTGCTTACGACCCGGCCCTATAACTTCTCTACCGGCCCTACAAAGCTCTCGCCAGCAATTGTACGCCAGTTAACGATGGACCCTCAGGATACTGTTGTAATTCTCTGACAGATTAACTTCCATTACACTGCATAATATTGAAATGTATATTCGATATGTTATTAAAATGATATATTTTTTGAAGTAAAACTTCTTTTCGCTGGGTAGAGTAAAAACGGTTCATCCAATGTTCCATACAAACGGAGCGAGCGATGTGCTGTAACGCATATCCCCACTCCTTCAGTTTGGAGGTAGGCTATTGCCCCCTCTCTCTTGCTCTTTCGCGTTCGTGCGAGAGAGAGAGATCCGTCCCGAAAATTTTTGCGTCCCCTCTGCGCCCCACACCGCCCCTCAGTTTAGTAAAAATGTGAACTGAAGCGTGGTACGACACGAAAATCAGTAACGGACAGCGGCCAGCGGGTACCCCCACTCCTCGGCTAGACGTCAGGTAGCAGTGAGAACAGTGAGTCATTGTGTGAGCGTTTAAAACTACATTTGTGTACAAAATTATTTCACATTCACATCTGTATTCCTTCTTGTACACTGCACTTGCTTTAAATTGCAAAGAAGTTTTTAATTTTCACGTTTGGTGTATTGTAATATAATTGGTGAATAACCAACTGTGCTAACTAGGAAGTTTTGAAGCGACGCCGATGCTTGAATTGACGGCAAATATTTGAAAAGTGCGTGTATTTGAATGCAAATTTGTACATCACTGTAATTAACATATGTACAATTTTGAAAACATGTGTTTGCTATTGACAAACTGCTAGTGATCATTAAAACTATTGTCATAATATATTGGTATTTGAATATTAAACTGTAGTGTTTTTTCCGGAAAATGTTCTGATATAAGCGATCCACAGGGAATAGAGAGGATCGGGCTCGTGAACTGTTCCTTTATCGCCCAAGCCGAACGGTTCGCTCTCAGAAGTCCTCAGATAAAATATTCCCCTATTCGAGTTATCCACACCGAATCCCATGTAAGCTCGCGTGCCACTGGTGCAAGTCCCATCCACGAACCGGTCCCAGTTCTGGCAAACCACAGAACTAAAGGCTGTCACATTAAGCGCAGACTCCCTGTAGTACTTCAAGCTGCGATCGTGGTTACATGGTATAAATAAACATTCTGGTTGGCTTTTGCCTCCGTTTGGATAGAAATCTGCGTGACCTTTTATAGAATAAAAAAGAACTACAATCGAAATTTAAGATATGGTGTAATCAACTTATCATAGTTTACCCATTGCTTCCTGCATACCCAATTCACCATCAGTATGTATGACGTCGACAAAATTTGCATCGTAACTAGAGAGTTTATAAAATAAATTGTCACCAAAAAAACAAAATCCTGCTGTATTGAGACCTGTGATTCTATCAATATAATGTCCAGTTTTGGCATAAAACATCTTTCCTGCAAAGCTTGCAATCTGAGCTCCCAGACCGTGTCCGATCAAATGAAATCCTTTGATTCCCACTGTAATTCGAAAGTGATTTAGTTCTTGCCATGTTTCGATAATCATTCCGTTTTATTTAAACAAAAATAATTACAATTGTTTAAATCTGCTGCAGCTATTCCCAAAGCCTTTCCTATGAATATAATTTTGTTCGGTGTACGAATAAACTCGTCTTCTGCTAGTTTGCTGGTGTCTAACACGAATATATTCGCGTATCGAAGTTCAACTAGAGTACTCACCATATCAATCAGGTTCTTGGAATGTATCGATGTCAAAAATCCAGGAATTATAAATAAATTCGAGAAATTTTTATTGTACTCGATCGATGACAATAGCGTGTTGTGTATATTGATCAATTTAAATGAGACCTAAAACTCTCAGAGCATACCAAATTTGATTATTAACATTGAGTATTACATAAACGTACTTTATTAATATAAGTGGAAATGATGACTGTTAAAAGTGAAGTTTTATCAATAATAAATAATAAAAAATAAACTTATTTTAAGAACACCTTTTTATTGGTCGAATGAAGATGAAGCATTAACGCTGATACGTCCGTTCCGAATATTTCAAATATCTGATTTTCACGAATTTTCAAGGACGACTTCAGACCTTCACCTTTGAAAATGGAATTTTATTGATATTTTTTTGTAATGTTATAATACTATTTTATTAAATAAAACTTACAATCTGTTAGAAAAGCTACCGAAATATCTTTCAGTGAAATTATCGAGATAATTTGTACACTTAGCAGTAAAATTGCGCAAAACGTATCACTTTCTTTCATTTTGAACTAAAATTATAATATTAAATAAATTTGAATTATTGAATAAACTGATAATATGTATATTAACTTACCCTCGATTTATTCCATGAGCACAAAGTGTTCAATTATAATAATAATAATAATAACTCATTACCATCATTGAAGTTCACCACTTTGCATAATAATAATTAAATTAAACAAATCGTTTAAAATATCAACGATAAACTATTGCTTACAAAAAAAAAAAAAAAAAACTGAATTAATTTTGTATTGTCGAAAAACTTCGCAATACGAAGCAATGTTTTACTTCCTTTTGCATCGAGCATACGGAATGAAAATGAGAACGAAAACGTTTTTGCAGCATTTAAGTACATATGTATCTTGAGTCAGTAGCGTACAACATGTAATTGAAGCGTACTCGTAAAAACACTTTTACGAGTATTTACATACATACATATGTATTCCAATACTATTTATTAGCTGTTCATTCATTTCAAAATATGCTACATATATATATGTACATATGTATGTATGTACCTACATATGTACATATATTACTTTTAGTTTTTTTTTAATACAAAAATTTTAATCAGATATGATACCGATATTCTGAATTATATGTATGTACAATTACAGGTATATTGTATACCTATGTATATGTACCTATAAGTATATTGTATACCTATATGTACAATGTATGTTGGTACAATACCTACAGAAATTTAATTTTATGTATCACGTCCTCAGAACACAAAGGTGACATGTCCAAAATAGTAAATTGTTTAGGGCAGCAGTTTTAAAGTTGGAAATGGTTATCATAAATCAGGGGAACTTATAAAAATGGTAATTATATATGTATTTTACTCTAGATTTTTAGATGCTATTTCATTGATATTGAATTTACACAGGTAAATTTTTAAAATTGCATGCAAAAGTCCGGACTCGTCACTTGTGTGCTCCAAGAATATTAGTAAAACTTTTGTACTTTGTGATGCCAAAAATAATTGTGACGTCATTCGGATGTACCACTTTACTGCCCCGATAAAATAATTAAAGAGGAACAAAGTTGCATTCATAGCTCATTTTCGTAAAATCATGGTCATGTCACATTTTTGCTCTGAAGACGCGATATGTACATACATACATATGTACATATATACAGACATCTATCATTTTATTTGTGTACGAGTAAAGTCCAATAAATTATTATTATAATTTTTAAAACATTTTTAAACGCTTCTTGATTTTTTTTATTATTAAAAAAATACATTTTCATATCATATACCAATAAAATAAGTATACCTATAATCAGTGCCGTAACTAAGGGGTAGGCAAGTAGGCAGTTGCCTAGGGCGCCGAAAGTGTAGGGGCGCCGCGGCGGAATCTTAAAAAAAGCATTTTAAGCAATTTGGTACCAAAGAAGATATGCACCAAATGGAAATACTTCAATATTTTGTTGAAATAGATCTCAGGGACGTTTTCCCAAATATACATAGACACTTTATTGCGAATATTATTAACGTTCCTCATTGGAATTGCTTCGGCTGAACAAAGTTTCAGTAAATTAAAGATTATTAAAAATTATCGTCGAGCTTCAATAAGTCAACAAAGACTTAAGTCCTTATAATTCTGTCCATAGAATATGAAACAGCTAAATTATTAAATTTTGATAAATTAATTGGATTATTTTTGGCACGGAGAAACGTTAAAATTTAATCATTTTTGTTCATGTAATTACAATATAACTACCCTGTCAATATACTTGTACTCTAAAAACAGTGCTTTGTTTTTATTTTTTACAGTAAAATCTAAACTCTTGTCTTTCAGGTACATATTCCGATTTATCCTAAAAATGAATACAGCACGTCCTGGACCAGTTCTTCGGAGTTTCCTAAAATTCCAGATCAGACGTTCCGTTTAGGCTGCGAAATGCGGGCAAAATATTATCTTTAAAACTCATTATAAAAAACTAAACATTTTGAAATTTAAATTTAATTTTGAATTAAAAACTTTTATTCGCCGGAGATGCGGTTTGCCTAGGGCGCCGAAAATCGTCGTTACAGCTCTGCCTATAATAATAATTATGCTAAGAAATGTAAATATATCCGAATACATACATAAACTCATTTACATTAATCAAAATTTATCATAAAAAACCACTGAAAATAAATAATCATATTCATCAATTTTCAAGAAATATAAAACGAAAAATTGATACATTTTCTAATTCAACAACAAGTAAAACTATTAAATATAGCCATTCGATAGTGAAAATGGAGATGTATTTGAGGTTTTAAGATAAAATGATCCATACGTAACATTATTTTGCAACCAATAGCCCATTGATGCTTTGGAGTTAGTATTGCATTTACCGCTTTCAAAAGTATTCCAATCAGCACACTTCACTGCTGAAAATCCATTTTTATTTTTCACACTCTCGATGTAGTAGAGTAGGCATCTGACATGGCTGCAAAGTTTTGTCCAACATCCTGGCATATTGATGCCACTATTCGGAAAAAAATCCACATGACCTTTAAAAAATCATATACCAATGAAAAACTAAATGAAAATAAATCGTAGATTAAATTTTATTTAATTATAAAGTCGCTACCACATGGAATTGCAATGCCAAATACGCCTACACTAGTATGTATGGAATCAACAAAATTTGCATCGGTTTTCGTTAATCTTTTATTCGCAGTTTCTTTGAAATAGCAAGGTCCTGCAGGATCGAGTCCCGTGATCCGGTCAATATTTACACTAGTCGTTTTTTGAAATACTTTTCCAGCGAAACTGCTCACATGAGCTCCCAAGCTGAGACCAATCAAGTGGAAATTTCTGACTCCGTCTGAAATAGGTATACATATGTATGTATGTATGTATGTACATCGTTAACGTTGATAAACAAACACAATTAAAAAATTTTAATTCCTCTTACTTAAATACATCTTTACAAGCTCTGCACCTAATGCTTCTCCTGCGTATTGCACGTTCGTCGAAGCGATGAAATAAGTGTCATCCGTCAAACTGCTGTGATCGTAAGTCAAGACATTCGCAACACCGAGAGATTTGATCTCATTTGCCAATATTACGATATTTACAGATTCAGAGGTTCCTAAATAGCCGTGCGATATTATAACTGTCGGTAACATTATGTTAAAATACGGAGATTGTATTATAGCTTGATTGGAATTAGCTAACGAAAAGATGATCTGAAATTAATTATTGTGTTTTTATGTGTAGCATTTTATGAAATTCACATTCTTACAATAACTTTGTATTCGAATTTAAAATTAATAATAAATATATTGCCTTCTGTCTATCTGTATATAGGTTTAGGAAAACTCTAGATAATTTCAAATTAGCTTGGGCAGCTACTTTTTCATATGATATACCCAGCTTGTATTTAACCAACGCACCTAAAGAAAATTAAGTTTGAATACGGTGTGAAAAAATTAAAAGATTGAAATATATTTATATATATTTTTTTTTTCATTTAATACATACAATCACCTAAAGTTGCTTGAATTAAACTCTTCTCGCTACTTAAATCAGTTTGCATTTTGATAGCTCGGATATATCCAACAAAAATGAACAAAACCAAAATAATGTTTTCGTTTTTCATCGTGATTTTCTTTGCAACAATTGTCTAAAACTTGAAATTTTTATTTAGTGATGATATTCAAACTGATGGATATTATATTAAAATAATACTCACATTATTAATATGGTAAAAAGTTGTGTATATACATATGTATGTATCCAATTACATACAAATACACTTCTACAAGTGATTCCTAAAAAAAACTACCGAAATCGTTCGAGTAGGTATGTATGTCTTAATAGTTTTATAAAATTTATCTAACCCTAAAATAGCCATTAAACGTTCTTTGAAGTTAACATTTACAAATTATTTGTCTTATTCTTGTAATCATACACAGTTATAAGGGAACACTATTTACATTCGTTATTATAATTTAATGCACCAATTTTTTTTTTTTTTTTTTTCAACACTTCGGATACATATATTTCCTATTTCCACCAATTATTTTAAATTGAAAACTCATTACATTCTTACGGTTGAAATGATTGCCCTACCAGTTCCGTATTGAGTTTCTACATAATTTTCATCGTATCTTAACAGGTTTTTTTTTAATTACTACTTTATGTAAAACGCTTCATTTTAGTTGCAAACGTTTTGAACCTATGTAGTTAACCAATAATTTTGTCATTAAAAGAATTTTCAAACATACATACGTATATATTTCCTTTAGTCAAATGATTTATGAAAGACTTACAATCTTTGTGCTCTAGGTGTTGAAAAACATATTAGCGATAAGATGATAATGCAAATACTTTTGAAAGTTGCCATTTTAGATCAACAATTTAATATCAAAATATAATTTAACTAACGGACAATGACGTAGATAATGCACCCATGAAAAGGATATTGAAAAATTAAAGAAGCACACCGGCTATATGTACCTACATACATACATATATACCTATAGTACATATGTACATATTGCGACTATGTCATTGTAAAAAATATATTATATTTTATAATCTATGTAATTTTTCTAAAATAATGTTATAAAAAAACGATAATAATAAAATTTCAACGCAATTGAGAATATAGTTTATGATTATAATATATATTTTTTGTTTTAAACTTTTTCAATACAAAATAATGTATTATGATTGCGGAAGCAATTTCCATATACATACGTAGATATGTACAATGTCAATGGCTATATGTATGTATGTATATATGTATATGTATACAAGGTTATAAAATTGTATTCTGAAACCATTTCTTGCCAATTTTTTTAACGCTTACATCGAATGTTCTCTAAGAATCGTCTTAGTTTTGCATGATATGGGAGCGTTTTGTGACCTTACGATTCATATTATTCATACATATACTATGAAGGTACTTTCTTATAAAGAGTGAAATATGAACGGCAGAACTATGTATATTTTCTAGTATTTTTATTGATTAATTGACAATCTTCGAATAATAAGAATATGTACATTTTACTAATCAAAACTAATATTGTTTCATATATGTTGAGTTACTATAAAAAAACTTATAGGATTCCAGCATCCCCTAATCCATATAAAGAATTGAATGATGTTTTCAGGTAGTAGTTGCCATACGGCACAGTATTTTGTAGACCGTGACCCATTGATATTCTAGTATTCCCAGTGCATCCTTTTCTGATAAAAGTAAACCAATCAGGACAACTTACTGCCCTAAATCCATTTATATTTTTCACTGACTCGGTATAGTACACGATAGATTTTATATGACTACACAGTTTTTCTATACATCCCGGCATAAAAATGCCACCATTAGGAAAAAAGTCCACATGACCTGTAAAATAACAATTTCTTAGAAAATTCGCTTAAAATTAATGTTTTATTGTCTTAATTTTTTAATAACAAAATGCTTACCAACGGAACCTTTAAAACCAAAAGTGCCCATACTAGAGTGAATGACATCGACAAAATCGGCGTCATTCCTTGTCAATTTTTGATCATCGGATACTTTTAAATAACATGGTCCTGCAGGATCGAGCCCCGTGATTCGATTAAGTTTTACACCGGTTATTTTCTCAAATTCGTTCCCAGCGAAACCAGATATATGAGCTCCCAAGCTGAGACCAATCAAATGGAAATTTTTTACACCACCTGAAATATTTGTAGCGCATCAAATTTAAAAGAATAAATTACAATATCGATTTTTAAACATTACTCACGCGAATACATGTCTGCCAACACTTTTCCTAAAGCCTCTCCAGCATATAGACAATTTAATGCAGCGCTGTAATAATCTGTTCTTGTTAACGCGCTGTGATCGTACTGTAATACATTCGAGTTTTCAAGAGAAATAATCGCATTTTCCAATGGTACCATATACGCATCTTTAGAGTCTCCGAAGTACCCATGAATTATAATGACTGTGGGTAAATGGTTGTTAAAATTCGATGATTCCGTTAATCCTTGACTGGCGTTATTTAATGAATAGATTATCTGAAATTGTTTGATAAATTAACATCACATATTTCGAACTTTCCAGATACATATAGGTATACATATGTCATCATCATCATCATTTTCAGCCGTTCACTATCCACTGCTGGATGAAGGGCTCTCCAATCCTCTTCCATTCCTGTCTGTGTTGAGCAATCTGCATCCACTTCACTTCACACATTTTTCTCAATTCATAAGCCCATCGTCCACTCTTTCCCCGCTTTCTTTTACATCCTCTCGGATACCGTTCCAGTATTTCTCGCGTCCATCTGCCATCCAATCTTCTCGTCCAGCCCATTACCACTTCAACTTTTTCACACGTTCTGCTATATCTACCACTTTGGTCATGCCCATACCCATGTATTCCTTTTACTATCTCTTCTTGTTATACCAAACATACATCTTTCCATGTATCTCTGTGTCGTGCATATTTATTTTTGCATAATAAAATATTATGCTGGACGAAACACCATTAACATAAAATACACAAATAAAGTATGCAACTCAATCGTGGTCTGAGATTCTAAAAAAATGAAAATAAAATTTCATACCTTTTCGGAGCCAGCATATTGAGATAAAAAAAGATTCTGTCTTTTCAGGTACCAACGAGCATCCAGTAGTCCCTTAATTCTTGGACCTTTCAATTGAAATTGTGTCAAAATAATAACAAATACTATAATAAAGTTTGATACAACTTACAATCAGTCAGTAATCCGTTGTTGTTTGGTGTGATTAAATTTAAAAAATTTGGAATCGGAGCTGGAAGTTGTGGAAACGTGGGAAATCCACTCGCCTTAATACGTGTTGAAAAACATACCAACAACATGATGGTAATGCTTATATTTTTCACAGTTTTCATGTTAGAACAAAAGTTTGTCATCGAAATAATAATTGCTAAGCAGATAAAATTACGTCGACTCACTAAAAGTATGCAGACGAATGAACGAGACACGGCACGCCATCTATTTATTGAAACTATTTTCATTAAAAAAATATGTAATATGTAGTGTAAAAAATATATAATACATACTATTTTTATGGTAATTCAATAAAAATAGAATTTCCGCGTAATTTAAAAGTATATTTTTTGATTTCTAATCATACTTTATTTTTTACTTTATCCTAATCGGATAAAGTATTGTGATCGTGCGAAAATTCTACCTCGAGATTTTGACTGATTTGTATCAAGTATTATCCCCAAATCACGTTTACATTATTTCTGTGTCTATATGTGTGTTTTCTCCGAAACTATCAAGTCTATCAAGCTGAAATTTCATATCTATTATTTTCACGTAAGGTGTAAGAGCCATAAGGAATTTGGTCAACATCAGTCAACCGGAAGTAGGGTTTTTTTCGTGCAGAAAATTCAAAAATCATATTTCCGAAACGGCTTCGGGAATTTTGTCGAAATTTCATATCAATAGTTTTTACGTTAGCCGTAAGAGATACTGTGATTTTAGTCAACTTCTGACGAGCGAAAGTGGCAGTTTACTCTTGAACGATTTTTTTTTTTTTTTTTTTTTCGGCCTTTTAAATATGTAGTATCGTCACAATATTGTAATGTTGTACTTCTGAGAGAAATTGCTAGTTAGGAAAAAATAAATCATTAAAATCAGTCAACCGGAAGGAGAGTTTTTTTTTTGTCGAAAAGTTTACCACAGAATATTTCCGAAACTGCCTTGGCGATCAAGTCGAAATTTCATATCTATAGTTTTTACGTTAGCTGTAAGAGATACTGTGATTTTTTTTGCATTTGCTTTTGCTGTTGACGTTTTTTGCTTGCATTTGCTGTCTGTAAATTTGTCAAAAATTCGTACAGTAATCAATTAAGTGACAAAAGTTTTAATGCACTGATGACTGATGCAATTAAAGAACACTTAATATGTACGTTCCGAATTTATATAAATTGTCCGAAAATTCAAAGTTCAAAAATCGCATTAGCTGTTACTAATATCAGTAACAGACAAAATATTTATTTTTAGTGCTGAATTGTGTAATGTTAAGTGATTATCGTGTAGACGACTAATTGTATGAACTCTACAGCTTGCAAGTTAGTAAAATTTATTTATATACATACATATATTTTTACTTTATCCTAATCGAAGCTCCGAAATTTTGCCATTTTTTGGATTTTTCGCTGATTTGGCTCCGGGCTCCAAAAAGGTTGCCGACCACTGATCTAGAATCTTGCGAAGTAACTTGCTCTTACGGGCATAACAATAATAATTGCTAACGGAATGATACAATGGGAAATATGTACATGCATATGTATACTCTCCACCAAATACATGGTATCATCCAATTTTTAGCCTTAATTCATCTACTACGTTTCAAAAACGAACCCAAATGAGAAAATCGAAAATATAGAACTTTTTTTTTATTGGGTAATTAATTGCAATTTTTTTAGATAACGAAAAAAGTTGTCTTCTTTAGAAATTGACTATTGTGTAAAAAAATTAAAAAATGCCCGCATTCCCTAATCCGTACATAGATTTATCTGCAGTCTTCAGATAGTAATTTCCATATGGCACATTATTTTGTAGACCGTGACCCATTGATATTATGGTATTACTAGTGCATTTAGATTTTGTAAAAGTATCCCAATCAGCACAACTCACTGCCTTAAATGCATTCATATTTTTCACTGACTCGGTAAAGTAATCGATGGATTTTACATGACAACAGAGTTTGTCCCAACATCCCGGCATCCAAGTGCCACCATTGAAAAAAAAATCCACGTGACCTGTAAAATAACTACATGTAAGAAAATTCACATAAAGTTAATGGATTGTTTCCATTTATATAACAAAACGCTTACCGACGGAACCGATAACGCCAAAAGTGCCCATATTAGTGTGAATGACATCAACAAAATTTGCATCATCCTTCGTCAATTTTTCATCGTCGGCTACATTGAAATAACATGGTCCAGCAGGGTCAAGCCCCGTAATTCGATCAATTTTTACACTGGTTACTTTGCTAAATTCTTTCGCAGTGAAAGAGCTTATCTGAGCTCCTAAGCTGAGACCAATCAAGTGGAACTTTCTGACACCTCCTAAAATATTCATTATCCATCAAATTTACAAGAAGAACCAAACAATTTCAATTTTAAATTACACTCACGTGAATACATGTCCGCCAATACTCTTCCTAAAGCCTCTCCAGCATATGCAGAGTTTGAGGTAGCGATGAAATAATTTTCTCTCGTCAAAGCGCTGTGATCGAAAGATAGTACATTCGAATTGCTTAGCGATTTGATGTCTTTCGCCAATTGTGCCATAAACACACCCTCAGAGTCTCCCATATATCCGTGGAATAATACAACTGTCGGTAAATTCTGGTTAAAATACGGTGATTGCGTTATATCTTGTCCAGCGTTATTTAACGAATACACTATCTGAAATAAATTCATAAATTAACATCACGGAATTCAATACTTGCCAAATACTATTCGTAATATTGTTCAACTTTGAATAACAAAATAAACTGCGACGAAAATAATGATTAAATGGGCTTAGCTCAACGTAGCCTTTCATTGACAATATAAGCATGTTTATTTAATTAATTTATTTATTTAATTAATCATGCAACAAACAGCTTATAGTATATGTACAATAAAATATAAATACAAAATAATATTAATATCACACAATACACTACAGCCAAAATAGTTGCAAACGAACAACAGATTAAAATAAGAAAAGAACTTAGGAGTTAGGACTGGAAAGGAACTTAAGCAAAGATAATTTAAAGGAGGGCAAAGAATAGAGAAAAGGATCAATGTTGTGTCAATTATAATAAAAATTCCTCAGTTATTGTTTTTAGACCACTTTTTAATTGCGTCAGTATGGTATGTCGGCCAATTTGACACAAATGTATGATACCCCATAACCTCAAATGATTTTTCCGTCTTTTATTTTGGCTTATTGTTATTCGATTACGCATAATGTCAAATATCACATTATGTATGTACATGGGTATATACATATGTAAATAAAAACCATTAAAAAAATGTTTAAAAATTTGCCTTGTCAGTATCAGTGTATAGTTTTATAAAACATTTTGTTAATTTTGCATTAGCTTGAGCTGCTACCGATTCATATGTTATACCCATTTTCGCTTTAGCTGCCGTACCTAAATAATATTGTTATCCAAATTAATATTTATATAACACACTAATTAATAATAATAAAATCATATTCAAAGTGTGAATTTGTGTTTATTACGAAATAATTAAAATATTTTTTATACGTACAATCTCCAAAAGTTGCTTGAATAAAACTCTGTTCTAAAGCAATTAAATAAAACTGCATTTGAATACTTTGAATATAACCAGCAAAAACGAATAATGCAAAAATAAAATTTCCGCTTCTCATCGTGATTTTTTGCAACTCATTAAACTGTGAAAAGTATTTTTTTTATTATTTATTATATTTAAAAATCAATATTGCTATGTGATTTAATACATACGTATGTATATGTACAACTTTCCAATTAATAGCAAAATACATATATAACACGGATACTAAAATTTTTTTACACGTATACTCGTATATATATGAACGTAGATATATGTACATATGTACATATGTAGAGCTTCAATAACCCTAAAATGACTATAAAATAGTCAGTGATCTTGAAATTTACCAATTCATTTATCTTTTCGTTTTATACATTTTTACTTTTTCCTAATCGGATAAAGTATTGTGATCGTGCGAAAATTCGACCTCGAGATTTTGACTGATTTGTATCGAGTATCATCCCCTGATCACGTTTTCATGATTTCTAAAAAATGTCTGTATGTCTGTATGTCTGTGTGTCTGTATGTCTGTATTTCTGTGTACTTATGCGTGTGTGTGTCTGTATGTGTGTTTTCTCCGAAACTATCAAGGCTATCAAGCTGAAATTTCATATCTATTATTTTCACGTAAGGTGTAAGAGCCATAAGGAATTTGGTCAACATCAGTCAACCGGAAGTAGGGTTTTTTTCTTGTAGAAAATTCTAAAATTCTTTTACCACAGAATATTTCCGAAACGGCTCCGGGAATTTTGTCGAAATTTCATATCTATAGTTTTCACGTTAGCCTTAAGACATACTGTGATTTTAGTCAACTTCTGACGAGCGAAAGTGGCAGTTTACTCTTGAACGATTTTTTTTTTTTTTTTTTTTAAATATGTAGTATCGTCACAATATTGTAATGTTGTACTTCTGAGAAAAATTTCTAGTTACGAAAACATAAATCATTAAAATCAGTCAACCGGAAGTAGAGTTTTTTTTTGTCAAAAAGTTTACCACAGAATATTTCCGAAACTGCCGTGGCGACAAGTCGAAATTTCATATCTATAGTTTTTACGTTAGCTGTAAGAGATTCTGTGATTTTGGTGAACATCTGACGACCGGAAGTCGCAGTTTTTCTAATTTGAATATATGCCGAAGATCGTATTTTACATACATACGCGCGCGCACTCAACACAGTGATTTCATGATATGTATGTGTGTATGTATGTTGGTTGGTGTGGTGCTGTGCATGCGTTTTATTTACTTGCGTACTTAAAAATTTAAATTTGGTTACTGTTTGTATTCCTCAAATATATTGATAAATTCATGGGTTGGTCACACCCGAATTTTTTTAATGGAAACTCAATTAAGTACATATATTTTCATTTATTTATTACAATTTAATAAATGCTATTTTTTATAATGTCTATTCCAATGTGTATAAAATACATATGTATGTAGCTATATTTAATTATATACATATATGTATGTACATATGTACATACATATGTATGTACTTAATTTATTAAAAAATGATAAAATAATTAAAAATTTAAATGTATTTCAACAATTCATAGATACTATTAATAGATCTGCAGTATTTAAAACGATAAAAATTATTTGAATATTTGAATTTCATCGTATTACAATGATTATTTTATTCAAAAAGTCTTATTATCATCACTTATGATCAAATTTTGACTTTACTTACAATTTAAAATAATTTTTAGATCTTGTAGGACTTTCGAAGGTTTAATTATTGTTTTCATTATTTAATCAGGTGTTCATTCTCATCACGCATAATTTTTTTTTTAATGTACATATGTATGTAAACCAGACGTATTGTAAACATGAAATTAGGATCGTGTATAGTAATTATAATTATTTTTCAAGGTACATATGTATGTATGTATGTATGTGGAGCATGAAGAGGTATTTGGACCAATACATTTTTCGAATAAATTAATTATGCAATTAAACAATATATGTATGTATGTATGTACCATTTTTATTTATTATGATATGATAAATTATTTGTAAGTTTATAATACATATAATTACTCATATTTTTTTATCCCTGATTCTCCGATTCCGTAAGGAAAATCTGGTGATGTTTCTAAATAATATCTACCAATTTTAATACTTTTATAAATCCAGTATCCCATCGTGACCCTTGAATTCTTTGAGCATTTTCTTTTTTTAAATGTGATCCAATCATTACATTTCACAGCAAGAAACGCCTTGGGGTTTTCTATACTGGATTTGTAATAATATATTGATAATACGTGACTGCACTGCCCTATCAAGCACCCAGGCATATTATCACCTCCATTCGGATAAAAATCCACATGACCTTTATCAATTTAATAAAATAAAAAAGATTAATTACTCATAATTATGAGTAATTGAATAATTGAATAATTATTCAATTTTTTTATCATTTATCTTACCAAGCTGTTTAGGAAAACCAGAAGTGTATATATCTGTATGAATGACATCAACAAAATGTGCATCTGTTTTTGTCAATCGGTCATTGGGCAATTCATTAAAAAAACAAGGACCAGCAGGGTCTAATCCTGTGATGTGATCTATTTCAGTTCCTATCCTTTTTTTAAACACCTTCCCCGCAAATCCAGAGATATGTGCACCTAAACTGTGCCCAACAAGATGTACATTTTTAATTCCTCCTGAAAGTTCACTTAAAAATTCTTAAGCAGTTCCAACTGTTTTACTAAGGTTTGCTATTTTAAAACATGGATCATACTTTTGTACATATCTGATAGCACTCTACCAAGTGCTTCTCCTATGAAGCGAACGTGTGTGGAAGCAGCAAAGTAATTATCCTTCATAAAATCACTATGGTCGAGTGCAAATACATTTGTACGACCCTTTTCTTTGATTTTTTTAATTATTGGATCGATTTCAGAGCTAAAAATATTATTAGAATGGCCGTGAATCATAATTGTCATTGATTTACTGTGATCGTATCCGGGAAATGCAGGTATTGCTGAACCGGCTTCGTTCAAAGAAAATTTTATCTAAAAATTTATTATTATGAATTTAATAGAATTTACGATTTTTATGAATATTATTAGATACATATTACCTGTTTACTGTCAATATAATATATTAAAGAGACCGTGGAAAGCCTTGGAATCGTATTAATCAACATTTGTTCGTGGTTTAATCTAAAAATATTTTTAGCATTTGCACAGTCTGTCAAAAAAAATCGTACAAAACTTTTTTCAACCAAGTCCACGATTTTTGCTACCACTCCAGATTCTTGTACGTCCACTTCAATGGGATAATTACTTATCATAAATACGATCGACATGAATAATTTCACTTTATGCATTTTGATCTGAAAAGTAAACACCATTATAATACATAGAACACGTTACGCTCTGTAATCGTATTTCTCAGATTAGTCACAGAACAACTTGCCTATCATATAAAAAACTCGTTTTGTAACTTTCATTTTTGTTATGAAACATCAAAATGGATATTCATTCATACAAGCTACAAACAATATTTTATATATGCTAAAATTTCATACAGTAAGATATTTGAAAATTTTATTCGTTTCTATTAACTTTTTTATTTGTTTTAAAATCAGTTAGACTTTGATTTTCAAATACAATCATTTGTATTTTTTGTCCGAAAGAAAATATTTGATATTTTTATGAAAATTTCATTTAACAATGATTGTCTCATGAATAAATATAAAAATAATAATGATATTTTCACACGACCATTACTATTTCAGGTAATTTAAAAAAGAATTGATATTTTTTTTAATATATTATTTTATAGTCACCTGTAAAATTGTACAATGTCGTGTATGGATGTTTTTTATTGCCGTGTGTGCGCACCCCAGTTTGAGAACGATCTGTCAAGACTGGAATCACTGTTCTGCTATGTGCACAGTCACTCAAAACGTGGAAGGGGGAAATTGGACCGGAATTGCGATCGGAACTCAATGGTCAACATACCACGAATGCCCACCAATAGACCAATAGTGAATGTCGGTAAACTACGTCTGCACACCTCTGTTGACTACTATCTTCTATTTTGCCATTCATCCATCCTAGACATTTCACTTTTGTCCACATATTGAAAATGAAATTGAGAAAATCAACACTTGTGCATTGCCAAATACTTGAACGCTCTCCAATATTTAGTTTGTTTTCAATTTCGTCATCGAAAAACAACTTTTTTCAAATTATCTGTCATAAACCAATAAGGCAATAGCTTGCTTCTTAAGTAGTGTATACATATGTTATAGCGAAAGTATATTTCAAGTGAAAATATATTTTCACTGGCGTTTCGGTGAAATCATATTCAAGCACATTCTCACCAGTAGATATATATATGTACATATACATACATATTTCTACTAGTGAAAATATATTTTAACTGATACTCACTGGTGAAATTATATTCGTTATGAAGTTATATTGAAACTAAATTTATAATATATTTTCACTTGAAATATGCTTTCGCTGTAACATATATGTACATACATATATTGTACAATTTATTTATTTTTACATATATCATTACTTTATACATATTTAGATTAATAAAATGTCTTTTATTTATTATTTCCATTATAAGTTCCATTTCCATCGAGGTAACATTCGAATATGATTAATGTACCAACATTTCTTAAACTTGTTAGTTAAAGCATATTGAATGCATATGTTGAAAATGATGATAGGTACATATGTACATATGTGTGATGACACTGATGACGCATTATTTTGTAACCAACCGAAATTTTTGACCTACCCCTCTGATAAATAATCTGAATTACTTCTTTTGAACGAAAATATGACTAACGCCTGCTTAGATTTGTTTTTAATCGAATATATCACTTTCGATCTTAGATTTTATTTTTAATAATTACAATCCCTTCTACTCCTTCATTACTTTTATTTGTATATTTGCAAAATATGTAGGTCATAAACTAAGTGCATCATCGGACATTTGTATGAGACGACGCGTCCGTTTATTTTACTGCGGTCTCGGTTATGGCGCCGCATGGTTGCAAATACATTTTCACTTTATTCGTACAATAAAAACCTTTTCATTTTGACGTCAAATGTCGAAATGAGATTTTCTTCAGAAGCATTGCGAATATAAATATTCAGGGTGTATTTTTTTATTGACCATATATACAAGCTTTATTTAGGATGTAATCCGGTACATGCGAGCCACACATTTGTATTCACTTTATACCCCTTACGATTCAAGTAATTCATCCCGAAATGCTATGAAAAATCCTAATCATTAAGCTAACAATAAATGCCTTATGTATTTTTCGATTTTCTCGCATATCAATTAAAAACTCTGTTATACATACATTACAATACATTTTACTTACCATAAAGAATTAACAGCGTTTTCCAGCAGCTTTATCTTCTCTCGTGTATGTAAGGTAAAATTTTGTATTAGTGAACATACTTGTGGTAATCTCTCTTGTATTGATACAATATTTAACATTCTAATCCAAAATAAAACAAGTTTCATTTATATATAAATTTATTTTTAATCACAAAATTTCCATATTTTATATGAGGAAATTTTTCAATTGATCGAACATAACAGTATATCGTTCACGCTCTTTCACAAAATATATATTATGTAATAAATTTCATGCTTATATTACATAAATTGGCTGATTATGTACAAAGTCTTAAATAGATAAAAACTAGAATACATTATATTTCAGAAGATATACGTTTAATATATGTATGTATATACTATTTGAGCATTTATAATTAATTTACGCACAATTGCATTTTAAACGTCTGTATTGAAACACAATACAAAATCGTAAAATCAACAGGACAGTCGATTTATGTAAATGCATTTTTCAAATATATGGATTATTTATATTAAATAATTTGAAAATACGCTCGCTTGACGTATCACAATAAATACATCAATATTAGTATGAAAGATATTGTGCGTTCAAATAAAAAAACCTAAATTTTAGGATTGACACCAATTGACCGTTTTATAAATATTCATAAACGTACATATGTACATATGTATTGTATTGTATGTACGCATAAAAGTTCATTTACATACATGCAATCAATGAACATAAATAAAACGCACACTCGTTGTGAATAAGTAATAATTTTCAATTAAATTATAAAAACTATCTAAATTTATAATTTATTTACATGCAATATAATGTCACCGCATATATGTAATATGCACTATTATAGACAAAAATAAATAAATGCAGTCTTTTGTTTATGCATTAATTAATGGATGGTTTTAAAAATACACATATAAATATGTAGGTACTCAAACCTTTTATTTCTTAGAATAAGTGGGAAAAATAAACTTTACTAATACTGAACATTGAGTGATTAACATGTAGTAATATGGAAGTGAAGGTAAAATGGTACTTTCCCTATCCAATATACAAGGTTATGCTGATATTTAAAGTATTTTTTAAGTCCTTGATTGAATGTATTTTTAAGTAAATTTATTTGAGTTAGAAATTTATAATCTCTTACATCGGAAATTCAACTAACCAGATTCCAAATTCAAATATCATGAAAATTACTGACGAATTATCTGAGCGCATACGTATGTATACACGCGACGCAATAATTACTTGCACGAGGAGTTTACTATGCAGTGCACGTACGTTTGAAATTGATTTTACCACGTACAATCGCCTTTACTGCATCTATAATGCGCATGCAACTAACTGCATGCAAAATTTAGAACCATCACGCGGAAATTCAAGGGACTTATTGGTTTCCAGGCTCGCTTCTCGTTGTAGAGTGGTATTCAGGCTTTGCAAACGATCCCGGGTTCTTCATAGTTGAGAAACTTGTCAATGAAGCTTTATTTGTTGGCGATGGACGGGTATTGGGCGGTCTCGAATAATGGTGGTTGATCAATTTCATCGGTTGAACGTGGCCATAAAAGTGCCTGTCGACATCCTCGCACATATTTATGCTCCTGTCTTGGTCATCCAACCCAAAAGTCGGGTTCTCCTGAGTCCTTATTTCGTGATAGGCATTTGATATATCAGCGTTGATTCGATCTTTGGACGCATCGCAGCCCACTTTCAACTTGTCCATGTTTTGCGATCGGATCATTTGAAGACGATGACTTCTCTTTATCGTACTGCACGGTGTTTGTGGTAGAGAGTAGGTCCTCTCTTTTACGGATCTACTGAAATTTTGATTCGAAAAATTTACCTGAGTGTGGCTCTGACCTTCGTCATTCAGAGGTACGTCGGAGAATTGGAACATGTTTGATCTGTCATTGGAGAAATACGTGTCGGAATATACGTTACGATTGTAGTAGCCTCCGTTACTTGCTGGATATACTTCATCTTCCGGTTCTTCGTTTACCTTGTTCTTGCTTCCGGCGCACATGTGTATCCAACCCTAACATAATACATTATTATTTTCAAAATAATCTATAGCTATTATACTAATATGTAGCAATAAATTTACCCTGGATCCAGTGTTTTGTTTGCAGCTTCCGACTATCGTTACGGAAGTGTAAGCCGCTGGAGAAGTTTCCGAGTCGTCTAAACTCGATTTTCGATATGTTATCATTGACGCATCAACTTCGGCGTAGTCTGGCATTCCTTGTGGATTGATCTTGTCGTATTCTGGTAGCATTCCAGTATCGTTAACTTGACTGTAGTCTGACATGGCGTGTAGTTCTTTGGTGGAATGTCTCCAAGACCCGGGACGATTATCCATCCACAAAAGCGAATCTGTTTTACTCATGCTATTTTGATTAAAGGATGCGGTCAAAGCATGCGGAAGTCCAACTGTACTTTTCAAATTTAATTGTGTAACCAAACTTGTTCCAGTTGATCTTGGATCTGTATGTAAAATTCGATTTCATAAAAAACGATAATTTTAAATAAAATTTATTGATATTAGAAATAAAAGTTACCATATAAATTAGGGAGAGCACTCTTTTTCGACAGTAGATGATGTTTCCTCACCAAAAACATTCCGATAAGCAATAAAATCATCACAGTTATCATAGAACCTAATAATGCTAAAAACCAAGTTTCCGAGAGTATATCGTTAGACTCTATCTGTTGAGGATTTTGATCCATCCCGTTCCTAAAAAATAGCTTTATAAGTATTATGATCGCTTTACAACGTGTGAAAGTACAACTTCGAAGGCTGCTTACCTTGAATGTAAATTATTTAACAACTTTAATGTTGGATCCATGTCAGCCGGCAATGTAAGGGCAGCCGCTTGACTATAAGGTCCTTCTCCTATAGAAGTTGCAGCTGACATTTGAAGCCAATATGCAGTTGATGGATGCAAATTGCTCAAAGTTACGCCACCCATTACGCCCGCTTCGGACGCTGGCACTGTGACGTTATGAATTATTCTCGTCTCATTTACAGCTTCTTTGATAATAACGCGATAATATTGAATCACTCCATTGTGGGTTCCCAGAGGGGGGGCTTTCCACTTCAAATAAATAGAGGACGAGTTTGCAAGGAATGCTTCTAGTGCAGTAGGCGCTTCACGGGGTACTGTAAATTTTACGAGATATACATGTAGAATAAAAACAATTCATTCCTCCAAATGAAAAATATTTATATTGGACGTACCGTCTTCTAAAGTTCTAGCTATTTTTGAATTGGAAGGCCGTCCGTCTATGTTTTTATAAAATGGTATTAAAAAAAATTCATAGGTAGTGTATCTTTTAAGGCCAGATATTGAAAATCCTGACGCACTTCCTGAGTGTAACACCGTTTGCATACTATATTCTCCAATTGTCATATTAACTAAATCTAACGGTCTATAATAAATGTAGTATCCTTCAACGTTGAACGAATTTATTGTCTGCAAGAAATCATTATTAAAATCAATACGCTATTGAAAATCTGTGGTAATCGGAATAGTGGAATTGGCTTTACCTCCCAAGCTAGTTTAACCATCGTGGAATCTACCGGCATAACTTCCAATATTTGCACTACTTCGTCAGCTTGTAAACTTGCTCTCGCTTCGGCAATTAAAGCTGTTCCGACTCCATCTTCGCTACTCCTGATTATATCGATAGCATCGCCGCCAACGAGCACAGTTTCAGAAAGCATACTCGGTGGAGATAACCCGTGCGAGTTTTCAGCTCGTACAAGAAAAACGCACTGAGTCGCTGCTGGTAGTTGTTTTTGAGTGTGTATGGACTCTTGGAGATTTTGAGCTACCACAGTCCACGATTCGAATCCTCCGCCGAACATTTCAACTCGATATCCCAGCAAAGATGATAAACCGATTTTGTTACTTTGAGACCACGCTATGGTCACACTGGATTCAGTCAAGTTTCTTATCGTCGGTCTGCCTGGTGAACCGGGAAGAGAGGACGAATCGGGTCCTCTAAAAAAATTTATACTCGGATTCGTGGGTGAATCGACTCTCAACATTGCACTCCAAACATATTTTCCATTCTTAGACGATGCAACGCACGTATATGTTCCCGTATCGTCTCTAACTAAGTCTTTAATTGTTAAAGTGCCATTGTCTGAAATGTTAATTTTCGATGATGGTAAAACTGGAATGGATCTGTGATACCATGATATCATAGGATCTGGAGTTCCTGTGGCAGTACACGGGAATTCCGCTATAGATTTCAATGGTAAAGTTTGATTTGATGGTCCAAATACTATAATTGGCGGTGGTCTATCGTCTTCTGATGTAACTAATAGTTTAGCTCTTCCTGTAATGGCACCAGCTAAGTTTACAGCTGAACATACGACAGTTAAACCGGAATCTTTTTTTTTGGTCACTTCTAAATACAACTTTGATTTTCCATCTATACCCATAGACGCTCGGAATCTACTCCACGATACACCAGGGAATATGAGAGAATGGTTTCCTTCCAACGACCAAAATAAAGTTGGCTTTGGATTGCCGTTCGCTGCGCATTCGTAAAATGCATCCATTCCCACCTCTACGCTCTGAGCTATAGGACGAACTTCCAATACCGGGGGAGCTACAAATCGAATAATTATGCATACATTATAGAAATCGGAAAGAAATGGATCAAATAATATATGTAAATAAAATGCTCACAGTAAACTTTCAAAATGCCGGATGCCGTTATTGCCCCAACTGAATTATCCGCCTCACAACTGTATTCCCCTTCGTCTTCGAGGACGATTGAATCCAGTCGTAAACTGCGATCTTCCAGGACGTGAACCCTACCTAAGGGCATATTACCGCCACCTGCCGATCTCCTCCATAAAACGTCAGGCACTGGATCTCCTCCGACTCGACATTGGAAAGTAATACTACTTCCAGTAATAGCCACAGCATCATCCGGTCCGGCTATCATGAACGGTTTCACTGCAAAGGAACGCATCCGTGAAATGTCGTTTCATCTAGTTTACTAGGATAACTCTTTGTGCACTTACCGTCTACTCTCAATTGAGCGATTGACGACTGTCTTGTGCCGACCACATTAGTGGCAATGCATTGGTAACGACCGTCATCAGTCTGTCTAAGATCTTGTATTACTAAATTTCCACCATCTACTATACTTATTCTGAAATATTCATCTATTGTTATGATTGATCATTTATTTTTAACTTTTTCTATTGTAACACTTACCTCAAATTATCGTCTAGGTCTAATAATTGACCATTTCTCTTCCATGACACCGTTGGCTCAGGGGTTCCTCGTGGCGGTGCGCATTCCAATAAAGCAGTATCACCAGCTGCAGCTCTTGTATCCGCTGGTTCTAATCTAAATTCTTCTCTTAGTACTGTCAAAAAAATAATGAAACATAACTTAAATCAAATAATTAAAGAATTTACTGTAAATGTTTGGAACCCTAACTTTAAAAAAGACATTGTGTGTTTTTAGAAGTTCAGATGTTATGCCATCTGAACTTCGATCACTACCCTATAACGAAAGTTTGAAGAGAATGAGTCTCACCTCTTGGAGACAAGATTGAGATGCGATCTTATAGAAGTGTATAAAATAATAAATAATAAATATAAATGCCCAATAAAAATCCTCCTCGTGTTCAATGAAAACGCTCATCTCATACTCTAAAACTCCTAAAAGACAAATTTAGCAAAATAGTCAGAGACTCATTATTTTCAAATAGAGTGGTAGAAGTTTGGAACCGCCTCCCAACTTCTGAAAATACAAATATCTTTAAAAATCATCTCGACAAGTTTTTGAATATTAATGAATTTTTTTAATCCTTCAAATATATAACTAAGAAATTAAAAACTGTATATCTACAATTATTTATATCAGACTCCTGTTCTCCATCGGTTATGCCACCTGCCCTTGTAAATAAATCTTATCTACATATCTTTTAGTACTTGTACTTGCGACGAATCTGTCAACTAGGTTAATTTTTCTTAAGCCATCTAGTGGCCCATTGTAATCAACAACACCACTGTACAAGATATTTCCATGTAAAATATTAAAAACTGTATCTATAATTTATATCAGACCCCTGGGCTCCATCGGCTATGCCGCCTGCCCGTATATTTTAAATAAATAAATAAATAATATTTAAAAAAAAAAATTCATTAGTTTCTACTTATTTTACGACATCTTATATTATTTAACCATGTTGAAAAATTCATTGATCATTCTTATAGCATAATTTTTGCGAATGCGCGCATTCGAATGTAGGAAGCATCCTGAATTCCCGGCGAGAAAACGCGTATTCGCCGTAGCGCAGAATGCGTAATGTTCGCGCGTGGGAAAATTGCGGGTCGGTTTTTCACTGAAAATCGCCCATTTTTCCGACCGCGCAAATTATTAATCGTCAGGATCTGCACAAAGACTACGTGGGAGAAAGCACACGTGCCCAGACGCATCCTTAACAAACCGACGAAGAATAACTGCGACCGCCGCAATAGAGAGAGGTGGGCGAGCCTTTCAAACACCGGGGAAAAGGCTATAGAAGAAAAAGAGGAGCGCCGAGACGAGATAAATTGATGTGATAGCGAAATCCGGCAGCAGGTGGTGCTCCTTTATGTTCTGGTAAATGTTTTTCTACGAAAGAAAAGCGGATATCAATTTTTCCGGATATGGCTTATTGTTCCGTTCCGATTGCGCCCGAACGGACGCTCGCGCATTATGACCAAGCCCTTTGATCCCAAAGAAAAATAGTAATGAAAAAGAAAAACAGCCTCCCTTCGTTGCCAGTGTGTGGATTGAAAAACAACAAAATGAGCTTTGAAACAACCGATCGACTCTAAAATTAGATTCATAAACGTATACATACCTACTCATCATACACACATTTTGATTTCGCTTACAGCGATCAATTTTAGAAAAAATTCAAAACCTACACCCTCAATTTAATCATGTTACTCCATATGGTACATTTCATATTATAATACTACACGTTACATTAGTATAAAACAAAGGGGCGCGCGCAATCGTACATATCATTAGTCAACACAAAATTTTGCATTTTCCGTTTTACCGTCGCGTAATCGTTTATTATTTCGAGTGCCGTTTTAATTGGACGGAATTCCTGTTTTTCATTCGTAAATGAGCATTTTGTGCGCGGGCATATCTCCGTAAGTCGATGTTTGTGTTTATGGAGCGAAAAGCTGCGCAAACAACTCGAACTCCTCCTTGTAAGCATGAACCGAATTTATTGCCTTTCATCTTTGTCAATTTAATTGCCAAATGTGACTAAAATTCAACGCTATATAATTCAGGGTTGTAAAGTCGTTAAAAAAAAATTCGGGTGTGGCCAACCCATGACTTTATCCATATATTTGAGGAATACAAAGAGTAACGAAATTATTTTTTTAAGTACGTAAGTAAATAAAACGCATGCACACCACCACACCGACCAAAATACATACATAAATATCATGAAATTACTATGTTGAGTGCGCGCCCGTATGTAAAATACGATCTTCGGCATATATTCAACTACCACTTCCGGACGGCGGATTTTGATCAAAACCTTATCAACTCTTAATTTTTATATGAAAATTATAAATATAAATTTTCGACAAGATCGCCATTTCAGAAGCATTTTCAGAAATATCCTGTGGTAAACTTTTTGACAAAAAAAAAACTCTTCTTCCGGTTGACTGATTTTAATGATTTCTTTTTTCGTAACTAGAAATTTTTCTCAGAAGTACAACATTACAATATTGTGACGATACTACATATTTAAAAGGCCGAAAAAAAAAAAAAACAAAAAATCGTTCAAGAGTAAACTGCCACTTTCGCTCGTCAGAAGTTGACTAAAATCACAGTATCTCTTAAGGCTAACGTGAAAACTATAGATATGAAATTTCGACAAAATTCCCGGAGCCGTTTCGGAAATATTCTGTGGTAAAAGAATTTTAGAATTTTCTACAAGAAAAAAACCTTACTTCCGGTTGACTGATGTTAACAAAATTCCTTATGGCTCTTACACCTTACTTGAAAATAATAGATATGAAATTTCAGCTTGATAGCCTTGATAGTTTCGGAGAAAACACACATACAGACACACACACGCATAAGTACACAGAAATACAGACATACAGACACACAGACATACAGACATACAGATATTTTTTAGAAATCATGAAAACGTGATCAGGGGATGATACTCGATACAAATCAGTCAAAATCTCGAGGTTGAATTTTCGCACGATCACAATACTTTATCCGATTAGGATAAAGTAAAAACGACTCCGATTTAAAAAATTAAAAATGAAAAATTGAATTTTTTTCCCATTTTTGTTCTTATATGTGTAATACCATTTCCAGATACATAAATACAGTCGTAATTTCAACAACCAATGCAACGTATAGGCTAATTTTCGAATTTCCATTTTTAGCTTCAACCTGTCAGGCTCATTTGAACGCATTTTCCATTACCTTTATTAAGATATCGGGTCTTAACGCTTGTTAGTCTCTTCTCTAATGTCAGCCTTTAGCTGCTGGATGGTTATTGGTTTATTCACATTCACCCCAGACTTTCAGAAGCCCCACAGCAAAATCAGTTAAACGCTACGGCCGTTAGACATCGAAAAATCGCAATGTTATTTGACCATCAAAATTTCATCGAAAAAAAAGGCATACTTTTACGGACTACATAATCAGTGCACTGTCATGATTCATCACCCTATTCTCACGGAACCACATCTCTGGATTGTGTTTGCCCCCCCCCCCCCAAATGCTGACGATGTCTTCTCGTGGAGATTTTGTGGTTTTCTTCAACCTTCTCTTGCACGAGAGCAATATTCTCCTCGATTCGAACCGAACGATGTCTTCTGAAATATCTAAAGATTTTAGACGGTTCCTTTGTCCCGGAAACGATGAACCGATCGAATAATTGTTTGTAGTAGTGGGTGCGTCTCCGATTCCGTTGATTCCGGCTCTTCATATTGGACGAGCGCTGACGAGCGGTGCTGAGCGCCAAGGTGTGGGTATGTGCTCGAGCTAATTCGCGCTAACGCCAACGTACAACAAACATTCGCGCGGTATCCGTAAAAGTTGAGCGAAGGCGAGCGACGCCGAAAAAAGCAAGGTAACGAACCCTTCCCCCTCCACATTCAATGTTGTCTGAGTTTACTGCGCAATCATGTGGACAAATTCAGTAACCATTTTTTTACCTTCCAGGCATTGCATACTGCCAGATAGCCAGATTGTATGTGCTTATTGCACACAAGGTGGTCGCATAGATTACTGCGATGTCTTGAAGGCTTGACATTTCTGTAGGCAGTGACGCGATACTTCGTTTGCTGCCGCTTGCTAGTTGACACTAGAGTGGCACCAGTAGCGATACGATTGCAGCGCTCAAAGGACGCGCGAACAGCGGCAGCTGACCACAACGCTAAGGCCAACATTTCACGAACATTCCAATTGAAGTGGCGGCATGACGGTGTGCTTGTTGAGTTGATGAACAATCGAACGTTTGTTTTAAAAATTAAATTAAATGCGTAAATGAGAGTTGGGGTCGCACGATTTTTTACGACTCCGACTCCGACAAAAAAACTACGACTCCACGTCTCCGACTCAGACTCGACAGCCCTGCTTTACCTATATATCTATAGTATAAATATTACATGACTGTATCGAATGATTGATTGGGCGCAATAGACCTTATCTTAAATTTAATATAATTAATTATTCTATGGTCAATATCACATTTTTTTTTTTTGGACATATGTATGTATGTACATACATACATAGCTACGCTTAGTGTTTATTTTTCGTTGTTGTTTAACCCTTATGGGAGCAGACGCGACAAGCGCAACTGCCACGTAAATCTCCGACTACGGGACACCCCCGTGCGGGATCGTAATGGCGGCCTTCCTTTTCCACCATTCCTACCCCCATCTGGCCCATCCCCTAAGCCTCCTACGCAGGAACAGCAGGTGTCACGCGCGATAATCTGGGAAGAGTCTGAAGGGGGTCTGAAAGGAGAAGGGGGTGGTTTTCAGGGAAACGCGCGACAAGACCTCATCCCAGTTCACCAATGTCCCGCATACACACACGCTTCAAAACTAACTTCAGAATCTGATCGACCCAAAGTGGAACTCGATTATGCGGCAAAGTTAGACACGGTGCGAAAATGCAAACAGCATTTCAATTTTGTCGTGTGGAATTTTCAATTTAGGAATCTCCTTCAAGATTGATTGTGCACAAGAAGTACAAAGAAATTACCGATGCTAATAAATTCGTACCTTAAGTAAAAACCAATAAAAAAGTTCAAAAGTTCAACCGTGCGTGTTGTCCGTTTTCGTGGAAAACAATACGAAGTGAATAGATCTATTCGACAAAAGGGAAATCGAGTCAACGCAAGCTGTGAAACCGTTCTTAAGCTTTTTTATTTGTTTACCCCGGGGCATACGTAAGTAGGGTCCCTTATAAAGGTCACTCCCTTTCGACCCTATCGCTTTCACCTTTCTAATTTATGGCCCGGGGATAAAGCTTGCAAAGAGAAGGCCAGCCTGCAACTTTAAGCTGTATTTGCTTCACGGGCAAATAAAAACAAAATGTACATACAAAAATTTCACTTTTATCCGTTTGAGAAAGTTTTACTTATCGCCGCGAGTGTTTTTTATTTGAACTGCTAGAAAAATGTTTTGGGCTTATTTTTATTAATTTTTGAATACGTCCTAGGACTTAGCTCCGGTACTGGAGTCCTCTCATTAGGGCTAATGCTCCAGAAGAGGGTTCCCCCAGCGCACCTGAACCGGAAACCCTCCCTCGACTTATAATTTCGCTCACGCCTCCCTGACTCCCCGCTTCTTCCTTCATCATCGTCATCCACTCCACTTTGGTGTCAGCCGTTCGCAATGGGTGCTGCCAGGATATTGGCTAAGCGGATGATTTTTTTTTCATCTCATCATTTTGCCCCCTTCTCCTACGTGTTCAATTCAAAATTGTGTCTGCACGACCTAGCCGATAGATTATATTCCGATACATATTGAGTTCTCTGAAATAATTGAGTCGACGGCTTATTCCACTTCCATTATCTCTTCGTTCCCCTTCTTCCTCTTTTGTGTACTTATAAAAGACTATACCGTTTATTTTCTGAAATTTCTACTCATCCATAGTTTATATAGCGACGGCTAAGATTATTTTTGATGAAAAAAGATTTTATAAATTTTAGAAATTACTTCGATTTCATTCACAATCTTTACTGAATATGTACATACATACATACATATATTATGTGCTTGTTGTCAATAATTTTACGTATGACGTGTTCGAAATCTAATTTTTTTTTATTTTATTTAATTTATATAACATACATAATATGTATAACTCCTGTATTTTTTAATGAATGGCTTTAAATTGTTTTTTAAAAGTAAGAAAAAATGTACATCACAATTTTAAGTTTCAATTGTTCTTCATTTTACATTCTCCATTCTTAATACTCCTAATTATTTGTTCAACTCTAATCCTACCCCACTAGAAACTAGAAGAACTATACCTAAATGACCTTTGCATTTTGTATAAACTCCTAAATATGTAATGTGGTTGACAGCCGTTATCTCCGTTTCAAAATTGTCCTTCCAAAACATTCCGCAATCGTAATTTGTTCCTCCTAAAATTCTCATCTTCAAATTTCCGTCACAAATCATTGATTTACAGAACATGTATTGTTTTTAACAAAAATTCCAATCTTTTAACAGTCAAAATATCCTTATACAAACACCTTCACAAATCTTAATTTCCCCTCACACCTAAAATTTTCCTCTCCCTTTATATATTTTTCCCATATTATGTGCTTTTCTTCTACTGATATTTTAAAGTAAGTTAATCTATAGAAACTAATCTGGTGTTAGCCACAATTTTTCTTCCATTATTTTTTGTATTTATCATTTATTTTTCATCAGAAATTAACATAAAGACTGACACATTATCTGTAATTGAAGCGGTGTATGAAAAAGTGACCCAATCTACGACATCTCATTATATACATACTAGCTGAATTGCCTGGCGTTGCTCGGGCGGGTGAAAGTTTTTGAATGAAAGAAATAAAAACATTTATTCTCCAGTTCAAAAAAAAATTGATTAAAAATTTTGTATGTGGGGGCCCGTCGACCCCCTGATCCGACCCCTTCCAAAACCCACCTACGGTCTGAGTTAGGGTATCATAAGATAGTATACCAAGTTTGGCGAGTCTAAGTTGAAAACTGTAGATTTGCATAGCGGAACGACAAACACAGAAAGAAAGAAACAAACAAACATTGAATTTTATATACATAGTAGATATATATGTATGTCTGTCTGTCTGTCTGTCCATCGATCCGTCAGTCTGTCTGCTAATAACGCTCGCCGAGGTAAATGATTAAAAGACACGAACCGTCCGCGCGCGAGTGGGATTTGAACCCGTGATCACCAGGTTGGAATGAGTCGTGCTAACACTATCATCCAACGGAGACGATGACGAACCTACTATGATTTGACAATGTTTTCAATAGGCTCGCGACTTTGCTAAATTGTTACGTTATTGTATTATAACGCGCCGTCTATGCAACAACTATAAAAATTATTAAATTTAATATTATTTTTCAGTATGGATGATGAGAAAGCGCTCCGTTGATGTTCATCAACGGGCTTACACTAGTTATTGTATGCTCTTCGAAGAATAAGCGAAACACTATTATGTAAACTGATAGTTTAACTTTAACTTGAATCTTGCAATATAATGTACGCTTACGCCACTTTTCCCGATCGTTTTTTGACGACGAATCGATATTTACAATTAAAAAACCTTGTTTCAATAGATATGTATTTAGCTCACTTGCGACTTGCAATGTTGCGTTCCGGCTGCGCGCTGTGCCGTACCGGTTGGTTGCCTCGCACCAGTACACTCCAGCATCAGAATCTCTTCGCGCGTGCGCCGTCCTCAAGAAGAACAATCCACCAGCTGGTAAAATCACCCTTCTGCCACCACCCACCAAAGAAACCCCATCTTTAAACCATCGGACAGTGGGGGTGGGCGATCCTTCAGCGCGGCACTGAAGAGTGGCAGGTTGATGGCGAGCCACCACCATGTCCGAAGGCTGCTCCGCGATACGAGGTGCCTCGTGGTCGTATCCTAAACAAAAACCAAAAAACAACATAAACTTTAACTTCTGTAGAAAAATCAATCAACGGGGATAGCAATCTCAAGTTTGCGAGCCGTGTAAATCAACAACAGGCTGAATAGAGTCGACCCGAAGCTCAACTTTGTGCGAAACTTTAAAGTTATCGTAAACCACAAAGTTATACTTTGAAACATTTAAATAAGCTTGCATTAAAAGTTCATCTCACGTCAAAGTTCGATGAAAATATTCCACGTACAACGTATACATATGTATGTATGTATATATGAAATATTATGTGAATAACTTGTTAAAAGTTTGTATACATCGTTTCAATTACAGGTGAAATTTAATGAGACGGCAATGTAAACTTTCTAATGTAGAGGTACTTATGCATTTTTACTGTCTATACATACATACATTTATATAATATATATAATTGAAGTTGTTATGTGTGGGTTAATATTAAGAATACAAAAATATTTAATAATGTAATAACTTCTGCAAACATTTTGTGTGAACTCCTGTTTCGTGTTATATCCTTTGGGATCAATTACAAATTAGTTGGCTCGTGCAGGACTCATGCGAGGCGTACGTCCGTGCTTTTGCCGAATCAGTACTATACACGTACAAGAGACAGAAGTCTGCGGTTTGGCTTCGAGACATTCTCGCCGCGTTGGATAAGTTTTAATCCACCTGCCGTACAGAATTGGGTAGAATCTCTCACTTTGGTTGTCGTGTTATCAATAATATATGTTACAGCGAAAGCATATTTCAAGTGAAAATATATTTTCACTGGCGTTTCGGTGAAATTTTTGATTATGATTCAATTTTTCGGCATTTTCACTAGTAGATTGTATATATTTCTACTAGTGAAAATATATTTTAAGTGATACTCACTGGTGAAATTATATTCGTTTCCGAACTGTCATTGAAACTAAATTTGACAGTCGTGAAATGACCAATTGAATCATATAATCTGCTGAAATATTCAATCGTAGTTATTTTGTCGCTTCTTCTTCTTATCGTGCCGTGTCCGTGTTCAAGCGTAGGCTTTTACTGGTTAGAGTATCAATTACAGTTTACAATGAGTCTTTTTCGATTTTATAACAATTGACTTATAATGGACGGTTTAAAAAGAAAATAGCACTTGTTGCTACCCTTAAAAGATAATGGAGTGAAACGTTACAAAAAATTGGGAGGACATTTCACGCGCTTACAATGAATTAAAGTAGAGTCTTTGTTGATCTTATAACAATTGAGAATATTTGAACAATTGATTTATATTTAAAGTCGCAATGAGATGGTTTTTATAACATAGTACATAATACATACATGGGCGGGTACGACCATGCATTCAGAATCCTCAGATATAACAACGCCACCGTTTCTTTCAAAACACTTGTAGCCTGCATGACACATCATCGACTTAGGCCAACATCAACAAGTCACAAACACATACTTTCACCGATACTGAGCAGTGAAACTGTGTATTCATTGTTTGATGCATTTTCACTGCCTGAATTGGTAAAAATATATTTTCACTTGAAATATGTTTTCACTGTAACATATGTATATATGTACATAGGTAGACAAAGTGAAAATAATAAAATCAAATCCGTACTTAATTTTCCGTACCTCAAATCCGTGTTTAATTTTTACTTTTCTTGCAGTGACCTACCCTATCATTCCTTACAATGAGTGGTAAATCACCCTAAATCAATAATGATTCTTTTGAATCGGCAATTCAATTTCACTGACGAATTTGTTCTTAAGTATTGTGATGTCTTTCCGCTTGCGCGGTATCCACGCGTTTGAATTTTCCTCGGGGAGTTTTTCCGGTGAAAGGGTGGGTAAGTGGAGAAAAAAAAACGAAAGCTCGACACACAACACAATACGGCACGGGCTCTCTAGCAAGTAGCAAAGCGTGTAATGCACTTAAAGTGTCGGTGCAAAATTCACTGCCTTTGGTCGCCGACGGCTCTCATGCTACGCTTTTGTCGCGAAGAAGTGTCGTGTAGCCCCCCCTTCTACAAATGTCGCAGCATTGCACAACATTGTTATCAAATATTTTTAAATTTCACTGTTGTTCCTTCTGTTACATGTTTATAATACATCCATGAACTTGATACTGTCCTATTGAATTTCAGCTTACAAATTTCATTCCTCACAGGATGTCTCAAGCAATTGTTGCCCAACTCAATTTTTAAATTTAGTAAATGGGTTAATTAAAGATAGGTTGCAAAAATTGCTAAATAAAGCTATGCAGAGTATACTAAATGTAAATAGATCAACTTGAATAATAAGTATGTTGAATGAATTTAATTGGATGAATATAAGTGAAACCTTAAAAGTGTGGTATATATTTTTAAGTTAGATAAGAATTTATTGCCATGTTATTATTCATATTCATAATATACATCAGCGGTCAGGAACCGGTGGCTTCGGAGCCGCATGCGGCTCTTTGTATAAAAACTTGCGGCTCTTGCTGTTTTGCGTGAAACACAAAACGTTGACAGACAATTTACACAAAATCAAAATGAATCCATTTGCATAACTTCATGGCTATAAAAAGCTTTAAGATCGTTTTTCAGATTCAACTTTATAATACTTTTTAGTAATAAACTGTCGAATGTTAAGAAATATCATGAATATGAATTTATTTCTTCAGATCCGTTTCATTAATGAGTAAAATTTTGAATATATAATTTGAAAATAAAATGTTGCGGCTCTCAAACTTACCAATTTTGTAAGGTTTTCCCTAATTTGGCTCTTAGCTGGAAAAAGGTTCCTGACCACTGATAAGAATTTAAAATTAAGTAGATCTAAGAAAAGTATCTTATGCAGCGGTATTCTATACCTAAGTAGAATACAATGGACTGCCAGAAGGTCTTAGAAATATAAACCAAATTGATATATTCCTGACAGCCTTCAAACAACACCTTCGTACAAGTTATAATACATAACTAAGTTTATTTTGTAATTTTAGGTTTAAGATACTTTTTTGTTTGTATTTAACTTTTGGAGCTATTTTAATTAAATAAATAAATAAACATCAATGGTCAAAAGATAAGGTCAGTAGTCGAGGAGTTAGTAGGTAATTTCGATAGTATAATACTATAGTTTACTTCAATGCAAGATATAGGGTGCGTCTAAATATGATTCACGATTCATGCTTCATATTGTAGGGGTGATAGAGGAAGTAGTTTGGAGAGAAAAAATCGTACGAACAAATGACCATACGTACATATGTACTCATAGGTTAGGAAATTGACCATTATCAAGAAAACACATAGGTATATAAAGTAAAAATATTAATTACTAGATACTGTTAGCTTTGCTTTGCTAACAGGATGTAGTAATCAAGTAAACTTCGTATTAGCAAAACTAACAGGAAATACATACATACTACCTATATATGTATATATATGTAAAACGAGTACGTACATTGGCAATATAAATCGAATCAAAATGAGATTTTCATGCCAGTATTCTTCGCAAGAATCACTCGGTCTACCTTGCTTTCTTTCACATCCTCTCGAATACTATTTCAGTATTTCTCGCGTCCATCTGCCATCCATTCTTCTCGCTGTGTCCACTCCAACTTTTTCACACGTTCCGCTATATCTGCCACTTTGGTCATGCTTCTTAGCCATGTATTCCTCTTACGATCTTTCCTTGCTATACCAAGCATACATCTTTTCATGCTTCTCTGTGTGCACTGGATCTTACGTAACATTATAGTAAAAAAAATGATTCATTAGTGATTTTAAAGCTAGTTTGAGTTGTGAGTCTGCATGTTTCAGCACAAAATGAGACGCGACAAGTCCATTAAAAATGCAGTAAACCGTGAAATACGATTTGCCCCATTTTCGCATTACGAGAGACCGAGTGACTCCATAAAAGCGACGGCCGTTAATATCAGTTTTCCAACCTTCTCTACCCATCCCCCTCACATTTCGAACATTCCCAACCCCCCCTCAGGAGGCCAATATCAGTTTTTCACGCGACCGACGCTGATTTATTGAATAATGAAAGTGTGCATTAGCCGCTTCGGCGAGAGGAACTTCTGCGGAAAAAGTTATAGAGCCGAACTAATGGTCGTTTTAAATAATTTACAGCGCCGTATTTCACACGGCGAGGAGCTTCACCGAAAGCTGTGGTGGTGCACTTGATGCACCAGCCGGTGCACTCAAATACAATCAAAAAGTTTAGTCGTCGCACTCGATGTTCTTCGACGTTTTGGGTTTCTTCATTTTTATTTACAAGTTGTAATAGTTATATTATCGTTGACCATCAGCTGAATAAAGTTCTTTATTTTATATCCCCTTCTAACAGTGGCAAAATATTGCCACTGTTATTAATTTGATTCGATATCTATTATATTTAAGCTTTTTCCAATTTCAGTTTCCAATGCGGCTATTTACGTATTCAAATTGATTTTTCCTCATTGAATGAATAATAAACTTTTATTAAGTTATTCTCAATGAAAATCTTTTCATTTTATTTTCTTAATCATATACATGCGAGATCTTTATGATCTTAGTCCATTTGGTTTGAATCATACTTTAAATGTATCAAAGACAAATTATTTTGTACTCAATGCTATCGTTTTATGATAAAAATACCAAACTTTTTGGTTTATTTCAGTGTGTAATGTCTGTATTTCGTGATTCGAAATAAATCGATATCTCTATTTCTCTTACATTTCTTTACTTTGTATGTACATATGCTACGCCGAGACTAATGTTGAAATAATTCATTTTCCGATATTACCTGCCGACTGATGCTAAAACAATATTTTGATTTATGAAATGTCCGTCTTTTAAAATTGTATAACCATAAATTTCAGATTTTGTATAAAAATAATTCGAGTATATAAATGTCCAAAACTAAACAATGGAATTTATGCTTTGCCATTACTTAGAGCAAGCATCTGCATTATTTAATATTGTTAGAATCCTGCCTTTTTTAATCACATTTAAGCATGAAATCACACAGCAACTCAAACATTTCAACGTAATTAAAATTGAAACATTGAAACCGACGCATCAGATATGAAACCGAGTTTTGCCGGATTTGGAGACTAATCGCGTGCTTGGATCATGGCGTGGTCCTGAATATTGACATTGATTTAGTATTTGGGAAACCACCTATATGTACAAGTATACCCATACAGAAGGTCGACGTGCCTAAAAATGCACCATTATATGCATGTACATATTATTTATGCCTAAAATATTTCAACATATGTCACATCTTTTAGCTTCAAACTCGGATATAAATTAGTGCGTTCACATTTAGGAATCGTTTCAACGTGATTAATTGATCCAGAGGGATTGAACATTAATCGAAATTTATTATCTCCGGGTCACAATAAATTTCAAATATCGGACGCGACTTACATATATGTACATACAAATAGCTGTTCGAAAATTCATCGCACAAAGTGGTATAATTGCCCATCCCGACAGTAGTAGTCTCGTAGATGTGTATGTTAAATACGTTTTCAGACTTTTCGTCGTTTACGTTATCGCGATTAAGAGTCGAGAGACTCTTGTCGGAGTTTCTGAAGTCGTCTGCGTAAAGCCGCGCCTAATTTACTGGACGTTTACGTGTTCAGAATAACCAAAAAAGCTTCTACGGAACTAAAGTGGAAGCTTTGAATAGTTATGAGTCGGGGGAAAAACGCGCAGAAAGCTCAAACAACGCGACGTTCGACTTTAAAAGCTTGCAAATTGTACACTCGGAAGGATTCTCAATTTAATGCTAAAATGCTCTTCTAATGCGAGGAATGTTTTATTATTCTTTATAAATTGAAAAATTAACGTCACATTGACCTACCATTCCAGGATCGACATTGAAAATCAAAAGATCTTCAGATTATAAAAAGGCAAAGAGGAACAATAAAGAAAATCCTTTCACGCGAGTGACCGCATTTTTAAAGTTTTTCTCCTCTGAACATCAATATATAACCGACAATATATATATATATAACCGACGAATTCATATATAACCGACGAATTCATAGTTTGACAGTTAACCCACAGTGCATCAATCGACGACCGCATACATACATATGTACATACATTAACTCTATCAATGACGAGCGTCCGTAGTGAATATATACAATTTTTGTTTCGGCTCGTATAATCGCATCCATCATTCCATTAAGTGGACCGCAAATTCATAAATACATTGCAAAATTATTACCCCGCAGTTGTGTGATCGGTCGCGTTCACATTACAATAAATTATTAGTTATAGCATTTTGTCACATTATCGTAAGTGGCATTTATTCGATTCGAATGCGCCTCGGCGAAACGGGTATTTTATTTGACGTGGCACGATGTTGAAACTCGCACGAGAGTTACGCGATGATGATAGTTTTAACTGTGAATTTCTCCTACTCAGCCGCGATGTCAGGGTATATAATTTTCCCGCAAATAGCGAACCGTACAACTCGCCGACATCATTATTTGCACGGATTTCTAGGCGCTCGCTCGCTCTTGCTACCCTGATGGATTATCGAAACGTTTCAACGTACTCTCGTATACAGGCTGTTACAAAAATCACACATCGACAAAGCCTAGAACACTACAGTAAACAGTCAATGGAGTATTGGAGTCTGACTTCTACCTCTAAAGGCTGATTTAGACCAGGCTAGTATTTAGGAGAGTAGCGAGTAGCCTTCCCCCAATATCCCCCACCACGCTTTCCGCGCGTCTTTAGGCCAGTTCAGTAGTAAGTGCCAAAGCTTCTCAACACAAAGCACTAGTGAATGGGACATTTCGATGTCGTTTGCAAAAGGCTGATTTCAATGAAATTAATTAGACAGGCATCTTCACAGTCTTGTGACACGATTGTTTTTATAAAAACATGATTAAATTATAAAAAAAACCATAATTTTTTTTATAAAAACACGATTAAATTGTAATTTTCTTTTTTTCAAAATGTTTTATTTTGACATAAGAATCTGCTTAAGTAGATAAATAGAACAATAAAAAGCTAATTACAAAAAATCGGTCTCCAAAGTTATTAAATTAAATTATTTAATATTTTATCTTTGGAATACCGCTGACTGGTTCTCAAGAACAATACGACCTTTTTGGATGCCATGCGCAAAGAGTCACCACGAAGCACGTTCTGATCGTAAATCACACCTGCAAAGTTGTAAAAAGCTACTCGCCGAGAAAATACAGTTGACTGTATTTTTCGTCGGGGTGCCTCGCCGGCTTCGAAATTTAGTCGACTGTTGTCGCAAAAGCGAATGAAGTGACCTAAAGACGCAGAAAGCGTGGTGGGAGAAGGCTACTTGCTCACAGTGGTGTGACTATAAAAAAAAAGCGAGCTGGCTCCTGCGTCCGGATTGGTCGGGGTTCGACCGCCCATGCTACTCTCCTAAATACTAGCCTGGTCTAAATCAGCCTTAACCGAGGAGACTGTCAACTGAAAACCAAAGATGTGATGTTTTTTCATGATTTGGAATTTTAATAAAGTGAATCACCCCTCACGTTTCACCTGAGAAGGCTTTGTGGTGAGTAGGGGATGGGAGGAGGAGTTTAGCACGGTTCGCAATTACATTCGCATATTTGTCTTCCGTGTGGCGGTCGATCGATCCACGACGAACGAATATATTCGTACCTGAGGACTATACTAGTTGCCGAGACTCGTCAGCTCGGCGACACCTGGAGACGTCACCGTTAACTAATGACACCGCAACTGTTAGTTTCGAATTCCGACACACCCTTATACATTACCTCGCGTCCTGTCCGTAAATACGTACGTCTGTCTACAGACGAGACGTTGCGTCCTGATCGATATGTCGCTACACGATTCAATTTATAGACTCGATAGAGGATGAAGGGTCACTCATTTTTTTTTTCGTTATTTTTTTATATAAATCCGTCGTCCGACAAAGAGGGAAATTAATCTGTCCCTCTTAATCTTCTTTTCCGGGGGTAAGTTGCGCTAAAATTATTAAACGCGACAGACAGCCTCACCCTTAATGGTGACAATGTAAAAGCGAAGGGGGAAATGGAGGCGTCAACTGATTTTTGAGATTGCATTTGGTGCGATCGTGCTTATAACTTAATTAGGATTATAGTGATGCGAAATGATTCTCCAAGTATAAAAGCACATTACACTGTAAATTATATTCAAAAATCTCTGAAATCCGAATTTTTTATTGGACATTCAGCGGATGGCTTTGGCGCTGTTGATATTTGTGTCGGTAGCGCTAGTGTCCATTGACAAATTTCTATTTTTTTAGATACTTGGCGGTGTGAAGTAAAGTGAAAAGGGGAAGGAACGGATAATGAATTGTTAGGTAGGAAGGCATTTTTGGCTGTTGTATCTGTATCTCAACTAAGTTTGATTCATTGGCACATTAGAGTAAATGGGCATTAAATATTATAGATTATTTTAATATCCAGATCCTTCCAATGACGATAATTTTGAGGTTGAAAGCAATCGAGAAAATCATTCGATGTATGGGGATCGAACCTCAGACCTTTTGCTCTAGAGCAGTGGTCGGGAACCGGCGGCTCCGGAGACTCATGCGGCTCGTTATATGGTAACCTGCGTTTTGCGCGAAACACAAAACGTTGACACACAATTGACACAACATCAAAATGAATCCTATTTCTACATATAACTTAATGGCGATAAAAATCATTTAATCGTTTTTCAATAATACTTTTTAGTAATCAACTGTCGAAAATTAAGAAATATCACTTATTTCTTACTACTATCCATTTCATAAATGAGTAACATTTAATTTCATTTTGAATATACATATGTATGTATGTATGTATGTACATATAATCCGAAGATAATATGTTACGGCTCTCTAATTTACCAATTTTGTATAAAAACTTGCGGCTCTTGCTGTTTTGCGTGAAACACAAAACGTTGACAGACAATTTACACAAAATCAAAATGAATCCATTTGCATAACTTCATGGCTATAAAAAGCTTTAAGATCGTTTTTCAGATTCAACTTTATAATACTTTTTAGTAATAAACTGTCGAACGTTAAGAAATATCATGAATATGAATTTATTTCTTCAGATCCGTTTCATTAATGAGTAAAATTTTGAATATATAATTCGAAAATAAAATGTTGCGGCTCTCAAACTTACCAATTTTGTAAGGTTTTCCCTAATTTGGCTCTTAGCTCGAAAAAGGTTGCCACCACTGCTCTAGAAATACACGCTCTAACTCAGCGTTTTTCAAACTTTTTATACTACGACCCACTGCAAGACCTTAATCCAAAATGATGAAAAATTGAATTGCTGAAAATCATTCTTCAGTATAAATGAACTAATAAGGTGCAGAAATTCAGCCTCCTCTTCAGGATCAACGTTTAACTCAATTGTTGATTCAGGACTTTCAAAATGGATTTTTTATCCAAAGGATTTTCTTTGCAGTTTCAAATTTCTACACTGGAAAATAGTTAGATATCTCAAGTTTAAATTCATTTAAAATATCTATCTTCATTGACAATGTTAAACAATGATAGAGGAACTGACGGTGTCGTGCAAACGGCCCTTTCACAAATTCTATGAAGTCATAAAATCTAGGTAAAGACGACTCGTTCCATTCTCAATATTTGCAACGTTTGACGAAACCAATTTTTTATTTTTATTTTTCCATTTGTCGCGACCTATTTTATTTATTTTGCGACCCACCAATAGGTCGGGACCCACAGTTTGAAAAACCCCGCTCTAACTACTGAGCTATCGCTTGACAAATTTGATATATGGAACTAATAAACGAGATAGTTAAAAAATGGCGTCGTACTCAGTGTTTCATTCATATTTTTCGATTTCCATTTCAGATTACTACGAGTGTTCATATCAAGAACGATCTGAGTAAAGCAGCTTGATTATAATTCATGGATTTGTTTGGGGTATTGTGTATTGTGAAGGTAAACGTGTGACAATACTCGTAAATGAGAACAATTTTGCGACTGGCATGGTGTGGTACGCTTCCCGTTGAACTTCGACTGAAAGTTGTGCAGAAAATTTTAAACAGTCTATTCAAGAAAATTTATATTGCATTGAAAATTGCTCAAATGGACGTGGATGAAAGCCGACAATAAGTGAAAATTGAGCACAATGGCGGTGAAATATGGGCGAGTAGACAAAAGCTCGGGGCGGAAGGTGGCCGGAAGCTGCGCCCGCCTAGTCGCCACAGCACCACAGCTTTATTTGTTTTTAATTTCAGTGATGGAAGAGACTAGTTCCCAATATATGTATACTCTATCGCAACCCTTTGTCACCTTTAATAATTAAGAAAAACGTGAGAAATACTAGAAATTTTCCGCCGTTAAATTTCCCCCAACGTTGATTAATTATGCAAGTCGTACTATAATGAACAACCTGTTGAATAGTTTCATTATTTTCCTAATAAGTAAACGATATTAAAAGTATGCAAATTTTAGAACCACGCAAAAAACATATATTTGGTTACATGCTATCTGAACCATTAGGTATTTTTTTCCGGATAAAAAACTATATAAAATGGAATAGCCGTATTTTGGCCTCGCATCGGACGAAACATAAAAGTCAAAGGATTCATAATCCCGTTTAGGGGTGTATTTTACTGGGCGAGTCCGTTCAAACTATGTATGGGGTAGGGCAAATATTTACGTCCCCTATACGCCCCACGTACACAATACAGTCATTTTTGGAAACATTCAACGAACGGCCAATAAAATCTCGATGCGACCCATTCAAAGGGAAATTCCATTCGCGGAAATGAGGAAAACTGTCCTCAAATTTCAATACATATAATATTTTATGACGCGGCGGCTGCAACAATCTGCAACGATAAAAGTCCACGACGATTTCATTTCGTCGACGGATAATTTGCGACTTGGTCTAATCGGCAAAAATAAAAGGTTGTGGAGTAATAAGCGTGAGTTTCTTCTTAGTTTCGCTGAAGAAGAACTGCGCACAAGATAACCTTTATCAAGTCAGAATAACTTTTCGACGTATTCATGCGATTTTTCGGATCAGTGAACACAAAATGGAGATAGTAGCAAGACGTTCAAAGTTCATCTTATTGATATTCGGCTATCGATTCTATACTTACATATTATATATTCTTCAAATATTGATATTCTAATATGAAGAATAAACTAATATACAAACTACTTCTTTGGTTAAAAATGTCATTACACTGTTCGGAAGGAAATTTTGGGAGGTTTTAAATAAAACCTAATACAATCGTATACATGTTCCGTTCAATCAGCTGAACGATATTGCATCTGAAAGGTTATTCGATATTATTATTTATATTAAATTATATTATATTTGATTTCAATTATCTATTTCTATTGTATGTACATAGTACAATGTACATACATACATTTATATCTAACATGAGAGCTATTGATGTAAATAGTAGACATGCCCATAAATCTCCGTATAGCTCGATTAAATTAGTAGAGACTTTGACTGAACAACATACGGCGCTTACAAAGCTCCACCAGACGACGATGGAAATCGAAGAAGCGTAGTATCTTTTATATGAGCACAATGAAAACTGATAACTCGATCCATGAGAGGTTTTTTTCCGTGTTGTACTTCACACAAAAGCTCTTTCATGTAACGCTATACGACGTAAGAGCTGAGCGCAAGGCTTTTGTTTGAATCTTGAATCGCACGTGTGTTCAAAAGCGATACAAGAATTTTCAGATGAGGTTTTTCTCGGTAACGTTTCTTAACAGTTTCTCGATTTTCTGTGCTCAACGCTATTTAATTACTCTTTACTAATTGTAAAGTATGTTTTCCATTTATGTCAGGCGTTTTGATTAATACTGCTCAAAAATATGACATATAGGTATTCTAAACGTGTGTGTGCCCTTTTGTCTTGCATATTTTTCAATATCAAACTTTATTGCTTGGATTTAAAACAATATTGAAGAATAATCTAAATATCAACTCTATTTCATTGTAAGTAAAAAGTTAAACCTCGATGAGAATGAGTATATTTCTTGGGGAACTTTCGCAACAAATGGCTGGAAATCGATGTTTACAGCTTTAAAGTGTAATGCGTACCGGAAGAGCGGAAAAGTTCACTTCCAAGAGGGTGCATTATACGAACGTAAAAATACAAGCGAGCTTGTGGAAAATTCAAATAATTCCAACCAAATATGTTTTATTTGTAATACAAAAAAAAATGACTTGTATTACAAATAAAAATTGAATGACGGAGAAATTTCAAAAGAAAATAAATATATCAATCTCAATTACCCTCTTGATCCACCCCTAAAGACATATTTGAATAGCTTTATTACATTTTACTCAATTGATACCCAAAATCAAGATAAAAAATAACTTTTTCACAATTATAACCAAATTGAATCATTAAAAATATGTCGATAATTTCTATTAATTTACGGCTGATGATCCATTTTGATATGATTCTTAGGTCAATTTATTTTTCAATCGCATTCGGTTATGGTAGTTCAAACTATACATATATTTAGGTATGTATGTAGGTATATAAAATATTTAAAAAAAATTCATCGGCGCATTTACATGAAATTGGCAGAGTTCAAAGGAATCAATATTTTTTATTGATTAATAAACAAAGAAATAGCAACACCAATTTAACTGAAATAATAACGTCGATCATTTTTTATATACCAAAAGGTCAAATTGAAATATTTTCCATTCGTTTGAAAGCACGTCTACAAAATAATTCTCATCTACATATGTACATATATATATAAAAATCAATGTCTGTCTCATATAGGCTCCTAAAACACTCAACCGATCACGATGAAACTTTCAGGACTTATTGTGATCATGCCGGGGATGGTTCCTGTGAAAAAAAATCGGAAAAAAACGGCAACGGGCCTGCTCACGCATCAGATAACGTACTAGAAACGGGAACGGGAACGGGATCGGGAACGGGAACGGGATCTGGAACGGCAACGGGAACGGGATCGGGAACGGGCCTGCTCACGCGTCAGAAAACGTACTAGGAACGGGAACGGGAACGAGATCGGGCATTGCACGCATGCCGGGTCAGCTAGTATTGTTAAAAAAAAAATCATTTGTATTATTTTTCAGCCGTTCACCATCCACTGCTGGATGAAGGCCTCTCCAATCCTCTATCATTCCTGTCTGTATTGAGCAATCTGAATCCAATAAATTGACCACACATTCTTCTTAATTTATCAGCCCATCTTCCAATCGGTCTAGCTTGCTTTCTTTCACATCCTCTCGGATACCATTCCAGAATTTCTCGAGTCCATCTGCCATCCATTCTTCTCGCTATGTGTTCTGCCTATTGCCACTTCAACTTTTTCACACGTTCAATTATTTTAATATTCATTAATATTTAATAATTAAATATTAATATATGTATGTAGTTAATATTTTGCTTAGTTTAAAATATATTATACTTATACAAAAATTCTCGTTCTTCATTTAACGAAAAAAAAGAAATTTTAAAACAACTTTGAAGTGTATAAATTTTCTCTTTCAGTCGTTTCGATACCTATTATTTTATGATTTTGTACTTTTTATAAAAACAAAATTTATATTTTCGTTTCTGAAAATATTCAAAATTTTATCTACATAATTTTATCTAGTTATTATATTTAATTTAAAGATAAATTCGAAAAATTTCAAATGTTACCAATGTTATATAAAAATAAAATAAATTCTCACCATGACTAGAGGTGAAGCTGGCCACCGAAAGAAGAAGAAGTAGTGTCTTTCCGCGGGTCATCTTCGTCAGTCTGGCTCGCCCCCCGTCATCATCACGCTCAGGTCATATTTCCCGAACAAAATTATAACTTTTATTATTTCATTCACTCCAAATGCTCCCCTTTATCTCCAAGGTATCCTTGAGAGGAAATTTAAAAATGAATACAATCAAAATGGAAATGTACGTATGAAACTTCAACGATGTGATTAATCAAACACAATTTTTCAATTTGTTTCTTTGCTCGAGTGCCTCTGGGCGAAAAATTAACCGACGAACAACTTCGGTCAAAAAGTTAACGCAGTCGAGGGAAAGAAAGTTTAAAATTACATTTTTGCGCGCATTTTTCTCGAGGGTACGAAAGCGGATGTGGGCGTCCTTTATTTGAACCAGATTTTAACCACCTTTTTACTTTTTTTATACTTTCAAATTGTATTTGCGCACCACATACACACATACATCTTTTGTTTTGTACGAAAGGGGAACGGTGTAATAAATTAATCAAAGTTTCGATAGTTTTTTTACTTCGCGTGTTATTCGTGACCGACGCACATAACGGTCTGATTGATACGAATCGTTAAATAATCTTATTAGTTGCACGAATTAGGCATGTGATTATTATTTAATATCCGATTGTGTTGTGTATTATTTTCGCGTATAATATTGGCAATTAAAAAGTCCGTCGTAATTTACGATTGAAATTAAGTGCACGCTCGAGAATAATTACTTTTCAACGGAAAAATCTAGATTGCATTCAAAGCACTAATTTCAATACATAAATTTATATATACACACATATGTATGTACATATTGAAACTTACAATAGTAGAACTTTTAATTCACTTAAAGCCCATATAATACTTCTTATAAACGCACGGAATTACAATAATTGACTGTAATAAAAAATAATTTAGTCTTTGTTTAGCCCTGTGCTTTAATTTGATACATATTTAAAATATAAAGTAAAAATGTGTATGTAACATTAATTTAACAATGAGTTTCATATTTAGGATAGTAACGTGCCATGGATTCTATCAAACAATTAATACATTATAACAATACGAACGACAACATAGTTCATCACATTTGTCACAGAAAAATAACACTTATGTATGACGTTTAGCTATCCGTTTTTGAAATATATTGGCGCGAAAACGATACCAAAATTTACAACGAACACGACCGTATTGGCTTATGGTACGCGCGCGACTGACGGTTGCTGAATAACTTGCACCCCTTCGCATACAACCCCTACCCTTAGCAAACTGAACAAGGGGATGGAAATGGGAGTGGGGAGAATCGTCGATATCTCTGATACGAACTGTTGCGTAACTGTTGATTGTTGATCTGGCCAGCATCGAAGACGACAGCGTCGATTGTAATCAACGATTAAAAATGCACACTTATTTTCCACGAATGAAAAGACGACGAATAAGTGCATATTTTATGGCTATACATATTATAATCTGATATATAATATCTTATATATAATAGCTAAAATCCGTCTGTCTGTCTGTCTTTCTGCTGATAACGCTCGCCAAGGTAAATGATTAAAAGACACGAACCGTCCGCGCGCGAGTGGGATTTGAACCCGTGATCACCAGGTTGGAGTGATATCGTGTTAACACTTTCATCCAACGGAGGCGATGACGAACCTGCTATAATTGCACAATATTAATTTTTTAATGGGCTCGCGACTTTGTTAAATTGTTACGTTGTTGTATTATAACGCGCCACCCATGCAACAACTATAAAAACTATTAAATTTAATATTATTCTTCAGTACGGGTTATGAGAACGCTCCGTTGATATTCAACGGGCTTACACTAGTATATACATTATATATATAATAGCCGAAATCCGTCTGTCTGTCTGTCTGTCTGCTGATAACGCTCGCTGAGAAAAAATAATTAAAAAACCAGAACGAGTGGGGATCGATCCAAGGACCCCAGGCTCGAGAGAAGTCACACTAATGCTATCCGCTATCGCCCTTGGCCAATTTAGTCCTTTTTTTTAAACATTACCTATACAAGGGATCGTGACTCTGCTTTACCTACAAAAGGGTAAATTATATATCGATACTACGGGATTGCTATAATACATAGATGGCACTATAAAAACTATTAATTTTTTTTGTCACTTACAACCGTGCGATCAATTAGTGGAGATCTCCATTAAAAAAGCGCTTTGCGTAATTTAAAATTCAGCGGGCGTTGATATTCAACGGGCTTACACTAGTACATATATAATAGCCGAAATCCATCTGTCTGTCTGCTGATAACGCTCGCCGAGGTTAATAATTAAAAAACCAGAACGAGTGGGATTTGAACCCGAGATCACCAGGTTGGGAGGAATCGTGTTTACACTATCTTCCAACGGAGGCGATAACGGATGTGCTATAATTGGCCAACATTAGTTCTTAAAAGGGTTTGCGAATTTGCTAATTTGGTACGTTGTTGTTATTATAACGCTCCATAGATGGCGCATTATTGCATAGATGCAACAACTATGTATAAAAACTTGTAAATTTAATATTATTTTTCAGTACGGATGATGAGAACGCACTGTTGGTATTCAACGGGCTTACACTAGTATGTATATAATAGTCCTATTCCGTCTGTGTGTGTGTCTGTATGTCTGTCTGCTGATGACGCTCGCCTCGGTAAATAATTAAAAAACTAGAACGTCGCGCGAGTGGGATTTGAATCTGGTATCGCTGATTCGGTGCACTGAGCGCTTACGCGGTGAGCCAAACCAGATATTAATGGATTGGCTTCAACTTGACTATTTATATAATACAAAACAGGCACGTCACTTTGCTAAATTGTTACGTTGTTGTTATAACGCGCCATCTGTGCAACAACTATAAAAACTATTAAATTTAATATTATTTTTCAGTACGGGTGATGAGAATGCTCCGTTGATATTCAACGGGCTTACACTAGTACGTACATCTGTGTTACACTCGTACTTGCGCTTACTTACTTTCAAACTCTATCAATATCTCAATATAAGTTTTCTAATAGATTTCTACGCACTAGATACGAATATGATTGTAAAATTTAGTTTCTATGATGTACATACATATGTAGGCACACAGTAAAAACAGTTTTTCACAGCAATCATCGTTTTATATCAATGGTCAGGAACCTACGTATATAACAACACAACAACACAACAACAACTCATGGCACATACTGTAACGAGGGTAATAAGGGAAGCAATTTAGTGAAAAAATATCATATTACATACATTCAGTAATTGATACTTTAAAAAAACCATAGTCAATCAATTGAAAATGGATAATGTAAAAAGATTAATTTTCATTCAAACTCAATATTCATATTTACTTAAAGCTTTTAAGTTTTCTCCATAAATAATACATATGTATAACGCAAAAAAGCCGTAGTAAATAATTTTTCGCTCATATTAATTAATTCCTAGCAGATGGAATCAACAATTTATTTCCAGAACTATTCAAACACATTTGGTCACAAAAGTAGCTAATAATTTCATATTTATCAGATCGAAAACATTACATGACTATTGTGTTGATTTATTTAAATTGCATAATGTAAGTTACCTTTTGAAACACGTGTGAAAATATAGTACTACTTCCGGTTGACCGATTTAATTAAATAACTAAAATAGTCATAGACGTTCATATCTGCATAAGTGCGTCATCGTAATCATAAAATACGTGTAAAATTGATTCGTATTTGTATCTGCTATATCATTAGAGGACAGAGCAAATACAGTTTTTCCTCAATATGCGTTTTTCCTCAACGTGTTTCTTATTGTATTCTTGCACACACATTAAATATAGAATATAGACACATAGCAACATATCGATTTGATGAAACTGTCATCCAAGAGCGACGTATGTAGAAATATCACGTAATTCAAAACTTGTCGATAGCTTTACCATCGAATCTTGTTTAACTCTCATTTCATGTCCGTATTAAATTTAAATGTTGAAGAAAATTGAAATGGTGTAATTACGAGAGACTGAACAGTTCCAATCTCATTATACCGTAAAGTGTAGCGCGATGAGACATTTAAGATTCATTTCTCCTTCGTCCCGCCCAATTAAATTTCCTAAAAAATGCTATTTTTACGCGTTTTCGTTTCCGAACGCGTAAAAATAAAGGACGGGATCGCTCTTCTAGGATGGCGCCTGAAAAGCAGCTGCCGAGCGCCATTAATCCGGTTTGCCAGATCTCTCGAGCGCCATCCATTTAGCTCGTTAGTTTAGACGCCTCGACCGCCACGTTACCTAACAAATTGTCGACACCTACATAATCACACTAATATAAGCATGATGCATGTATATTGTATACTCTGAACCAGTTTAATGTTAGTGAATTTTCATTTGCTCTTTAAACGGGCAGTTTCATTAAATGGGGAGGAAAAATTTCATTATTTGCTTTGATGGAAATACAAATTACCAAATCAAAAAAATAGTCATACAGTTAGTACATTTATAATATTATATATTCATAACGATGGGGTTCGAATTCAATTTCCTTTTGACTAGGTTTAATGAAATGAAGCCCATGAAAGTTTAAAAAGTGCACCGTCTCATTATACTCTTAGAATATCTTCCTGGAAAACTCAGTTGCTTATTGAAAATAGTTTCATATAATTTTATTTTTCATCAAGGAATTGATTAAATCAATATTTGAATAAATTATTTACTATGTATTTAAAATGTAGCTCAATAACTGTCAGGAATTAATTTCACTTTGTATAAAATTCAACACAAGAAAATAAATCAGTCACATTTGATCAATCTATAAAATCAACATACTTACATATTATAGACCAAATATTTAGACAAAATTGTGTATTTTGTTTGTAATTAAAATCTTGAAATCAGAATGTTGGAAAAATTATTCTTTTTTCGACCATTAAAAAATTATCCTTCATTTATGTGTATGAATAATTTTTTTGGCATTATTTTTTCCTTGGAAGTTTCTTTTCTTTTTTTACTGTGTGTAAATAAATTACAAGAGTTCCAGAAGTGTTGCTCAAACTCAGATGTGCTCAAAAGTTAAACAACAATTTATATTTTGCGTCGGAGTGCGCGCAATCTAATTTTTACTGCGGCTTATCACAATATAATTTCCTCAACAGAAATTCGGGCAAATATTATTTTATGTCGGCCGTTTGTAACTGACATTTCGTTTCGTGTTACTTTTTTTTCCCCCCTTTTTTATTAACTTTTTTTTGTGTATGCAAACATTTTTTTTCGTCGTGCAATCTCAAATTGAAATCGGTGAACCACCGGTGAGAATTCTTTCGACTTATGAGCGAAATAGCCAACTTTTCTTCGGAAGGCGAAGAAAGTTTCGCCGTGTCCCGCTTTATTCATGCGCCTTATCAACATTTTTTTCCGAGTTTCAAATTGATTGTGCCATTTCGGGTAAATGGGTGATTTTTTGCGCGAAACACGGCGTCACATTATAAACTCTTAAATTAAGTTAAGACAGTTCAATAGAACAAATATTATATTTCCAAAATTACTGTTATGTTATTCAAATTAACTTTATTACAAACAATAAAATGCAATCGATACATGTTAAACAAAAATTTTCAGTCTAAATTTAAACAAAGTTAACAAAGCTATTGATGATGTTAAAACCCGTGTAATTTGATAAGAAAATTGATTGGTTTTTAACTCTCCTCGAGACTAATTGCGAGAAAGCGAGAGGTTGCCAGGTTTCCTTATTCATTTGCTGTAAAACTGCATCCATCGCGAAGTCTGAAGCGTCGACCATTAATGAGAGTGCGGTAGATTCTCGCGGATGAACAAGCATACATACCTAGTTGCCTTGTCAAACTATTTTTGCAGCGAACAAAGGCATTTTCCGTTTCTTCTGTCCATTGTAGGGGGCGTTTATCATTATGTTTGAAGCCGATGATTGCGTTGAAGAGGAATTGCTGAGCTTCAATAGCATGTGGTATAAATCTTCGGTAGAAATTGACCATACCGATAAATCGTCGAAGCGATTTGGCGTTTTTTTGTTTCGGGAAATTTTCGATGACTCGAACTTTTTCAGGTAATGGCGCGACGCCATCAGCTGTGATGTTGTATCCCAAAAAAGATATTTCCTCTTATCCAAAATTGCACTTTCCTACATTGATTACTAATCCGAATTGTCGTAGACGTTGTTATAACAAATGTAAATGTTTCTCGTGCTCCTCTTTGTTCTTTGACACGATTAGAATATCATCGATGTATGCGAAACAGAAATCGAGACCAAATAACACTTCGTGCGTGAAACGTTGAAATGACTGTGCAGCATTGCACTGACCAAATTGCATGGAAGTAAATTCAAATAATCCGAATGGTGTGATTATTGCAGTTTTCGGAATGTCTTCAGGTGCAAGCCTCTCTGCACCTGAATTTGGCGTGGAAAAAACAGAAGTTACGGCTCCCTTGGTTAACTAATTGGTCGGGTTCCAACGAATTTTATCTTACTATAAGATTTGGAGCGTTTACTATCTAATAAAATGCTTGGAAATTATATGCAAATCGCATATTCCCTACAGTATATTATAAAACGCATAATTGTTAATTTATAGGCTTCAGTCTCGACGGATTTCCCCATAAATTTTCCGCAGTTACGCGCTTGTCTCTTGAGGTAATTAAATTATTCACAGAATTACGTTATAGTGAATTATTTACACATTACGCTGATTTACGCGCTATTGTCATGCAACTTTTTTTTAACCCCTCACTTATATTTTCCCTGCCATCGATGATTTTTTTCTTCGTTTCAATTTGTTTTTAGGGTTAAAAACTAGCGGGCATTGTTAACGTTCACGTTTACGCGCACTTTGACGTAATTTATACCCATATGTTAATTTGCAAAAGACCTCGTTTGCAATGAAAAAGCATAAATTAAAACGTTTATTTTCGTGATCGTGTATATTAAATTCTACAAAAAAACTTTTTCTGTATATTTTGTACATACATACGTACATAAATACGATGAAAATGTTCATTGTTATTCCGACAAGGAAAGCTAATGAAAAAGGTTAACCTTTTTTCCTCGACGCTCGCCGTCAACGAACAAATATTTGTTCTCATCACACGAAATGGGTCAGATCCACTTGCAGCGAAGATCTTCTATTTTATTAATAAAACGAAACATTCATAGTTAGTCGAAAAACTTGTACATACATATGTATATACATTTTAATTTATTGACGAGAATAGCAACTACATTAGCGCATTATTGTGTAAACTTTGACATATGTATGTATTAATTTCAAATTCTGAAATATCCATTTTCATTTCCAAATACAATACATTATACGATATTCATTTAGTCGGCTTTCAAACCATTAATGCAAAATCATAAAAATGATTCATATATGAGAATTTCAGCAATTTTCTTTTGTCGAAAAATAAACACAAAGAACAAAAGAATACGATATCAATAAACTGATTTTCTATTTATAAATAGACTAAAATGCGATCAATAGGGCGTTAAAACGAATAACATCAAAATTCCGTTATATGGACTAAGCAAAATACCTCATTATTTTTTACTGTGAAAGAATGTATGGGTTTTTTTTTTCCACAAATTAAAATAGTTCACAACAGCGATCAATGTTTCGATAATTTCAAAACGATTGCTGTCATGACACAATATAAAACTGACGTACAAACGTACAATCAATCCACAACTTGATAAATGATATCTTTTGATACTGATCTAGCAATTTTAAATAAGAAACCTTCCATTTTTCCGGCATCGTCACCATTTTCCGACCACAAAATTATACCATATTTTTCTGAATAAACAAAGGGTGCCAACCTACGGTCATGTTTGCGGGTTTATCGCTAATCTGACGCCAAACTTGCGGAAGTTAAAAGACGTCACGCTACTTTTTACCGACCGATCGCTAGGCGCACTTCCGGTATCGGTAACCCAATTCTCAGCTGACCGGCATTTTTTTCACACCGAAGATTGAGTACGTTAATCATTTGACCAAAATTCATATCGAACGAATCAAATATGCTTAAATGAATCGATCGGTTTTTATGGCCGATTTTGAAAGGGAATGTGTAATAATTTTGATGTATGCCAAAATTTTATTCGAAAAGAACGATTTCAAAGTGTTATATTAAAACGATAAATTCTTTTGATACTGACGATTTATTTTGAATGTCGCCAAAATGTAATATGTCCTTGAAAGTAAACTAAGTTTTTACATTTACATACATAGCAAATATTAGCGGATAAAGAATTCCTTATAAGCAACTAATTAAACGGTTAGTATTTAAATCAATAAACGGTTAGTAACTTTTCGAGAAAATGGTAAGTAAAATGGTATATTTAGAAAACGATCAGTAAAAACTATATTTTTGGTAAGTAACTTTTTCCCAAACAGTAGGTAAAAATTAACGAATCGGTCAAATTACCGATCGTTTTATATGTATATTATATTTACTGAGTACTGAGCAGTGTGTAAAAAAGTTTTTTACCCTTTATAAAACTAACTGCCTATTTATTTATTTATTTAATTAAAATAGCTTAAAAATCTAATTACAAAAAAAAAAGTAACTTAAAGCTAAAATTAAAAAATAAACTTATTTATTTAAACACTTGTACAGAGTACTTGTTTTAGGGCTGCCAGAAATCTATTAATTTGGTTTATATTTCTAAGACTTTCTGGCAGTATTCAACAACACCCCCGTACTGCTTATATGTAGATCTACTTAATTTTAAATTCTTAACTATTAACTTATCCCTAGCATTATGACTATGTATGTATATTATGTATATCCCGTAATTAACTCACTTACTGAAATAACTCAGTAATAAATTCTTATCTAACTAAAAAATATACTAACATGCACACTTTTAAGATTTCACTTACATACATACATACCATCCAACATATCTCTTATGGTTAATCTATTTACATTTAAAATACTCGGCATAGCTCTATTTTGCAATTTTTACAACCATTAATTAATCTATTTATTTATTAAAATTTCTCACCATTTGGTTCAAATAACTGACCGAAATTCGGAAAAATTACCGACCCAATAAATACAAGCCATTCTTATATACCTTTTCATATCTGCAAAAGTCTAGCTTACAACATGGTTTTAAATTGATCCACATCAAAATTGTTCACATGAAAATTTCACTTTATTTTCTTTTAACATGCTAATCGGCATGTACAACAAATACATGCAATATCAACATTATTTATTTATATTATTATGATAGTCATTCATTAATATACATGTGTATATGTATAAAAATGAATCATCATTCATCCTACACATTTAAGGAATGGTGCGGAATTTTAATGACTTTCATTATTCACTCGTATTTGTTGATTACATTCATTGTAAAACGAATAATTTAGGTATACCTACATACTACCATTTGTGCCGTACAAATTCATTAACCCAATTGAACCGAACAACACGATTATCTTCTCTATCGTGCTATTCGTATTCGACGAAATTAATTATTTTTAACTTTTAACGCTCTCGCTACAATTTCAGATAAAGAGTACAAGTTAAGCCGCGATAACGGTCACTCTCTCGGCTAAATTAATTTAGCACGTTACGTCCGTATAGTCGACGTAACGTAACGGCAAGAACAATGGCTTATCGTGTCGCACGTAACGCTGGTTTGTTTGCTGAATGATTGCGCTAGCTGGGTCGGCTCGCGTGCCGCTTAACGACCCCTGGGAAAATCTCCCCTCAACCCCCCTCGAAACTGGGTTACTTACCTTTGATACTCTCTGTTTATTCGCATACGAATATTTCATTTATACGCACTCACACACACACACACAGGCGCACTTCTAATATATAAATATGACCGCATCGTTAAGTCGCACAATAGCCGTATCGCACGTGCGCGCTAAACGGCCAATGTCGACCGTTTTGCCCGTGTACTATTTATTTTTATATGTACGTATAGGGTTGACGATGCGGGTCAACTGATTAGAGGGCTCGCTGCAAATAGCGAAGACTTGAACTCTTGCGAATCGTGTGGGAGTTCTGCATATAAAAAAAAACTATCGATCCTTATTAGTATTTATGTATGTACTAGCCGGTTTTCCCGTCGTGCGACGCACGGTGGGGTCTCACTCGTGTACGCTGGTTTGTACGATATCAGTACAGCCGCTAGACCATTTGACTGTGCGTGAAGCAATATTGAATGAGTGTACGGCCATAAACAGCTTTGACGTATAGTGGGTTGTTGCCAAGACACCGCTAAAAAATATTTGTTTGTTACGTCGACAATGCTAGCGTGACCGCAACGACTCTTACGCTAGTATATTTGTTTCTAAACATGTGGTCACCCGAAATTTCAATCTTGCGATTGCAGCACTTCTACATATTTCTTGATGATATTAAAATATTAAATCCTTCAATAATTTTATAAATATTTTATACTTTTAAAATGAATCTCTTTTATAACTTAAATATATAAGTTATTTAAATTTTTTATGTACATAGGTTGACTAATAATATATTTATTTGTTGTTGACCATCATTTGACAGATACGGCAAAAAATTACAGTTTCTATATGTATGTATAGCCATTTGCTTTCTTACTTAAATCTATATTTGCTATATACATACATACAGCTGCAATAACATGTAATCAGAAGGTATTTTGTGGAAATTGCCGCTTCATTGTCTATTTCGTGAATTTAGAAAAATATTACTTTTTTCGTATAATAGCCAGTTATTATAATTCGGCGTATCTCACAAGTATAAAAATAAAATCCTAATTCAATTTATCTATAGGTATATAGAAGGATTCTCAGCTTAGTATATACATATGTACATATAATACAATGGAAATGAAAGGGGAACGGTTAACTCTTCCATTCTTATAATGTTACCATGGTAATTATGTGAAACAGTCTGTATTTTAAATTTGCATTTCTTGTTTATGTTTTCTCGTTAATGAATATTATTTTATATTAAAACGTAATGTTTGGGTCAACAAGCTATACATAAAGGACAGTATTAAATCCGGAAAAGCGCTAAAATTTCATAGGTTCACGTCCTTTATTGGGGGCTCGTCGTCGACCTTCGAAATTAATTCTCGCAAGAGCGGGCAGTTATCATTTCTGAATCCCTTTAATATTCGTACATAATAGAGATAGCCTGCCAATAATGCTGATTAGATTTCGCGAAATAGGCTTTTTGCAAAGGACGAGCAAATAATAAATTTAATGGTTTGCGCGGGACGAAGGGGGCTCACCCTTCGTCCCATCGCCATTTCAGCCTGCGCTCTTCTTGGGATTCGCCTTTTCTTCCTCCTGTTTATTGTGAATGGATCTTTCGACCCCACTTTTCCAATCAAAGAAGTTTCACAGAGCACCCCCTCTCTGCCTCCTCGTCAGGTCGTATCAATTTATGTCCCGCCGACTAGGCTGAAGGCTCGTCCCGGCCACCAGCCGTCCTGCCCATTGTGACTGCTAATATAAAAGTTTTCCTTTTTCTGCTATCCAATATCGGTGCGAAAAAAAAAAAAAACTTTCGGTTTTTAAAAGAAAAATCAAATGAGCTCGCTCGCCGCACGTTCACCCGAGTATAAATCTGAAATTTTGTCGAAAAAGTTTCGTATTTTCCGTGTAAAATAAAAAAAAAAACGGTCGATTTGATTCGTTTTCAATTTTTCTTCAACTTTTTCGTGAACAACATTGGGGTGCGGAATGCGCAACAAAATTAAACATTCGGAATTTTGCGTCTCTTTCCATTTGGAAACATTATAAAGAACGTTATAAGGAACATAAATTCACTTCTCATTTTTTTCAATATCTGTTATAATTTATAACAAAGCCGATACAAAGAAAAATTTATTTTACAAAATGTCTGAAGTTTAAACTTTCCATTTTTGTATATTTTCATATTTAAATATAATTTCTATAATTGCTTACTGATACTTACTGATACTGAAGATATGTAGTTGAAATCATTTATTTTTATTAAATTCGTTCTTTTTGTTTTAAATTTAAAAAAAATACGTCATAGCGGGGAAAATAATACTTAATGGATTTCAATTCAAATATCCATTTTCACACTGAGCTATTTTGAAATAAAATTATATTATCTTCATATAATAGCAAAACTCATTAGCATCTCGTTTATCTGCTCTTACTATTAAAGTGGCTATTGTGAAAAAATACATTGAGCGCAGTACTATAGTACTTAATCTTTCAAAGTACAAATAATCATCTCTTTCTTCTGATTAATAACACACTTACCTTTCAACTTCCGTTACTGATTTTTAACAAGTATCCTTTCACATGAAGAATAAAATTTTCTCGTTATCAAATGTATTTATTTAATAATAGAAAATCCATAAAGATATATTTAAAAAAAACAATAACCCGTTGTAAAAGTTTTCCATTTCTAGTAAATATTTGTTCGTCTGTTGAGACGTCGTCGTGCGTTTTCCCCGTATGCTCTCCGTCGTTATTAACTGCTAGACTTGATTTGATTGAAAAGCGTCATTCGGGAAAGCTTTCGCGAGCTTTTCCTTCAAACTTGAGGGGGATGGTTGGTTTTTTCCACCTACCCCACCCTAGCACACGCGATTTTCCTGCATTCGGATTCAAGTATCGCAGATGAGATCGATTGTGTTTATCGAATGTGCCGCTGTCGGTGTTGGTGCAGCGGTTCTGTTTGTGCCATTTTTAATCTCGCTGATGGCACAAGTCACCCCACATACATCCCTTATTTACCATTCAGCCTAGCTCATTGATAAACCGTAACTTCCACAGGTAGGAGTTTGCGGCACCGCAGTCTACTGGTTAGATTATAATCATTTTCCCGAAGACACTTTTTTCTTACCTTACGTATAATTACAATCAAGATTAAAATTGTTATTATAAACACCAACTTATCAATAAATATTCCAACGTTCTATGTATGGATATGTAAATTCATGTATATGTTACAGCATATTTCAAGTGAAAATATATTTTCACTGGCGTTTCAGTGAAATCATTTTCAAGCACATTTTCACTAGTAGATATATATGTATTTCTACTAGTGAAAATATATTTCAAGTGATACTCACTGGTGAAATTATACTCGTTTCCGAACTGTCATTGAAACTAAATTTGACAGTTGTGAAATGACCAATCGAATCATATAATCTGCTGACATATTCAATCCTAGTTATTTTGTCGCTTCTTCTTCTTATCGTCCCGTGCCCATGTTCAGGCGTAGACTTTTACTGGTTAGTACCAATTATAGTTTACAATGAGTGTTTGTCGATTTTATAACAATTGACTTATAATAGTCGGTTTAAGAAGAAAAGAGCACGTGTTGCTACCCTTATCCTCAGAATCCTCAGATATAACATCGCCACAGTTTTGTTCAAAACACACTTATAGGATGACACAGAAAGTCACAAACACATACGCTTACTTTAATATACTTTCTTGTAATACACTGAGCAGTGAAACTGCATATTGATTGTTTGATACATTTTCACTGCCTGAATTGGTAAAAATATATTTTCACTTGAAATATGCTTTCACTGTAACATACGAGTATATACCATTATATGTATATCCTTATCAGGTAATATTGATTTAATCTCAAATTTATTTTCTGTTCTCATAGTAAAACTTGACCAAAGTTTAGCTTTCACAACAAGCCCGACCGTAGTTAAAGGATGGAGTTATGCTCTGACAGTCGCAGTAGTAAAAGTGAGCGAGTTGGCTTTCACGGCTTTTCAAAGGTGTCACAGGGTCCATATTCATTACGGGAGGGGTTTGCACCCTTCAATTCAATCAGCGGGTTCCCCGAGCGACGGTATCTCCTCGTGGAGTTGAGGGACTCACCCTCGGCCAGGACTCCTGACGATTTCCTTTGTGTATTTGCGAAAGCAACATCCCCCAGCATGGACGTGAGGAAGCGTCTATCCTTTTGACCTCCCCGACTCTAAATTCTCTCCAATTCTAAACTTTTTTTCCCCAAATACGTAGAGTACTCACTATGCAATATACGAATCCCACCTTCCGGATCCAAACATCCATAGATTTGTCAACATTCAAATTCTGATTGATGTTTATTTATAGGGCATTGTGGCGTAATCAGAAATAATTAGTACCTTAGAAACATACATACATATATATCGCATTTAAATTATTTAAAGACGATTATTATTACTATTATTTAAATACTCATACATATGTATTGAGATTTTCACGTTTGTCTCAATTAAATATTATTTATCCTATTGTGTTGTTTTGTCGTCATGTATCAATTCATGAAGCGTAGCAGCGTACGTTAAAGATATTCTGTATTTATGTGTTTCAAATAAAAATATAGTACATTCAGACTCACAGCATAAATTGGCGTATTTTTCATTTGAATAGCAAAGAAGAAATCCTTTGCCGTTCTGTATTTTTAAAACAAACGGAAGACCTTCTTCAAATGCCCCGAGAAAGACATTTCTAGTGCCTTTTCCAGCCGCAAAAGTGCACGATAGCAAAGTGCAAATACAAGATAATTCAGGGCACAATATTTCACGGAGGTGGGGGGCATCTTGACAGCGTGAAAAAACCTTTCCTTTTCCGGGACGTCCATTAAAATAATCTCACGTGCTCAGCTTTGTCAAGAAAATATGATAATAAAACGTAATGGAGTGAACATGATAAAGCGGAACAGTACGTGCAATCGTAAAAAAATAAAACAGCTTGCACGGGGGGGGGGCGAGGTTGAGGGGAGGAAGGGTAGGAAAAGAGGACAGGGATGATGGCAGGTTGCTCGAGATAGCGCTGTGGAAAATCGCCCAGGAGGGATTTCCCCGCGACAGCGAAGTAATGGGAAATTTTTATTTAGATTTCATTTAGTGAAGACGGCGTTAATGCGAGCCAAATAAAAAGACGTGCTCTTTTGTCCTCTCTGGATATTGTCCTACACCCACTCGTTGAACGCCGTTTCACGTGAAATTAAATGGGGAAAAAAAAAAGACAATGATACTACGAAGTCGAAGCATAGGTATAATATCAGATTGAACTTTTATTAAACACACAGTATTCTCTTTTTTTTATTTTAATAGGCTTAAGGCAAGAAAACTGCTCAAGATCAAAAAGATTATAATTAAAATTTGATAATATGTAAATAAATGGTCAATGCTCGGTAACAATACATATCATCAGTTATCATTTATGTATTAGGTTAAAAGGAAAAAAATGTCTTTTTTTTAATGCAATAAAAAATTTATTAAAAAAAAACCTTTTAAACGATCCTGTACTGTTGTACACGGATAGCCAAGGTCTTGTTTTGCGTGGATCGGATTCCACCAATGATTTCAGGGTGTCATCATCGATTTTAAGTGGTCTTCCTGATTTCGGTTTGTCCTTTAATTTCCTATCGCCACTTTTGAACTTTTGAATCCAATCTATAGCACTTTTGAGGATTCAAGATGTCTCCATAAATATCGCAGATGGTCTGGGTAGCTTCTTTTGACTTTAATCCTTTGTCAAATAAAAATAGCATAACATATCGCAAATCTCGTCGTCGTAAAATATCGTCTCTTCAATCTCAGGCCTCTGCATTTTTTTACTATGGCCAAAAAAAAAAAAAAATAAAGAAAGATTACTAATATGTAGAGCTTCAAAATGATGCTAATCACGACGTGTTAACTCAACGGCAACCGGTGACAAACTGATTTCAAAGTGACGCACCAAAAAAAAAGAACTTTTCTTTCCGTTTTAACTAATACTAATATAGTGTATTTAGTAGGTCAAAATGTAGAAAATATGTAGTAGATATCGCGGCGTTTATATGTGTATACGCTGTGAGCGTATGCAAGCGTTCCGCAGCTACCCAGATAGCCAGCCAGGCGGACCCTTGCGCTACTGTATTGATATATAGTAATTCATCGATTTAATGAAAGTTTTCGGAATTCCTCTTAATTTACTCCTTAATCGGGATGAAGTTTTTCTCACATTCGTGTATCTCGAACTTAAATGTAATACAACTCGTATGAACACTACGATGGATTACTTTTGGTTTCGCGTGACGCATGAAAAAACAATTCAAAATATTTATTAAATTTAAAAGTTGACGCGGAATGAAATTCTTTACCTAATATTAAAATTAATGATTGAGATTTGGAGTGTTTTATTATTTACTTTTTTTAACTATTAATATGATTTATTCTTAGATAAATTATTTTATGAAAAAAAATAATATTTTTGTGGGAATACATACTGTTAAAGTTATCGAATAGCATTTTACGGTTGAATCGTTATAATCCTTTTTTCAAAATAATAGACAACAGTTTATAGGGCATTGTGGCGTTAGCCCTAAGGTGATTTTCAAAGTACCAGCCCCATAAAGCGACGTAATTATCCGGCAAGGTAGGGTGGACGCCTCCATTTTCCCTCTCAAATTCCCCTTCCCCCTCTCCCATTAACTACCCCCATCTATAAGTCTCAGCAATAACCCTTGAGCGGCGAGGGGTTGCAGACAGCCTCACCTGCCAAATATGAACACTTTAATTGTTTTATGCTCGCGGGACGATAACTGTTTAACAGTTCCTTAAGGAACATACCCCTTACACGCTAGGGGACGATTTGATTGAACCGCACACACGTCCTTGTTACTACTGGCAGGAATATTCAACGTTTATAAATTACAATATTGGTTTGAGTATATAACACTTCTTAATTATATTGTATATTTTTTTTTACATATTCAATTGTTACTTTGAAATAATAAAATAATTTTTTTATACATCAAAATCGAATTATGTTTTACGTTCGGTCTGATTTGAACGAAACCGCAATAAAACTTAATTTTACGCTTTCTACAAGTGAAAATAAAAGGTTCGCAGATTTATGAGGCCTGACTGGGGGGGGGGGGGTAACTAGAGCACAGGTAGAAATAAAGCGTTGTACTGTATGCGAATTGCTATCGGTATAATTGGCTTTATGTGCGCTAATTCCGTTTCGCCGCTAAAGAGGTTGTTTCACCCCCTCATTAAATTATAATATGTGCGTGAGCAGCAGCTGTATTATGTTTTCATTACGAGCTAGTAAATTCGTAAAAATTAATATGTGCTTTGTTCGTACGTCACTATCGAAAGTTTTCCAACGATTACACTTTAAACAACTTAATCATGTAATTGGATTGTGCTATAAATCCAATCAACCTCACTTGGGAAAATTTTAATTGATTTTCAAACGTATTATATTGTACATATAAATAAAGTTACATAATAATTTGTAACAGATGTTGCTCGACAAATATCACACTGCAGATATTAAGCGCAATACGACGGAAAAAGTTGAGTTTCACCATCCCCCATCTGCAGAAACAAAAACTATATATGATATATCACTGCACTTCGGTTAGCTAAGCCAATCAATTCTCATAAGGCCCTAACGAGAATTCTTGCACTTTCTTTTTGTCGTTATCAATCTTGGTTAACGACCCACCCGATCCGTTCAAGTGCTATAATCACCGAATGTACTCTGATGATACTGGGTGCATTTTCGATTATATTTCACCACAATATGTTCATATGTATGTATATGTATGTTCAAATTCTATGTATAACTCTGTCTTGGTGTTGATGAAAATTGTTAAAAAGAAAGCGTCGAATGACATTTATACCTATAAATTGTTTCAAAATTTAACGCACACGCGTTGAATCCGTAACTTCGCTGTTCTTCAACCCCATTGAAAGACGGTGAAAAAGGGCAAAATATTTCGTCATAAAAGTGGCACATTCGGGGTCGTTGCGTGCACCCATTGAGGGTGAAGAAGCTGTAGTTCTTTGGGCGATAAATCGGTGCAGTGGTGATAAGTCGGCGGGTCGCGGTCCAACGCCTGCAGGACACGTGCATACAGATAAGCCACCCAGACGCCATATGGCGTGGAAACTTATCCAATAAGAAGGAATGGGATGATGTATGGGAACCGGGACTCGGGATAAGACACTCATGCCTGAGGGATGTTCAATTAGGCGTACAAGAAGCGAGCTCACACCGTGGGGTTAAATAATCGTCGCGCAAATCCTACTACACCTGTCCGGATATACTGCACCCTTCGAACCCTCGCAAACTGACAAAAAAAGTATACTATTTCAACTGTAATAGTTTAATAAATACATTGTCTTAATATTAACGTTATAAATGTAACAGCTAAGATTTACGGCGACGTCCTCGTTTGCTCCGTGTTAATATCCTCGGGTAAGATCAATGCGTTTTAGTTCGACTAAGTGTGATAGTTTCTCATATCCTGGTGGAGCTTTCAGTGCAGTATGGTGCCACCAAAGTCTACGGTTCCACCGTGCGACAGGCCTGCTGCTACATTCTTTATTAATGACAATCATTTATGAGACTTTGGCGATCTTTTCGTTGCGCTTTCTTTTCTGCAGTAAAAAGACGCCTCGTGGTTCAATAATTTTCAACAATTAATATTATTTTGATATTGAAAGTTTCAGTTTGGATTTTTAAAGGTTGTAACCTTTATGCCATATGTTGAATAAACATATTAATGGTGCTTGTAAGCAATCAACATTTTTCATCAATATTGCTCGTCAACCATCCAGCAACATTTTCGGCATCACATGCGCAATATGTGTGGCTCAATGATTGCCGGCAAGTAGTTGCTGTTTTATTATTGCCCAGATTTTGTGTTTACACGCATCATTGTTCGTAAACTTCACATTTTTCCAAAATCTCTATCAAACTACATATCTTTCTTCTTGTCTATATCTTTCTTCTTAACTGGGCGTAGGTATATTTCATTAGTGAAACTAAGATTTTTTTCATTTGACCAATTCTTATTATTTTGAAATTTGAATAAAGAAAAACAAAACAAGTTCGTACTCGCCGAAGGTCAACACACGTGTCGTGTCCACACCTCAAAGGGCAGAGAGCAGGAAAGAAACATATTTTCGTATACCGAGCGATATCATCGGCAATATGTCAACAATACTCGACAACACACTGCCATACCAGCAATAGTGGAAAAATAGTGTCGGAAAACACGACTATATTTCCGGCCCAGATCACCATATTGCAGTAATATTACCGGCAATACATTGCCGTGAATATGTTGATCGTTTACACTTTACAAGCACCTTTACGATTGCGAAGTGGAGTAACAAATAGTGGAGTGCTCGATTTGAGATGCAAATGATCAATTGCTTGTTTAACCATTGCATCGTATGGAAGCTGGAATTAGATTCATCCGTACTGCCACTGGGTCGAAATCGAATACCGCAGCGGTCGATAAACTTTTGCGACACCGAATCTAACTTTGGGAATAAATCTAGCGAGCAGAGGGGGAACCTTTCGTGAGACAATAGGATTTAATGTAATAAAAGTTGCTCATTTTGAAAAAGCATCGACAGGCGGCGTCCCAACATCGATTCCATAGGTATGTGTGTACAATAAATAGATATGATAGTTTCACGTTGAATATTTGTGAGGACACTCTCGCACTGTAATCTTGATATTGTTTGCCGTTGACAATCGAGACTTACAAGATACGCTGTTTATTTAGGACGGCTGCGTTCTGTTGTCTCGTGCTACGATCGGAACATTCTCCCAAGAAATATGTATTATATAATACGTCGTCATATTCGAATTTCGGGTGGAGTATTCAAATATATTCAAGGGGCTGTCCTAATACAGTGAGTTATCCTCCCGTGCGGGTCATATGCGAGAACTTATTGAACGATAAAAAAGGTTCGAGGTATCTGATTGATAATACGAGTCGAAGCTGTGCAATGTGTTCATACATAAAAGAAAGCCTTCAGGTGTGGTCAAATATTTCTAAAAGAGCTTTTGTCAAAAATATTCTATAGAGCTTTATAACTTGCATGTAAAATTGATTCAACTGTTTTATAAGTGAAACAAAGTAACAACTTATGTTTTGTATTGACTTTGTATACTTCAAGGTAAGCATATCGAAAATTATTTATGAATTTCAAAAAAGGTTGATCACCCGTTTCAATGTAATATTAGTAAGTCGTGACATTCCTAAGTCCAGAGTGGCTGATGGCCTCACTCGGAAAAACAAATCGTCCTGCTCGTAAGCGACAGCTGCGTCGCTCGTATCCTGCATGGATTTGAATGGAAATTTGCAAAAATACGCTCGGAGAAAAAATCAAATCGCGTTTGGGGTGCACTCGAATTTTATAGCCTCGGCACCGTACTTTCGGGCACACTCTGTAGATTTCAGCACATGTCGCCTTTGTTCCGAACTAAGTTTTGCGCGCAAAACTGTCCGATATTCTTTATTGTTACGTCGAAAAGTCGTAAAATCGCAAGTAGCACACGCAAAAAAAAAAAAAAATAACAAACCACTTCCGTCGAAATAAAACGAAACACTCTGTTCCGGAAGCACTTGCTCCACGAGCCACTCGCTCATTTTATGCTCAATATATTGCGGAGGCGTAAAGAAGTTCTCAATAATAGCAAAAACTATAAAAAATGACGCTACTTGTGTAGACGATAACTTTTTGTAGTACAACAAATACGCAATAGAGTTCCCAAGTCTCTTCGATATTTCCGTCACACTTTTATGTTATTTTCAGCTGAGACAACTCTTGCTAAATTCCTATCTTTGACATACCGAATCGTTCAATCGAAATTTTAAAATATTTCGGTTGCCCTCAAATTGACTAAAAATCATTACGACACGGCGTGCAATATCCGAATTTAAATTATATAAAAAATAATTCCAAACACATGAGGCAATTCAAAACTAATTGGAGTTGTAAATTCGGATGTAAGCGCGTAGCATACGTTCACATGCAAATCGCAGCATCAAATTGAATATTTATTTATTTACATAATCATCCTGCATGACATTACAGATATTCTTCCAGATCGTCATGCAGGGAAAACAATATAGATATACATACATATGTACAGTAAAACAAAATTTAAAAAGTTTGAAATACATATGTAGAAGATATATGTAGGCATATATTGAATATAAAAATATAGTCAAATAACAAGAAATAAACGAAAAAATAAGTTTAAAAAAAAAGATAAAAAGAAATTTTAAAGAAAAATCAAAAAGCAAAATAGCTCTTGAATCATTAAAAAAAATGAAAATAAAATTTATAAGTCTCAAAAAGGTTAGCATAACTTCCGTAAAATATATCGAAATAGTCTGCCACCTGGTTGAGTAAAACAACAAAAATTCTCCGGCAACCGAGAATTTAGCATCATATCGATACATGCCGCCGGCGGATAAAGCAGAAGATGTTACCTGGGACACCTAAGTTAACTCGGTACCCACAATTCAAGCTCGAGAAGAGCCTAAGGATTGTGCACCAGGCCAACCATCAGTTTGTAGAAGTGTTTACCCAGGTAGACCTTCTTCTTGATTCCAATGAGTAAAATCCTAGGGCACCCAGAAGGAAGCCACTCGGGTGCATCCAAGAATATGTTGTCATATAAATGTTGGTGCCTAAGGAATATTGAATACTCAGCACGATTCGCAATTACGTAAAATTTCATACTATCTTAGATAATAAAATAAAAAATCGCAGTGTGTAGCCGCTACGCCGCTACTCACTATAGAAGTAAAATTTCTTTGCAATTTAAAGCAAGTGCAATGTACAAGAAGGAATCTATATGTAAATGTGAAAAAATTGTGTACACGAATGTGGTTTTAAACGCTCACCCAATAACTCACTGTTCTCACTGCTACCTGACGTCTAGCCGAGGAGTGGGGGTACTCCCTGACCGCTGGCCGTGACTGGTTTTCGTGTCGTGCCACGCTTCGATGACACGTTTTTACTAAACTGAGGGTGTGGAACGTGCGAACGTGGGCAAGTAGCGTGCGCGGAGCGGTGCGGGGGGGGGGGATATGCGTGACCACTTATCGCTCGCTCTATTTGTATGGAACGTTGGATGAACCGTTTTTACTCTACCGAGTGAAAATAAGTTTTACTTCAAAATTAAACATTATTGTCGCCGATAGTCGATAAAAATTTTCTGCACGTAAGTTCCCATTACATTGGTTCGTTTCAGGGTCGTACACTTTCCCGGGGAAGCGGATGGGGAGGAAAACTTATTTGGTCCGAAGCTCCCCTACGGCTGCTGCGACCATTCTTTCCCCAACGTGGCTTTAATATTTAAATTGGCCCGTAAAGCCCCGGTGTCATTACTGCCGGGGGGGGGTTAGTGGGGGTGGCCGTGTTTCACTAACAAAGTAACCACGTGACTCGAACCTCCAATGGCATTAATTGCTGTACAAACAATGGGGAGGGGTTGAAATCGTAAGGTGGGTGGGGGAAGGGGTGGCTATTTATTTCCACCTCGGACGTAAATTGTGTGCAGTCAGGTATTCCCCGTTTTCGAGGGGTTTGCGCCAATTTCGCCCGCTGAACGAGAACGCCCGCTTATTTTTCGGCTCGGAAAAATTAATTAATATTCGAACGCTTTTCCGCACGCCGGACGATAAAATCTGCCGAAAAACGGGTTTCGTCGTCGCAAGAATTTCCCAACGCCAACGAACGTAAACGCCGCGGAAAATTTACGTTCTCGCCGAGCCGTCGCTGCTTTATCACCGTTTCGGTATCGGAAAAAGTAAAAAAATAATAATTCTTCCACGAGTTTGTACATACATACATACATACATAAATATACCACTTACATGTACGGTTACTTGATTCGTCTGCAAAAATATAAGTCGTTTCTTAAGTCTCGTGTTTCGTATTTTTAAGTTACATACCAATTTGTTACCAAAATATTTCGATTAGAGGATATAATATGAGGGGCTCGGTAGTAAATATTGGTAAGCGCCATTTGTCACATTTGGAGATATCAAGGAAATAAAGTTTCAAAAAATAAGTTAAATATATTTTTGAAACATTTAATACAAAATTAATACATTTTTATAAAGTATGATGTTTTAAGACTATCCTGTGCAAATATTATACATTTATATGGCGTTTGACATTGTTTTTTTGACAAATGGCGCTATGAGTAATCTGAGCTAGCACTGCCATTTTTTGAGATAATTTGGAACAATTTACGAATTTCTGTAGTAAAGGTCTCATAACCTTTTTTACGCGAAAAAACTCAATTTAATAATTTGGCGCTTACCATTATTTACTGCCGAGCCCCTTATATACTAGATACATAATTATAATACTAGGGGTAAGAATAAGTTAATAGCTACGAATTTAAAAACAAGTATATATATGTACATACATAGAAGTATCTTGTACAGAGGATTTGTTGATTACAATGAGCTACCAGATGGCTTAAGAAAAATTAACCAAGTTGACCTTAACCAATACCCTGTACAGTGTACAGATCTATTAGTACTTGTACAAGGTGTTGTTTTAAGGCTGCCACGAATCTGTCAACCGGTCGGGAACCGGCGGCTCAGGAGCCGCATGCGGCTGTTTGTATGAAAACCTGCAGCTCTCGCTGTCATCCAACGTCCTGCGTGAATTACAAAATGTTGACACACAGTTTACACAACATCAAAATTAATCCTATTTCTACAACGTCTTGGCTTTAATATTCTTTAAGATCGTTTTTCAGATTAAACTTTATAATACTTTTTAGTAATAAACTGTAGAACGTCACGAGGATAACTTATAACTTAACCTTGAAGCTCTTACTCGTTTGCCTTACAAAATTATACTTTTATTAATATAAAATAAAATCTAGTTGTCAGTATGTTAAGCTTTGAAGGCGTGTACTCATTAGCGAACATGCACATGTATTGTAATGCACGCTAATGTAGACACCATGTACACACGTGCCGTGCAACCAACTGCAAACGACTGCGAGCCCCTTTGTGTTCGCGCCAAAAACCGACACCGAGTGGATCGCCACGAACGTTGCAAGGCGCGCGCGCAAACGCGTACACATTCACAAAATTTGTTGCATTACACGCGCATGTTCGCTAATGAGTACGCGGCTTAACACTTCTACAAAATACATACATGTAGGAATGAATTTTTGTGTGAATGAACTACGGGCATGCAAGACGATGAGAGCGCTAGCGAGGGTATGACAGTTGTCGTCGACGACCCGGAGAAACAAGTGCGCAGAGTAAATATAAACGTTGAACCATCTATAACAAACACACCATTCTATTATTTTGACCGATTGCCACATACATATACGAGTATGTACAGTACATTTTAATGCCGATTCAGAATATACGCATTTTATTAATAATAGGATGAAATTTTGCAGCGTAATGCGTGAGCTGTTTCGGTTATTATACGCATTGAACCTTCAAGGCTGAGTGAAAAAATATTAAATACTTTAGCCAACTTTATATTAATTTTTACGCGCTGCAAAGAGAAGCCATAAAAAAAAGGTTTTTTTATTGCCAGGTAACTTTTATTACGCCATAAGTTAAAGGTACCGCGACACGTCTCGCCATTAAAGATTTCATTTTGGATTCCCGTGCGCGCCAGAGTTTCAGTGTTGTTTGACATAATTGATTTTGTCCACACTGTAGCTCGGCGCTCCAACTTCGGCACGAAACTTCGGGATGAGTTTCAACCTCGAGCCTCTATTGAATTTCGCGCGAAGAATCTCCGACCTGAAAGCGCAACTTGCGTTTCAATTTGCGAAAAATTTAAATATTCTCATACGTAGCTTGAATTCGTTCGATATACATATTATCACGCCGCTCGTCTCTCAACACTATGTAAAATCCTCGCGTACATTTTGAACTCATTAGCCACAGCGACCCAACTTTGAAACATTAAACAAATTCGTTTCCCCTAAGTAAGTCCACTCGTCACGAGCAGCCCCAGGGTTGGTTCAAGCTACGCATAGCTGTCCGCGGTTCCCGGAGGCAACTGAGACTCGTAAAATTTTAATTAGTGTCTGTCCTGCTACACCCAAGTCCCCACCTCCAAACCCACCCCAAATCCACTCCTCTCGCCATCTGCAACCCCGATGTACCAGTACTTGTCACTTACATTATGGTCGTAAATTCCCCGTATACCTACCTATCCGTGTGCGCGTGAGTGAAACAACTTCCGCTCGGGTGCATCTGCTTACCGTCATCCCGTTTGTTTTCGCAGCGATTTTCATGAAATTTTGCGCTTTTTTATGGGGGCTCTTCGCGGAAAACTTCCGCGGAAAACGCTCGCCCGCAATGTTGATCTTGGCGAAACAAACAAATAAGGCGTAATTGGGGCAAATAAAGGAAATTTCGCCCGGAAAACTTTAAACACATTCGCGCGTATAACATTGCAAACTTGGAAATGGAAATTTCAAGCCAAATACCTATACTATAACTTTGATTGCAAAAAAAATGGCGGCACTTTAATTATTTTGGAATGTTTGCCTTCGTCACCGTTTAAATTTATATGTGAGGTTGTTTCGTAGTCGTTTATTTTTACTTTATCCTAAACGGATAAAGTATTGTGATCGTGTGAAAATTGGACATTGAGATTTTGACTGATTTGATGATTTCTGGAAAATGACTGTGTGTCGGTCTGTGGTGTACTTTTTAACTTTAAATTTTTCTCCGAAACTATCAAGTTTATCAAGCTGAAATTTCCATATCTATATTTTTTTCACGTATGGCGTAAGATATGATTTTTTCGATTCAAAATGGCCGACCGGAAGTGATTTTGTTTTTTATTTTTTTTTATTTTTTTCGGTATTTAAATATTATTTTGAATAATTTTAAAACAATATTATAAAATTAAATTCTTATAGCAATGGTTTTTTAAAAAAAAAACTCATCAAAATCGGTATACAGTGGAAGTGACGGTTTATCGTATTTCGGCTATGCGTTGAAAAATTGTTTGTTACATATATTATTTTCGTAAGCAGGAATTTCCGGTTCGTCAAGCAAACTCTTTGTTTTTGAGTTTTCAAAATTTAAAATTTCAAGTTATCTTTCCATATCTATAGTTTTCCTCAAATATTTGATCAAAATCCGCCGACCGGAAGTGGTAGTTTTATTTTTATTTTTTCGGCCTTTTATATATCTTTTGAATCTTCATAATATTATAAAATTAAAATTTTTCGATGGTGGTTAAAAAAAAAAACTCATCAAAAGAATACGGTTTATCGTATTTCAGGATGCGGGTTTGTTCAAACATTCCAATATTCTCCGTTCGAGCAAAATTTGATTTTTGAGTTTCAAAAATGACACAAATATATGAATAAATTATGGGTTAGAATTTTTTTTTTTCATCTAGGGCTGCAAAGCTTTCGATGTGGAAAGAATACCACGGAGGGTTGTTCAAACCCTTTCGTAAATGACACTGTAAATTATGGCTCACATTCTATTAAAGTTAATGGCCGTATGTTACAGTGTCAGCTGCGACCTTAAACTTGTTCATTGTCTTTCGATTGAACGGGGACATTTTAATTCCAATGAAATATTTGGTTCGAGCACAGATGCAGCTGATCGCTAGAATTACTACGCAATTTATTAATTGGCATTTGATTATTTTACATTTTAATATAAGAGTGTGTTTAATGTTTGTACTTATCGTTATAGAGGTAAAATAACTTTACGTAGAATGCATGCAAGAAATTACCCCTGGAGCTAAGAGGCCTTGTTTGCGGTACGCGAAAAAGGAATGTTTATAAGCAAATTCTTCGACTTAATTAAGACTGTCAAATTGTGGTCTAGCGCCAGACCGAACAGCCAAAGTTTTCATCCACAGGCAATTCAACGATAATTCTCGAGTCGACCGAGAAGTTGTCGAAGAAATTTCGCTTAACAATGTTGCCTTGTTTCTGCGGCTGTTATTGTCGGTGGAGTACCAACTCCCCCTGCAAGGGGTTCAAACAACCAATCTTTTCTCTTTATATAAATAATAATTCTAAAAATTAAGTTTCTTATGAAAATATTTTAATATTAATTTTTCAATACATACTATCAATATTAATACAACAAACGAAAAATTAATCACATTTCTAGCGAAACGAATTTAAATATAGATCATATTTTCCCAGTGAGTATCCTCGAAGTCTTCAGCTTGAGTTTTCAATGTGCAGTTTAATTTTACTTTTCTTGTTTAATCTTTAAACCTTATAATCCCAAGTGGTAGTGTGCTATTATATTAAAGCCTTTAACAGGCAAAACTTTTATAAATCCATTTTAGTTTCATTACGCGGCTGTTTATGATAAAATATTTAGGTTAAAAATGAAGCAAGGAGCGGGTTTAATCGAACGCCTCTGTAATTCAGTTGGGTCTTAGTGAGAAAGTAAATCAGTGGGCAGCGCCCACCGGGTTTTAATGCCTGCTGATATATTCGTGTTGCGCTACTTCCGCTTCCGGTGAGGAATTCGCTTAATTAAAACTATAAAGACGAGGTGGGTCTGTGGAGTGAGTAAAGGGGACAGGTACTGCTAATGAAATTGTTCTCCTGAGAAATTCCAGTATAATGCTTTTGCTTATGATGCATAAGCAAAACCTTGACTGCGAATATAATCCAAATACTTTCGTCTTGAAGTTTGCGATACCACTAGCGCATATGTATGTACATATGTACGATATGCAACTTAAATCGATTTTTAACAAATTCGTTTAAATCGAGTATAATTTTTTTTAATTCATTGTGATGAAAGTTCGAGCAGGGCTCGACTTTCAAAGTTTGCCTTGTTACAAGAGCGCTGAAGCTAGCTTATTTTTTAGCAAACTAATTTAAGTTTTTGCCCGGAGACCGTTTAACCAAAACAAACTCACATCATACACGTTGCATACATTTCCCGGAGGGTTTGTTTAAACCACGCAGCCATATCGTGCCAAAGTTAATTAAAGTTTTACAAGTGTTATTTTGCTTCGCATTGTGAAAATCGGTTGTGGCCGCGAAATCGCCACCTCTGCCTTTTGGGAAACTCCAGCTTGACGAAAATTTCCCTTAGAAAGCTCACCTAACGGGAAAACCGCTCTACTCCGAATAACCGCAACTCTTAACCTCTAACGTATACGTAAAAATAAATATTTATTCGTTAAGTTTCAATAGCTTGAATTAAAGTTTAACGTTTAAGCTTACAATTGCTATTTGTATCAAAGAGTTTCTATAAAATTTTGGAAAATGTATTTGATATTTTATATTTCACGCTTTTCTTCGATCATATTCTAGAATTACTTCTATGTATATGTTTTTTTGATTTGTCGAGAATTAAAAATGTCGCTTTTGTTAATAAGAGATTTCATTTCAATCTGCACGGAATGTATTTTATCTATTCTGCTCTTTTCAAAGTATGATTAATGGGGGAAAATGGGGGAGCACGTTGGGATGGAAACGCTCTTGTTAGACTTTAATCAGTGGAAAAATTTTCAACGAATTCCACAAAAAAGTTGAATTTAAAATCATTCTTTTATTTGAATCATTTTGATTCAAAGTGAACGAACGAAGAATCTTTTGTGTCTATCAAAAAAATGTATTACCTCATTACAAATTTGTAAAACGTAAATTTCTCACCACGCTGAAAATAATTAACAACCTTCAACCACAATGTATCATCCGTCAGAGATTTAAATTGTTTTGCGACCGTTTGTATATCCACTTACTTTAATACACTAATAAATACAAACATATGTATGTAATGTACAACGTACATGTATTGTTGTTTTATGTGAAAATTACATTTATACTCGAACGTGTAAGCAATTCAGCTTTGTGTACATATTTTTCAAATGTTTGTAAAACCGAGTAGGTACACAAAGAATATTGCGGTCCCATTTCACGTTATAATGTGAAAGGAATTATTATTACAAAACATTTATTCGCTTAAAGATTTACCTCATATAGAAATTATCATCTGTGAAAAAAATATGTACAGATCCGTCGCAATCATATACGAGTATTTAATATTTGCATTACATATTTGTGTGTATACAAAGCAATAAATTTCTCTTGTAAACATCGTCATTTTTTATTTGTATAAATTTTGGAGATCCATTTGCATACATTACCATTTATCTCGCGTATGGTTTAAATTCACGAATATGTGTATTTCAGTGTTTACAAATGTACATAGTCGCTATTATTCATAGTAAAACTCACGTTTTCTATACACAATCTATATACATATATAAAAATGAATGTCTGTTTGTCTCTTATAGGCTCCTAAACCACTCAACCAATCGCGATGAAACATTCAGGACTTATTGTGATCATGCCGAGGATGGTTCCTGTGAAAAAAAAATCTGGAAAAAACGGGAACGGGAACGGGCCTGCTCACGCGTCAGATAACGTACTAGGAACGGGAACGGGATCGGGACCGGGATCGGGAACAGGAACGGGATCTGGAACGGGAACGGGATCGGTAACGGACCTGCTCACGTGTCATAAAACGTACTAGGAGCGGGAACGGGAACGGAATCGGGCATTGCAACGCATGCCGGGTCAGCTAGTTTAATATAAAAGTTTAATCGAGTGAATTGATTGAATACTTATGTATATATACGTTAATACTTATATATAGTATGTACATATAAATTATAATTGTCACTTTATAATTTTTTCAATGTTTGCTAATTAAGGGAGAGGTTGTGACGTACTCGCAAACCACTTGTCAATTTGCTGATTGGCCAGTGCAGTGGGACTATTTCCCCCCCCAAAGAACAAACAGCGGTTCCATCAGGATGGACGGGCCTTAGTCCAATTTGTTTGCGGTCGGCAGACGCAAACTGGATTAGGCGAAATCAGAATCTCGAGGAAATGACATTTGTTATCCCGACGGCCGACCCGGTGAGGCTAACTCGATTTAGCGCCGCGAGAAATTCTCCAACTTCTACAGCCGCGTTCTCTTTTTTCCCCACTCTATTTAAGTTGGCCACCCCTGCACAAACGGGATAGTGCACATTTGTTTTCGGGGTTGACACTAAAAACACGTGTTGAAAAGTCGCGTTTAGCGGACCAAGTTTTGGACAGTTTTCCCTTAAATCACACGACGACGTCAAGCTAAACGTATTTACAATGGTACAACTTTAGAAGTGGTTTCGAAAACAGCACAAACTCATCACATTATATAAGTTGTATTAATTTTCGTACAAAAGTACGTTTTACTCAATATGAATTGTGTGTATTACACGTACAGAACCATAGTTCTAACATCATCGATGCGTGGAGGGTTTTAGTGCAAGGGTGCAGCGAAATTCCACCTTTTCGTCTTCGTGTTATTTCGCTCGAATTAATCCGCATGTCCCCGAGCCTGATTCGTGTGGAAATCTTGACTCGTTGACGTGTTTTCCGAATTTCCGGAAGCGTCACGATGTCGCCGATAATACAGTTTTGTATGCGAAAATTAGATTTATTCCCCATTTCGCATCCCCTCCTCATCACCTCCACGCTACAAGCGTTAAATCAATAAAAAGCACCCGTATTGGCTATCGAAAAATTATCTTTCGTGCATCGTTCCTTTGACGATCTAATTTCGTCCCATCATGTTACCCAACAAAATGATATTTCGCTTCTACGCAAAGCTGAATTTTCAGAAACGATGACAAACTATCATTTCTGTTTACTAAAAATGTTCTTATAAATATTTACATATTTACTTTTCACACGGTGTTTCAATAAAGACAATTTTTGAAAACATTATGTATTGTATAGGTAATGGTTGGTACCAAACTTATAAATATGAAGTTTCAGTGTGATAGGATGAACGCCTTTTGAATTATAGCAATTTATTCTATACACATTCACCCAACATACAGACACATTTTGCAGATAAAAATCACGATACCTGATACGAATCAGTCAAAAGTTGAGGTTGAATATGTATCATCATCACCGTTTTCCGCCGTTCACCATCCACTGCCGAATGAAGACCTTTCCTATCCTCTTCCATACCTGTCTGTCTTGAGCAATCTGCATCCACTTGACACCACACATTCTTCTCAATTCATCAGCCTATATTGTCTACACTCTACTAGGTCTATCTTGATTCCTTTCACATCCTTTCAGATACCATTCCAGTATTTCTCGTGTCCATCTGCCATCCATTCTTTTTGCTGTGTGTCCACTTCAACTTTTTCACACGTTCGGCTATATTTGCCACTTTGGTCACACTTCTTACCCATGTATTCCTCTTGCGATCTCTTATTGTTATACCAAGCATACATAATTTCATGCTTCTTTGTGTGCACTGGATCCTACGTAACATTATTGAATTCAGCATCCACGTTTCACATCCATACGTCATTACTGACAGTACGCTTTGGTCGTATGCCTTATTTTTAAGCATAGAGGGATGTTAGATTTAAAAACTATGTTCATCCTTCCAAAAGCCCTCCATTCTAGTTTAACTCTTCATTTTCGTACATATGTACATATGTATATGGATAAAAAAAACATCGCAGTAGCCGCTACTCACTATAGAAGTAAAACTTCTTTGCAATTTAAAGCAAGTGCAATGTACAAGAAGGAATACAGATGTGAATGTGAAAGAATTGTGTACACAAATGTAGTTTTAAACGCTCACCCAATGACTCACTGTTCTCACTGCTACCTGACGTCTAGCCGAGGAGTGGGGGTACCCGCTGACCGCTGGCCGTGACTGGTTTTCGTGTCGTGCCGCGCTTCGATGACACGTTTTTACTAAACTGAGGGACGATGTGGGGCGCAGAGGGGACGCTCAAATTTTCGGGGCGGATATCTCTCGCTCAAACGCGAAAGAGCAAGAGAGAGAGCAATAGCCTACCTCCAAACTGGAGGAGTGGGGATATGCGTCTCAGCTTATCGCTCGCTAGGTTTGTATGGAACGTTGGATGAACCGTTTTTACTCTACCGAGCGAAAATAAGTTTTATTTCAATAAGAAATGACGATTAGACAATACGAAATTAATTTGACGATACGGAGCCCATCATTCACGCTTGCCTAACCGACAGAGCTTTCAATACAGTAATATTGGAGTAATTCGTATGAATGACATTCACTCATGTATATAATCAAACGCTATTCGATGCCAACAATTTTAGCATAATTTTCGCATCAACCGCGAATAATACGCGCTAGCGCAGATATTATTCAACGCGTATAAATTTGGCAAGAGAATGACTTTGACTTTCCTATGGGGCGGAGGGCCGATGCGTTCCACCCCGACACATTACCATACGAAGACATAAAAGCCATATTAAACGCCGCACAGTGTCCCGAGCTTTTGGCTCGAATTAACGACTGTTGCTATAGATAGGCGATGAGCTTTGGCGGCCATTGTGCTCGCGAGCGTATGTTCGCACATGGCGAACTGTCGCACCGTAATTGCACGGTTGTAATACGGCCGTGTGCATTAATCCACCCCGTGTTCGCACAGGGATGCAACAACCGATGCACTTATACACATACACTCGTATGTATGCCATTTGATTAATGATGCAACGTTCAATAATTAAAATGCAACACGTTCACGCTGGTTAAATATTCAATACGCACTTTTCACGGTAATTGCGCGCGTGGACGTACGCTTCAAATATTTTCCTACCAACACAAAGTTGATGCAAAATGTTAAATGCACCCGTGCTATGAAATTACCCGAATGCGATAAGGGAGCGTTACAAGTTAGCATTTATTATTTAGCGAATGTAAGCAAAGAAGGATAATTTTTTACGTGTGGCTCTCGGCACATAAAAATGGAATTGCAGATATTTCATCCGCGTTCAAAACAAAAAAAAAATTGTGCTGGGGGAGAAAAGTTTACCGAAAAGAAAATAAAAAGTTTTCTTCTCGCGCTGGAGTACCTATAAATTAGGGAAAACCACTTATCCCTTTGACTCTGACATTTGTCGGGGAGCAAATGCAGGGCGCACCAATAACAAATGTTTCATTTTTCACATGAACAAATGTTGAAAAACACCAGCGGGCGGCGAAACCTTCTCAGAACCGGCTGATTTATAGGAAAAGGAGTGAGATCGCATAAAATAAACCAAAAATAAAAAGAACGAAACGAATAGAAATATCTGACGTGCTATACAGCTATAAATCTCAAAGGGTTGAACAATTTTCGTACGTTTGAAATTATCGCTTTAACTTAAAAGTTCTAATACGCAAACAAGAAACAATTTTAAAAATACTTTTCCGTGTTTTGAACTCGATATGAATTCATTAATTTACATTTGCAAAATGTGCCTCAAAATGCGGTTCGAGAATAACTTAATAAAACACTAAAATCATCAAAACAAAATATATTCTAGTGGTCGGCAACCTACATACACTGAAGTGCCACATAATTGTTATTTTCAAGTATTGGGACCCTCCACGTGCCACTAAAATTTATTTGTATTTTTGTTTGAAATATTGCAAAAAAGATAGTCATCAGTAAAAAGGTTTATTTTAAGAACTCTCCATCTATGAATCATTCTCTAGGCCGTGCCACAAAAAAAACCTTCCGCGTGCCACCTAGTGGCATGCTTGGCATTGGTTGCCGACCACCGCTTGGTATAACAAGAAAAGATCGTAAGAGGAATACATGGGTAAGAAGCATGACCAAAGTGGCAGATATAGCGGAACGTGTGAAAAAGTCGGAGTGGACACATAGCGAGAAGAATGGATGGCAGATGGACGCGAGAAATACCGGAATGGTATCCGAGAGGATATGAAATAAAGTAAGATAGACCGAGTGGACGATGGGCTGATAAATTGAGAAGAATGTGTTGAGTCAACTGGATGCATAATTGCTCAAGAATAACGTGGATAGTATCCACGTCATTCTACATACAAGTTTCATGCTGAAAATTCTAAAACATTCATTCCACAATCAAAATACAAAAATGCGTGTGCTGAACGTACTGTGCGGTTGACTGAAGTAGACTTAGATTAAAATACTGGATCACCTTTTCCACATCACAGATCAATGGAAAATAAGTACATACAAGAAGAGTGAAAAATATATTTCATATTTGATTTTTCGATATTTGACATTCGGAAAGCTCGAGGAAATTGTGATGAATAATGCATAAGAGATCGGTTCAAGGGCAACCCTTACCGCGCGGTGGTCGATATTAGTGGCCAGGGCCAAAACAAGGGACCATAATCCCGAATAGTAAGTGGCGAGAGGAGATTGTGTTGTTGCCGACAGATTGACGCATTGTGTCGCGTTCCAGAGTCCCCTTATCGGTCCGGACACTGCCTCCTCGAAACCGGATTCAGACACAAATTAACACCTAAAGCTCGTCAATGCCGAAAAATCACTTAATTCATCCGAACAGATAACGTGGATTCATTAGCGCTTTATTTTATTTTCATTATGACGCATACATACTTGGAAGAGAATAAATATCAGCGATTCGCAAGGGCTTATATTTGAATTAAATTAAATTAAATTCGTACGTCGACTTGGGCATTGCACAACGCGATAAACAGATTATGGACAATCAATCACGTTATGGCATAGTATGTATATAGGGCCGAATCGGTGAACAGATGCGCCTTACATATATTAAATTATATGTTGTGGAAATTTTCCCATCCCTAATTGGCATTACTGATTTGAGCTTTACATTGCTACGACAATGCAATGTTCACAGGGCAGAACAGTCATATTAAATTTTGAAGTACAACATGTGTAATGTTTTTTTTTTTTTGTCATTTATAAATTACAAGGTTCGCCCGCTTAGTAATAAATTCACATAACGGTTCATGCGTAATTGCATTTCACACAATTTCGTCTTTATTACGTTTTACAATATTTATTTTCCAGTGTGTGACGCGCGTTGCGATAGTTATCAGTCGTATGTTTAATTGGAATTTATTATTGCGTTAGAATATTCTCATATATACATATGTACATACATACATATGTAGATACATTCACACTTGTTTGCTTAATTACGCTCGAGCGTGGGTACGAGAGTGTGTTGTCGTTACGATGGGGTTGTTGTCGAGAAGATCCCTTATCGGCTACCCCCATGGCTTACAAACGTATTGATTATTTTAAAGGAGAAATCAATACACGAGTTTTTCGCATGCTAACCCACATAGCCGGGGTGAACCCCCAAACTCCCCGGTCCAAGGATGATCGCTGCCAGGATCCTGGGGGCCACATCCATCATCGAGGAGGATGACGGCTTCACCCTCAACCCACGACCCCCCCCTATACTTATGGAAAAAATTGCTCGGCAAAAAGGGTGATTACAATCGGCGACATTTTAGGCTCGAAAGCGCCCTCCAAAAGAGACATTGTGTCGCGTCGTGTGCTTTTTTCGCACGCGTGATTGATTGCATGTGTGAAAATTAACTTTCGTATAATTTCGACGTGACGAAAAAATGTTCCAGAAGTATTTTCGGTACAATCGAACTACTGTGACACATAAAATTAGATTTAAGTATAGAGTATTTTCTTAATTTTTTAAGTAAAACTTCTTTTCGCTCGGTAGAGTTAAAACGGTTCATTCAACGTTCCATACAAACAGAGCAAGCGATAAGCTGAGACGCATACCCCCACTCCTCCAGTTTGGAGGTAAGCCCTCTCTCATGCTCTTTCGCGTTCGTGAGAGAGAGAGAGAGAGATCCAACCCAAAAATTTGAGCGTTCCCTCCGCCCCGCGCACCGCCCCTCAGTTTAGTAAAGCGTTTCATCGAAGCGTGGCACAACACGAAAACCAGAGACGGCCAACGGCCAGCGGGTACCCCCACACCTCGGCTAGACGTCAGGGAGCAGTGATGCCGCCACTTCACATTGGGCGAGCGCTCCCGAGCAGTACCGAGCGTCCACGTGTGGGTATGTCACTCGAACGTTTTCGCGTTAAGGCCAACGTACTGTATGAGCAATCGCGAACCGCAAAGAAAGCAAGATGGAAAGATGGCGGGGGGGAAGGCTCCCCTCCACAGTCAGTGTTGTCTATGCGTATAGTTGACAATACGATAGCAGGGCTCTGGCCACGCGTGTCAATTCCATGCGAATGCTCGTCAGCATTCGACGACGTCACCTAAGGCCAACGGTTGATAAACATTCACATTCACATCTGTATTCCTTCTTGTACATTATTGCTTTATTACTATATGCGTATTTTAAATGTTAAAAATCACGTTGTATATTTTTCGATCATAAATTATTATGCACGTAATTCAAACTGTAATTACAACATTTGCGATTTTCTCTCGAGATTTTATTTGGTTATACAATAACAATTTGTTAGTCGAGTGGAAATTTTTATTCAATTCAAACGTTTTGTTTGACTTGAGATTTCTCTAGAAAATTTCAATGTATATTTAAGGTTAATAAATACTAATAATCGTGTTTAAAACCTATTATAAAACTTGTAAATATAAATTTCTCATTATTCAATTAAAAAAATGATACCTATTTTTAACACAAAAAAAAGTGTTTCTTGTGGGATTCTGGTATGGTTTTTTCTGTTTTTAATTAGTAGTTTAAACGTGTGTGTTGTTTATTTGTATTGTCTTAAAACAAATAAACGACAAGAAATGTATTTTATCTGCGTTTTAATACCGCACACGAACCTTCCAATTTTACATAGCTAAAAACATATTTTTTCTAAATTTTTGACCCTTTTGGGGCAGTATAAAGAATTAAAATAACAAAAAATAATTATACCGTTTGTTTTGTATACCCATGGAGCAACTTTATCAAGCCCAAGCATTTTGATTTTCAAAAAAATAAAATTTCGCTCCACCCTAATGTGGACCCGATTCTCTTTTTGCACGGTTTTAAAATATTTTTTTTATTTTAACACGGTTACAAAAAAAAATAAGAAAAAACAGCAGTAAACGTGCACATTTATTGTCAAGTAGCGACACTGAATGAATATATTTTTTTATATTAAAATAAATTTATGTTGAAAACCCTTGTCAAACTATTACTTAATTATGTATGTATGGAACTTATGAAAATACAAATTCGATTTATTTTTGATTTTGAGAATTATTTTATTTTTGTCAATGTACCTACATATACATACATATTTTTTTTTACACGGTTTTTTTTTGCACGATAGTCCCTGGAACGTATCCCACGTGCAAAAAGTACATAAAATTAGGCAGAATTTCGCTCACAAAACAATGTTTGAAAGTTGCGATGGGGAAGGTAACTTTTACTCCATGCGTTTGCCGTTTTTCATGTTATACTGGTGGATCAATGTCGTGTATAGCCAAAATCCTTACTTTTAATGCGTAACAGTACCGATCGAACAAAAATTCGTTTTTCCATCAAAATTAAAATTGACTAAAATATTACTGCAATCTGTAATGTAGTCCATTTGAATATTAAATTTTTCACTCCAAAACTCTACAAGTATGTACATACATACATATGTACATACATATGTACATACATACATATGTATGTCCATTGTCCCAAGTAAAATTAATAATATATGAATTTTCAGAGCAAGTAGACGTTCGTTCCATTTTGATTTTCCGGAACATCATAATTATACCGATTTTTTTTCATAGTATGCTTGAAAACTTGTTGACCAACGAAGGATCTGTGGCCCTTTAAAAAAAAAAACATGATCAGCCCCTGCGTGAAAGCGCACCTGGCCTCTGAATTAACTCTCGTGTCGCCGCCGGTCATTTATCATCCGCGCCCTGCGGATATTGGATTCTTCTCCAGGGCATAAATCATCCGACCTCTTCAGCATCATCATTCCTGACTGATCCAGTCACCGCACATCATCATCGCCGTCGACGATCACCACAAACGTCGCATCGCCTCTGTTTTATCATAATTTATTATGTGACGTTGGAACGCACGATGCACCCTTTTCACATCGACTAATCAGTCTGATGCATTCGGGTTGAGTTTCACCAACCGCTTACTAGTCATACCCATTCATTTATCATTGTTAGATGTTTCTCGCTCGGTTGTTTTGCAAGATTTTTTAATCTGGCTTTATAGCGCGACTCAACTCAACGAAATCAACTCACTCGACCTTCAAAAAAAAAAAGTATTTACAAAATTTTATACTATTGCTTATATCTTATAAATAGGAATACATACATGTACATACGAACATGTGGGTACCAACTCATAACCGCGAGCATAATGTCGTGGCGAACTCTTTTCCTCGGCGAACATGTACATATGTATATATGTATGTATGTACGAACTCAATACCGCGGACTCAAGGTCGTGGCGAACATAATGTCGCGGACTTTTGTCCGCGTGCATCTGTGGAAGGGCAAACCTCAGTGAATCAACATTCCGCTATGCTTAAAAAATAAGGCATACGGACCAATGCGTACTGCCAGTAATGACGTGTGGATATGAAACGTGGATGCTAAATTCAAAAATGTTACGCAAGAACCAGTGCACACTGAGAAGCATGGAAAGATGTATGCTCGGTATAACATGGTAAGATATATACTTGGGTAAGAAGCATGACCAAGGTGGCAGATATGTATAGCGGAACGTATGAAAAAGTTGAAGTGGCAATGGGCTGAACAAAAGAATGGATGGCAGATGGACGCAAGAAATACTGGAATGGTATCCGAGAGGATGTCGAAAAGAAAGTAAGGTAGACCGAGTAGAAGATGGGCTGATGAATTTAAGAAAATGTTTGAAGTCAAGTGGATGTAAATTGCTCAACACAGACAGGAACGGAAGAGGATTGGAGAAGCCATCATCCGGCAGTGGATGATGAACGGCTGAATATGATGATGATGATGATCTATATATATAAAAAATCAATGTCTGTCTGTCTGTTTGTTTGTTTGTTTGTTTGTCTCTTATAGGCTCCTAAAACACTCAACCGATCGCGATGAAACTTTCAGGACTTATTGTGATCGTGCCGGGGATGGTTCCTGTGAAAAAAAATCGGGAAAAAACGGGAACGGGAACGGGCCTGCTCACGCCGCGTCAGATAACGTACTAGAAACGGGAACGGGAACGGGAACGGGAACGGATCGGGCATTGTAACGCATGCCGGGTCAGCTAGTATCTTATAAAATTAAATGTTTCCGTGTTCGTGCCTAATTTGTGTACATATGTACATATGTATGTACTAGGGAGCGTACCAAGGTGTCGTAAAGCATTCGCTGCCTTGGCTTTAGCTAAATGTCTAGTCTAAACAAAACATGTTTGATATTTATTCCGAATTGAAATATCAAATACAATATATGTACATATGTAATTTCCAACATAAATCTATCTATGCAAATAAACGTTTCCGTAGCCCATGGGTGCTCAACTGGTGGATCGTGAAGCAAAATTTAGTCGAATATTAAATATTACTCTCCGTTTTTCAAATTGACTACATTGGTTCAATTTTATTTACTAATTCAAACGGTTTTCCTGGGCTCGTGCTTATATGTTAAAGAAAAAGATTAATGGTCAAATCATGGTTCCGTTATTTTTTCGTGGTATGAATTTTAAACAAATCATTGGTTCTCAGGTGCACTAGCTAATTTGTCAAAATAAGTTGAGAGGACTTCTTGGAACTTTTAACATCTGCTCTATTACAATACCACAAACTTTCTTCGAAATTGCTAGTTCAAAACACGTATTCTCATGAGAACTATATTTAAACGACTGCATTCAGCAATACGTTTGACCGATGTCTGTTTGCGTTTTTGTAAAATTCTTATTAGTTTATTATATCCGGACCTCCCCCTACATTCTTGAATGGATGTCGATTGCCATGCAAATTAAAACAAAAAAACTAGCTCCCAAACTGAAAAAGGTTGAGCACCCATGACGTAGTCTATCACCTCGAGAACAATCGAATCTTCCGGGAATTCGCAACTATTGCTCACGATTGAGGCACAGAACTGTTGACATGTGAAAGCGTAAGGAAAGTGAACCGTTTCCTCGATCTCTCCCACTCATCCTTCCTCTCTATTTAAGCAACACAAAGGATTGTTTATTGGCGTCGAGAAAAACTATCGAATATACGGACTTTCAAAGTTGGCTTATCTCGCGGCGACATCAAATTGAATTCGGCTTCTGGTGGCGGCAAGCAACGTGGCCCCTCTCCCAATTGATACAAACGACTTTTTCATACGGAAAATGAGACATCTCATACGCCAGTATGAAGCCTGTATCGTGATTTACCATCGAAATACGCGGAACGAATATAATTGGAGATGAAATTCGAAGAATACTGAAAGGCCAGTTAATTTGAAGTACAAGTACACACATACATACATACATACATATATATGTATATAGAATTTCGTAGGGAAAAACTATTGATATAATTATTATATCTAACAAATACATATATTTTTCATTTTCTTACACAATACGAATAGCTATTATAAGATTAGATCTACACATGTATGTACATACATATATGTACATAAGTAATTGACAACCGTTAAAGAACTTCGCGTTCTCGTCTATTCAAAATAATGCCTCGCCGCCCAAAATGCAGTACGTTGTAGCTAAGTATGTACTTACGAGTATGTACATAGGTACGTACTTTACGCTACGCATAAACGAAAAAAATGTAAACGGAATTTTTATTTCAACAGCCCTATTGTTAAATAAAAAATATTCGCCATAAAAGAATCGTAACTTTATCGTTTTATGCACGCGCGTTGTTGTACGTTTCGATGTTGATAATATTAACCCCGTATTATAAACGCAACTTTTATGCTCAAATTTCATAAGCCGTTTACTTGCAGATATAAAATAACACGTTTATACGTTCAGTTTCAAAATTTAGACCCATGAAACGACAGCGTTAAATTAAATTTATATTACGTTATTTCACATAGAAATCGTACAGGTGTTTTTTGACAGGCTCTATCTAGTGTTATAATTTTCTAAAGCGTTAATATATAATACATACGTACATATATGTGAATCAGAAATTTTTATTTATTTATTTGGCTACATGAACATATATGTATGTACCTACATACATAGCGAGCTCAAGCATTCAAGACAAAATACTGAAAATTTCCAAGTGAAATTCACACCGATTCATAAACGGGATGGCTTCGCAACGCCCGTTGGTTAAACACCTCATTTTATTTGCGGCATCAAATATACGGCCTTCGCAATGCGAAAACGATATGTTTTACGAGGTTTCGCATTCGCTGCGGGGCATCAATCGAGGCAAACGGCGTAACTTTCGCGACAAGATAGCATCTGAGCCGGCTGAGTGTCGCAGACAAACTGCTCGCCTCAGATAAAAACTTTGCCGGCGGCTAACCGGTGAAATATGACGACTTCCGGTCGCGAAAGCTCGTCAAAATACCGACGCGACGGCTGGAAAGCTCGCTACGCGGAATGTCAGATCACTATCGAAATTTATATCTAGTTGAAGAATGAAACTTTATTATAACAACTCGGTGCACTTTAAGCTTTCGCGATAAGACATTCTCGGTGGTTTATTTTTAAAAAGAATAAAAGTTGGATGCATCTAATGTATGTATGTACATTAGGGTGGAGCGACATTGTAAAAATTAAAAATGGGCATTGTAATACCTACCAAAAGTTTTGTTGTATCATCTGTATTCTCGTAAAAATACTGACAAAAATCTGTGAATATGTTTTCAGACCTCTACCTGAAGGCGAAAAATGATAATTTGCCTATTAATTGCGAAATCTGAACACAGATTACAAAATTTTAAATAACATGCTCATAAAATTACCCTAACTATATTGAATACTAGCTGAATTGCCCGGCGTTGCTCGGGCGGATGACAGTATGGCGGGCGGATGGCAGTACAAAATTTTTTTCAGATTAAAAAATTTGTATGGGGGCCTCTTGACCGCGGACTCCGACCTCTTCCAAAACCCACCTACGGTTTGACTTGAGGTATCATGAGATAGTATACCAAGTTTGGCGGTTCTAAGTTGAAAACTGTAGATTTGCATAGCGGTATCACAAACAGACAAACAAACAAACAAACATTGAATTTTATATAGTAGATTATAAGTACTTTTTTTAAAAATCTAATTTATTTACGTATTCCTTGAATTATTCAAATAAGTGTGAATTTATGAGAACGGTGGAGGGAGATATACGAATAGATATACGAGTATGTATAGTAAAAATAAATACTAATTTTCCAATTAAAATTGCTATTTATAGAGATTGGAAATTTTCATACAGGTAAAAGTATTAAGATAAAAGTGCTGGTAGAGACCAGAAAAACTTTTTTAACTAAGCAGTTTTTTTATATAAGAGGTATGATGTAGAGGCAACTTTTTATAACTATTTCAAAACGAATATCCCAAAAACATATATTTGAGGAATGCAAAGAATAACGAAATTATTTTTTTAAGTACGTAAATAAATAAAACGCATGCACACCACCACAACAACCAACATATGTACATATGTACATATATAGCATGAAATGTACTGTGTTGAGTGCGCGCGTGTATGTAAAATACGATCTTCGGCATATATTCAAATAGAAAAAACTACCACTTTCGATGGGCGGATTTTAATCAAAACCTTATCAACTCTTAAATTTTATATGAAAATTATAAATATAAATTTTCAGCTTGATCAGTTAAGTAGTTTCAGAAATATTTCGTGCTAACATGATTTCGACTTTTCTACAAGAAAAAAACCCAACTTCTGGTTGACTGATTTTAATTCGGAGAAAACACACACATAAGTACACAGAAATACAGACATACAGACATTTTCCAGAAATCATGAAAACGTGATCAGAGGATGATATCTGATACAAATCAGTCAAAATCTCGAGGTCGAATTTTTGCACGATCACAATACTTTATCCGATTAGGATAAAGTAATAAAAAAAGTTCCATACATCGTCGCTCCACCCTAATGTACATAAATTTTGAACTTATTTATTTTTTATGAAGATTCAACAGATGACATTAATTCTAGTCGGTTGGTTGATTTTTTTTATATGCGCCCTTTTATTACAATCAAGTTATCATTACATTTGTGTCAATCAATTAATATTTCGATCACGAAGCCGGCTAAAAAAATACCGTCGAGAATTTCCTCCTCAATATTTTTATTGCGCGTATATTTCGACTCAATGAACCGTTTTCTTTCGTGAAATAACAAACGGACGATTCACCCCCGGAATCGAATAACGAAAATTTGTTTTGTTAACCTTTAGCGCGCGGCCGACCCATCTGCGCAAACCGCGCGGGAATATAGAGGGGATGGGGATTGGAGTCGAGGCGCCGTCGAGTGGGCCAAGGGATGGGGGGGGATGCGGGGGGTGTTCCTAATGAATGGAGAGGTTATAAAAACAACAAGTAACGTCGTTAGAACAAACGACCGATAAAAACTTTCGTAGAGAAAGCTCACGGATATGTTTACAGTGCCGTGGGGGCAACCATTACACCAGCCCTAAACTCACCCCCTCATCCCCCCCCCCCCCCCATCAGCAGATTGTAGGTGAACTTCACTTGTCAGAGCCTCATTAAGAGTGGAAGATAACTCAGTGTCGAAACGAGTTTGCTTCTTGTTTTATAACCGCTTAATATTGACAGTCGATTTAAGTCAAATCTGCACTGGAGAGATTTAATTTTCATTTAAACAAAATATGGCATTTTTATATTTAAATTTCAACGTAGATTTGTTATAGTTAAATCTTGAAAATAACTATTAAAACATCCCAATTACATTAATTTTTTAGATAAAATTGAAATAAATATTTTTTAATATTTTCATAAAAAGTCACCTTGGATTGCATCGCTATATCGCTATATATATGTATGTATGTAATACATATCGCGTCCTCAGAGCTCAAAGGTGACATGTTCAAAATAGTAAATTGTTCAGGGCAGCAGTTTTAAAGTTTGAACTGGTCATCATACTTTATATCTATATATATATATAAATGAATGTCTGTTTGTCTGTCTGTCTGTCTGTCTGTCTCTTATAGGCTCCTAAACCACTCAACCGATCGCGATGAAACTTTCAGGACTTATTGTGATCATGCCGGGGATGGTTCCTGTGAAAAAAAATCTGGAAAAAACAGGAACGGGAACGGGCCTGCTCACGCGTCAGATAACGTGCTAGGAACGGGAACGGGAACGGGATCAGGAACGGGATCAGGATCGGGAACGGGACCGGGATCTAGAATCGGGAAAAATCGGGGAAAATTGGGAACGGGAACGGGCCTGCTCACGCGTCAAATAACGTACTAGGAACGGGAACGGGAACGGGCCTGCTCACACGTCAGATAACGTACTAGGAACGGGAACGGGAACGGGCCTGCTCACACGTCAGATAACGTACTAGGAAGGTGAACGGGAACGGGATCGGGAACGGGCCTGCTCATGCGTCAGAAAACGTACTAGGAACGGGATCGGGCATTGCAACGCATGCCGGGTCAGCTAGTATTGTATAAAAAATGATAATTGTACATAAATTTTAAGGTGCCATTTCATTGTTATTGAATTTACTCGAGTCACTTGTCACTTTTGTGCTCCAAGATATTGGTAGAACTGTTGTACTTTGTAATGCCAAAAAAAGTTGTGACGTCATTCGGATGTGCCACTTGACTGCCCTGAACCCTGATAGAATAATTAAAGAGGAACAAAGTTGCATTCATAAGTCATTTTCGCAATATTTTGCACATGTCACCTTTGTGCTCTGGGACGCAACATATAAGCTAATATGTATAAAATCTATGAAAAAAATTTCAATCCAATTCTGTGAAATCAGAACGGATTTTTAATAAAGTGTTTAAGCGACATACATACATATGATGCGAGCGTTAGCGAAATATTTACAATGTATCGATAAAATGAAAGGTTAACGTTACATTTTCCGAATGGAAAGCTCAGAATATCATTTTTGAAGTGAAATATTGCAGGATCTTCATGCGACTATTGTCATTTATGCAATCTTCTTTAGTTTGAAAAGTACTCTCAACAATAAACAGATGCTCCAGAGTGCTTTTAGTGCTATAGTGCAATTGATTATTCTTACATTATGTTTCCAATACTTTTTACCGGTCGTTTAAAACATTTTTGATTTTCTCAGTTTTTAGAAATATGCAATATCGAAAATTTTCCGCTTTCCCGGTATAATCTAGTGTGGAGAGTGCACACAAAGGTGAAATATATTCTCCGTACGGAGTGTTCGACGGTGTGCTTTGCATGGATACGGCGCTAATGTTACCCTATAAACTACGTGGGGTCGATCGTAATCCGATAGAGCTTTTATAAATAAATCATAGGCTTAAAGCTCTTTTCAGGTTTTAGCTTGGTGGACAGGCGTAGCAGGTACCACAGGTACGCGAGCCGAAACGTGTTTAATGCGATAAACCCCGTCCCTCGACCAACCAGGTGAAAAATGCTCAAATAACGTACAGCATCCGCCGACGGACATTAAACTCGCTAGGTCGTTATGATCTACGGTTTTAAACGTAAAAAAAAAAAAGTCACCGAAGACGTGCACATGCATCCGACGCAATATTTCGCGTTTAATTTCGACTCTCTTGGCCCCGGGATGATCTTGGTTCATCGGTGCGAGCAGATTTATGGAGTTTTATCGCTTAATTATGGGGAGATAAAATAAAGTGAATTTATTGCTGGCAATTTATCCGAATTTGGGAAATTTATGCATCGTATCTTGCGCGAAGGGGTGCTCTCGTGGATGTTATAAATTTGACTAAATTCTTTAATAGGCCAGTGATAAAATTCGCTTATATATGTATACATATATGTAGGTATACGCGGCCTCCACTAGCTATGAACTTAATTTGAAGTGAGTTAGTATTTAAAAATGAAAATTATACTGCAGGGTTTTTCAAACTGTGGGTTCCGACCCATTAGTGGGTCGCAAAATAAATACAATGGGTCGCGACAAACGGAAAAAATCATTACACTGGAATGGTCAGTTCCTATATCATTGTTTAACATTGTCAATGAAGATATTTTAAAATAATTAAAAGTCGAGATTTTGTCACACCTTACTTCTCTATCCCAAAGCTTTAATGACTATTTTCCAGTGCAGAAATTTCAAACAGTAAAGACAAGCCTTTGGATTAAAAAAATCCATTTGATTTTGAAAGCCCTGAATCAATAATTGAGTTAAACTTTGATCCTGAGAAAGAGGCTGAATTTCTGCACCTTATTAGTTAATTTACACTAAAGAATGATTTTCGGTAAAAATAAAATCATTTTAAATAAAAAAGCAATCGTTATACTTTTACCTTTTACTTCAACTTATTTGTGTGAACTAAGATTCTCCACTTTATCTCAATTAAAAATAAAGTTTTTAATTGAAAACTAGTTTCATCCATAAATATACATATATGTACATACATATGTATGTATCATGTGTCAATAGTAAATAAAGGAACATGGTGGACAGAGTTTGTGTTTGATATATTATCATATAGGCATACTGGGTCGCAACACAAAATGCAGTTCTTGCAATGGATCGTAGTAAAAAAAGTTTGAAAAACGCTGTATAGTATCTAAAATACGAAGCTCACAGTGATGCTAACAATAGAAAGGTTTTTTTTATAGTGTGTGTTGATTTCAAACTGAAGTACAATAGACGCCATCAATGCCAACATCCCCCACATTGGATTACAATCGTTGCCGATGTGAAAAGCATTGATGGTGACCCAGTGACACACAGTATTCTCCATTATAATGCAATATTTATTCAGTACGAACATCTCTAACTCGTGTTGCACCCTTATGAAATATAAACAACGTATATCCACAATATATAAACAGCGAACCATTTGTATATAAAAATAAATTATAATACGTACAATGAGAACAATACGATTCTCGATAGTTTGCCTTTATAATATAGAAGCTTATATATTGTAGAATATAAGATGGAATCATTTTTACACTGGCTCGTATCTAAATGAATGTTAAAATTAATGGTGGTCTGCGTCTGGTGTGGATAACTAAACGCGTGTAGTGCAACGTGGGGGGGAAGGGACGAAATGAATAGTTTCCTAGGATAAAATGTTGAATGGTTGCGATAATTCCCCTCGGCCCAGTGCAGTTTATTGCATTCGATTCGCATTCGTTTCGCCGATGCGTCTGAATCCGTAATAATCATTTTATATAGCGCAACGGAGCCGGAACCGCTGCACCGGAAATGCACCTCGATGCACGCACTCGTTGCATACAAACGTATGCAAATAAATGCACGTCCGCAGCACCATTCAAACGCAACCGATCAACCACTACATAGTACATTTCGAATATTAGCGCGTTTATTCTATTCTAAGCTGAGTAAAAATTTTCAAGCTCTCTTATACATACATATGTACATAAATAACTGAAATAATACTTTGTTTTATTACATAATTTGACTAATTTAAATGCAAACTGTCGGTCGGTGTGCAACACCGCTTAACTACTATTTATCGATTGTTCGGATGAAAAATAGTAATTGCACGCATAACCATAACATTTATAATGTAATTGTCAAACCATATCTTATGTATTGTGGTTCATTATTAAATATGTTAAATAAGTCAACTAGAGATAGATTACAAATATTACAAATTAGAGGAATGAGATGTATTTTAAATGTTGATAGATATGCTAGTATAAAAAAAAATGATGATTGAATTAGATTGGTTGAATGTGAATGATACTTTGAGGATTTATATTTAAGTTAGGAAATAATATGTAAATTTATTGTGAGAGGAATGGATGTATGTGAATATAATTTAATTATAAAAAATGTTAGATTAAATAGAAATGGGAGAAGCATCTTGTAGACAGGTAATAGACTGCCGGATGGAATTGGAAGTTCCAAAACTATTGATAAATTCCTGGCAGACTTAAAAAAACATCTCTGTATATGTATGTAGGTACTTAGTTAAGGATTATGTAATTAGCTTGTAGCTACATTATATTATATAAATAAATAACCATGTACATATATGTACATGAATTTTTTTAACCATTAGCATGTTGTTGTAGCTAAATGAAATGCGATTAAAAGAATCACGTCACGTCAATATGACTTCACCAATCTGGTAGATCAGCAATATTGTATTTTCTTAGATAACTTGATGCTGATTAGTCCAAACAGTATGACACCATAAGGCATAAGGGGACAACCAATTAGGAAAAAAAATCGTAATCACAGTTTTCGGATTTTTTTGTAGTAAATGGTTGACTTGATCGGATTGCCTACAATGCACCGAAATACATGTCCCGTAAGAGAGGACCAAAATAAGTTTGAGAGCAGTTCCACTGCAGTATTTAAAGAGACCCATTAATGAACGGAATAATTGGGATTCCTGAGGAGTTGTGACGATTGACGGGTACAAGGCAAGGCACTCTATTAGCCAAACCGTAAGCCTCAGGCCTGTTAGGGTTGGCCAGACGTTGGGACTTTGATAAACCGTGGCCATAAGTCTCTAGCTAGCAGCAGCCAGGGATAACAATGTGAATGGAGTACATAGCTCTCGGGCAATATGCACAGCGTTTTCAAAATCGAACCTGTACCCTCATTAGCTGAGTGGGGCATGTGCAAATTCGCCCGGCTCAATGCCTATACGACAATACCGAAATACATCACTCAAAATATTGTAATATTAATGCACTAATGTTAAATACACTTGTTATTAATACTACTACAATTTTGTATGCCGTCATAATCGGCTTATGCAGTTGGGAAAGTAATGCAACCGCTCCAGGGTTATTCGCACCGGCATCTGGACACTGTTACACTTACATACATATGTGTACCATAATTGCACACAAACCAACACCGCAAATGGAGAATTTGAAACGCTGGAAGTTTTAGTCTTTGGTGTGTTCGTTTCCCCGGTACCGTACAAATAGCTTAAGTCCATTTCGTAATGAGAAACTTTCACAGAATTAATAACATATTCATATGTACATATGTATGTGAAAAACTACTAAGATATCCTACATCATCACAATCATCATTTTCAGCCGTTCACCATCCACTGCTGGATGAAGGCCTCTCCAATCCTCTTCCATTCCTGTATGTCTTGAGCAATCTGCATCCACTTGACCACACATTCTTCTCAATTCATCAGCCCATCTTCCACTCGGTCTACCTTGCTTTCTTTCGCATCCTCTCGGATACCATTCCAGCACTTCTCGCGTCCATCTGCCATCCATTCTTCTCGCTATGTGTCCAGCCTATTGCCACTTCAACTTTTTCACCCGTACTGCTATATCTACCACTTTGGTCATACTTCTTACCCATGTATTTATTTTGCGATCTCTTCTTGTTATGCCAAGCATACATCTTTCCATGCTTCTCTGTGTGCACTGGATCTTTCGTAGCATTCTTGAATTGAGCGTCCAAGTTTCACATCCATACGTCATAACTGGCAGTACGCATTGGTCGTACGCCTTCTTTTTTAAGCATAGCGGAATGTTGGATTTAAAAACTATGTTCATTCTTCCAAAAGCACTCCATCCTAGTTTCATTCTTCGTTTTATTTCTTCTTCTTTACATCCAGTCATATTCACTAATTGTCCTAGGTATAAATTACTATCTCTACAATATGATTATCTACTGTGACTACGTTTTGCGTGCAAAATTCATTAAACATAATTTTAGTTTTATTAAAATTAATTTTTAAGCCTACTTTCATACTCTCGTTGCTTAATTATGTTAATCTACTGAGTTACATGCAACTATAACTATGTCGTCAGCGAATATATCCAACATACAAGTGTGTATTTCACTTTCTGAAGTCGTATTTATTTTTTATTGTGCTTATTTCAGTATTAATGTGAATGAAACCGTATTGTAAAATAATTTTATGATAATAATAATAATAACTCAGATGATCTTTTTTCAAATTTTCGGGAAACCTACCAGAGTCCGTCGTTCAGTAAAGTTTTAAAATTAATTATTGTCCAGCTTCAAAAGGCTAGTATGTGCTTATATGGTATAGGTATATATTATTCAAATAGCATATTACACGTTTATGTACGCATGTACATATACTTGAAGTAGAGCTTATGCTAGTGTTAGTAGATATTTTGTAGTTGTGTTTTGTTTTGCAATTGCGCGCCGTTTTCGATGTTTTCTTTTTCTCTGGCGGAAAAACGCTTCAACAAATTGAGTTTTCTCCGACGCGGCGGCTTTTCTAACTTTCGTAGTATAGTCTGGTAAAAGCGAACGCTATTCGACCAACACTCATGAAAATAGAAATTATTGAAAAACCTCACATACATACATATGTAAATTTACAACGATTTTCTGCGGGTAAAATATTTATTCTGCGAACCCTCGCAAAGCGGAGAATAAATTATATATTTTCGCATTCAGTTTCGTTTGGTGGCGAAGTGTCTTTTAGTTATTATTCCGTCAGTCAACCAATTTCGTCGTTCAATAACATCGAATCGCTTTTGAGCCGGTAGCATCATTTGAATCGCAAATTTAATCAACGAAAAATCACAAAGCATTGCCTCCGCCGTACAAAATTTTCCAATCTATCAATATTCCAAGAGCGGATCCTTACGAAAGGTTAATTATTCTACGCCTACGATGATAATGCTAATTTTGTTGCTTTATTCATATTTTTATAACGACAAAAATTATCTCGTCTGAACTTTTCCGAAAGTCGTGCAAGTAAGTTTTATATCGACGAGTTGCGATTTTTTTTTTTTCCGATGAACATTTATCGCGCGCACTCTCGTGCCAAAACTTTTCCAATTTTCGGGAAACAATCTAAAAGCAACCAATTATCCGTATAGTTCAGAAGCTATCGAATTCCGTCCAACATTATCCATAATATTTACGCTCGGGGCTCGTATAAGCGAAACATCGAGCAGCTTTCGCGGAAAAAGTTGTTATCCGACATAACCAATCGTCCGGAATAAGTCCGGTCGCGTCCGGCACGGCTAATGGACGGCTTCATTGATTCGCATCGAACGGACCAAGTGGGAGGCATCAAGTGAACCGAACACCAAACCCCTACACCACGCCTTATTTATTTTATTTACTTTTAAAGCTCTTACATTATACCCTCATATATTTTATGTACCTACATATTATCCTATATCCGTTTATAGGACCATTTCCGTCCATTTTTATGAAAATATGGAGAGAAAACTATTTCGGGCAATAAATATGTAACCTTATTCTTAATCAATTGATATTGTGATTTTTGCATACTTGACTTTAAGGGTTGCCTCTTTGATACTATTTGACAAACATTTTACCGTCTGTCATAGTGATTTCGTCATTAGATCGATGGCATATTATTTTGGTCAAATGAAATTCAATGAGTCGTCATAGCAATTCTACAGTATTTACTATTGAAATGTAAGATGCGAACAAATCATTTGTTTATTAGTTCTCTCCTTTTGACTCTCATTATTTCGTATATATGTATGTATGTATATGTTACAGCGAAAGCATATTTCAAGTGAAAATATATTTTAACTGATGCTCACTGGTGAAATTATATTCGTTTCCGAACTGTCATTGAAACTAAATTTGACAGTTGTGAAATGACCAATCGAATCATATAATCTGCTGAAATATTCAATCCTAGTTATTTTATCGCTTCTTCTTCTTATCGTGCCGTGCCCGTGTTCAGGCGTAGACATTTACCGATTAGTACCAATTATAGTTTACACTGAGTCTTTGTCGATTTTATAACAATTGACTTATAATGGTTGGTTTAAGAAGAAAAGAGCACGTATTGCTACCCTTATCCTCAGAATCCTCAGATATAACAACGCCGCCGTTTCGTTCAAAACACATTTGTAGGATGACACATCATCGACTTAGACCAACATCGACTAGTCACAAACACATACGCTTACTTTAATATACTTTCACCGATACTGAGCAGTGAAACTGTATATTCATTGTTTGATACATTTTCACTGCCTGAATTGGTAAAAATATATTTTCACTTGAAATATGCTTTCATTGTAACATATGTACATATACATATGTATGTATAGGTATATGAAACTTGCATGCTATGCGCAATTTATTTGGCATTCGCTCCATTCATTTACAATCGCTTATGTAAGATATTGAAAAAATAGATTCCAGTTTGGGGGAGGACTTATTTTAAGAATAAATTGTAGTCATTCGTCTTCCATTGAAAGCTGGCGGTTTGAGCGTGAGCTTCTGGCGCTAAGTGGCGCTTCGGATAAATCTATTTTGAAAGAAAATTCTGCAGAGTCTGTGACGCGCCGCGGTTTACGGGTCATTTGTCAATATGCATTCGAGACCCGGCCTTGTTACACGTAAAGTGATTTAGGGGAAGAGAGGGGGTTAAGTCAATTCCCCTCCTTTTCTTCCACCACCACCACTGTCGATAAAGAACGCCAGGAAAAGTCAGATTTATTTTCGGCAATCGAATAGCTCGTATTGAATACAGGTGATTTTTTATCTGAAGTGACATTAGCGTTTCAGAATTAACCCTCCAGATGCTGACTGATTCGCTGCAACGTCACAGACTATTAATCAATCTGAGAGTGAAATAAATTATTCAAATTAAATAAAATAAAAACTTTAAAATTAACTAAAAATTAATTTAGGTATCAACTGATAAACTAAATTATAATGTTTTGGTATAGCTAAAATTTTAAGCTCACTTATAATATTATACGAACTACAAATTTATTCTTGTTTATAAATGACTTTTTAGAGTTTTATCATATTTTTCAACATGTACACTGTACAATTCAAGAAAGTAGTCACATTGAATATTTTAATTCGAAAATTATGTCAGTTGGCATTCCGTTCTTTTGATCTCAACGAGCACTTTCCGTATACTTTCTCCCCAAGAAAACGTTTCATTACTGGGATAAGAAGGCGCCCGGGAGTAAATATTTAATTAACCTTAATGGACGTTGGCGCTGTTTGGAAAAACTTTTCGAGCGGATAAAAGAGAGTCGGCTCACGAAATATCTAATTGCAAAATAACTCTATCGCATTATCTACCAAATCCCCTCTAATTGACAATATTTTCAACATTATTTTGTGCTTACTCGATCTTAAGTGTGCCCCTTTCAGACAATTCACGTGTGTCAATTCAACCGCATGAATAATAAAAGGACTAGCAGCTAGGCAATTAAACACGTCGAAATGTTTCAGAGTAGCTCCAAGCATACATGTTTATCCTTTCAGACTAATTTTGGGATGCACAACATAGGTGAACTTCGCGTACAATTTAACTTGCTTGAAACACGTGCGGCACAAGTTCATATATACGTTTTATACGCCACGAGTGAAACGATACAACAGAAAATTAATTAGTTGAATCCTTTCAAACGTCGCTATCGCTGAAAAGAGTTGGGGGGTCGCTCTTTGAACGTCGGAACAATTTATTATATAATCCGATTACATGGCGTGTGATTGAAGTATGCTTTGAAGGACTGAAGGACTCTCGTAGATTCGTGGTATATTCGACACATAGGATTGACAAAAAATATAGTATGGGAGTAAGTAGCCCTTAACGATCGTAATTGAAATCGGTAGCAGTTTCAAATTTGTAAGGGTTGCTCTCGAAACTATCAGAGTTCGGTTACTTTTATCTCGTCGAGGATTACGCGACGTCATATTTCAAAGGGAATTAGCATTAACGGTTACAAAGGCTCCGGCGCAGGATCTCGTTCGGTGCTTAATCCGCAAAATAGCTTAAATTTTCGTGAAAACATTCTCTCTTGATATGCGCGTCCTTTTCGGAATATTCGATGCCGTGCGCGAGCCTCTCTGTGTGATGAACATTTTGTCGGTTTCATTGCACTTTTTTTTACGGTATAATTTCATATTTTGTTTAATGAAAGGAACCCAAAACATATACCCAACGACTATAGTTTACTCAATTTTAATTAATATAAATAAGTTTTCGGTTTTTTCATCATTCTTGTAGCGTTTGGTTGATAGATAGGCTTTTTAGGAAAACGTACGAGTACTGCAAAGTTTGATTTTCCAATATTGAAACTTTTCACTTCCCATATTAAATGAAGAAAAATCCCCTTCGGATCCCCTCTTTGAAAAGCGGCTTTTCTCTTGTCTCATTACTCATTGATTTGTCGTCGTTGAGTCTGTACGTAGACGTATAGAATTTGAGCACAGTCTACAAAATCAATTCTTGTACTAGGGAGCACCAATTGATATTCAGTTCGTGTCGAAGTTTCGTTTCACAATCAGATCTTTTCAGACACATAAATAATTACTAGAATCCGTACGGTTTTTCCTTGTCGACATTCGATTTTTGAACGCGATTTCGATAATCATTGAAAATTTTAAATAATCCCATCTATCAAGCGCCGTCAAAATTTCAAGCTAATTACAAAAATAATACTTTTACCAACTTCAACGTGGACTTTACTGTGATTAAGTGATGAATTAGCAAACTCAAAAAAGCTCATTTGACTGAAACGTTCCCGCATTCGAAACCCCTCATCAGCCCGGCGGACTTACAAATTAGTTTGCGAGAGAGTTTCCAACTGTATTCAAGGGAAGAAACTCTAAAATAATCTTTGTTTAAGTATCCTTTATTTTGGAAAACTGTGTGCGAATTTTTCGTATAAAACGTGACGTTCGTATAAAACGTGTTATGTAAAAAAAAAACTTTTTTTTTTTTTGGTCCAAAGCACGTGTACTATTCAGGTTTTAAGAATTTCCCTTATATAAATTAATTACAAGTTGAGAAATGTTGTTGATTTCTTATTTATGTACGTTATAAAACACTGTTATGGTGTATACATACATATGTACATATGTATGTAACTCAATGGAATATATCTATTTTAGTTTTCATATACATACATATGTAGCACGATACTTAAATATTCAATATTGGTATTATGGCTATGTATATATTATATTATACCTACATACATATGTTGGCAAAAAAATATTCTAATCCTTAAATAGCAGCATTTTCGGATTTACTTATTCTAAAATGTTGTCTAAGGGTAGGTTTATTTATAGAATTTCCACGTAACGTTCTGATCCGATAACTTGGTATTGTTAAGATTGGAAACCCTTGGCCTAGACGATGCGCCATTCTCCCTTTACAAACGTGAAACCCCAGGATATTAGGGTGGTTGAAGGACCTACACTCCACCCCTTCCATGTTGACCTGTCGCCTGCGTCACCGGGAAGAATAATACAACGAGGACGATTGCTTATCGGGGAGCCCTTGTTTCTTTATCTGCCGGGTCGTTCCCCTAAGGACGAGTGATCCTTCGAGCAGGTCCTTCGGCGTGTGATTGCCGCCGAATTAATGATAGTATCGGAGATTAACGACGTCCACACAACCGCTGCATCCGCAGAACAATGGCGCACCGAGCGTTCGATGCATTGTGCAAGAGGTTGGTCTTTCGCATATAAATCAAAATTGTCCCTCAAAATGCACCCTCTCCCTAACGCCCAATAAATTATTAATCATCCAAACAATTCTTGTAAATCTTGTATACAATTTTTTATATCGTTATAGGTATATTCAAATGTCCTTCCGTGATCATTTTATTTTTTAATACTGAGATACGAAAATCACGTTTTGAAACACGTCAAACACGTTCGCCTCTGATAACGAGGACACGTTCTCCGATGTATCCATTTTTGAATAGTCAGCATGCGGATAGACAAAGAGATAGCTACATTGTCAAATTGTAGATAGCCAAAGGTGGAAGACCCTGCAGGCGGCGACCATACGATATGCTGTACCGTCAGGTATGAGTTGGGTCTGAGGTCGCGTATAATAAACCGGCAGATTAAGAAGGTACACCGGGTACTGTGTACTTAATACTAGCTCAGGCACTGGCACGAATTAAGGGCTAAATGCGAGCACATCCAGTGGTTTCCTTCGGTTAATCCTTTGTCAAGATCAAAGAGTCGAACCCCGTGTTTATTATATAGACGTGACGTCGCCGATTGCCCTAGCCTACTCTCGTCATATTTATCTCAAATCTCGATGACACGATTCAAGTCGACTATTTTAGCGCCTCAGTGTGCATGGATCACTATTGATAATACTCTCTCTCACTACAGTCGTCCTAGAATCCAGATTGCTGGTTTATTTCTTAATTCAAATGGCAGTTACGTGGCTTAGACTGTTGGTTATAAACTTAAATTAAGCGGTAATTGAAACGCTCCCTGCCTCCCTACTCCCTCGTGCAAATTGTTTCAAACTTCCGTTTTAAATTCGCTCGATTCCAATTTGTGTGAGCTTTCACATATTACGCGATGACAGTCTCTATTTTCATCCAGTATCCCTTTTGAATTTATAATTAAAACGCGTATTAGTCTCTTGATCGAGTTTTATCGGAGGATGCTGACAATTTGCCTCCATAATTGACTATTAAATGGGGGATATTTCAGCAGATTGGTGATAGAATCAGATATACATTGTATGTACATACATACATACATACATATGTACTTTTAGCTAGAATTGCAAATTCATAATAGGGATGTTTCACTTTTTTATTCAATTCCTATTCATACGTTCCTCTTAGATTATTGTGGTATATATTTTAAATAATTATGGTATTGTTGAGCCTTTTGAGCACAAGCTCGGAAGATTTTCTCAACCTATACAAAAAATTTTACAAAAAAAATCGTAAAAGCTGTATGTAAAATAGTGAATAGGGATGAAACCTTAACATTTATATGCAGCATGCTATTCAAGGAAATATAAAATATGGTAACATAAAAAAAAGGAATGCTATGAAAGTCAGGGAAAATTTGAATATCTGCCTTGTTATTATGTTTCGTACAATATTTGACACTGAAATATAATCAAAAAATTTCGTTTTTTCATACATATTGTTTTTATTGTATTCAAATGTAATTAAACGTGTATGCTTGTAATGCATGCGAGCCACGTACCCGTTATTAATATTTGGTAATGCGAGCCAGTCTCGTCGGCCGCTTGTAAGCCCTAATTTTAGTAAGGGGTGTGGGTCGTTAAGGGGTTATGGTTGAGGTATTCCGAGGTCCCCCCTGACTGTGGGTCCCACAGACAACCGCCACGTGCCACCCTCACAGGACGAAAAGTCCTTTTGTAATTAAAGCGGAACGGCAGACGTCCCTGGACATCTATCGCCTTAACCCCTTCCCTACCACAATATTCTCGGACCTGTATAAATCGTAAATCAATCCAGTTTAATCTGAAAATGCGGTCAAAATTGACATTTCGAACTACTTCATGACAGTATGACGTATTTTAACTCATTAAGTATTGTTTGATCTCACTCGAGTATCATCAATGCTAGTAAAAATAAATACATAGCAGATGAAAGCATTTTACATATGTACATGCTTTTCTACGTGGGGTGTTCATTCGATCGATATTTACAATTGTAGTATGTTTGACATGGCTGTGTGTGTGTGTGTGCTTATTTTTAACACAGCACTTTCGACCCGAATACAAGATTTGATTTATATCATACATCAGATTAAAATAAACTAGTCGGATTCATGCGATGCGGTCACGTGTCCGACACGTTAAGATTACAACAATCGTCGTGTTGTCGGTGAATGGCCCACATTCGCATGGTAGCCGCAACAAAGGGCACAATTGAACTGAATGGCATAAATCATAACAATTCGGTGATTCGCGTGTCGCTTCTGCCAGGGGTCTTTAATCTTTTTTTGTGATGTTTGCGGTCGACGCACGCTATCGGCGATTATCGAACAATGAAGGGTTGTCGGATCGACACGCGAACCCTACAAAAATATCACATATATGTATGTTCATATCATCTGGTGAGATTTAATCGAGCGATGAATGTCGTGAATGTGATCTATGGATTTATTTACAAGTAATTAAATTCGGTTCAATTTTTATTTTATTTTTTTTATGAAATTATATTAATTTTTTTTTTTTTATTATATATTGCGAACGTCTGAATGATTGCAGATAGATTCATAGGAGCCGTATGAATATATAAATTATTCGAAATGAATTCCGACCTCGAGTGGATGTTGTGAAGTGATCTGGTAATTGCCCGCTAACGACAGAACCTCTCTACAGATCCAATCATCCACTGAAAATAATGGAAAAACAAAATTTGAGGGGTGAATTAATTGAATATCTTTAAATGATCTGACGTACGAGTATATTCGATATATAATTTTGAATATATGATAAAATTATGTAAAATCACGGATCGATCGATGGCAGAATAAATTTAAATTCCATCCGAGAAAGTTGCCGGGCGCTGCTGCTACGTAAAAAATAATGTTTTCTTTTTTGCAACTAAAAATATAGTCTGGAGCAAAACAGCGGAGACAGAAACGTTACGTGACCGGACTTTCGAGTTTGGTCAGTTAAACTGTGAAATTTTCCGACTACCGAGAAACAAATGCTCAAAGGAAAGTCAACCCGGAAAGTTTTCCACTTTCAACGCTCGCTTTAATGAGCGAGCATATAACAAAATACACCAAACACAGATTTTTCTTTATACTTTTCAAATAGATATTCAACAGTTAATTATTTTTTTTGAAATGTCAATCTTATACTGTTTTAGGTAGAAGTCAATCTGTAAAGACTCAAATTACCAATTAAATATTTTCACCTGAAATTTCATTTGTCTGTGGGGGTTTGTGGGTGCATCGTAACGTCACGTGGCAGTCGTCAGATTATCGCTGAGGCAAAATCAAATATATGCATAGGAAAAGGAAAAGGAAATCATAAATAAAAAATCAAATACGCAAACAGCGTCGTTCGCTGTGGGGGAGACGTATCGGAGCACTCTATCTGAACCACATCCTCTAGCTATCCAAACTCGTACATTTTATATATGGATGTGCACCACTCATAATTTGTGCCCCGTTTGAACCAAAACAGCGTGTGCATTCAATAGAGAGGATCAGCTATGTCATTCACACACGAAAGCCTCATGGAATTAATCACGAGCCTTCGATTAATTCGGTAACGCGGGACTCAACGTTGGCACATGTCCGAGCACCGACAGCAATATAACCACAAACCCTTACTACCCTCAAACCATCCCAATTAAAATAGCACCCCAATTCGAAAAATGTTCAAACGCGATGAACATACATACATACATATATACATCGTCCATTAGCTTTACGAGATATTTAGATTGAAAATTTTATGAATGGATAAAGCTTGCAATAACAATCAATAGACGGACATGGGACTTTTCAAACTCCCGTTTCATTATATCGATTTAGTGAGAGAGGAGGGGGTGTGAGTTTTTTATGGAGCCTCTCTCTCTCTCTGTATAGGCCGTAAAAGACCGGGCTGATTTCCCATTCAAACACACAAATGAATAGTCATCGAAGAGGGTTAGCTAATGACCTTTTGTCACCTTAATTAAGGTACCGTGTTATGAAAGCAAAAATTACCCCCGATGATTCAGCACCGTGTCCATTGTGAGTGCGACACATCGAACGTCATTATGCATATTATTAATGATGCCCTCGGTGGATGATGACTGTTTCAATTTCATTCATAAATAACGCGTGTTACTAACTCTTCTCGGTAAATTTTCGCTATTTTCTGAACCGTTCATTTTTGCCGCTTCTTTATTGGTTTGCGTGCGAAATAAATCTGGTGAACACACTATACATAGATGAAGTGTAGGTAAACGCACACATAAATGGGCAATCTTAAAATGTACTGGCTTAATTTAAAATGTCGTTGACATATTATACATGTATAGGTACATTAGGGTGAAGCGACATTGCAAAAATAAAAAATCGGCACCTACCAAAAGTTTCATTGTATCATCCGTATTCTCGTAAAAATATTGAAAAAAAATCTTTGAATATGTCTTCAGGCCTCTACCTGAAGGCGAAACATGAAAATTTTGCCTATTAATTTCAAAATCTGAACACAGAATACAAAATTTTAGATAACATGCTCATAAAATTACCCTAACTATGTACATATATTGAATATTATAAGTACTTTTTGTAAAAATCTCATTTATTTACATATTCCTTGAATTATTCAAATAAGTGTGAATTTGTGAGAGCGGTGGAGGGAGACATACGAGTAAATATAAGTATATATGAGTAAAGTATGCACATATGTATAGTAAAAATAAATACTAATTTTCCAATTAAAATAGCTATTTATAGAGATTGGAAACAATCAATTGGAAATTTTCATACAAGTAAAAGTAATAAGATAAAAGTGCAAGTAGAGACCAGAAAATCTTTTTAATTAAACAAATTTTTTTGGACAGAAGAGGTATGATATAGAGGCAACTTTTTATAACTATTTAAAAACGAATATCCTAAAAAAAATTCCATACATCGACGCTCCACCCTAATGTCATAAATATGTACATACATACATATTCATATATTGTAGGTAGGTAAAAGCTCCAAATTAGTGAAATTCGTTTCACATTGTTTTGACACAATTTGCTAGTTATTGCATCTACATATATTATCAATTTTATAAAACTAACATACATATTTGACAAATTTAATGTGTTACACCCAATTTAAAGCAAATAATTTTAACTTAAAAATGATTTTCACCTAAATCTATCTTTTTCGAGTTGATCAGTTTTACCCATATGCCAAAAAAATATTATATACCTATGTACATACCTATACATATATCAACATTTTACGCGTCGAAGATTTTTCAACTTTAAATAAATAAAAATTTATTCAACAATGAATTTGAAAGTCTATTGAGGCTTCACGCATGCCTGGACTGGGCATGCTGAATACTGTGCGTATATTTAATTCGAGTTTAGTTTTAGTTAACGACCGATTTTTGAACTGAGAATGCAGAAAAAAAAGTCTTATTGTAAAGAATCACATCCAATCACGGCGACGGGATAGATAAAGGAGGCTGGGAAGGAACGGAGGGAGAGGTCGGGATCGCCTAATCGAATCAAATAAGATGTTTTCCCGGGAAACTGGAGGCCGGCTACGGCGTAGTAGCTGTAAACATCCCGCGTCCTGTTAGCGAGGCTCATCCGTCTTGCGAATGAGGCTTCAGGGTAATTTCATGGTCCAGAAGTTAGGAGGCTCACAGGGGAGTCCCGGGACTCCCTCTCCCTTGATGGATGGGTCGCATTTTCACCCGGATCCCCACTATGCTTACTAAAAACTCAAATTTATTCCGAGCCCGTGGCGCACGCAAATATTTTTTACCGGTCCTCGGTGAATACAAACCGAGAATAACGTATCAAGAGTATTGTACTTTTTCTGTTTGTATTTACTACAATGAAAATAGCGAACAATAATACTTTATTTTTTTTAACTCAAATTGAATTGTATTGGACTAGTACGTATGTATGTATGTACATACATACATTGAAAAGCATTTATTCGTAAATATTTTTTTATAAAAAAAATCACAGTGTGTAGCCGCTACTCACTATAGAAGCAAAACTTATTTGCAATTTAAAGCAAGTGAAATGTACAAGAAGGAATACAGATGTGAATGTGAAAGAATTGTGTACACAAATGACTCACTGCTCTCACTGCTACCTGACGTCTAGCCGAGAAGTGAGGGTACCCGCTGGCCGCCGGCCGTTACTGGTTTTCGTGTCGTACCACGCTTCGGTTCACATTTTCACTAAACTGAGGGGCGGTGCGGGGCGCAGAGGGGACGCTCGAATTTTCAGGGTGGATCTCTCTCTCGCACGAACGTGAAAGAGCAAGAGAGAGGGCAATAGTCTACCTCCAAACTGAAGGAGTGGGGATATGTGTTACAGCATATCGCTCGCTCCGTTTGTATGGAACGTTGGATGAACCGTTTTTACTCTACCGAGTGAAAAGAAGTTTTACTTCAAAAATAAATGTAATTTACAATATCTATCAAGTCTTAGGTTCATCATTATCATCATTTTCAGCCGTTCACCATCCACTGCTGGATGAAGGCGTCTCCAATCCTCTTCCATTCCTGTCTGTCTCGAGCAACCTACATATGTACATATGTACATTCAGTTGACTCCACACATTCTTTTCAATTCATCAGCCCATCGTCTACTCAGTCTACCTTGCTTTCTTTCACACGTTCCGTTATATCTGCCACCTTGGTCGTGCTTCTTACCCATGCACTCCTCCTACGATCTCTTCTTGTTATACCGAGTATACATCTTTCCATGCTTTTGTGTGCGCTGGATCTTACGTAACATTCTTGAATTAAGCATCCACGTTTCACATCCATACCTCAGTACGCATTGGTCGTATGCCTTCTTTTTTAAGCATGGCGGAATGTTGGATTTAAAAAGTATGTTCATTCTTCCAAAAGCGCTCCATCCTAGTTTCATTTCTTCTTCTTTACGGATACTGGATAGTAATATTCACCAATTGTTCTTGGTATAAAAAAAAACTATCAACTATCTCTACAATATGATTATCTACGTTATGCGTGCAACATTCATTAAACAATTAATTTTTAAGCCTACTTTCATACTTTCGTTGCTTAATTGTGTTGATCTACATATTTTGTAAATCTACCAAGTCGAATGCGGATCGTCATCGTCAGCGGATCTTAGATGGCTCAAGTGCTTTCCGTCGATCTTGACCCCCGTTTTGTACCATTCCAGCGTAGTTAATGTGAGACATATTTAGAAGTCTTAGTTTAACTAACGAAAATATCAAATTACCTGGATTTACCTTGGGTGTTGCGCGAAAGCTCGTTCTTTATTCTCGTACGACGGAATCCTCAAATTACGCGTATAGCTGAAAACCCAGGAAAGCTTACAAGGTGTCGCCGTTGATAGCGCATTTGACATATTTCAAAAAAAGCTTCACCGTCGTCGTGGCACGTCTTATTTTCCGGTTGGTCGGTGACAAATGGGGGCGTAAACACCTGCCACTCGACCGCGATTATCGACGCCGGGTTTCGCCGTTCGCGTTCCGGAAACGCATTATCCGGAACATGCTCCGGATCCGTCTCGCCGCTATACAGTTTCGAATGTTTGTTTCCAACTCGCGAACGATACATTGCACGCACGCGTCTGAACAAAATCGAGCCAAGTCCACATAAGAAAGCGGATAAATTTCAATTTCAACTAATTTATTTCTTAATTTATACGTGTGACATTGTGAGTGAAATTAAATCTAAAAATTCCATACATATTTGCTGATGACATTAAACTTTTTAGCCCCGTCTCTCCGGGTATAAACAGTTTACAGGATGACCTAAACTCTATAAATAGATGGGGTGCCAAACATGGCTATTGTCTTTAAATATTAATAAGTGCTCTGTTTTACACCTTGGCCGAACTAACCCCCAAATCCGTTAATTGATAATGTAAGTGTCCCAAAAGTTGCATCTCAAATGGACCTGGGTGTTGTTATCACAAAGGACCTAAAATGGTCTACTCATATAGTCTACTCCTTAGTAAATAAGTGTTATTCATTTATATATGTATATTATCAAACGTGTATTTAAGCATTTAGTATCCAGTTGCTGTCAAAAAATTATAAATCGTATATTAGACCTAAACTAGAATTTGCTGTAAATGTTTGGAACCCTAACTTCAAAAAAGACATTGTATGTTTAGAAAGGGTTCAAAGAAGGATGACAAAAATGCCATCTGAACTATAATGAAAGGTTGAAGAAAATGAGTCTCACATCTTTGGAGACGAGAAGATTAAGAGGCGATCTAATAGAAGTCTACAAAATAATAAATAATAAATATAGGTATAAATGTCCAATGAAAAACCTCCTTACTTTCAATAAAAACGTTCACCTCAGAGGTCATACACTGAAATTACTAAAAAGCAAATCGAACAAGATTGTCAGACTCTTTTTTTTTTCAAACAAAGTGGTCGAAGTTTGGAACCGTCTGCCAAATCAGCTAGCAACTTCCGAAAATACAAATCTTTTTAAAAATCGTCTTAATAAGTTTTTGAATATAAATGGATTTTTGTAATCCTTCAAATATAAATAATTAAGAATTGTATGTACAAGTTATGTCAGACCCCTGGGCCCCATCGACTATGTCGCCTGCCTATGTATTTTTAAATAAATAAATAAACTATATGTACAACAAACGAGCAGAATTGTTAATGGTCCACTCGGAATGTACATATGTAGATATGTATCAGTGCTACAGTTGACAAAGTAATGAACCTGAATAGCTGAATCTAAGTTGTACGAATAAAATTACATTAAATCATCGGACTTGGTTCGCTATGGCACACTATGTGCCCTATAATATTTACGAGCCGACATCAATCATACTCGTTTGCGATTCAATAGCGCGTCAATATCGCATTTTTCGCGTAGAGCAGCGACGCGCAAAATGCGCAACTCCAACGGAATATTTCACACTAAATGTATTTTTTCCCCACCACTTCGAAATGACTTTTCAGCACGTTCCGAAATTGAAATATTCCTCCCCAAATGGCTCTTTTACCTTTCGATCGGCGCACTTCGGTGCTCCAGTCATTTAATTGTGTCGCTCTCGCCTGGTCGTCGCACGTTAACAGTTTTCGGCCGTAATTGTAGCACGGAAACAAAACGGCTGTCCTGGAATGGAATGAAAAAAAAACCAGTGAAATTCCCAGATTCAGTGAAGCGACTCATTGGCAAATTGACCCGTGAGATTGGTCCATGTCAAAAAAAGCTCACGTGACGTTTCCACTCTAAAACTACACTCACGAGAAAATATTCTATAGATACTATACTTTTCTATACTATGTACATATGTGTATATTCACGAAAAAAAAATAATTTGTATAATATTATAATATTTTTTAGGGGTATGGGATGAGTACCAATGCAGTTCACCGCGCTTAATATGAAACAGAAGATGTGACCCGGCCAAATGGAGGTCGTAAATTCATAGAGACTCTCGCAATATTTTTAACTTATCGAGTTAACAACGGGGCCTTTTACTGTCCTCTATTTTCTTCTTATTGTCGCCGTAGCCAGACTTTCTGTCGCGAGTCTTAAGATGTCTGGTTCAAATTTCACGTGGTACAGTGGCGAAAATATATGCCTCTTCTACTGACTTAAACTTTAATTTCCCCTTAAGTCGTAATACAATTTAAAATTCCTTGACCATTATAATACAAATATAATATAATATAATATATACCTATACATTAAGTATCAAGTCAAAATACTTTCAAGCATCCTTTCATCTGATGCCGTTAATTTCCATAAAATTGACTATGAATTCTATGCATTGTTTCAAACATTTATTTCAAATTATTGTTATATGATAAAAAAAAACTTATTCTCTGAAAAAAATAGTAGTGATAAGATTTTTCAGATCTGGCATACATCACATGTCGGTAATTCTTTTTTTCTAATTTTTCATACGGTGACACATTCGTTTTTCGCCGAAACACATATGAATTTCAACAACGCAATTTCATAAATTCAACGCCACGCCCTCGACACAATAGATTTTCAGCTATCAACAGAAACAGAATTGCTACAACACGAACGGAACGGCTCGACAGTAAAATCTCATCAGAAATTATGTTGACAATAAAACGAATTAAGACGCATTCGCATAGAACACCAAACAGTAACACTTTTATCGTATAAAGAGGGAAAGCGATCATTTAAACCGATCTCTATGTATGGATACGTCGAGAGCGACATATTCTGAACGTTTATTTCGCGCTTTATGAGCCAGATTTCGAATTAAGCTTGTCTTTGGTATTTTGGATAAATTAGTTCTAATAAAACTCAAATAAAACCATGGACAATAACAACAACGATAAAGTAGCTTTTATTGAAAGCACGCTGAAAGCATACTTACTATACTTATGTACATACATATATAAACTAACGGTCTCCTAAAAGCGTAGAGTGGATGATTTGCACTAGTCAAAACGAATATTACACAGAATAAGGTGTTTAATAGTGTAAATGTACATAGACCCAGCATGACAGTTGAAAGTCCCCCTTAGTAATACGATCTACGAAGAAGCCCTTCCCATCTGATCACTACTCTTATATTATTTTTGGAATTGCCATTTGGATGATCATTCGATTCATGTTTTCTTTTCGAAAGTACATACATCATTTTATTTATTATTTTTTTATTTACAAAATTTATTTATTTTATTCAAATTTCCAATATAATTTATTTCAAGTACAAACATATGTATATACAAACAGCGTGCTTTTAATTTCGAAAATTAATTTGTTTTAATTTTTATTATGAAAATTAATTTATATAGCATTAGACCACAGTCGTAGCTACATACCTTTTACAGAACGAGGGTCCAAGTCGGGAATTATGTAGCAGAACGAGGCTTCTACTTCATTGTGTGGGGGAGGCTGACACTGGACCGGTGTCTGGTTACCTCAAATGGTACTCCCAGAGACTGCTATACCCACCCCCTTCGTATTTAGATGAAACGCGAATATCCTCCTTAAACGACGACGAGTTCATAGAGCTTCACCATTACTTAACTACGGAAGATTTTACTTGACACAGTCCCCCCACCTCATCAAAAATAATATTTATTTATTTCTCAGTATATTCGTAGGGTGTCTGAGTAAATGTGAAGGCGATAGCGCCAATGAGTATCTTTAATTTCCTGTTCTAGCTGACCAAACAGAACAACGTGCTGCAGTGAACACTGCTCGCTCAGATAACGCCCATTTCCTACTATACAGGTTACACGCTCGTAAATAAAGTCCCAGAGGACGGCAGGACCACCAAAGCGTGGATAAAATCTCTCACATTGCAACGTCAATATAAATAATCCGACCGCAGGTTAAAACAATATCGTCCCAAAAAACGCGCGTAATTGATTATAAAAGCAATTAATTATATCTTATCTGAAATGGTATCAGTATATGTATGTATGTACATATATTCATAGTTTACGAACAATGCGTGTAAACACAAAATCTGGGCAATAATAAAACAGCAACTACTTGCTGGCAATCATTGAGCCACACATATTGCGCATGTGATGCTGGATGGTTGACGAGCAATATTGCTGAAAAACGTTGATCGTTTACAGGCACCTTTAGTTAAATGTATCGTAGTGATATTCCATTCGAAAAATAATAGACCGAGCACTAGAGAGTAATGTAATAAAAATATCATTAAAGATAAATTCTGATTTCATTAGTTCTTAGTGGTCATCTAAATTCAGATTAGCCGAATACGAAACAAGACGTATGTTTAGACGGCCGGACATTCCCCCCAACCCCCCCTCCATAAAGGGGTGTCCTTAGATTAATTATTTTTGGTAGGGTTTGAGTAAGGTGGTTTTTCCAACCCCCGAATCCGAAGGAGTAGTGGGATGGTCATAGATAAACCGTTCGGTGGCGCCAAATGACCGGATTCGGCTTCCATATTTCACGCTCGATAAGAACCCGCCGTCGAATTAATACTGAGACATGAAATACGTATCACCGCCTGGTTTTCGTGACAAGTGATTAATTAATACAATACGAATAAAATTTTACGTCACGCTTTTGGAATACTGCAACCGAATCTATGTTGCACTCTTATTGGAGTTAAAAGGTCGTAAAAATGGTAATGCAACGCGCGTGCCCCTCAGGGAACTATAGGTGAACGCCAAAACAAAAACATAAACCCCTCTCCTTCCACACCCCGGTAATCTGGCGGCTCGTAAGCCCTGTAGCATCGTAAGCCACTCTGAAACTGGATGTTTTTAAAGCCACCCACCCTTGTGTTGAATATCAATGTTGAGGCATCGTCGACAGTGCCGCAATTGCCGTTGGGGTTCGCGGAAAATGCAACAATTTCAAGAATTCGACGCACGCTTATCGACAAGGATGCGCCGAGCATCCAACTCAACTTAATCCAAAAACCAAAACTCGATTTCAAAGTGTTAGTGTTGTGTATTTTCCTTGTACTCATACGTCGATCTTCAAATGTTTCTATAGCCATATTGATACTTTCAACATACGTATGTATGTATGTATGTACATACATACATTAGGGTGGAGCGACATTGCAAAAATTAAAAATCGGCATTGTAATACCTACCAAAAGTTTTGTTGTACCATCATCGTCGTCTTCGGGCCTCTACCTGAAGGCGAAAAATGAAATTTTGCCAATTAATTTCAAAATCTGAACACAGAATACAAAATTTTAGATAACATGCTCATAAAATTACCCTAACTACATGTATATTGAATATTATAAGTACTTTTTTAAAAAATCTAATTTATTTACGTATTCCTTGAATTATTCAAATTAGTGTGAATTTGTGCGCAGCGGAGGAAGGCATACGAGTAAATATAAGTATATACGAGTAAAGTAAGTATGTACATATTGTAAAAATAAATACTAATTTTCCAATTAAAATTGCTATTTATAGAGATTGAAAACGATCAATTGGAATTTTTCATACAAAGTATTAAGATAAAAGTGCTGGTAGAGACCAGAAAAACATTTTTAATTAGACAGATTTTTTTTGGACAGAAGAGGTATGACATTGAGGCAACTTTTTATAACTATGTATTTCAAAACGAATATCCCAAAAAAAAAATTTCCATACATCGACGCTCCACCCTAATGTACATACATATGTATATATATGTATGTATGTATGTTAATGAAAATTATTCCTTTAATACGCGTATTTATTTATTCAAGATGTGAAAGAATTTTTTTTTCAAAGATTGTAATTTCTGTTGATAAAATGTAAAAAGGAATATTTTCAAATGTGACTTCATTATAATGAGCTGAGTTCTGGGCTCTTTTTGTGCGTGGAAAATGTGCGCAATTGTAAGGCCCTCCGCTGACGGTGGGCCCAACGAGGCACGAAACAACAAAACTCTGTAGCAAAAGTAATACGCCAAGATTTGCAAAATTCATAAAAGAAAATGAAAGCTCGCGAGGCCGATGAGCGATAATAATGTGCCTTGCTTCAAAAATACGCAAAGAAAATGTGGAAAATGCGCGCCTACGACGACAGGTGAAAAGCTTCCGGGAGATTTACGCTTAGAGAGGCGTAAACCGTTGGCTTCGTAAAAGACAAAAACCAAATAAAACGATCGCATGTCGATAATATTTTTGCGTGGACTCGTGTTTACTGCCGTCGTCTAAATATGAAAGCTGACAGCCGTCAGAACACGTCGAACCGAATGTATATTTTATTGGCAAGTCAATACTACAACCTAAACTAAAAGTATTGGACCATTTTTTTTTAAATATTATAAAATTTCAAAAAAGAAAACATTTTCGAATACCATTCACTGAAAATAATAAAATTAAAAGTCAATTATTAAGTCGGAAATAATCATTCTATTAAATAGTTTTGTATAACTAAAAATTTAGTTTTGTATAACTAGAGATCTAAGAAATTTCAATTCAAACTCAAAAAGGCATATTTAATCAAATTTAATATTGTGCATTCCTTCAAATTTTCGCCGAAACGCCGAAAGGGCAAAAATCATCCTCTCGAATCGAATGCGCTGTGAGTTAATTTGACGGTGAATTCGCAATGTTTGTTTGTACGGCAGATATGCTTTTGTTACACACGGTTGTATTGTTTTCTTGAAAATAATACCGGCATTGTTCCCTTTATGCAAATGGATGTTTTGTACGCAGATTACGGATAGATTTTCCCGTCAAGAGAGCGATAACATCCCCTGAAGAGGGCTTTCATATTGTATGATATAATAACGACTGTCGTTTCAAAACTTTCAGCTTGATGGATATGTTTTAGCCGCTCTGAAATATCGACGTGAAACCAAAACGTTCAAGCGGTCTCATACATAAATACAGTGTATTATGTATGTATGTAAATTCAGTTCTAAAACTTTATAGTTGATTTCTGGACAAAGAGATTTTTAATGAACGAGATTAAAGTGAAACTAGAAAGGACAAAGCGGAGAATTAGAGTGCCTTTACTGAATATCTTACTGAGACATTTGATCGTTTAGGAACGAAGACGACAGCTCACCCCCATAATAGAACCTTCCAAGAAAGAGGCCTGATTTATAAGGTGCGCATAAGTGGACGGTTAACTTAGGCCATTTGTCCGGGGATAGTGTTGCCGCGCATATCCCATAATATGTTTGTTGGAGCTGCAAACTTAGAACAAATCTTATTGTGAGACGTCCTCGTATTTCGCGGAGGGCCGAGAGGGTGAACTCAACGGTTTGAAAAGTGCAAAAAATCGCAGTGTGTAGCCGCTACTCGCTATAGAAGTAAAACTTCTTTGCAATTATTTAAAGCAAGTGCAATGTACAAGAAGGAATACAGATGTGAATGTGAAATAATTGTGTACACAAATGTGGTTTTAAACGCTCACACAATGAATCACTGTTCTCATGCCGCCGCTTCACACTCGCGCGAATGTTCGTCAACCGTTGGCCTTAGGTGACGTCGTCGAATTCTGACGAGCATTCGCATGGAAGTGACACGCGTGGCTAGAGCGCTGCTATCGTATTGTCAACTAAACGCATAGACAACACTGAATGTGGAGGGGAAGATATTGCTTTCTTCACGGTTCGCTCGACTTCGAACGATGTACCGCGAGTGCTCATACAGTACGTTTTCCTTAACGCGAAAATGTTCGAGTGGACATACCCACACGTGGACGTTTGGTACTGCTCGTCAGTGCTCGCCCAGTGTGAAGTGGCGGCATCACTGCTACCTGAAGTCTAGCCGAGAAGTGGGGGTACCCGCTGGCCGCTGGCCGTCTCTGGTTTTCATGTCGTGCCACGCTTCGATGAAACGTTTTACTAAACTGAGATGCGGTGCGGGGGGCGGTGGGGACGCTCGAATTTTCGACTGGAGGAGTTGGGGTATGCGTCTCAGCTTATCGCTTGCTCCGTTTGTATGGAACGTTGGATGAACCGTTTTTACTCTACCGAGCGAAAATAAGTTTTACTTCAAAAATAAATTCGAATAAAATCGAGATACATTGTCTATTTATTCGCCAACGTTAAGGAGTGACCGAGCCGTGAAAGCGATACGGTCGGCCGCTTCCCGGATAAATTCCCGGATAATAACGATCTCACGTGCGGGCACAAATTTAACGGGAACGACGCGGGATAAACAGGCCTGAATAATATGCGGTAGGGATTTGTTCTGCGTGAACCATTGGTGGCCAAGTGATGGATTGCGGCCGGCCGGCGACCCCTACCGAACAAACGCAAGCCGCAAATACGCCATGCTCACCTTTTAGCCCGGAATTGTGCAAACTTTCAAAATGTTAAATTACACTGGCGTCGTCGTCTCCTTTGCGTCGGCAAATTTTTCCATCGAACAAAGAGCCCTCTGTGAAGCTTTCGGATAATTTGAGGCTCCCCGCGCGCAGCATCGATTGATGGTCGGTGCGACACAAAAAACTGTCATCATTAGAGGCGGTTCGTCGAAAGCCGCACAATCCCGTCGTAATTACGGGAGATGTCCTCTCACCCCTACGTCAGATAGCCGCAGCAAGGAGATTATCCAGAAAAGAGTCGCAATGTCCTCGTCACGTGCCCGGTTATCTGGCAAACTACGAGTAGAATGCGTCACGCGGCGACACGTGGCGCTGAATCACCAGCTCAACAAACTGGTCCAATCTATTGTAAGCGAGTGTACATATTATATTCAATGTCAATTTATATTTATGTATGGTTGAAAGGAGAGTAAATATTTCGTTGGAATTAGCACGAAATGTTCGTAACAGAAAAATTGTTAATAAAAGTAGAATATGATTTGCGGGTGTTCGGATTAAACCGCACACGAAAAATCTACACAGAAAAATGCGCACACGAAAATAGCGGACACGGAAAAAAGCGCACATAAAAATCCACACATTAATCTTTTCCTGTGTTTTTCAGCTTTAAAAATTTGAATATTTCTAGTGTAGTAAATAATTTAAGACTACATGACACGACTTTCACTGCTGTGCCGGAATATGATCAGACCGAAGACAAAATAAAGTACTCGTTGAAGTTAGCTAACTTGCAATAATAAAAGTAATTTATTAATGAAAACTATTTTCTGTTACATATGTATGTATGTATATGTACATATGTTATTATTAAATGTATGTACATATGTGAATTTTTTATAATAAAATTTTCTTTGATAGAAAAATATATTTTCATTATGTTTGCGGAGAAAATAAAAATAAAGTACTAAAAAATTATTTACTTCACTAGAAATATTCAAATTTTTAAAGCTGAAAATTAATGTGGGATTTTTATGGTTTTTTTTCCCTATGCGCATTTTTCTGTGCGGTTTAATCACCGAACCGATTTGCATGTACATAACTTCCACTCGTTGTTATATGTATGTAAATTTTTAATTTAAAATATTTTCTCGTTAGAAATTTTCTTAAGAAGGTTAATTAAATTTGATGTGAACCAGATTTCGTTCGAATGTTGCAAAGGGACGATTCGTAAGCTGTCGTGAAAGAAAAGGCGATAAATTCAGTGCGGGAGAAGTTAACAGAAAGATTTAGTGCGGAATCAGCTTTAGTGACGTTTTTCGTTTTGTAAATGGGTTCAATTTCCTGTCCACCATCCGTGGTCAGATTACACGGGTGAAAACCCACGTCTGTTGCACTTTCTGAATAGTTTTCTCTTACCTTTAACGTTCAAATTCAATTTACAGAGTGTAGAATTTTATTCGGTCTCGTTAACGGTTCGCTTTTTCAATCGAAAAATTTTCTTTATATAAACCTCAAGAGCTTATTAACTTTCCAACCATTTATTACTATCAACTGTACATGTATATTGTTGCTAATGAGATTTTCATTTGAAACGAGGCGACGCTTTCATTGCTACAAAATTCAAATGTATTCAGAAACTCGTACTGTGCATACATTCTTGGAAAAAGTTTAATATGCCCAAAAAGCTCACTTCACGCAATGGTAATCGCCCAATTAGAATAAATATCATTTACGTTTAATTAGTTTTCGCTAGGAAGCGGCACATTTGCATTCGGGATGCACAAGTACTTTTACAGAGAGCGTTGAATGGAAAATCTGGGGGAGGAAAAGCAGAAAGACAGAAAGAAGGGAAAAGTAAAAAAAAAAATAATGATAAAATAAGTAGGAACGCGTAGGTATACGTGATTTTCATTCATGAGATTCTATCGGTACGGTAGTGTATTCGGTAAACGAGGAAAAAAAACTGAAAATTCATATTTGTGCTGAATAAAATGAATTCAGAGCGAAACATGGTAATGCCCTTATAACAGCTGAAGTCAAAAATGAATCGCTTAACTATTACTATGATGTATGTAAGGGTTGATATTTTGCTATTTTTTTTGTTATGAAACTGCATTTATGTAACAAGTACATTGTCAAAGGCTCTGTTTTTCCATTAGGCTTTCCCACATATTAAAACGCGGTCATCGAAGAGAACAAAAATCTGCATGTCTCATTCTTGGACCAGACCTAAATGAAGATGTGCTCCGGGGGCCTTTCGAGACAAAGGGCCTGTCAGAGGGCCTGGCGGGAGCCCTCCGTCATCCGCCAAGAATATAAAAGTGACGTTCGGGAAAATGCCCCGCTTTTTTTCCCTTCCGGCATGATTTCCTCGAAGCGCTGGAAAACTCCTCGCAAATGAGAAGGACAGACCGAAGAGAAAGCGATTTTTCATTGCGATTACCGCACAGCGAAAAAAATGTACGCGCATTTTAAATGTGACTTGAAAATATATAGAAAAACATCTCAGACATCATTTATATTTGTAAACTTACGCATTTATACGTAGCTGACTTTTACATCGTTCAAACGGGATAAGGGAAAATCTTGTTTTATATGGTGACTGATCCTATCTTTCATTATATGTATATACATACAATAGCCCTATTCCGTCTGTCTGGTAAATAATTAAAAGACACGAACCGTCCGCGCGCGAGTGGGATTTGAACCCGAGATCACCAGTTCGGAACAGTGAGCGCTTACGCTATGATCCAAATGGAGGCGATGACGAGCCTGCTACAATTTGACAATATTAATTCTTAATAGGCTCGCAACTTCACTAAATTGTTACGTTGTTGTATTATAACGCGCCATCTATGCAACAACTATAAAAACTATTAAATTTAATATTATTTTACAGTACGGGTGATGATAAACCGCTCCGTTGATATTCAACGGGCTCACACTAGTCATATGTATATATAATAGCCCTATTCCGTCTGTGTGTGTATATGTGTGTCTGCTGATAACGCTCGCCGAGGTAAATAAAAAAAAAGCCAGAACGTCGCGCGAGTGGGATTTGAACCCGAGATCACCGGTTGGTAACATTGAGCGCTTACGCTATGATCCAAACGGAGGTGATGACGAGCCTGCTGCAATTTGACAATATAAATTATCAATAGGCTCGCGACCTTGTTAAAATTGTTACGTTGTTGTATTATAACGCGCCATCTATGCAACTATTAAATACACATATACTCATCCACACAAACATCCGTTGATATTAAACGGGCTTAAACTAGTAGAAATATATTTCGGAATAAAGCATAAATCCCACCGCTTTCTATTTCAAAGATAGTCAATAGTTCAGGTAAATAAGGAGAAGCAAGACTCACACCGCGGTGGAAACAAAAGTTACGTTTCGTGAACAATGCTCGGCGAGCATGCCAGTTTCGCTCTAATCTGACAGCCAACATGAAAACTCGACAGAAACGTCCATGGTCATATTCGTCAAAATGTATTAATCGATATCTCTAAGCACACACACACACCGTGACGTAAATTCTCAAAAGTGTCTAAATTTTAAGCACACTCGCGCGTGCTATCACAACGATAAGTTTCCGTGCGATATTACATAGAGAAGACGATGCAGCGCGAATCCTGTCGGATTAATGGTGCACCCGGACGGATTTATGGCGGTTATTAAATGCATAATTAAAGTCGTCACCCCCACACACCCCTCTACAGTCTACAGCCCTTGTCTCGGAGTCGGTCTTAGCCAACCCGGCTAATTGATAAATGGACCCAGTCGACCCTGTGCGTTTCGATCGGAGAAGACAGAGTCTCAATGCTGAAACTTGCGACGCCTCGGAAATTAGCTTTTCGTCGTGATCTTCGCCCCGAGTGCTTATTGTGTCTGCCGGTTTCAATGGAAACATTTTTTATTTCCAAGCTCCTTTTATTATTGGGGAGCAAATCTCGACGTTGAAACGACGCGTTTGTAAAGGTTCGTTGCGTTCGATTCGGATAACGAACGAGTCGTAGAAGTGTACGAAACGTGACTGCTAAGTTTCGGGATTGTCTTTTTCTTCACGTTATATATTGTATTTCTACATAAAAATCTGCAATCGTTCTAAGACTGAAATTGACAGATATTTATTGAGCATCAATCTTAGCGTTATGAGGTATAACGCTGAGATTGATAACGAGTCATGTATGTACGTATGTACATATATGTATACTAGCGAGTACCCGTTGGCATATTTCGGATCCGCACGTCAGTACAGGTCGTGTTGTGAGTCGAGAATATTCTCCAAAAGATTCGAGAATTTTCTTTTTTTCTTGGTTATAAAACACTTCTTGATAGTTTAATAGCTTTTTGGAGGATTCTAGGATATTTTCAGAACCTAATAGGAGTAGTAGAACTTTCTAGAATGTTTGATAGTCTTTTGAATGAATTTTTTTCATTCTGAAAATACTGAATGTGTCATTTCGTCATATTAACAAACGCACTACCAGCATGAACGTTTTCCGCGAAATTCTCACAAGAATACAATGCTTATTATTGTTATTGCTTTGGTTAAGATACTCCAGTGACATGCACTGACGTGCGGATCCGAAATTTTTTTTATTTATTTATTTTTTTTTTTTATTTATAAACAGGTTTTAGCCCAAAATATAATTACATATACATACATATATAAAAACAAAAAGAATAAGAATAAAAAAAAGATACATAAAAGTTACACAGAGTATAATATAATATAATAAACGCGCTGTAAGCGATTCGAGGTTTACGGTTTGTTCAAACTGCGGCACGATTGAAAATTTGATGTGATTTTATGTGTAGCAAACATATACTCAATACTCCATATAATACTTTCAATTGAAATATTACACATAGATACTACATATTTTTTTTTTATTTTTTTATTTTATTTATTTATAAACAGGTTTTAGCCCAAAATATAATTACATATACATACATATCAAAATTAAATACATACATATATAAAAAAAAAAAGAATAAGATTATTAAAAGATACATAAAAGTTACACAAAGTATAATATAATATAATAAAAAAAAAAAAAAAACATTAGAAAATCAAACAAAAAAAAAAGAAATAATAACAAAATAATACTATAATTTATAAGTCTTTAGTTTGATTACAAACTGCGCCAGGCTGATGTTGAAAATGTCAACATCAGTCGACAACGAATTAAATAATTTGAGAGCAGTAATCACCGGGCTGGACCCCATAAGCATTGTTCTGTACCCCGGCACCACAAATAGCTCGTGACCCCGTGCACGACAATAAACATCCGGAGTGTAAAGTTGGAGACGCTCTAGTATTTCCCCATTGAACATATGTCCATTTATAATCATGAACATATGTTTCAACAGAGATACTTTCCTCCTCCACTCCAAAGACCTCATGCCAGTCATACCCCTAACGAATTTTGTTGGGAAGAGAAAAGGGTAGTAGCCGTACATCCTCTTATATATGTAACGGGCAAATTTTTTTATCTACCCTTTCCAACATACCAATGTACGACTGTTCATGAGGAAACCAAATTAACGAATTATATTCAAGTTTCGATAAAACTATGGAATAATAAAGAATCTTAATTACGTCAACATTGCGTAATAACCCAGAGTTCCTTATTAAAAAGGCTAGAAGATTTAATGTTGATTTAACTACATTAAGAATTTGGGAATGGAAATTTAACTTTGAATCAAAAATGACTCCAAGGTCAACAATTTCCATTACCCTCTCCAATGCTACATCATTTATGGAATAGTTGAAAACAGTAGGATTATTAGATCTCGTATAGCTGACCACCCTGCATTTATTAATGCAGAATTCCATATTACTTGTACGAGTCCATTCAACTAATGCATCTACGTCATCCTGTAACAACTGACAAGATTCAATGTCAACCACATTCCTATAAATTTTGAGATCATCTGCGAATAGAAGAATTCTCGAAGAATTATTACACTACTGACATCATTTATGAAAATGATGAAAAGCAGCGGTCCCAAATTAGACCCTTGAGGCACTCCAGAAAAAGCAAGAAATGTTTCAGAATTGAAACCACAGAAGTCAACATACTGACTTCTACTCTTCATACTTCTTGAAAGTATGAAGAGAAAAAAACGATGGAGCTAAATGAGAAACCAAATGAAGCCAATTTCCTAAGCATCACTCATTATCTACCTTGTCGAACGCCTTTTTAAAATCTGTATAGATGACATCAACCTGAGAACCTAAATCCAAATTCTGAATAATATAATTGCTGAATATTAATAAATTAGTAGTTGTGGAATGCTTCTTCCTAAATCCATGCTGAATATTTCCAATATATGGATCCACTTTAGCATAGATATATTTATGTAAAATAGTTTCAAATACTTTCGCGAAAGAAGATAGTATTGCCACTGGTCGGTAATTTCCAATAACGTTCTTTGGCCCACATTTATGGACCGGTGTTATTCTAGATTTCTTCCATCTATCAGGAAAAGTATCAGAATTCACCACCAGATTAAATATGAAAGTTAGTGGTTCGATCAGTTGAGAGGCCGAAGCCCGAACAAGAGCTGATGGAATTAAATCTGGACCATAAGAACACTTTGGAGCCAAATTAGTTAAAGCATCTCTTACATCAGATTCATCAATACTATTATGAAATGAAATCAATCTACTATCAACGGATGAATACCTTACTGCATCCATGGGGTCCAGCTTCGGCGAAGTGTCACCATAAACAGATTGAAAGTAATCCGCAAAGGCCTTAGATATACTTCCTTTCCCAGAATCAATTTATCATTTACATACATCGTCTCCGGAAAAGAATCCACCCGACGCAAATTCCGGATGTAACTCCAAAAACTTTCGGATCCACCCTCATATCTCCCTCCGATTTAGTGATGAATTCACGATGCGCTCTCCTAATGTCAGCCTTAACATCACTCCGACATTCAGAGAATTTAATATAATTAGAGTGATCATTCGTCATCTTCCACTCAGCATGAATTTTGGCTTTCAATTTTATTTTACTAATTATCGATTTATTAAACCAAACTGGATACTAACGATATGGAACCCGGGCTGACGTTCGAGAGAAACATCGATCATTCAGTGAGTAAACCAACTCATAAAGACACTCCACCGCCCGATTCACATCAGATGCCGATAACACATCACTCCAATCTACATCATTCAGCAAACGACAATACATATCATAGTTATCAATATCGAATTTCCATCGAATTCTTTCTGACATGTTAAAATTATTAAAGTCTACAGATTTATGATGATGATAGAGAGGATAAGCATTACTAATATTTATACATAAAGTAGGATGATAGATGTCCTCTGGCACCAATGGACATGGATCCCTAGATACCATCGTACCATCAAAATCAGAGAGTACCAAGTCCAGGACATCCCCGTGCCCATTAACAATCGTATTGTATTGGTTCAAGCTTAACAAATCTTAAAAAAAAACTAAAATCATTTTGAATGTCCGGTGCTGAGTTCAAATTAAAATCACCAATAATTAATATATTTTTTCCTCTAATTACTGGACATTCACATAGTCTATCAAAAAAATCATTAAACATGTACCTTGTGCTCCGAGGGGGAAAGTATACAACACAAAATATGCTACCCGTTGACACTGTCACCGACTGGTTACCGTGTCATGCGTGTTGTGTACGTTAATGAGGTTATGTAGACACAGTTAAGGCCTGCGCAACCCGTATAAATTTACACGCCGAAAAAAATTACTGCTCACTGACCACTACTGACCACTACTGACCACTGCTCGGTATAACAAGAAGAGATCGTAAGAGGAAAACATGGGTAAGAACCATGACTAAAGTAGCAGATATTGCGGAATGTATGAAAAAGTCGCAGTGGACGTACATATGTATATAGCGAGAAGAATGGATGGCAAATAGACGCCAAAAATATTGTAATGGTATCCGAGAGGATGTGAAAGAAAGCAGGGTAGATCGAGTGGACGATGGGCTAATGAATTGAGAAGAATGTGTGGAGTCAAGTGGATGCAGATTGATCAAGACAGACAGGAATGGAAGAGGATTGGAGACGCCTTCGCCCAGCAGTATTTATTTATTTAAAATACATGGGCAGGCGGCATACTCAAGGGAGCCCAGCGGTCTGACATAACTTGTACATACAATTCTTAATTATTTATATTTGAAGGATTACAAAAATCCATTTATTTATTTTATTTTCACAATATACCGTGATGACCTAACAGGTTACCCCAATTCGTCACCACAGCCAGATACAATTACAAGAAAAAAAGTAGTAAAATAACAAAATATAACAATGTCCACAATGTCATTATAAAACTAATACCAGAAAATCATAAAAATAACTTAATGTAGAAAATAAAGGAAACTGGAAAGCTGTTGAGGACTAATATTAAACAAATCAACATTCAATGCAACAGCATTTGTGTTCAAAAACTTATCCAGATGATTTTTAAATAGATTTGTATTTTCGGAAGTTACTAGCTGATTTGGCAGACGGTTCCAAACTTCGACCACTCTATTTGAAAAAAAAGAGTCTCTGACAATTTTGTTCGATTTGTCTTTTAGTAATTTCAGTGTATGGTCTCTGAGATGTGCGTTTTTATTGAAAGTAAGGAGGGTTTTCATTGGGCATTTATATTTATTATTTATTATTTTGTAGTATGTAGATGTTGAACGGCTGAAAATGATGACGATGAATAGAATCACTAACGCTTGTATTAATTTTATATGACACATTGGTACAAAGCTAGATTTTTTTTATTTATTTGAGAGACGTAGTATCTATGTGTCTAGTTTCCTTGTGTAAGCGTTCCGGAAACTTATCGTCCGTCGCTGTATTTTTACGCATTATTGAATTTTTATTTCGGTCACGATCTGTTTTGGATTTCAACGTGGGATTCGAGCCGAGAGCGTACAGTAAACCCGACCGATTCGTCGACCAAGCCATCGGCCTCCAGCTAACAAGAGTAAACGAACTGTTCAAGTAGCGCAGACCGGAAGCGAAGCTCGTCCGTGCGAAACGCGACCGGAATTGTGAGCCGACCGACCAACAGTGAAAGCTCTCTCCCTGTGTGAACGAACAAAAAAAACCAAAGGAGAGGTCGGTAATTGCGACTTGAAAGCAGTGGTCTCTGGCCTAACCTGTTGTCCTCGATTTCGGTCAAATGGTGTCGTGGCGATTGGTGATCCTGGCCTGACCGGTCGAATTGACAATGATCGTTGACGTGTTATGACGCGATCAATCACAGGTGACGGGTCCATTAGGCGTCTCACAATGGACGCCCACTCGGCGCGTTTCGCATTTTTATTATTTTGATTGATCCCGAGCACCGAGCGCTGATTGATTGATGGCGCCAAAATAATGCCCCGTGGACCCCCGCTCCATCATTTAGGGGCTCTAATCTCCGCGGGAAAACCTGCGGCCCTGCAAAATTGCCTTCCGTCGGCGGATTCGCAAATTTTTCGCGAAATATACATCCATTATCATATTTTCTTAGGGTAGCGAGTGGGTGGGTAGACGCGAAATTGCTCGCTCGCAAAACTTATTTTTTCCCACACATTATGTGCTCATCTCGCTTGAAAAACATTTCCATTCAGAGCACCGAAATATATTTCGACTATAAAAGACGAATTTTTCGTTAGAAATATAAATACAAATAATAAGATAACGCAATATAAATAAGAACTCAAAATTCTACACGTCGTTATAAAATGATATAGACCCGATACTCTTTTTGCACGTGGGATACGTTCCAGGGACTATAAAAAAAGATATTTTTTTAAAACGAATCGAATTTATTTTTTATATATTATGTAAATAATATTTTAGTAAATTTATTGTGAAAGGAATGGATGTATGTGAATATAATTTAAGAAATAAAAATAATTTAATTATAAAAAATGTTAGAATAAATAGAAGTAGGAGAAGCATCTTGTACAGAGGTGTTTTGGAGTATAATAGACTGCCGGATGGAATTAGAAGTTCCAAAAATATAAATTCCTGGCAGTCTTAAAAAAATATCTCTGTATAGGTGCTTAGTTAAGGATTATGTAATTAGCTTTAGCTACTGTATTATGTATATAAAAATAAATAAATAAATTTATACATACATAAAAATATTTTCAAAAGTTACATACATATGTAGTTCAGAGAAGCATTGCAATATGTATGCTCCGTATAACTAGAAGAGATCGGAAGAGGAATACATATGTACATACATACATACATGGGTAAAGAAGCATGGCTGATATAGCGGAACGTGTGAAAAAGTTGAAATGGCAATGGGCTTGACACATTGCGACATGAATGGATGGCAGATGGACGCGAGAAATACTGGAATGGTATCCGAGAGGATGCGAAAGAAAACAAGGTAGACCGAGCAAACGATGGGCTGATGAATTGAGAAGAATGCGTGGAGTCAACTGGATGTAGGTTTCTCGAGACAGACATGAATGGAAGAGGATTGGAGACGCCTTCATCCAGCAGTGGATGGTGAACGGCTGAAAATGATGATGATGATGACATACATAATAAAGTAACAAATTGACATGGTTTTCGATTTAAATTTAATTTAATATAAAAAGATATATGTACATATATTCAGTATCGCTTATTGACAATAAATGTGCCCTTTTATTGCTGTTTTTCTTTTTAAATTTTTGTAACCAAAAATATCAGTGTAAAAAATAATTGGTCCGTTTTCCTGGATCGTGTTATTTCAAAACCGTGCAATAAGAGAATCGGGTGTATTTTGAATTACGTCCAAAATTTTGCTCATCACATCTAAAATTCAATTTATATTTCAACTCTTCACATACATATATACATATATGTGAATAGGGTAAGGTGCTCTAAGAGTGCGCACTTTGGAGAATAGTGTCTACTAATAAAACAACATATTTAATTTTTTTTATTTATTGTTATGACAGAGTAAATCTTCAGCTATGAAAAGGCGAAAAAAAAAAAAATATTATATGAACAATTTAGGAATTAAAAAAAAAATACAAAACGAATGATTTTGCGCACTCTTGCAACACCGTGTTACAAGAGTGCACACTGTGGGTCACAAGAGTGCGCATACATTTTTCATGCCACCATTCAGAAAATGAAATGCATTGGATCCAGTCTTCTGTGGTAGGCTTTTTATAAATTTTATGGCAACTAGGACATTTCCAGGATTTTTTTCTTGCGGTATTTTTGGCAGTTTTTTTCACAATCTTTTTTGTTTTTCGTCCCTCTTACTGTGATTCAAATGGTGAAATTCCACCTACTTTAAAACCTTCGATGGCATTGGCAATTGTGGCAGTTTTTGAATAAGCTGTTCCAAAAATCCCAGCCATTTGATAAACTGTAATTACTCTGCCTGGGTGGTTCTTCATCCATTTCTCGCATTCCGTGGAATAATATTTTTTCAGAGCGCCAAAAATGGTTTCCATGCTGCAATTTTGTCTATTCGTTATTTTTCGATTGTTGGTCATCTTAAGAATAATATTTTTGAAATAGAAAAGATAAATAACGAATAAAAAAGTATGCAGTATTTACAAGAGTGCGCGCGCACTCTTTGAAATTCACGCGATGCGCACTCTTGTTCACCACACGCTTGCATCAGAAAACATACAAATAACGCCATCTAGTTCAAGTTACGTAAAAATGCTTCCGAAGGCGGGTGCATGGGTTATTATGAAGTCATGATAACCAAACAAATACAAATTAAAGCAGTATTTACGAACGACACGACGTTTTGAAATTTTAAAAATATTTTAACAAAACGACGCAAATATGAAGATCTTACCTCAAAGCCTGATTATTGGCACTATTTCCGGAACGCAATATTTGAAAGACCTGCACACCCACAACTGACAAAGTGATACTAAAAATTGTCGCTAAAGTTGAATTAGTTGAGAAATATGACCGGTGCGCACTCTTCGGGACCGCGCACTCTTAGAGCACCTTACCCTACATAAATATGTACCCACATACATACATATGTATATATGTATGTATTTATTTGTCAATTACTCTTTATGCCATTTACTGAACTTCAATAATGCGCGATAAAAGGAGTAAACATATCAAAACGGTAATGTATATATTATGTATGTACCTATATATGCACAACCGTTCAATTTATTTTATATTGATTGTTCGTTAGGGTGATTTCCAACCAAAAGGTATTCGCGATACTCGTATTTGCATACTATTGAATAAATAGGTGTATTATATTAAATTAAATTGAATAGCGCGGCAAATCACTTGAGTAATAAATTAAGTGAAGAAAAGCATGCTCGTATTGAATGGAGAAATAAATTGAAAAATATTGCATGCACAAAAGCCCTCTTTTACCTACTGACGATCGGTCAGGTCGAACGAGATGCCTTTTTCCTTTTGTTGGCCAAAAAGAAAAACTCTCTTATTTGATTTTAGGCATACAAAGCGCTGCAAGCTCCTTCATAAAGCCTTGCAGTTCCCCATACCAACAATGGGATCCAATTTTTCCGACAATGGACCGCCGAAAGATAATGACCCATTCAATTTTCATTTATATTTGGAAATCGCCGATACAAACACCTGTCGTTGCGTGCATTTCTTCAGAGAGATTTTCGCATGAATTCGATGAAAAATTAAACTCTTAGAATAAATTCAAATTATTCGCTGAATTAGATGAAATACACGAGTTTATTATGTTTTATGGAAAATGCCTAAGATTTTATTTAGAAATTCGATCAATATTCATAATAGAAATTCATATTTTCATATAAAAAAATTCAATATTGCCGAGGGTGGAAGCTGGTGAAAATATTTAATCTTTCGACGAGACTTTTTCATTAGTACGAAGATAAAAAATGGTTTTGAAGTATTCAACATGTTCCCATCTGACTCCAAACTGTGTAGTTATCTATCAATTTTTTAAGTGCATCAATTATCGATTTGTTCATTTACGTAATGGGCTGTGTTTCTTTCATACTACACACTGCACAATCTTTTTTTGATAAACGTTTTATGAAGAGGTGGGTATAAATGGAGAAATTTACTTTCAATATTTATTAATTAAAATTGAAAATGAAGACTTTCTAAGGTCAATTCCGTCAGAGTTCTGGAAATGATAAACGGAAGAGACAAAACACTTTCATCCGGTTTTCTTTATTTCGACGTTGACTTTAAAATTCATAAATGGGGTCATTTTGAATTAACATCGCTCGCATTAGGCCTCAAAGCGGGGGAGAGAGAGGGTGAGCTTTTAAGTAATTAAGCCTTTCAAGCTCGTAAAAATATTTTACAAAGTTGCTTCCTCCCCCATCTCTCCAATTCGCTCAGTTCCGATTCAAAAGCACTCCCTTAGCGTCAACCAAATTATATCAAAATTTGTGCATAATATTTGTTGTAATACACTTTATCGTCACTTAACCCTTTAAAGTCCTACAGCTCATAAGCCGAATTCTCTATTGCTACGGGTTAAATCGTTGGAATTTAAAGGGTCTTCCGGCGTATTTGTTTTGATAGAGATATTTGAACAAGTCTGTGTATTACTAGACTTTTAATTAAATACGCCGACGGTGCAAGTTAAGCGTCGGTACGTGCACCGACTTCATAATTGCATTAAATGCACATTGAGGCCGGCTAAAACAGAATTGGGATTTTAGTTAATTTTCTAATTTTCCCATTTCGTACAAATAAGACTGGAATCGGTATTACTGAATTCCAATCCCCCCCATTCTCAAACAGTACCCGAAAGAAATAAAAGTTATACCACGAGGCACGTCTGTTTTTCTTTCCGGATAATTAGCGAAAAACGTGACGCGATATCCAACGATAAATTTAAAGCAATATTATTTAAAAGCCTATCCCTTTTGTCGTTCAGATCCGACCAAATTACTTAGATACATTCGATGCAAATGCTAGAGTAAACAAAAGTCGATCGATAAGCTAGTGTACATTTAGAGTATTGGGGTCCAGTGCACGTCCAAACTTAATAATCCCTGTTGCAATTGCACTGCATGTTTACGGTTATTACACCGGCTGCGAGCAAAAGCACCGTTACTGCGATTCCAGAATCGACTCTTGCGCCATATTAACCCCCAAGCAACCCCAACAAGCACGCATTGTGTATGTGAATATTTTTATTTACATGCTGTTCTTTTATAATAGTTAAAGTTATTGGCCATAAAATATAGTGCGTCTACGATCACGCAACATCGCCTGATTGGCCATAACCAAAACTTTTTTGTGTCTATTTCATAGCACGATATTTACCAATATTCCTTCATTTGCTTTATTAATAATATAGCGTTGTTTTAATGTATTAATATCATTTGTGTAAAAACATAATCTCACTAGTGGTTTTGGTGAAGTTATTTTACTCGTACTAAAATATGTATTCTCAATCTACAGATATGCACATTGGAATATTCAAATTTTACATTCAGATGTGCTTAAATGAAAGTACGTGAAAAAATCTTTCATGTTCATATTAATTTATCAAGCTGGCTCATCCCGAGGGCTTGACCCAGTTTTATCATAAAAGAAGACTGAAATTTCATTAGAAAGGTTTCATGTCAGTCGACCGTTAGGCCTGCTGTCCAATATACGTCACTCCGGTCAAATCAACCCCAAAACACCCACACACTAACAGTATTTTTATTTTTAAAGATTATAATACGAATATAGTAAGACTGTTGTTTTGAAAACAATTACATTTATTTGATCGTAATCGAAATAAAAATACTCAAAAACAACTATGTACATAGATAATATTATATCCAATTACTTTATTTCTGGTAGTTTTCATTACAAATATTTTATAAAACGTCATTTTAGAGGCGAATTTCGCATAGCAGCGCGTCTTGAAAAGCTCCGCTCTTATGTTGATTCAATAAATCGACGCAAATATGTCGGAAAAAAACAAAAAAAGCTCTTTTTGCGAACGTATCAGCCGGTGGAGAGCCGACAATAAAGCTCGCGTTTTCGGTGAAAGCCGTTTTTACTTACACCCCTACTTGACTATTCATGCCCCATCTCTATGCAATGAGCCATTATTTTTCGTTTTCCAGATTTTCATGTTTTCATATCAACTGAATGCGGATTTATGAAAGCCGCGTGATAAATAAGCGGATTACCAGCCGATTAATATAGTGTAGATATGTGTAAAAATATTTATATATGAAATTTTTATTTTAAATTTAAAATGACTTTCAAAAATGTTGAGTAAAATTCTCTATCATATTATTCGCGAGGAAAAATTCGAAAAATCTGTTTTCACTCAATTAGATGCTGAAACTTATTAAAATTGAAAATACAGCAAGGGGGACGCCAAATATTTCAAATATGTCGCTTTCCTTTGTATCGTAATTGGTCTGAGAAAAACCGTAATTGGAATAGCGACTCACCGTTTGATAAAAACATTCTTTCGACGGGGTATGGGGTGTCAATGCGTGAGGGTACAAAAACCCTACTTAAATATCATCATACCTGTCAACTAATGAGATTTAAAAATATATACGTTGTACAATTTATAGATAATATAAAATTTAATTTGATACAAATTGACTTCGCTTAAAAGTAAATATCGTATCTCTCGAAGTTTAATAAAAATCACTTATCGGTGAATTCTCACTAAAGTAAAATTAAAATCAACGCCACGATATCATACATACAAACATTTACATTTTTAGAATGAAGTAAAAGAACAATGACCACAAGCAAAAACGATAGAATGAAGTGGTTTGTGGTTCTCACTCGTACTCACCCCAGCGCAGAGTAGAATTATAATGGAAAAGTGTACCTACATATGTACATACATATGTATGTATGTATTATTTCTTCTGCAGTAACTGATGAGCGTCGAACACTTGGGAGCCTATCTAAAAACAACTGTTCATTTTGAATTCTAAGCTTTAGACAGAAAGAAGGAAAAACCATTCCGTCAGGGAAAAATCAATGACGTATTGTCGAGTTTACTGTGTAGACTCAACGTTGATATTTGATTTGTCTCGTGTGTAATTTCGTGATATTTACAGAACGTAATTGAAAGTCGGTTCACTGAATCGGTCAACCCTAGTCTCGTACAGGGGGGGGCTTCAATACATTTGCTGAACCCTAGTTTTCTATACCTGTAGTTGTGGGACGTACCTGAAATGTAGTTCTTTTGAATTTGCGATTACTTAAATTGATATGTCTTCCGCTTGACTGCTTGGTATAAAATTGGATTGCATTTTCGCATTACGGCCTTGATATTTGCCGAATCCTGAAGTGGTATAAGATAGTGCAGTGCTACTTACATATTTCGATGTAAACATTTGCGTTTGCCGGTCGGGAACGAGTTATTCAAAGTTTATGCAACTTGCACTTCCTGCATCGCACCAAAGTGCAGCCCACTACGAAATTACATTCAAGTATCCAATAGTAATTTATATTTCAGTCTATGAAATTCAAAATAAAAATTCGAAAATGATACATGATACCTTGAAAATGATACCTTAGCGCACGTTCAAACTGCGAATGTTAATGGAAGTACTTTTTTTCGTTTTTAACTTAAAATGGATGATAAATTCCATATTCAATCTAGCTGACTTTTCGCAATAGATGGTGCCACACATTCAAAATTGAATTTCAGTCACGATCGAGAGCGGCTCCGTAATACCCGCTGCCGTTCGAAGAGTATGAAATAACAATTGTCAGAACGCTCGTCCGCATACTTAATGATGCTTCAGACTCATCTGAAGCCCAAGTTTCCCTCTTTTCTGATTGTATAGTCAGGCCTGCCTAAAATTATTTTTTTAATGTAATATTTTAGATGCACAGTCGAAATTCATAATATTACTTGATGGTATGTTTCGAAATTATTATACTAATTTTCAGCACCTCTTATACCTACATATATACATATTATAGCAAGGATGCGCAATCTTTTTCAGTTTGGCAGCTACTTTATTTATTTTAATTTACATCGCGATCGACTTCCATGCACGAAAGATTTGGGGTTGGTCCGGATATAATATATTATACTAATAAGAATCTTATAATAATTTTACAAAAAAAAATTGTAAACTTTTATCAGTTTTTCAAAGCTATCCCTAAAAATATGCAAAATACTATTATTTTCATATATTTTTTAATATAATTATAATTACTTATAAAATGTATAATTACTTGTAGCAAGGCGCAAACAGTCACCAAGATGTCTGAATCAAACGTCAAACGTGTCTGAATTGCTAAATGCAGTCGTTTAAATATAGTTTCTCATAAGTATACGTGATTTGGATTACCAATTTCGAAGAAAGTGTACAGAATCGATGTAATGTGTAATAGAGCAGATGTTAAAAGTTCCAAGAAATCCTCTTAACTTCTTTTGACAAATTAACTAGTGTACCTAAGAACCAATGATTAAACAAATGCATACCACGAAAAACTAACGCTTCCTTTGACCATTAATCCTTTTCGTTAACAGATAAGCACCAGGATGACCGTTTGGCCCAGTTAACAAAATAGAATAATTGTAGTAAATTTGAAAAACGGAAAGCAATATTCATTTCAAAACTAACAAAACAAAATCGTATTCGGGATTGACTAAATTTTGCTTCGCGATCGACCGGTTGATTTATTATAGTATCCCCTTATATATTATAATATACATACATACATACATATATATGGGATTCCTTCGATATTTCTAAATTCAAGAGGTGACAATCCTCTATATACTCCAGTGTGCGTATGTGATTTTCCCTTGACTCAACTCGCATTGCGCCACTATATGGGAAACCAATTAACCCCATTAGCGAGCAGACGTCTTCTGGGCGTCTGTCTGGGTAACTTCCACACACATGGGCCATACTAGTCGTATATACAATACACACGTACGTATGTATATCTATTATCGCTAGTGTTGGAATTAAAACTTTAAATTGTCCCGCGTCTTCTTCCGTCCGATTGTTATGTACGTATGATCCACGCGCGCCATTGTTGTTTCGCTCCCCGCACGCTGATTGTTATTGCGCTCCGTAATTAAATTAATTAAGTTGTCGTTTTGATACCTGTGCTCTCCTCTCGTTTAAATTCTGGATATCCTCTCGCGGTAATTATGTTTTGGGTTTACGGGATTGTAGTTGTTTTGCGTGTAGGCGTGTAGTGTTTCGTCAATTAATTCAGACGCTTCGTTCGAACAATTCGTATGTGTATGTATGTGGTTGCAATGCGTTGTAGTAAATTATTTCCCACGTGCTACATTAATTATATTACTAGTTTTCCCTAGATAGAAGGTATAGATATCGCACTAATTGCTCGATTTAATTTTAAGTTTTCAATGTCATTCATATAGCGATTATTCATACACTATTGTATTTCCCATTAACGATCAACGCGCGTTTATATTATATGTAGAATATTATTATAAATATAGTACTTATAATAATATACTCCTTAAATTCAGCGTACCAGTACGTGCTCCCCGCCCTCGATTGTTATTTGAATGTGACATAACGACTTATAACAATTATTATTTACTAGCTTATTGCCCGTTGATAATCAACGCCCGCTGAATTTTTAATTTTTTGTATTTTTGGATCTGGGGGGTGGTAAGGGGCCGGCATAGCTTTCCGGGAGTGCAAAAAATGGTGCCGTGGGGGTAGGGGGGTCTGTGGGGTGGTGAGGGGCCGGCATAGCTTTTCGGGAGTGCGCTGAAAAGGTGCCGTAGAGGTAGGGGGGGTCTGTGGGGTGATGAGGGGCCGGCATTGCTTTTCGGGAGTCCGAAAAAGGGGCCGCCGGGGTAGAAGGCGGCTCTGGGGTGGTGATGGGCCGGCATGGCACAGACACACACACACACAGACACACACACACACAGACACACACACAGACACACACACGGACACACACACATTAAGCTCTTTATTAATATAATAATCTCCTGTCCCAAGATTGTTTAGGTATGGTAATGCTAATGCGTATTGACTTTTTTCCGTGAATCTGGATACATTCAGATGCAGAATTCAGAAGTTGTTTGTTAATGGTGCGATTATTTCATCGATTCATTTCGTTATTGATTATCCTCTGTTTTTATTGTATTGTGATTGACTTGTTTTGCTTTTTATTTATTGTACATACATACATATATACCATGCGCTGTAGATTAAGATTTGTATAAAACTTTTGTCAAAGGTACTCAGTACTCAATACCGTAAATAAATAAATTAACTATGGGTAAAGATGGTCCAAAAATGTTTTAGCGGTATACATATGTATGTACATACATACATACATACATGCAATCGATCTGGTTATATTTAGTGCGAATCCACATCAGATCGCCACTTTCCTCTCGCACTCAAGATTTGCGTTTAAAAACTTTATTTTACGTTTAACTAATTGTTAATTTATGATTTTATATTCCATATCATCTCTAATTTTATTATATGTACTTAGTTAATTAAATTTAATTATATCTGGCTGTGATGACAAATTGGGGTAACCTGTTAGGTCATCACAAAATAAATAAATAAATACATAATAGATTTATCCAACATTCGACCATTATCCAACGGCTAATTATACGCAATGACTACTGAAAAGGATTTTCTTCTTTTTTCTCGATAGGAGCACATTAAGAGTAAGAAATGACAGAGTGGAGGGCCTTATCTCCCTGTTACGATTGGCCACAGAGAAAGGGTAGAGGCATTAAGCTTTTAACGGGGCTCATTTTTATGGGGCCCTTCTGCACCGGCGTGATTCATTCGCCGACCCTTTTCCTTTCTTGGGCCCATACATACGTACGTACTTAACTTGCATATACTTCATTTTATTTTTTTTATCTATATTTGCACGCACTATTCTAATGCGATTTTCGCCAACGCCCATTACAGCGCCGAGTCATAACAATCCTAATTTTATCTCAGATCTACTTTACGAGACTCATTTTTATATTATTTTAAGTTGAGTCATATAATTCGAGTACGTGGTAATGGACGCCCGGTGGCTAGATTCCATTTTAAGTGCAAGGGAAAAAAGTATAGGGCTTCCGGTACTTGAAGGGTTTTTTTTATTTGTGTAGTGCATCCTACGGGAACATCTATCGGTCCCCACCCACCTGCCGGCCGCAGCATCCGGAAAATCCCGTAAACCACCAAAATATATGCCGGCGGGAAGGTGTTACAAAACGCGGGTCACATCGAGTGGAACGAATAAATGCCTGTGAGGACCAACGTGCAACACACCGCACTTTCCCACGCGAAAGCCTTCGCATTAATGCATACATTTTTTATTGTTTTCGGTGCTTGGGGATAATCTGAGGAAACCGCAACGGATAAAAGGTTCTTATTTTGGCACACGCGGTCAACCCGTTTCGGCATCGACCGAACCATTCGGAACTTTTTGAAGTAAAACTTCTTTTCGCTCGGTAGTGTAAAAACGGTTCATCCAACGTTCCATACAAACGGAGCGAGCGATAAGCTGAGACGCATACCCCCACTCCTCCCGTTTGGAGGTATGCTATTGCCCTCTCTCTTGCTCTTTCGCGTTCCTGCGAGAGAGAGAGAGAGATCAGACCCGAAAATTCGAGCATCCCCTCCGCCCCCGCACCCCCCCTCAGGTTAGTAAAACGTTTAATCGAAGCGTGACACTACACGAAAACCAGAGACGGTCAGAGGCCAGCGGGTACCCCCATTCCACGGCTAGACATCAGGTAGCATTCCACGTGTGGGTATGTCACTCGAACATTTTCGCGCTAAGGCCAATGTACTGTATGAGCAATCGCGGTGCATCGCTCGAAGTCGAGCGAACCGTGAAGAAAGCAAGATGGCCAACGGTTGACGAACATTCGCGCGAATGTGAAGTGGTGGCATGAGAACAGTGAGTCACTGTTTGAGCGTTTAAAACAGTGGTTGGGAACCGGCGGCTCCGGGCGCGAAAATTGGCGGCTCCGTTTATAATCCCACAAAGTAAAATGAAATAAAAAATTGTAAATTAGATTTTTTGACCCTGAATTTACTCGCTTCAACCAAATTAGTTACGGTGTAAAATTATATTATGTGTAGCAAGTGAGAATATTGTTTCTTATTTCGAATATTACCATTGAGATTCAGTTTATTTTGCAGTTCGAATGGGAAAAGTTCAGTGTGCGCACATATTGTGAGTGAATTCGGGATAGAAACGTTTTAAAAAAACAATTTTGTTGTGTTATTTTACCTGGAATACGAAGCTTATTTTTGGGTTGTAATTTGCAACGTAACACTTCAACATTTGTTTCAAAACATGAGTTCAAGGAAGAGAAAAGTTGCAGAAGAAACTAGAGGTTTCAATAAAATATGGTGCGATCGATTTGCATCTACAGAAGTTAATAAAGGGTAACCTCAGTGTTTGATATGTAATTTACAATTAGAGAACAACAAATCCAGTAATATAGAGCGACATTTCGGGCTAAGACATTCCGAATTCGGTGAGAAGTATCCCGATGATGATATTAAAAAAAAAGCTGTAATAGAATTGAAAAAAAAAATCAAAATCAACAAAATTGTTTTATGAATTGGATGAGATTTTCGTCGAGTACAACTGAGGCATACATACATATATTTTTTTTTTTGGTAAATAATATGTGGCGGCTCCGAAAATTTGCCATTTTTGGATTTTTTCGCTGATTTGGCTCCGGGCTCAAAAAAGGTTGCCGACCACTGGTTTAAAACCACATTTGTGTACACAATTCTTTCACATTTACATCTGTATTCCTTCTTTTACATTGCACTTGCTTTAAATTGCAAAGTTTTACTTCTATAGTTAGTAGCGGCTACACACTGCGATTTTAAATGATTTCGCATACGAAAATATGAATATTCGAATGCGTCACTTTGTGTATTTGTGTACGTTTGAAGGGGGCGTGCACGACATTGAGCGATTTGTTTATCTGAGGATACGGCACGTGTCCGACTATCACGATAGCTGTGGAATAAACAAATTGGTATAATAGTATAATACCACCACGGTCCCCAGAGCATGGAATAGCACGAGGGGATGGCAAAAAGATACGGCGGCGTCGGCGTCCAACTGAGACGTGGCGTCTGTCTGTCCGTCTATGAACCATCGACGACGAACTCGCATTAAGAAGATTGTGACTGATTTTCAGTCAATTTTGTTGACACACCTACGTACATACGTGGAAGGCTGGAAACGGCTCAGCTCACGATGAATTACTAATTTCACCTAATATAATTAGGAATTCATATAATAGCCTGATTTCGTGTGATTGGTCTGTTTTGATGAATTCAACGGGAAAATATACAGTTGAAACGTTGCGAGACGCGTTCAAATTTATCTATGTCGGTTTCCAAATTGGGAAACCTCGAGAAATGTCACGCGAGCGGGAAGGGATTCGAAAGGGCCCGCAAATTTCGGGACCGCTAAGTCGCCCTGATACCGGTGTTAGGCCGACGGGTTACAATGCCTCCACAATGGGAAATCGTCTTAAACCTTTTCTCGCAACTAACTCCAAATGTTGGGACCCCTTCGTTCGATATCAAAAGCGAACAAAGGATCTCGCGGTCGTATTGTGTTCATCGTGAGCCATTTGCGAGCGTTTACCGCGTGTTTTCATACTTTTCCAACGGACCCACTAGAGAAACCCTTTTTAGGCGATCGCGACAATCGCTCGAATTTTCGCTCTCCACCTTACAAAACATTAAAGTGGAATCATCATACGCTTGATATTATACCGCTTCAATGCATAATTGAAATGCTTTTACAATAGGTCTGTTTGACCGAACTCAAACGTAGATATGTAGTTCATAAAAAATTCGGGGTGTGGCTGTGTCGAACAAGGCCGTAGGTTTTCCGTGAATACGTCTGCGTTAGCGGTTAATATTTTATCTGGAATATGAAAATGAAATTAAAGCATCGAAATGGATACATTAATATATTTTTATTTAGCATAACGAATAAAGTCTTAACAGGTAATCGATTACAATTTTATTTATCATTGGCCTGTGGCCTCGCGCCGTTGTTTTCCCTGCGCGCTACGTAGAATTTCTGATGTTCCCGAAACCGTCTCACTCTTTCTATCACAGACATCATAGTCTAACTGATCGATAGATGATTAGACCCTCTTTCTGATAATATGCGTTTTTTGTATTTCCTATTGGCTTTTCGGCGAGTATGGGCCGATATAGTGAAATTTAATAAATTTTTCGACTTGTTTTTGATCTTTCACCAACAAATAATTTACACAGTTCACTTTTTACGACTTAAATCGACAGATCTTAAAGATATATTTTGTTTGGTAGCAAAATCACGTGTCGTGAGATATATTGCTTGAAAATTCCAAAAACGTCCAAAATAGCCGTTGGAAGAAACGCCCCCCCCCCCGCACCTCGCGCATGTGCAGTGCTAGCTTAAGGTCGTAAATTTATCGTAGACGTATACCCGAGCGAATAAAATAACATTAATGTCAATCTTGTTATTAATAACGAAGTTATAGTGTCGGAATGAATGCCTATCCAAACGTAACACCGCTGTTTCCGAACTGGTACCCCATACTGGTCCGCGTATAGACGTATTCACGTCAAAAATATTATGCTTTGTGCAAGAGTTTGTTAAACATGAAGACTGGATGGTGTGTTGAATTAGTTATGCGATGCAGTCTACGGACGTTTGCTACACATGTTCTCTAATTGACTTGGTAAATGTCAGGTTAGATATGTACCTATGCCTAAATGTAGTAGTTACGTTACTTTTCTTTTTAATTCTAATTTATTTATTATTGATTAGTTTTGATACGGATATCGCAATAGAGATAGACTGCACACCAAGCTCGGGGTTCATATTTGTACGGAAATCTTGTATTGAAAGCGTCGTAAAATGGCCGTTATCTCGTATAACGAATGCCCTCGTATACCGAAAGCTATTTCTGCGGATTACAATTTCCAAATGCCCCCAATAAATTCATAACGAAACGATTTCGCTCCCCACGGGGAACACTTTCCGCGGCTTTTGCCCAACGTTGCATCTCTCCTGCATCTGTTGAATGTATCGAAATTATATATTTTTACTTGCAACATAAGTTGTATTAATTTTTATTTTTATTGATGTTATGTTGTTGGAAAATACGTAGGAAGCGCGTTGAAATTCAGCACAGCTATCGAGTAATATTTTAGAAATTTTCCGTTGGCATAACATTTGTGCTGGGGCAAATACCAAACAAAACAATCATGTCCCCGCAAAAAATACAACGCTGAACATGCTTTTTTTTTTATCGCTTATACAAACATACATCGGGATTGGATTCCATAGACAACTTTCACTCGAAATAAAACAATAGCGTATCACGGCAACGTTCACGAACAATCCAGGTTTTTTTCAGCGCTCAATTGAATGTGAATAAATCGTATATTAATGTTTATATTGAGTTTTTCGTTTTATAAAATGGTACCGAAACATGTGAAGAGGGTAAAAAAAAGCATTCGTTTACGTTTACCCTGTCACAGTGACAGCAGATAAGCCTTTTGCGTGAATAATGCGAGACCGCCTTCAAAATATTTTATATCCCTCAATTAACGTCGCTCGCTGCGCACAATTCACTTCTTTTTGCGATGAAATATGAAATGGAATAAGAAGTGTTCACACACGATAGAATTTCCGTTAAATTTGACAGGAGCGATAAGGTCAATACGGGCGAGGCGAAGCACGCGTGCGGTTCATTTCCGATAACCGGGTCAATTAATGCGTTCCGTGGAACGGGATTCTAATTGGACCGGGCCAAGTTTCAAGTGTTATAGAGCTGGAACTGATTGAATTTATCAGGCGGCTAGGACTAATGTACACATTAGGGCCCGGAATCCCGAATCAATTAACGACGTCCTTCAGGACACCTTTGTTGGGCGTTAAAGTGTTTAACTGCGGGTCCTTATCGACGGCCGAGCCGAAGAGGTTATCGTCAACGACGATACGATGAATCGGTCGTTGCCGATTGGGCGGGAACACACCCTAGAAGCCTATTTATTGACATTAGGGCCGAGAGTCTAAGGGAAAGTCTTATGTTTTGCAGACGCCATCTTGTGAAAACGATCATTTCATTTCTCTTAAAAAACAAAAATCGTTTTCTATTTTTACCTCCTATGCTTTTAACTTTTCCTTATAAGCTACTAACCGAATATGAATATTATGAAATAAGAAAACAAATGAATATCGAAATAAGCATTTTGAAAGAATTGTATGAGGGCCCCTTGAACCCGGGCTCCGACCTAAGTTAGAGTGCCATGAGATAGTATGCCAAATTTGGTAGTTCTAAATTAAAAACTGTAGATTTGGATAGCGGACAAACAAACATTCAACTTTATATAGTAGATACATATTTTATGTATGTATATGTATATAATATGTTATACATATCGCACATCTACATCTAAACAGCATCAATTCAAAAAAAAAATTTTCAAAAACGACGAAAAACTTATTGTCATGTCATGGCGATTAATATGTACATATATATGTATGTAAGTGATAAGAGTTTACTGTTTTTTTAAGCATATTAAATATTTATTTAGTACAAGCATATTAAAGAAAGTTCTGATTAAAACATTTAATTTTGTTTTGTTGGTTCATGCAGCTTCGTTTGTAGAATCCGAATAAATGATTAACTAAAAAATCGTAATTTTTTAGTTGATACTGTTTTGATCTACATATATGTATGTACATATGTACATGTATGTACATAGGTGTGCGATATGTAATTTATTACACCTTCTAAGAATTACATTATTTTGATATGGTTGATGATATGCCATTATACTATAAATAGTGAAGCAAGGTTCTGCCTGCCTAGCTGGGTAGCTGGTAGCCGCGGAACGCTCGTATATACTCACGGCATGTACACTCACGGCACGGGTAGCGCGAAGTGTCACGAAATATACATACATAGATTTATGTAACCACCCGATGACACTGTCAAGGGACCGTGTCATCGGGTGTTATATAACAAGTATACATAATATACTAAACGCAGTATTATTTACTGAAACTTGTTATGTCGCCTTATATGTTTCATTAGATTACGGCATATTCCGTCCGTGACAATAATTTCTCACCAAAGTCCGTAAATTGTTGAGCTTGATTAATTTCTCACAGCCAGCGGAAATAAACGCCGGACAATATCGATTTAATTGTAGTACTCTTGCGATAATCCTTAATCAGGATACGTGGCGTTTCCCCGTCTAAATTAATCGCTGAGGGTTTTGAGCCCTTGGCGCACAAAGGGTCGGTCTAATCCATTATAAGTGTTGCCCACCTCTATACTCGTTGTGGATTAATTTGGTCCAAGATTTAGAGCCCGGTCAGCCAGTTATCGGGGGCTCATTGTGCGCCGCCCTTTATTTCCAACTCAAAATGCACCTTAGGCCATTTTCATTTTTCTTCACACCTGCTAGAAGTAAACGCGTGAGATGGAATCTAGAGTCATTTTGAAAGTAGTCTCACCATTCATCGTATACAGTTATTTTATACAAAGCGACATTCTTCTTCAGCTTGGAATCTATACATATATGTATGTATATGTATGTACATATGTATATGTTACAGTGAAAGCATATTTCAAGTGAAAATATATTTTCACTGGCGTTTCGGTGAAATCATATTCAAGCACATTTTCACTAGTGACTTGTACATAGATATAAACATATTTCTACTAGTGAAAATATATTTTAACTGATACTCACTGGTGCAATTATATTCGTTTCCGAACTGTCATTGAAACTAAGTTTTACAGTTGTGAAATGACTAATCGAATCATATAATCTGCTGAAATATTCAATCCTAGTTATTTTGTCGCCTCTTCTTCTTATCGTGCCGTGCCCGTGTTCAGGCGTAGACTTTTACTGGTTAGTACCAATTATATTTTATAATGAGTCTTTGTCGATTTTATAACAATTGACTTATAATGGTCGGTTTAAGAAGAAAAGAGCACGTGTTGCTACCCTTATCCTCATAATCCTCAGATATATCAACGCCACCGTTTCGTTCAAAACACACCTGTAGGATGACACATCATCGACTTAGGCCAACATCAACAAGTCACAAACACATGCGCTTACTTTAATATACCTTCACCGATACTCAGCAGTGAAACTATATATTCATTGTTTGATACATTTTCACCAGTGAAAATATATTTTCACTTGAAATATGCTTTCACTGTAACATATGTATATATATACCTATACATCCGTTCATACATAATTCATTAAAAAAAGCAATAAAAACCTTTGCAACAAACGGGCAACCTGTTTTGTGCGAAAACGCTGGTCGTCGAAAGCAAAAGTACAATTAGCCGGAGCGGGGCCCACCTGATACTGGAGACTCGTGAATGATACATCGCAATTTGCATAGTCAGTTAGCTGCCAGTATCAACAGTCAGTGACCCAGATATTGTGTTGTGCAACAATCAACAGCTTTATCAAATTGTGACATTGACATCTAAACATTGTCCGCATTTTGGATTCTAGACAATTTAAATGACCTTACCAATCGTTATCAGAAATAAGCAATTGTGTAACTATGTACAATAGTTATCAGAAATAAGCACAATTGTGTAACTATGTACATACAATAGTTATCTCATATTTCAAGTCAACTTTTTACTTTATCTACCATACATACGTAGTATTGTGATAAAGTAAAAAATTTAACCTTGGGTTTCGAGCGATATTTTATGTCATCATTTTCAGCCGTTCACCATCCACTGCTGGATGAAGGCCTCTCTAATCCTCTTCCATTCTTGTCTGTCTTGAGCAATCTGCATCCAGTTGACTCCACACATTCTTATCAATTCATCAGCCCATCTTCCACTCGGTCTATATTACTTTCTTTAACATCCCTCGGATACCATTCCAGTATTTCTCGCATCTATGTACATAACTGCCATCCATTTTTCTCGCTATGTGTCCAGCCCATTGCCACTTCAACTTTTTCACACGTTCTACTATATCTGCCACTTTGGTCATACTTCTTACCCATGTATTCCTTTTGCGATCTCTTCTTGTTATACCAAGCATATATCTTTCAATGCTTCTCTGTTTGCACTGGATCTTACGTAGCATTCTTAAATTTAGAATACACGTTTCACATCCATACGTCATAACTGGCAGAGTATGCATTATTTATTTCAAACATTCAATGTTGATTTTTGACCATTCTTAAAATTAATCCAGTACAACGTACATACATACTTCAACAGTGAAGGGAGTGGGATTGAGAGCCATCTCTCGACTCTCGCGTTAGCCCCAGTGACCCACGTTGACGGACAAGTCAGGGGAACTCAACCCGCGCACATCAATATTAAACTGGCGTTATTAGGCCGCGAACAAAGACCCGACCCGTGCGCTGCGATAAGCTGAATTATAAAGGCTTCGCTGATTTTGAAAACACATGTATGCCCCAGCAAAAAGGTAAACGCTTAAGTTAATTTAATCCCCGCCTCCCCCGTATACGGCGAACGTATTAAACAAAAGCTTCGAGAGTGTATTCAAATTGTTGGCCACACAAAAGCCGGGGGTCCGGCTTGCCCAAATGTGCCCAAACAATGGCTAATCCGGCAGCTTTAAGGGTTGCGCGTGCAGATCGCCAACCCTTACGCTATCGTCTAGGATGCTTCTAATATTAAGAAAAATCGCACATGCGTACAACCTTCCACCCTTCAATTGAGTCAAATAAACTATACCAGTACTACCATTTATATCATGTATAAAAATTCCAATATATGTAGCTTAATTATCCTACACAGTTCGATGTTGCTGCTGCAAACAAACATAATGCTGCCTAAACACCGATGAACCGAACAGTAAACGACGAAGGGTGCCTATTGTGTGGACGTTCATAAATTATCGAACGTTATTGTATGGAGCGGTCCATACAATAAAAATTCGTCATTCGTCGTTCGCTGTTCGGTTTGTCGGTGTGTACGCAGCATTAGATAAATTCTAGATATGTAGTTGAGTAAACTATCAACATTTGTCAGCAATATTACTCGTCAACCATCCAGTAGCATTTTCGGCATCACATGCGCAATATGTGTCGCAGTAATGTGCGGCTCAATGATTGCCGGCAAGTAGTTGCTGTTGCACGACAATGTGTGACTCAATAATTATTGAGTCACACATTACTGGGACACATATTGCGCATGTGATGCCGAAAATGTTACTGGATGGTTGACGAGCAATATTGCTGTCAATATTTCTGATAAATATTGATCGTTTACAGGCACCTTTAAGGTGCCTGTGCCGGCTCAATGATTGCCGGCAAGCAGTTGCTCTTTTATTATTGCCCAGATTCGCCAAAGATCAAGGCTCGTGTCGTGTTTTGTACGTATGTGAGAGAGCATGAAATAAACATACGTATATGCATTGTCGCATATTTTCGTATACCGAGCGATATCATCGGTAATATGTCAACAATACTCGCCAACACACTGCCATACCAGCAATAGTGGAACAATAGTGTCGGGAAACACGACTATATTTCCGGCCCACATCACCGTATTGCAGTAATATTACTGGCAATACATTGCCGTGAATATGTTGATCGTTTACAGGCACCTTAAGGTGTTTCACTTTCGTCGCACGTAAGATGTGTAACGATGGTTTACCATCCCTACCTCACACATTCAGATGTGAATAAATTGGATTGTTGGCGAGTGGCGCTCCCGTTATTTGTGAGTCTGGAAAATATTCGCAGCCGGCGGCCGATTTATTTATTCTGGTTGTCACGTGCATTATGAACGGCCATTTTTCCCGGATAATGCATCTGGTGCATTACGCCTTTTAATAGGGCACAACTTCCATAATTCACGGTTAGTTTTCCGCATTCCATTTTTCACCGCTGAACGTGTGCGAGAGCGTCATCCCTCTCACCGACGAACTTTCCGCCTCGACACTGTCACCGAAATTCTACATAGTGTAATATAATTTTATTGCAGACAAAGCACGGTTACCGGGTCTTGGTAACGTACTTTTTCGTTCGTGTCCCTTGCGAGCAACGATGTTCACTTAAAAACAATCTTTTATCTAATGATTTTAAAACTTTGCCGCTCTTCCTTAACTTTCTCAACGGTCTGATGTAAAAATGAAAGAAACAACGACGGAATAAAACAACTTTTAATTGGTTCAATCACTTCGGCACGATCAAATCGCACAAAACAATTGCATCGATAAGTACTTCTTTAGACTACTTTTTCCTTTCAAACTCCATTAAGATAATGGCCATCGGATTATGTAGAAAATGGCGGGGGGTTGGGGTGGAGATACCTACAGCAGTGCTGAAAGCGGCTGCTTCTTCTGCATAATTTATCCAACGACTCCCCGTTACACGGCTTCCTGCGGAGATTCCCATAAATCCGGAGGTAAGCGAATTTGAAAACTTTCATCCCTCCCAGCTACCACCATCAGCTTGAGTTCGAATACGTACTGAATCACTTAACTAGAAAAAAATCCAATGCGAAGCAAACTTCGACATGCATCAATCAATCTAAATTCTCTATAATTGGACTACGATTGAACATTTGTTAAATACATCCGCCAATCAAAGGTGAATCATAGCTCCTGACCTAACCCTAGATAATTTGGTCGCAAATAAGTTTTATAATGAAAATGATTTGAAACTGACAGTGGATTGTGTTATCGACCGTTGCGTGTTTTGCTAATCGTGTCGACACGCAATAATTGCCGCCATGCGAACCTTGTCGCGGTGCTCGCGAGGATCCCGCTCGTAATCTAATCAAGTTAATTTGTCCTGATTGTGCACAACACGTGTACACTGAGGATTAATCAATTTCGAATTGCGCGTGCTCTCGTCACGTACGTTCCGCCAGTGCTTCCTCGTGCTCGCTCGCGCTCATTATTCGGGAGGTACATAGATTGGTAGTTATAGGACAGGGAAGGGTAGGAAGCCGCCTGATTTATCACCTGGTAATTTGCAAGCGATATTATTACGCTTAATCAACTTTGCACAAAGCTGTCGAACACGGCATGACACAAGGTCACCTATAAATCATGCGATTAATTAACTTTTGTGGGGTCGACTCCGCGAATGGATATCATTTCGGGACGCGATCGCAGTTTCGCAAATTTGCAAAGCTCGCTGGACTCATATATTTGACAATTGCTAGTGTATGCTAGTTATTTTAACTTTCAGTATTCAATTTTCAGTGATACATGTATGCCCACATATAAAAGACATATATGTACATAGGTCCAAACTGTATAGATAATTTTCCGATTATAGATTCCCAATTTTATCAAGCATGTCGTGTTTGTTGCAATGACAATCAAAAAAAAAAGTGTATTTACTCAGAAAAACGTCATCAATCAATCCTTGATATTTGATACCAAATGTCCCACGACTTAAACACTAAAGACACCCGCACACCGCTGCGAATTCATGTAGGAAAACCGCGCGAATTTCGCAAGTCTGTCAATTGTATCGCACACACTGACCCGATAATCCGCACTCTACCGGCCTGCGCAAGCGCCGGTTTCTGTCACTCTGACATAACCTATCAAACTACCATCTGTCACCTCGCTTTCAGAACGTTTGTATTTCACTCACGATTCTGAAATGGACTCCTGTTACGAAGCTGTTATGTTGGCCGCATATTTATATGAATGATTAGTTAAATAATTTTAATTGTTGAATATAATTTATAACGGTGTGTCATCGAGGATCGGCTGACTGTTGAAAAAATCGTCTGATTTCTGTCACTCTGACATAACCTATCAAATCAGATCGTACAGGATGCGATGCCTTTTCACCGTCGCCAATAACTTTTCCACAAACGTCATCGAAATCGAGCGAATCGCCAAAAAAATTGTGTTCAACAAATTCCGTTGAGTTTTCGCGCTGTTTTCCGGTAGGAAATCCGTCGTTGTGTAGGCAGCGCCACCCGCGGCTATGCGATACAACTCCCCACCATACCAACCTTGCGATTTTACCTACCGGTTTTCCGCAATGCGAATACGAATCAGAAGCGGTGTGCGGGCGCCTTAATACGACCCATGAAACATTGATAAAATTCAACCGTGATATATGTACATATGTATGTATATGTAGGTACATACATACATACATATGTATGTAGATATGTACATATGTTTACAACTTTTACAATTATTGTTATATCTCATTTGGTTTTAAGGTCACATTGACACCTTAACTCTTAAAATTGATAAAATTGTAATTAAATTTAATTCTCTTTTGTTGAAGATATTTGCATACTATCGTGTTTGTTTATTTTTACTATCAAATTCATCGGATAACTATAGTAAAATATTTTCAAAATAAACTTCATAACATTTATGCGCATTGCACAAATGTTTTCATTTTTTTACAAGCTTATACTTACTTACATACGATCGTTATTGAAGGATTTGTCAACAATAAGAGTACAATCGCTGAGTTTTCGCCAAATTTCGCCAAAAATTCGCAAAATTTCGCCAAAAAAAAATCGCCAAATTTGTATACGAGTGCAGTGATGTGTATGTGTGCCAGCCAGGGCTGTTCAACAAGTTTTATATGAAAATATACCCCTCTGGTCAGCAATTTGACGATGTACTGCGCAGATTGTATTATATTGAACTCGTGTACGAGTATGTATACATTTACCATTGTCGATTATGAAATTTTTTTTTGTTACACGTACATATGTATGTATATACATACATACAACAGTATGCGACATCGCATCGGTACGCTCTGAATAGAAGACGTGATTTTTCTTCGACGAAAGAAAATCCCCAACTGTACAAACACAGGCAACGGATGACAAACGTTTGACGTTTTCATGAATACAAAACGCCATGAAAAATGTCAGGTGCCTCGTCATATTTTACTTGCAGATTTTTTTTTTGTACATGTATATACATAAATTCAAAAAAAAAATCATGACTTGAGCTCGCACAAAAAATAGTCGTTAAAATCGTCCGCGTCGACTTCGCAGGGTCGCTTTGGATTTATTTCGATTTATTTACATCATTTTTTATCGGCATCTGTCAATCGAGCTTTTTAACAAAGCCCGCTCAAGATGTCGCCTCGACGCTAATGAAGCTATCGACGAAACGATCATTACGAACGCAAAAATAATAACGACATCTACGCGTATACACGGGCGTAAGTACTAACGCATTAGTAGCCGTATCTATTACATATGTACATATGTATGTACATATGTAAACTGTCCCAAAATTCACGCAAGAAGTAATTTTGATATAAAATACAGGTTTTTAATTAAAAATTGTAATTTTTTATTGATTCGTAAAGTATACAGTATAGGGTTATGTATGGAGTAGCATATCGGGGCTCATTCCCAACAAGAAGCATCCTACAGTGGAACGTAAGCTACTGTCCTGAACCGTATGCTTGTATCGGCGAAGTTCCGGTGATTTGATTCATTCAAAAATACTCACTAGTGCACATTGTCACGACAAAGCATAATTTGTGAATAAAAAAGAAAGACCTTAGACTATTCGGAGCAACAATTTTATTTTGTTCAATTCAAGAGTTGTGAAAGTGTGATTAACTTTCGAATACGTGTGAACTTTCGGGATGTGCAAATTGTTTTTTTTATTATTTATGCTACTCCATACATAACCTTATACTGTATACTTTATGCATCAATAAAAAAATTTACAATTTTTAATTAAAAACCTGTGTTTTCTATCAAAATTACATCATGCGTGAATTTTGGGACATCCTATAGTATAACATTTAGAATTGTACAGCCCACTCTGTTTATTTACATATCAATTTATCATTTAGAATTGACTAGTTTGGTATTGTAGAAAGTAGCGTGTTGGCAGCGCCGCATTTTTTATCACGCCACCTTGAATAGATTCGCATCAACTTGACGGATCGTTACGCGCTTTTCCTTACCGTTCGAATGGTCCATAAACGTTGAAAGTTGCAGCAGGATGTGGCGCATTGCAACCCTCGCACGATGGGGGTTAAAATGACCTTCTTTATGTCGTCTCAATGGATATCACCTGCGTTTCTGAGCGAGTACCCAACCCTATAACCACCCACCCAACCCCACAACACCCCAGTCAGATTTCGGCCAGTAAAAAGGAGCACCACTTTACCGGCGAAAGGGGGTTTTTGGACGAGAAGAAAAACATAAGCCCCTCTAGCGATAAGCCCAGGGAAGACCGAACGGGGACGTGCGCCGAACGCTGATGACCCTGAGCCTCGAAATTGAGGGGGTCCTTGGCGACAATGCCAAATCCTTTGATGGAGGCATCAAAATTACAATCACACAATTCATATATAAAGAGCGCTCCCGCCTTCAATAATTCATCCACGGCAAGTTTAGGAGACCCTCGGCGGCTGCCTGATAATTCGATTATTTTTTGACAACAACACAAAATAATCAAGTATTCAGACCCCGTCCGAGATGATAAAAAAATCCCTCAGGTTCAACGTTCGTTTTGACTTTGCGAAAATAAGGTTTTAAGGTCCGACGTGAATTTTTTACGTGAGCCACGATCAATAGATATTTTTAGTACACTTACAAGACCAAAGGTGGCATTTCTTATATATGTATGTACGTGTGTACATTTTCAAACTGAGCCCATCGAATATATACGTAATTCTTAATATACACTCTTATAACGATTGCATTTGATGTGGGTGGTAATTAATTGCACTTCAGTTTACATCATATTCACTTTCATAAAAATAATTTCCACTAATAACAAATAATTTACACTTATTTATTTATTTTATATAATATTAGCTAATTAGTTCATTTAACTTACATCTATTACATATTTATAACAACTACATAAATCTATGTATGTAGTAGTACACATTATTCACTATACTTATATGTACATATCTACTATCCCTCACAGAGGTGTCTCCTCACACTTTGCAAGAATGCATCTATGGTCTTAGAAGACCTGACGCACTCAGGGAGGGCATTATACATTAACACACCCCTATGAAAAACAAATATTATAACAAATAGTTTCTACTTATAACAAATAATTTGCACTTTTAACAAATAATTTCCACTTATAACAAATAGTTTCCACTAATAACAAATATATTGCACTTAAGAAAAAACGTTCACGCTAAAAAATCACAATACTTTATCCGATTAGGATAAAGTAAAAATAGTAAAAATGGATAGGTCGCACTTTTTGGCCGGTACGCCGCGCATCGTGTTCACAACCTCTCCTTGTTGCTGTCAAGATAAAGTTAAAGTTAAAGTTAATCGTCATCCTTGTTTATTATATACAATGAGCAAACTAATTTAATTTATTGATAAATACAATTCCGAAAGTGATTCCGACGAAGCAAATGTAATTTTAATTTTGTTTTAATTGTGTCTATATGTTAAAATAATCCCTTTCAAAGTGAAAACTAGCCAAATTAAAGTTGTTATCAATATGTTAAAATAATCCCTTTCAAAGTGCAAACTATCCAAATTAAAGTTGGTAATACTATATTAAAACAATCTTTTTCAAAGTTCAAATAATCTTTCTCAAAGTTTGGTGTACAAAGTTAATACTACCTCATCCAAAGTGCAATTATATATTCCCCATTTGATTTTAGCACGCTTTTCTATCGAGGTTCCCCTTTTCCCTAATATCCTTGTATCTTATCGTTTCGCGTATCAATTTTACCACACATGTAACACACACTGTTCGCATTCAAGTGCGAAATCTTGGAAAAACAGGCGTGCGTCGTTTCGATAAAAAATGCATCGCTGCTTGCCATAACTACCAATTGCGCGTAAACGAGATCCACAGCTTTCGGCGGATTCGCGTATTCGCGTGCAAACGCGAGAACCGAACCCGATTTAGCACGTCCGACCGAAAGTGAGAATTATAACCCTCCTTTATGACAATATATGTGCTCGAGGGTGTCAGGTACCACCCCTTCAAGCTTCCAATTCACCCTTCTACATACAACAATACGCTTCTTTCCGTGTACATATGTACATACATAGGTACTAGTCGCAATAAATACGTGAAGTGCTCGATTGTGTTTTCATCATCGTCAAACTTACATATCATCATATTTTACATTGTGTACTTTGCAATGAGAAACTCAATGAGAAAGCCATATTTCATACGACTCGATAAAAATATATTCCTAATTAGATTTGCTCACTCGTATCACTGCATCCGGCGCCGATCGTAAAAACTTTATCACCCAGTAAAAACTCGCGTTGCCCCGAATATAAGTGCCTTTCATCATAATAAAAATTGGTTCTTTTCCCAAAGGCTTCCGGTTTTTATTCGAATTATAAAAATACACATATCTATTACCAATAAAACATTGAAATTCTACCTTTCTGACATTGAGATAAACCTCAATGTCATAAAGGTGAAACTGATCATTTGAGAAATAACATTACGATTGGTCGAAGCTGGTAATTTGGATGATAATTTTGTTGAACAAAAGCTAAGCGATCTTCACAACTAATTGGAACACTTCAGAAAATATTATCTTTTAAATTCTGAAATATATGTATGTAGTAGATACATATACCTATTTATCGAACAAGTAACTTGTTGTATATTTATTTCAAGTGAGTTTCTATTTATTCGAGTAAAGTAATCCCCCTTATCAGAATTTCTATATCAAATGTACAGAGTAAGAGATTGGCGGAGCTTCTGATTTATCGACGATTTCATCTTGAACACGGGGTCAAAATCACCCGAGCGTAACTTATTCTCGCATCAGACGTACCAGTGATTTATATGATGCGAAGTTCTGATATACGCCTTACTACCAGAAGCTTCAATTTCTCCGTATTGTTTATATACGATTACGATTGCAAAACGTGCGTCTTCGGCGAAACACTCGAAATCGATCTTACAAAAATTGTTTTTTGGTAAAATATTTAAATTTAATGTAACTACAAAAATTTCTGTCTTCGTAAAAGAATAGGCTTCTTGCTTTTATACATCGGTAGGTCGTACACAATACACAATAATAATTACGAGCTTATAATTTTTTTATTATTTTAACTCAACTTACTCGATATAAAATCAAAATATGTACCTACCTATATTTTACTTTGTTATATCTTATATAATATACTTTTGATATTGTTTAATATTTTCATCGAATACTGATTCAAGAATAAAACAACCATAAATTAATTTTTGTGAACATTTCATTTACATAGTTTTAGTTTCAAAACAAATTCATAGATGTCATCAAAAAAAATCACTAGTATGTACATACATATTATGTACATACATACATACATACATACATACATTCATACATACATACATACATAGGTAGGTATTGCAAATTCTAAATTTCAAAATCAAACAGGATATTCGTTGATACTCAATATCTTTGATCGAAACGAGTTCTAGGAAAGAAACATTTATTTTATTTTTGAATAATATTAATTTTTTGCGAGAATAAACACATAAAATATTTACGAAAATCGGCTTCACATAAGAGAAAAAATAAAGTAAAAACGTCAGAAATCGTTAAGCTGGTGAAGATGCGACGTTAACAATCTCGTTTTCTTCAAATTCTGGAATTGTTATTCGGCTGTTTTGGTTTTAAACATCTTCCATTTTTCATTTACCACACAACAAAACTGTGAATTTTCTTTTTAATGCAAATATTTTAAAAGAAAAATTTCAACTGGAAATATTGAGATATATTTTTATACCAATCAATTATTTTTATACAAATTAGATCAATCGATTGAATAGCATTAAATACTGTTGAATGAATTAAGGTCACTGTTACAAGAAACTAGCTAACCTTTGCTTTGCCCTTACCTCGACACTCATTAACTTGAACAGACGTATCCAGTACATAAATGCAGTAAGTGATCAATTTTATTAATATTGTCAATTATTTATAATAACTGTTATTAATGACGTCAATTATCAAAACAATTAAAGCACTATCTCCCAAAATATCACAATACAAATTAATAACATTTATAATGACAAAATAATTTTCAAAACTAACTTTCAATAACAAAAATGGTGCCCCAAAAAATTTTACTCATGAGTAAATTCAACGTAAAATACATTGTATATATGTAAATACCTAAGAGCTCAACAGTTAATTGTTAATTAACTGTTAACAACAGTGAACAACCTTGTTATGATATCTACCTACAATATTTCAATAGAAATTTAATAATAAAAACATTCCTTAAATTCTATAAATCATTTAATTTATCAATCTTATAAAAATTAATTTAAATACATTTTATTGATTTGAATATTTAATAACCGCCTTAATTTTTCCTTGAAAGCAATCAGAGCTGACTTTCAACTTAAATATCATCGTCGTTAAATACTGCATACATAAAAAAATGTCATACTACAATTGCGTAGTTGACATTTTATCAATAATTAATTAATTATTATTTTTTCGACAATATAATTAAATATTTCTGTAATTCTATATTTCCGATTGCATAATTTTTAATCCATCTTAGCAAGCGAATCAAAAAGGGGGGAATTGCGTCCAAAGTCTATATAGCCTAATTAACCTTTGGTGAGGGACAATAATACAAATCCTGGGCTAATACCCCAACCAGATAACTCAGTTACCTTGGCAGCGAGACCTAAGCCAAAATCCTCACAAAATGAGAATACTACCATTCTCCAACCCCTCGACCATCTTCCAGGATAATAATGACGCATCCTTAAATAAGTATCGGGGATGCAATGATCTCGTTTTATTGCAACCGCCAGTAATGAACCGCAGCACCTCTTGGGACGTGATCAGCTCGACTTACAGCCAAAGTTTCTCCATAAATGGGAAATGCATTTTTCAATGGGCACTTACGACCGTTTCTAATGAAATAAAACAAGTAATCTTTCGAAGTTATAACTTATAATGAAAACATCTAATTTTCAGTGGTAGAGCCGATACGTACCCGTTTGTACATATGTAGGTACCTACTCATGAAATATACGCATTAAATAAGCGTATCTAAAAGATAATAAAGGTTAATTTAAAAGCCCCCCGTGGAGAGCCTTGCGACGTCCTGGCGAGATTCCCCCTTATTCTTCACCAAGAAAAGAGAAGATTTACTCGGAGAATAAAAACAAAAAATACCGTTTTTCCAAAGACTATAGAGATAAAACATTGTAAACATAGAACGGGATTTAAACTATATTGAAACTATGAGCTACAAAAGTTTACGTTTTTCAGATTTTATTAATATTTAATCAAAGAGACACACTCGTGGCTCTGTATTGTTACACGGCGTGCAATCTCACTCAACTGGAGTCTTTTCAGAAACGGAAAGCTTAAAATTTGAATGAAAATTTGTGCATATCATACGTGGTCCAGGCAGTCGACGAATAATACACAATTAAATTCTATAATCACAAATTGCAACACACATATGCTAAATATGTATGTAGTATGGAAAGACTGAACGCGCTGTGGCATTAAACGCGAACTGTCAACGAGTGTATCGCACGACCACATTTTTCCAATTCCATTAGAATTGCAAAATTTTCACCGTGCATTTTCATTAAACGTTTCACTGTCTTATCACTTCCGGTACGGCGCGAACCCTTCCCAAAGCTTTACGATGTCGCCCCACCACATAAAAAACTTTGAAAAATCCGATTTTATCGTCGGCACGCATTGTGGCGGATGTCGTTAGTATATTGTTTCCCAAACTTCCGCGGCTGGAGGCTTCGAAGGAGATCGTCGAAGGCGATTGTTAAACCTACCGTAATGTCGCGCCGCGTAATGTACGCCGGCTGCTGCTTCCCGTATCCATATTCACAATGCAATCAGGGTCGTATATCCAGGGGCCGCGGTCGTTAAGGGGTCCCGTGACTCTCAGCCACTGCCTCCACCCAACCCCACCCCATGCTCCACCATTCTATTTCCACCCTCGTATGTTTGTTGCAACGGGTGAACTCGAAAACTGTTACCATAGTGCAAAAGCTTTCCTTTTACCGTATATTCAGAAACCATTCCTTTGATATACTTCAGCTATCTAGAATCTAGATGAGATTCCAATCTGAAAAAATTCGGGGTGTGGCTGTGTCGAACACAGCCGTGGGTGTTCCGTGAATACGTCTGCGTTAGCGGCTAATATTTTATTTGGAATTAATGTTCAGTATAACGGTATAAGAGATCGTAATTGTGGGTATACACCGCCGAATCGAACGCGAATCGAATTCGGAGCAAATTTGAAGCGAAAGATAGGATTCGCTTCGTTGGTTGTAGGTATACACCTAAATCTTCGGACCGAATATCGAGCGAATGTTGACCCTCGAACGGAAATACAATATGCAGAATTAAAAAAGAAAATCTTAAACAATAGCCCAACTAACAAAAAAATACACTATTTGCGTTCGGTGCTTTTTCGCTGCAAGAGCGGTCCCATCAAACGATTTTTTTTATAAACGTTTTTTTTTATATGCGTTTTAATACCGCACATGAACCTTCCACTTTTAGCTAAAAACATATATTTTTTTAATTTTGTATTAGGCATTTTGTATTGGGGCAGTATAAATAATTAAAGTATCAAAAAAATAATTATACCGTTTGTTTTGTACCTACATACATATGTACATATATGCCCATGGACTTTCCCTTTCCCAAGCATTTTGATTTTCAAAAAAAAACTTTCGCTCCACCTAATGTACATACATACATGTATGTATGTACATATATGTATATACATATGTACGTACAATATACATATGTATGTACATATTAAATTTAATAAATAATATTCATTATCTCGAACGAAAATTCAGGCAGGCAACGGCAACACCCAAATATACCTCCTGCAAAAGGCTCGAGAATCCAAAATTCCGGGGTTTACTGAAGAGATTTACAATCGATTTCGGATATTTTGAATTAAATTGAATATATTTTGAGAATTAGGGATAGCACATACCTGAGGATGGGTACAGACAAGTAGGTGGCACATAGAGCGTGCCCAATTGGCTGTTGGAACCCCTGACGATCGACGTGCGTAACTTTCGAGAGCTCTCCATGCTGCTAGGGCTGGTCCTTAGACGGCCTGCACTCAAAATAATAGATTTCAGTACTGTACTTACTGCCCCGTCCTGAGCACTAAATGCAAATTATGCTAATCGCGATGCATAAAGTGACCACTACCCCGACACTCGAATGATGGCTAGGAAGTTGCTCGGTAGAGTTAATATTTTGTAAATTGTGTGTGACGTGATGCATGTGTGTGTATATCTATCATCAAATTCTAAAACTTGAATTCGTTAGAATATTTTGAGTAATGAAAGCTAGTGTAAAAGGAAAGTTTACGAGCAGTTAAGTTTGAAGCCAAACTGAGACTCAAAGCAAACAAAGGTGAAAGATAAATACACCTGCTGCCTCTTCAGCGCAGATGCTTCAGCAACCTAAAAGGTAAACATAGTCTACTAGCCTAAGATCGAATCAAAACTGAAATTAACTACTAAGGTTAATTCGATTTTATTCACCGATAATTATATACACAATTAAATGTGTGTATAAATAACGAAAAATAAAAAAATATATATTATAGAGGTATATAGGAAATTTATGAATATCATAATTCATAATTCATCTAATTCACGATATGTACATTTACTACTACTATACATGTACTATTACGAGAGTAATTTTAATGACAAAACAATACCACTTGCGTGTTAACACATGTATGTATAATTACAGTTCATATCGAGCATCTATTCAAAGTTTCCGCATAAACAAGACAGCAATTACAATTTCAAGGTATTTTTTTTCTTGCAGGTAATTTTTGCAAGGTATTTTGTTTGCAGGTAATTTTTGCAAGGTATTTTGTTTGCAGGTAAAAACTATATATTAAAACATTTTGCCGCAGTTATATTTGGGTGTTGCCGTAGCCCGCCTGAATTTTCATTCGAGATAATGAACATTATTTATTTATTTATAAAATTGTATAAATTATATATTTAGCTTAACATATAATATAATTTTCAAGTTAATAGAGTAAAAATGAAAAAAAAGAAGAAAAAAAAAGGAAAAACCCTCATATCTCAGACAGCCAGCATTTCGCAGAATTTGCCATATTTTTTAAATGGTATTCAAATAAGAAAAACTACCACTTCCGGTCGGCGGATTTTGACCAAAACATTACCAACTCTTAAATTTTATATGGAAATTAAAAATATAAATTTTCAACTTGATCAATCGGACAGTTTCTAAAATATTCTGTGGTAAACTTTTCGACAAAAAAAAAACAAAACCCTACTTCCGGTTGACTGATTTTAATGATTTATTTTTTCGTAACTAGCAATTTCTCTCAGAAGTACAACATTACAATATTGTGACGATATTACATATTTAAAAAGCCGAAAAAAATAACAAAAACAACAAATCGTTCAAGAGTAAACTGCCACTTTTGCAAGAGGGATTTTGACTAAAATCACAGTATCTCTTACGGCTAACGTGAGAACTATAGATATGAAATTTCGACAAGATCGCCGAAGCCGTTTCGGAAATATTCTGCGGTAACAGAATTTTAGAATTTTCTACAAAAAAAAAACCCTACTTCCGATTGACTGATGTTAACTAAATTCCTTGTGTCTCTTACACCTTACGTGAAAATAATAGATATGAAATTTCAGCTTGATAGACTTGATAGTTTCGGAGAAAACACACATACAGACACACACACACATAAGTACACAGACATACAGGCATACAGACATTTTCCAGAAATCATGAAAACGTGATCAGGGGATGATACTTGATACAAATCAATCAAAATCTCGAGGTCGAATTTTCGCAGGATCACAATACTTTATCCGATCAGGATAAAGTAAAAATACAGTGCATTGATAAAATGAATTTAGAGCATTTTCTCGCGAATTGAAGACACTGTAACACTAAACCTCATTATTTTTGGGTATGTAAAAATATACAAATTATATTATTGTATGTATTTATGTTATTTTATTTTACAGAAACACCCACCATGACATAACAGATTAACCAAATCGTCATGATGGGCAAATTACAAAAATAATACACACACAAGCATAACAAAACACACCAAAAACATAGCAAAAACATAACAAAATCATAATACTGACGTACACAACGAAGTAACATTACATATTTATCTTATTCTATTTCCTTATTTCCGTTTTGTATCTTATTTCTATTTTATTTTATTTTCAAAAAAACAATGCAAATTAAAATCAATAAATAAAATGAATATTAATCAAGTCACTCGAATCTAAAATCCTTGAGAAAAGATGAAAGGCGATTTGGTGACGAAGAAAAAATATCGATGTGGACCACAAGTACATACATACATATGTATATTGAGACACACAATGGCCCGAGCGATAGGGGAAACAGAAATTTGGATGGTAAACTTAATTTTAGATAGTTATTAATGTCTTTAGCAAGTAGTGTCCTTGTGAACATAACATACATATGTACATGGATGAATTTGGTTCGCATAGCTGGCATCAGTAAAGTGTTGATTTCCCCCTTTCCACTTACATACTATGTATGTATGTACATTCATATACATTTATTAAAAGCACGGGATTGCGAACTAGCAGCTTTCAGAATAGAAACATCTTCACCTGTGCCACGCATAAACGTTGATGATACTGGAATTACTGGCGAGGTTTGATCAACAACATCGTGCAATAGCATTGCGCTCTCCTACACTTGTTGCCGTTGTCGTTGTACAGTGTGTAATGTGTATCTACACGTATGTAGGTACAGTCGGCGATGACGGCGCAATACAAGTACTTTCGGCTTTGTTGACACATTTGCACTTGTAGGTAGCCGCTTTTTGACAGCTGAAACAAAGACCGCTGCTGGATGAAACAGCGGAAAGATGAAACAGCAGATGAAACAGCAGAAAGAACACTACATAGATAGACTAGTAATTGAATAAGCAATCGGAGCTGAGGCCAGAGCAAGCGATGGAACTGAATATGAAGCCGGAGATGGAACCGAAGCTGAAGTCGAATCTGGAGCAGAAATTGTAGCCACAGCTGAAGCCGCAGCAGACTGAGCCCGTGAAGAGACCAGCCCTCTGATCACACCCACATCACTGATTCATTTATCCATTTTGGAAGACAAGTCAAAATACTTTCTCACTGATGACTTGCAAAAAGACACCATCTCTTCAATCGCTGTGAGGATCTTGATGCGGCAATTTCCAGATAGCACATTATTTCCAGAAAGTTCGCTCTTTATCAACTCCTGCAGTGAGAGGATGTCTTCAACCACTCCAGCACGTCCAGAGTGTATATATTACAGGTTAAAATATGTTATTATAAATAATTGTGGAGAGATTATGTTAATGAAGAGTATGAGTTCGGGTGGGTAACGAAATGTCCAAAGGTCGCACGTTATCAAAAGCATCTAGCTGTCCGCCGTCTAGTAATAATTATGTATTATTGTGATACGTTATCCTATTGTATAGACCAGTGGTCGGGAACCTTTTTCGAGCTAAGAACCAAATTAGAAAAACCTTGCAAAATTAATAAGTTTGGGAGCCGCAACATATTATTTTCGAATTATATATTTAAAATTAAATTAAATTAATCATTAATAAAATGTAAGAAATAAGTTATCTTCGTGATATTTCTCAACGTTCGACAGTGTATTACTATAAAGTTTAATCTGAAAAACGACCTTAAAGCATTTTATAGCCATGACGTTATGGAAATGGGATTAATTTTGATCTTGTGTAATTGTGTATCAAAATTTTGTATTTCACAGAGCCGCAGGTTTACATACAAAGAGCCGCCGATTCCCGACCACTGGTATAGATAGATTCACCGTTAGGATAATTTTGATAAGAAAAAATCCAAAAAAAAACGGTATCGTTTCAATCAAAATTGTGTATGATAATGGACGATAAGCAATTGACAAACGACCGTTGTCTCCTAAATTTTGGATGTTCGACATTAATATTAATACTCGTGTTGCAAAATTTTCAATCAGTGCAAGTCTTCTTTTCTATCCGACATTTATCATTCTAAACCGAAGAAAAATCGTGAAAAATGATTGCTTTCATTTTTATAGTCTCTTTGTTACTTTGGTTCTACATCCATAACAGGAAAATGTATTCAAAAGAGTTCAAGGGACCCCAACCTCTGCCCTTTATTGGAAACGCACATCAGCTAGCTGGTACATCAGTAGGTCAGTACTTTAAATTGATCGTAATTTTATAAATCGATAGACAATATTATGTAACCGACGTAATAGACAGCGACTGGAATATCAAGGTTAAGGTTGGAATGGAACAGGTTTTCTATTAGACATAATAAAAAAATAAAAAATGACGCAATTTCCTTCTATCACACAAATTACGTTGTTTACAAAAATGAACCTTGAAGATGAATTATTAATGTACATACTTGTTTGTAACGAGAAATTTTCCAAATTCGTCCCGTCCCCCCCCCCCCTTGTTTGTTCCCTGCACGGAAAAGTAGCCCTGTGGAAAAAAATTCAGAACATATCATTATGCAGTTATTATGTAACCCATGCATTTTTTGCATCATAGCCGGTTCTTCGCGACGTAATTTTTACATGACCGTGTTTTAAATTGTATGCAACTCTTGCTTTCCAAAATTATTTAAGAGGAATCCAGTTTTGTAAAGAAATTTTTAACTCAGTCGAATTTGTACGGTTTGTATAGCACGCCGTGAACAAACTGCGATTCGATAAAATTTAATAATCTTGTTATATTATAATATTATTCGTCAAGCGATTTCCGTATTAATAGTTGTGTTAGTGTAACATTGTAGTGCCGAATTAATTTCAGTGTTTATCGAAACTGGCAAGGCTACACATCAATAACATTTGAGTGAACGTTGTGTCGAAATGATCATTTTGTATATCGTTATTTGTTTTCTTATTTTGTTCCCAATCTTTTATAATAAAAGATTGAGAAAATACGGGAACAAAATTCCAGGACCCCTCGCTTTACCTTATATAGGCAACGGCCATCTCGTGATGGGCGATTCTGCTGGTAATGTATAATTTATTATATTTTTAAATACAAAACGTAGAACTTTAAATCTTTTCAGAATTAATTAATATTCTATCTTCTATTGTGATCATTAAATACCTTTTCACGTTAATTCTCCAACTTTACGAATCAGTATCTAAAAAATTTAAAACAAAAAACAATTTTCAATAACTATGTCTGTGGCTTAAAGGTAAACAGTTTGTAAAGTTGTGTTTGTTTTCATTTATTGCCCTTTCCCTATTTATGTATGTTCTCAATCGAGTAATATGAAGCAGTTTATCAATCGACCTCGTCTCCTCAATTATTATATTATTAAACAGTATATAGCGTTACGCTGACATTGAATATAAGCAGTAGTTACTGAGATATTGGAGACGATACACTATCATTCCCAGTTTTTTTCTCAATATTTAAAGTATGTTTCTATACATTTTCTTGGCTATTATTGTGATACTTTCAATTTACTTCCAAGTGAAAATTACACGATCTTTGAAAAGTGTTACCGGTCCAATTCCATTACCCATTATTGGCAATGCAATTAGTTTTCATGGAAGCTCCGCTGGTAAAATTTCTTGTATTTGTGCTTCGTTGACTTCAAAAGAAAAAAAATAATAATGATCCAATGTGCCTTTTGGCTAAAAGATTTTTTCAGAGCAATAAATAGATTCTGGGACATATATGGAACAAGATTTCGCGCCTTCATCGGCAGCCAACTATTTCTTCTATTATCCGACCCAAAGGATATTGAGGTGAGTTTTTGTTCTTTTACGACATTGAAATAAATTTGAGAGAATTATTAATAATAAAAAAATTGATCGTGTCATTTTCAGGTTATATTAAGTAGCCAGCAATTAATTGATAAATCTTCCGATTACGACTACATGAAACCGTGGTTAGGCACTGGCCTCTTGACTGCTGGAGGTTAGTACATTTAGTTTATTAATAAAATATCAGAAATATAAAAAAATATCATTACTTTAGATTTGTAAATGTTTTAATAATAAATAATAAATAATTGTAATATTTTTAGGTGAAAAATGGAGAAAACATAGAAAAGTCATAACACCAACGTTTCATTTCAAAATTTTGGAACATTTTATACAAGTTTTTGATTCTCAAAGTAATACTCTCATCAATAAACTAAGAAATCACAGTGAGGATGGAAAATCGTTCGATTTATTTCCTTATATTACACTATGTGCACTTGATATCATCAGTGGTGAGTTATAAGTTATAATACAAATCATTTCTCAAACTTTTTCTATTGATTAAATATTCAACTAATATATATAAAATTGCAGAAGCCTCGATGGGAGTGAGCATCAACGCTCAGAACAACGCGAATTCTGAATATGTGACAGCCGTGAAAGAGTGAGTTTCAATTAGCACAATAGTAGCGTAAATTAAACTAACTAATGCAATGGCGAGAAAATCCTGCATAAATTCCCATCCAGTAAAATGACGCTGAAATGTTGTAAATTGCCCACGAAACACAAAAACATATTTAATTTGATCAATAGCATCATTTAATTTTTCAGTATGTGCCGTATAATTATTGGAAGAATGAAAAATCCTTTTAAGAGGACAGATTTCCTTTTCATGTTCAGCAGTGACTATTGGTTACAAAGGAAATCTTTAAAAATTCTTCACAATTTCACTTACAAAATGATTGCTGACAGGAGAAGACTGTTGAAAAATAGCGAAGAAAATTTTAATTCGTATACAACTAGTGATACGGAAGATTTGTTATTAGGTTCGTGAATTTCATTAATTCAACCAACAGTTATGTAAAATGTATTTATATCAAATTATATTACATTAACTATATTAGGAAAGAAGAAAAAGTTAGCTTTCTTGGATATGCTTCTCCTATCAACGGTTGATGGAAAGCCATTAGATGACGTAAGCATCAGAGAAGAAGTCGACACATTCTTATTTGAAGTGAGTTTTTCTTTTTATATTGTTTTAACCATCGAAAGAAATATATCATTAATTTTTTTACAATAGGGTCACGATACCACTACAACCGGAATTACCTTCGCATTATATTTAATTGCAAACAATCCTGAAGTGCAAAATAAGTTATTCCAAGAACAGAAAGATATTTATGGAGACGATCTGAATAGACTCACGACGCATCAGTAAGTCGCATCTTCATTCAATTAAAAAAATGATAATAATTTGAGCATTTTATAATAACCTTATTAATCTTGTGATTTAGAGATCTACAAGATATGAAATATTTGGAATTGGCAATCAAGGAGGCACTTCGTATGTACCCTCCGGTTCCAATGATTGCTAGGAAAGTTTACGAAGACGTAGAAATTAGTATGAATTTTAATTTAATTTTTTTTGTTTTCTACAAAAAGTGTATTATGTAAATTTAAAACGAAATTTTTACGACAATTTTAGACGACATGTTCCTACCAGCTGGTTGTACAGTAATACTTTTAGTATACAATATGAACAGAAACGCCGCTGTATTTCCAGACCCTGACAAATTTATTCCTGAAAGATTCTTGCCAGATGAAACTGCCAAGCGAAGTCCATTTTCGTCAGTATCCTTTAGTGCCGGTCCAAGAAACTGCATAGGTGTGTAATAAAACAATTCAGCGAATCAAAATAAATTAATATCATCTTTAAAAAAAACCAATACTTTAACATACTGCATATACACGTATGTATGTACATATATGTATGAATAAAGTAAAAAGACAAGTTCAAACTTCTTTCATATTTCAGGTCAAAAGTTTGCTATGCTAGAAATGAAATCTAGTATATCTAGGGTAATTCGCAATTTCGAATTATTGCCTTCCGACGAAAAATTTACACTATCGTCCGATATTATATTGAAATCAGTTGAAGGAGTTAAAATTAAGATAGCAGAACGATCAAAATAAGTTTATCTTTTTTTACATTTGTATATTTTAAATACATTATCTTTTATATAATTTAGTACCTATTAATAAAATTTTACATATTTAAACTATTATTCATGTTTTATTATTGTTGTATGTTTAATTTGTACAACGTTCACTAAAAGCATTACTTTATTTATTCATACTAAAATATATATCTATAGGTATGTATGTACATACGTACATAGAATAAATTTAATTCGTGAATCGTGATATATTGTAATAGATTGTATAATTAAAATAATAACACGTAAAAAGAAATAGATAATAATATTGTGTGTATTTGCGCATATTGTTTAATGAGTACATATGTATACGATATACATATATATTGTTTAATAACAAATAATATTACTGCCATCTACATATCTCAGTTGAAACTTTTACAATTTTTAAATATGTAAGGAAAGAGATTCGATATTCAACCACTTTTTTGTGTTTAAGTTAAGATGATAGTTGTAATAACAACATCGACTCATTTATATTTAAATATTCACGTTATTAACACAAATTTCATGGTTATTCGGATATTTCCTATATGCGTTGTTAAAAAATAATTAAGAAACTTGACTTCGTGTGTAGGTGTAACTCGGCTTTACTGATATTGACTTGTTTTCAATTTGGATATACTTACATGTATACATATGTACCTATACAAAAATGTCATATTACATACAAACATTCGTATATACGTATGAACGTGACACGAAGGAGAACAAGAGAATACGCAAAATGGCCATATGATAACCTCGTTGGCCGTGACAATGACAAGAAAGAAGTGCAAAAACAAGTATCGAAATTTTTAAACAAGCTATGAACACTAGTATGATTTTAAATAATGAATATAAAACGTTCATATAATAGTTTCTATACAAAATTGGTTGTTTTTGTTGAAAAGCACGATGTAACCATCCGTTAAAATGGTTTTACACCAAAAAATAACGAGATACGTAATCGCATCAATCAAAATAAACATACATAAGTACGCAAAAAATGTTAGTGAACGATTGCCAACCGACAATTGACTTTTGCCTCCCTCCTCTTGGATGTTAAATTTAATACTTATACGTTGTATTAGATATTCTCACATCAGTACATACGTTGACCTCACAACGTCAATTGTCATTGTATTTTTTTAAAAAATCACGATGTTGGTTGCTTTCATTTGTATAGCCTCCTTGTTATTTTTGTTTTACATCCACAACAAGAAAATGTACACTAAAGAATTTAAAGGACCTCGCCCTTTACCCTTCGTAGGAAATGGACATCAGCTGGGTCTCAGCACATCAGTAGGTCAGTTTTCATACATTATCGTAGTGAAATATCCAAATCATCATCATCATCATTTTCAGCCGTTCACCATCCACTGCTGGATGAAGGCCTCTCCAATCCTCTTCCATTCCTGTCTGTCTTGAGCAATCTGCATCCACTTGACTCCACACATTCTTCTCAATTCATCAGCCCATCTTCCACTCGGTCTACCTTGCTTTCTTTCACATCCTCTCGGATACCATTCCAGTATTTCTCGCGTCCGTATGCCATCCATGTATCCAGCCCATTGCCACTTCAACTTTTTCAAACGTTCTGCTATATCTGCCACTTTGGTCATACTTCTTACCCATGTATTTATTTTGCGATCTATTCTTGTTATGCCAAGCATACATCTTTCCATGCTTCTCTGTGTGCACTGGATCTTTCGTAGCATTCTTGAATTTAGCGTCCAAGTTTCACATCCATACGTCATAACTGGCAGTACGCATTGGTCGTACGGGCCTTCTTTTTTTTTAAGCATAGCGGAATGTTGGATTTAAAAACTATGTTCATTCTTCCAAAAGCACTCCACCCTAGTTTCATTCTTCGTTTTATTTATTCTTCTTTACATCCAGTCATATTCACCAATTGTCCTAGGTATAAATAACTATCAACTATCTCTACAATATAAGTTGTAATAACTTATAAATTATGTATATTTTCAATTTGCAAATTGACGGGTGAATGATTTTTTTTAACGATTCTCATTACAAGGTTAAATACATATATTGAGTATAACAGTGTTTTTATCTCAAAAACATGAGTACATTCTAATTGCATCACATTGTAGAGGCTACGCTGCGTAATAGTTATTTTAGCATAAAGAGTTTGTTATGAACATCCATTCATTGACTTGGAAATCCAAAATACAGTTTGCACTGTCCTGTGGAAGGCCAGACCATAATATCCTATATGTATGTATATGTAGTGTAATATTATGTGCCGATTTATTAGTTTTATTTAATAAAAATCAGTTTCATAAGAAAATATACAACATTTAGTTTATTTATTCAGGTATCCTAGAGATATTTATGATTTCCGGACTAAAATTAGTATTCTTATACATATGTACATATGTAAAATAGCTCGATTTGTATTTCAGATTTCTTTAAATCGATTAATAATTTCTGGCATGAATACGGAACAAGATTTCGCATATTCATCGGCAGTCAACGAATTATTGTTCTGTCTGATCCAAAAGATGTAGAAGTAAGTAACCCATTTTTACTATACATATATTTTTTTAAATCGACCAAACTTAATTTATAAAACGCGTTAATTTTCAGATTATATTGAGTAGCAATCAACTAATTGATAAATCATTCGAATATAAGTACTTTAAACCCTGGTTGGGAACTGGCCTTTTGACCTCAGGTGGTTAGTACCCTCTTCTAATAATATAAACAATAAATTATCACAAAGGTCACACACTAAAAATGTGATATTTTAGGTGAAAAGTGGAGAAAACACAGAAAAGTCATTACACCGACGTTTCATTTCAAAATATTGGAACATTTTATACAAGTTTTCGATTCTCAGAGCAAAATCCTAATTAATAAACTTAAAAAGCACACTGGCGGCCAATCGTTCGATGTATTTCCACATATTACTCTATGCGCACTCGACATCATAAGTGGTAAATTATTACAAATAATTACATATGTACATACTTCAACGTTATTTCTATTATACCAATTGTATTATAATTATTGAATTTATTTAAAATTGCAGAAGCTGCTATGGGAGTGAGCATTAACGCTCAGAATCATTCGGATTCTGAATATGTGACAGCAGTCAAAGAGTATGTACAATTTCAGATACTCAACTAATCAATTTTTTGGTACCTAATAAATTTTTATTTACTCTTCAGCATCTGCCGCGTGATGATTAGCAGAGTAACAAATCCCTTCAAGAGATCCGATTTAATATTCATGTTGAGCAGTGACTATTGGCTACAAAAGAAATCCTTAAAAATTCTTCACGATTTCACTTATAAAATGATTGCAAAAAGAAAGGAACAGCTGGAAAACAGCGCGGAAGATTTTACTTCGTATACGAATAGTGACTCATTAGATTCAGTATTAGGTCAATTAATTTAACCAGTGTACTCTACGATGCTTGTCAGAAATACTTAATGACGATCAATTATGAATTCCTTTTTTTTTTTTAAGTAGGAAAGAAAAAAACTCTTGCTTTCTTAGATATGCTTCTTCTATCAACTGTAGACGGTAAACCTTTAGATGACTTGAGCATCAGAGAAGAAGTCGATACGTTCTTATTTGAAGTGAGAAATATTTTTATAATTATGTATATCTAATAATTTAAATTAATTCATTAAATTCTCCAATTTTGACTGAAGGGACACGACACCACCACTGCAGGAATGTCATTCGCTTTGTATTTAATTGCCAATAATCCGGAAGTGCAACAAAAATTATACGAAGAACAGAAAGATATTTATGGTGATGATTTGGATCGACCGACGACGTACAAGTAATTCACTTTTTCATTTTATTCAAACTCAATAATTTGAGAGATTAATAATAATCTATATAATCGCTTAGAGACCTGCAGGACATGAAGTATTTGGAATTGGCCATTAAGGAAGTGCTTCGACTATATCCACCAGTGGCTATGATAGGTCGACAAATTTACGAAGATACAAAAATCAGTATGAATATCATATATTTTATCTTTTCCCATGTATTTGTTAATCCAATTAATATACATATGTATAGCAACTCAATAAATCACAAAATAAATTTCCGATTTACCTCAGATGATATGATCTTGCCGGCTGATTCCACGGCACTGGTTTTAATATACAGTATGAATAGAAACCCAGCCGTATTTCCAGATCCTGAAAAATTCATACCTGAAAGATTTTTGCCAGATGAAACTGGAAAACGAAGTCCATTTTCGACTGTATCCTTCAGCGCGGGCCCAAGAAACTGTATAGGTTTGCAATTAAATAAATAACATACTCATATTTTAAATTAAATGTCTAGTAGGTTAAAATCGAACTCAAAAACGTTTCACATTTTAGGTCAAAAGTTTGCTATGCTGGAAATGAAATCTACGATATCGAAAGTAATTCGTCATTACGAATTGTTGCCATCCCATGAAAAAATAACCCTATCGTTCGATATTATATTGAAATCAACCGAAGGAGTCAGAGTTAAAATTGTACAACGATCAAAATGAACCTGAATATAAATGTATAATATAATATATAATAATAGTGTTTTGACCTCAAATAAATTAATTGTTTGAAATAGTCTTTTCACTCTTTTTTATGGATAATCTATTATATTATAATTTTATCGACGATGTTTTACCACTAACTTTTAGGTCAGGTATTTCACTATATACATGAGGTGTGTAGTAATTAAACATATGTGATACATTGAAAGAGAATAATAAAATTGGATAATTTTCTACTTAGGTATATACAACATGAGGAATTTCGTATCAGATCCAACCCAGAGGTTAATAAAAACCTACAGAAACCTACACGCACAAAAAACCTGTTCCAAGTCTAAATTTATGACATACATATGTAGGTACGTTGAATAAACTGATATGTAAGTTCACGGTCAAAAGAAAACAACACATTACTTACTGACAACTTCTTTGCTATAAAAAAGAGGAATCAATCATTTTCATTTATTAAATGTCTATAATGTATTTTTGGATGTTTCGGTTTTAAATTCCGGTTTTATTTTTAAGGAGTTTATTTGTGTCCTGCCTTTGCCTGCCTGAACCGTGCCTTTTATTGGTGGTAGCACTAAAGTCTTGCCAATTGTGTGCGGCTTACTAGCTTGCGCGATTTGCAAACTAATCTGGTACGAGGCGTGGAGAGATTTTTCATTAATGTTGGTGTAATGCGAAAGCTTCGATTTCGACTTGAGCTGTTCCAGTTATCTTTCAAATAATTCTAGTTGCTTGTTTTTAAAATCCGGATGCTTCGTCACAAAATGCCAATGCAATTTGCTCGGGCGTATCCTATTCTGTTGTGCCGTCTTGTTTTTTTAAATTTTGTTGCATATTATTTTTATTTTCCCATTTTTTCATATTTTATTTTTAAATAATTTAAAAAAAAATCACATTCTTTGGAATGTGAATTTTGAACATTAAATTTTTCGCGACCCACTAAAAATCGGGTCCCACAGTTTGGGAAACGCTACTTTAGACAAACTACGTAGGTACATGTATGAATAAAAAAAAAATTATGTTGAATTGACTATAACAGTTAACTGTTAACCTGTTAACATAATATGTATATACAACAAAATAAAAGTTAGATAAAAGATAACAGTTTCTGAACACAAAGTTGTTGATGAATTATAATATTCAAAATGTTCTTAGCACCCACTTAAACAAAATAACAATAAATTTTCTCAAAGGCTGAACCATCCCACGAACAAAGCAAAAATGCGAAATATCCGCTATTGCAAAATTCACGTTAAAATTTCTACAACCATAACACTACTATATGTACATATGTATGTACATACATATATTTATCCAAAAAGGTCGACAGACAAAATGTATAAAAGAACTGAGAAAATATCATGTTGCTTATTTGACATTGAAATGATCAGATTGCTTTCTAGACATATAACTCTAATGACATTGTGAAGGACATTCTCAAAATCATAGAAGATGCAATCAGCACGCAATTTGTTGAATATAATTCAAATAAAATTACAACTAGCCAATTGTTCGGTTGGTCTTGCATTACTCTTGTAGGTACTAATATTTATGTTGCATCATTAAAAAAATTCTCATCAAACATCATTATAACGTTCCTAGTTAATGTTTATACATAACAATAGTTATAAATAAATTTTTAAAAAATAAGTACATATTACTATTTACGTACAGCATTTCGTCAATTTAATTTTACAGAAGCCTTGCTTATTTTTGTTATTGTTTTACATAGATTATTTTGTAAATGCTATCACATTTTTATAATATAATACATTTCAAACAGGATATTTTCAAAAAAAATCTTTTAATTTACATATTGTGACCTATGACAAATAAAAACCAGTTAATTTTATGAGACGATCAGCGAACAGGTAGTGACCTATCCCACAATTTAAATTTCTAGCTTTTAAATTTATTTCAAATACCATATATCTACTTAAAAATCAAATTAAACGCAATTCTGATAGCACACCATCGTAAATACATTTCTAGAGTTCACTTATTATGTAGGAATATTCAAAACCGTAAATTTCCCTATAGGTCACCATCGAAGAAGACTGAAGTTTCCTTTTTTCATTAATTCACTAGTACAATGGACCAAAATTATTTTGTATATAATCTTCAACAAATTAATATTAGTTGAAATTAAGATATTTAAATATCAAGATGATGCAAAAATTAACAATGTGCTTCAATCGTCTTTAATAACAGAGAAAAAAAGTAAAATCACTGATCAATAAATAAACACGATACACGACAAGAGAATGTATCTGTTTTAAATATTCAAAATAAGATTTATAGCAAATCAGTGATAGTAAAACTTGCGTTTTTTTAAGTATTCATTTTTTTATGCATTATAGGTAATATTTTTTTTATGTATTTATTATGTATACCTTTATTATATATTATCCATAGAAATTATTTTAATGCAATTAAAAAAAATGTTTTAGGCTTTTAGTATTACTATCTAGTTTATGGTTAATTATAACCATTTAAACAAACATATTTTCAAAATGCACTTAAGTGGAATGCCTTGAAGTGATCTTATTTAAAAACAGGATATCCATTGATATGGTACATGTAGGGGAGACAGAACCAAGGAAAACCAGAAGATGCACGGACTGGCCGAGCAATAACCCCTTCGACCCTGGCAATTCTGTTCTAGACAGGATTTGAGAAACGCCTACAAACGTGATAGTATACTGATCGAATATCATATGCGAACCATGGACGAACTAGGATCAGTGAGTGTCTAGCTTTCGTGCGATTAAAAGCTCTCACGAGGGCAAGTGACCATGCCAGTTTTGTTGGTAATTGCTGCGGTTTTTACACTTTTCGCTATCGCTCTTTATTTCGATAGAAGGGCAAGAAATGTGTGCCATAATATTTCAGGACCAACACCTCTTCCTTTCATAGGAAACGCTCATCAATGCGTTGGAACATCAGCAGGTCAGTTATAATCATATATGTACATATATTTCAAAACATTGTTTGTACTTTCTTTAAATTTTGTGTTTTCATAAACTTTATTTTGAGAAGAAAAAAATTTATGTATGTGCATACATACTTACTATTATTATATTGAAATACTTCTAATATATCTTTAATGTAAATTTCAAGAATCAGCTTTCGATTCAAGTAATCATTTTAAACTAAACTTTATTTGAAAGAATTATTCATCATATCAAAGTTTGTTCTGATTTCAGATTTTTTTAAGTTAATGAATAAATGCTGGGATGATTACGGTGTGAGATGCAAAGTTTTCGTTGGATCACAACTTGTTATTTTACTCTCCGACCCAAGTGATGTAGAAGTAAGTTATAAAATTGTAATAACTAACAAATTAGCAATACGATATTTATACTATTTTAGATAGATTTATGTATAATAGTTAAATTTCAAAATAGAATAGATTGACTCGGTCAAAATCCACAACAAATTCTACTATTTAGTTTGCAGATAACAATTTTTTTTCTTTAAAGGTAGTTTTGAGTAATCAGGAATTTATTGAAAAATCAGAGGAATACGATTTCTTAAAGCCATGGCTTGGAACAGGACTTTTAACAAGCGCAGGTAGACATAATTATATTACTCGATCAATTAATTTAACATTATTATGAACTCAAATAATCATCGAACTATATACATACAAACACTCGGTTACTTACATATTCCATTTCAATTCGATATTTTTATTTTCCTATTCAGGTGAAAAATGGAAAAAACATCGGAAAATCATAACTCCTGCATTTCATTTTACAATTTTAGAACATTTCTTACAAGTTTTTGAATCGCAAACAAACATATTAATAAATAAGTTAAAGCAGCTATCTACTGAAAGTGAATATTTAAATGTCTACCCAATATTGACAATGTATGCTATGGATATAATATCAGGTAATTTTGCCAAATATTCTAATATTTATTGCTAATTAAATTCTATAATAAAAAAAAATTTCACAATTACAGAGAGTGCAATGGGTGTATCAATAAATGCTCAAAAAGATAATAATTCGGATTACGTTCAGTGTGTTAAAATGTAAGTTTGTACGATTTGAAGATAACCATAAATATTAATTTTACAAGAATATTTATTGTACATTTACAGTGTTAGCGAAATTATTCATGCGAGAATGAAAAACCCTTTCAAAAGATCGGATTTTTTTTTTTTTTTAACAAAAGACTACAAAATACAAAAAAAAGCTCTTGCAGTATTACATGATTTCACAAATAAAATGATTCAAGAACGAAGAAACTTGATGCAAAAAAACAATGAAACGTTTACTTCTTACACAAATGACAGTTCCGTCAATGTCTATGGTGGGTTATTAAACTATTAGCAAAACATTAAACATTAAACTCATTAGCAATTTAAGCGTTCAATTTTACTAATTACAAATTAGGTATTCAAATATTTTCTTTCCATTGTACATATGTATGTATATCGTCATGATTTCAGGAAGAAAAAAGAAAATGGCTTTCTTAGATATTCTTCTTTTGTCACAAGTAGACGGAAGACCACTTAGTGATACAGAAATAAGAGAAGAAGTTGACACTTTTTTGTTTGAAGTAACACATCATTTATTAACAAAAACCATTTATTCTATATGTATGAGGTTTTTTAAAACTTCAACACAACAGTAATTAATATCTTATCATTTTATTTCTAAGGGTCATGACACGACTACATCTGCATTGAGTTTTGCTTTATACTCCATAGCAAATAATCCACACGTTCAAAATAAACTGTATGAAGAACAACTTATGATATTTGGAAATGACCATGAAAATTCGCCCACCTACAGGTAGATAACTACGTAATAACATATCAAATGATGCGTCATTTAAAAACTATAATTATATACTTATGTATGTACGTACATATATCTGTAGAATTTACATGTTTTCATATGTCCATTCATAGCGAACTTCAAAACATGAAATATTTAGAGTTGACAATAAAAGAAGTATTGCGATTATATCCACCAGTTCCAATGTTGGGGAGACTCACTGTGAACGATACAAAAATCAGTACGTATCAAAATAAATAAGAAAATTTTAGAAAAATGCTCTGTTTGCTCTGCTATTACTCTATTGTAATTCGTTAACGATCGTTTTGTTTTAAAGATGACATTGATGTACCAGCTGGAACAAGTATAGCAATACTAGTTTACAGCATGAACAGAAATCCAGCAATATTTCCTGAACCAGATAAATTTATACCGGAAAGATTTGCTTCAGAAGAATCTGCTAAACGTAGCCCGTTCGCTACAGTTTCTTTCAGCGCAGGACCTAGAAATTGCATAGGTAATTATCATCGTTACACAATTAATAACATTATTACTATTGTGAAATATTTAAAAAAAAATTTTTTTATAAATTGCGTCTAATAAATTTTAGGACAAAAATTCGCCATGCTCGAAATGAAATCAACATTGTCGAAAATCATTAACGAATTTGAATTGATTCCGTCAAACGACCCTTTAGAAATACAATCTGACTTAATATTAAAACCGGTTAATGGAATATTCGTTAAATTTAAATTAAGGCAATAGTTAATATAAATACAATATGTATAGTAAAAAACTAACATTGTTTAGATTATTTAAATTTGTCTTGTATAATTATACTGCTGTCCTAATCTCACTTAAAGCAACTGACAAAAATTGTGAAAATGAGTTCTAACTCATGTGTTTTTACGTTTTTTCATATCAAAATGAATGTACAATATCTTCATCCAAAGGTGACTTTTTTAAGCTATTCATTCCACTAATACTTAGCGCAAAAAATGTATCTACTATTTACATACACATGTACATGGCAAATTCAACGTATCTGTTTGCAGGTATGGTTTTTCAGCTAAGGAATTGTAATAAATTTAGTTTAGTAAGGGAACTACGCAGGTCTAAAAAAAATTAACGTAATTTTTATAATAATGAGTTTGCTTAGGAGTTCTTTGAAAGAAAAAAAAATGATTAACGATTTTTTATCAAAAATTTAGAAGATATCCTAAGCAAATTTATCGTAAGTTCTACATCTATATATTATTATTTTTATTTCCTTAACATTATCAAGACACAATAGAAAATAGCCTCATGCATTAAAAAAAAGTTTAAATAAATCAATAATATACGTTACGTTAAATGAGCTTAGGATGGCAATATACATACAGGGCATTTAGTAGTAAATTTATAATTAGTTTAATAAGTAATATTATTATCAATAGAAATTTATACATATCAACATAAATATAAATGAAAAATAAAATAAAATTTTGACAGGATAAAACATTTTGTTTATAACTGACACAAAATTTACTGTCCCTATTAATTCTAATAAGCTATGAGTAAAAATCTTATTTTATGAATTTAAAAATTATTATACTGGACTGAAAGCAATTCTACATAAGACAAATCTTTAATTTTAAATAAAATCCTATGAGATCCCTTTAAAAATACACAATAACAAATCGGACGACTCATTTCAGTCAATGTGTCAAAAAAATTATACGACACACTTGTATACTAAAGATATACTAAATTTCCATCGAAATAATTATCGGCTAATGTATTAACGATGCTCTTGTGCTTAAGGTAGTATTCAGTATCGACAGACACGTGCAATTGACAGGGAACGTTAGTGATTCTGGTACAAGTATTGGCAGCTTCCAACAGCGACGCACAGATGAGCATCGCCTTAGCTCCAGCATCTTCGAATGGCACCAGCTCGTGCAAACCGTCCAATAGTAACGCACGTGGCACCTACAATTCAATGAATAAGTAACATCGGCATAACAAAATCTTCAAAAGACAAAACTTCCAACACTACCTGTTGCCGCCACTTATGTATAGAGACAAGCAGAGAAGCGAGATCGGCGGGAGAACGAGCTAGAGCAAAACGGAGACGACGACGCAAACGACGACAAGATCGTAACTGTAATACAGCAGTAGCAGAAAGTCTGGAAACTGTTGAAGAATCTGCAACTATTGCACCACCAGCTCCAGGAGTTGCAGACAAAAGAAGAGCTCGTCCTTTCCAAGCTGCTTTCACAGCTTCTTCGACTAATACATCAAAACGTGACGTGTCCCCTACTAGGAGAGCTCGTATACCAAAACGCGTCATTGCTGACCATTGAATATTGACTATTATGATCACTGACAGTGACAGCTGTCAAACGTACAGTGTAGCCAACTGTTGCATGTGCGTTGTGTACCAACATAACATTGTTGGTATAAAAGTCCTGGTGGTTGGCACTGAATCAGTAGATTTTAATTACAAAAAATAGACAATCAATAATTAGTTTTAATTGCTGGCTATATATTTGAACTATTTTTAATATAGCAGTCTATAATCGTGCGTTTACGTCAAAGCGTTTTATGAGGTTAGTATAGAGATGCAAAGATCGAAAACGTGTACAATTAAAGGCTTGATTTGATGAGTCCTGCAGCGGGCTGCAGATTGCTGCGGTGCACCTGTGGTAAATGGAAAGGGTAGAAGGGATGCTACGAGCGCGTCGTTTCACTCAAGCTTCCCTTCTTTTTCAAAAACTTCGTTAAAACGCTCTGTTGTCGTTTATTTTATAAAAGGTTACATAAGAAGAATGGATAGGTTGAAAATTTTTACAATTTGTGCCATTGTTACAACCATTTCATTGTATTTGGATGAAACTTGAAAAATTCCGGTTAGAGACAAGTCTCTCCATCAGATATATTAACTTTGATTGTATATTAGATTAAGAAACTTCGGAAAATTTACATACTTGTTTATTTTTAATGACCCACAAATAATATTAATCAAAAATAAATGGCAGTAATAACACTGAGCAACAAAAAATCACGTTTTTTTAAAACTCAGAGCGGAGATTAGTTAATCTTTACTAAGTTTGACCTACTGAATTCGAATCCGATAATGATTTTTGTTGATATGCTCTCGTTTATAAGATATTCGCGATTTAAAAAATGTAAAAAATATCCATTTTTTTGCTTTTGCGGTCTATAACTCAAAATATAGTATTTCTGTGCTCAAAGTGAGTTTTGAAATCAATAGTCAGATATTTTTCCTATTGATTATGATTTTTTATTGCTTTGAAAAACTTATAATTAATTATCTACCGAATTTATTTCAATACTCACTTTGAGCACAGCAATACTATATTTTGAGTTATAGACTGCAAAAGCAAAAAAAATGGATATTTTTTACATTTTTTAAATCGCGAATATCTCATAAACGAGAGCATATCAACAAAAATCATTATCGGATTCGAATTTAGTGGGTCAAAATTAGTAAAGATTGACCAATCTCCGCTCTGGGAATTTTTTTTGTTGCTCAGTGTAATTGGTCTAAAAATAAAACTCAATTTATGTTTAAAAAATGTATATAATATTTAAGTAAATATTAGATATACATTTTCATTCCTCTTCTTGCATACACAAAAAAAATTTTATTACAGAAATTTCGAGAAAAAACATAATAAATAAAATCACTCATATAATTTCACATACATATCCCTTTTTTTCAATCTTAAATGAATGTAAATTCATTGTATTGTTGGATTTGTACTTATCTTTACATAAACATAATCTAATAACTTTTAGAAGACAAATTAATTGTATTCGTTTCTTTGTGTCGGTAACTTGAAATTTAAAATCACATTTTACATGAAATGCTTAAAAAAAATCTGACTGTCCACGTTTTTCATATAACACCTATTATATTACAAAACTAAAAAAAATCACTGCTTTTTCGACGTTTTTCCAAACTCTTCAATGTTTTCATATTCACTATAGTGATCTGAATTGTCGTAATAAGCATAGTCATAACTTACATCCTTCGACTTTTTTGAAGGACTTGACTTTGCAACTTCGGGGTTTGGTTTCTGTTTTTGTTGTATCGGTACTTGTTTTACTTGTTTCACTTGAGGGACTTTTTTGTGGGGTACAGAAGAAGACGCTGGTACTGGCCTAGCGGAAAATGGTCTCGGAGCTGCACTGGTTACAGCAGCAAAACTTGAATATACACTCTTTGGCGATGTTGTAGTATAAACTGTTTGTGCTGCTTGGGTATATAAAATCTTTTGAGTTGTAACTGGAGCGGATGAACTTTGCTGCCTTTCTCTAGCCAATTGATTGCCACTAGCAGCTATATTTATCGAATGTGCAGTTTTTAACAACTCCGGTTCTGGAGCTTTTGGTGCAGGTGTATTGGGTCTGTTATTTTGTCTTACAGTCGTATCGTATTGACCACCTGCTTCACGCTCATATAACTCTGGACGATACTGTCCATCATCATAGTCATTTGGTTTATTCTGTCTGAATGATGCAGCAGCAGATCTTTGCTCATACTGTCTATTGCTATTTACATTACCAGAGGATGATCGAACTGTTGAGTATTGATTATTTACATTACTATTGGATGGCCTTACAGTTGAGTATTGGTTATTTATCGGTGATGATTTTTGTCCATTTCCTTGCTGATATGCAGCACTGGTACTGGTTTGTTGTTGATTGTTTGAATATTGAATATTTATTGGTGATGATTTTTGTTCATTTCCTTGCTGATATGCATCGCTGATACTGATTTGTTGTTGATTGTTTGAATATTGGTTATTTATTGGTGATGATTTTTGCCCATTTCCTTGCTGATTTACATCACTGGTACTAGTTTGTTGTTGATTGATAGAATATTGTTGGTAATCATTTGTTGATTTCTGTTGGTATTGTTGGTTGTTGTAATTTCCACCTCTTAAATTTGATCCTGGGGTAGAAGTTGAATACTGTTGTTGTTGATATGTTGATACAGAAGGTTGATTGTTTTTGAATTGCAAATTTTGCTCAGTGTTAAGAGTGTAAAGGGGTGTAGATTGTTGATTATTATCATATTGCAAATTTGTATTGTACTTCGGCTTGGGAGTTTGTTGTTGATTGTATTTTTGATCATCGTTATTGTAATTAGATTGGGGTGTTGATTGTTTATTTACATTAAATTGCTGTTTTTTCTCTGGAAATTTGGTTGTTGGTTTAATTTTTTCAAAGTCTTCGGTATTAAAATTGTATTGTGTGGATGATTGTTGATTGTTGTATTGTTGATACTGTGGAGTTGTTTGTTGAGTTGATTTTGAACTGTAGTACGTAGAATCTTGTTTATTATATATTTTTTTATCATTTGCACCGTTGTATATGTTTGATGTCGATTGTTCGTAGTTACCTGCATATTTTTGCTGATTATTATTGTTGTTATACTGTGGTGAAGATTGCTTTTGATCATAGCGTATATTTGGTTCAGTATTGTAGTTTATTTTTGTAGTCGTTTGTTGATTTTCATAAGTCTGTTTTCTATCAATGTTATTATATCTTGATGTTGTTGGTTGGTTTGCATTATAATTATTTGAAGTTCCACTGCTATAGGCATTGTTATCAAATGATGGTTTTGAATCTTTACTATACTGACTATAGTTATTTTTATTATCCGAAACCGTTGTTTGTTTGTTCTTTAACTGGTCTGCCTCTAAATTGAAATTGGATTCAGGAGTAGATAGCGTTCTGCTTTTGAAAATTCTGTTATTGTATCTTGAAGAAGGTGTACTGTTTTGAACAGCTTGTTCAGTTCTTTGGGTGACCTTATTTTCTTGCTCAGTTGTAACTGTTGACGATGGCTGTCTGTAAGATTGATTGTTTGTCCTTTGATAATAGTTATTATTACTGGTATACTGGGGTTGAGAAGTCGAGCGGAAATTAGTCGTAGAGGTTGGACGAGCCGTAGTTGGAACATAAGAACCAGCGAAGTTGTTAGTGAATTGTCTGGGTTGTACAGAAGAAGTAGCTTGTGAGGCACTTTCTGTTGGACGTCTTTGCAATTTTTTAACAACCTTCTTTCGCGGTTGCTGATCGACCTGATTCTTTTTCTGTCCACCTACATCTGCAGCATCTTGACTATCCTTGCCTTCTCGATTATTGAAGAAATTTGAAGAATGTGCTCCACTAAAAATATCTGGCTCGGATCTTTGTAAATGAAAATCTGGTTCATCTTCAAAAGTGACTGGCGCTTTCTTACTTTCGAAACCTGTTTATTATATTAATTTATCAAAATATGTTAAGTAATAATATAAATATATAATAAATTATACTAGTGCTACTCACCAGAACCTATTCGATAAAGGTCGAAATTGTCACTGGAATAATAAAGGGCTGCGGGTTCACATGCAACATCAGCCCATCCAGCACATATTTGTGCCTCTTGATCAAAAGCCGTACCATTTGGGCACAGAAAACGGAAGTCTTGAATCTAATAACAATTTTTATAAAATTAAAAATTTTACCTTTCAAAACATTTTGTACCATAGAATATTTACTATCTATTTATTTCAAAAAATATTTACCCCCACTCCGGCAACCTTCACACAAACATGAAACATTTGACATTGTGCATCAGGATCTGCATAATATCCACCAAGGACTTTATCTCGGCATGAGAATACAGTATCTGGTAACTGATCTGCGCTATGGTGTGGTGCAGCGGGCTGTGGTGGAGCGGGCTGTCGGGCAACCGCAATCCCTGAAATACAGTTAGTTAGTTAAGTTGTTTTCTTCATGTATAAAATAAAATAATACATGATAAAAAATTGCAAACTTAGCAAATTATTTTTTGTATTATTATTCAGAAGTCAATAAAGCTACAAACTCTATGACATTATGATTTTGATAAGAATTAGAAGTAACAATCAAGCATATTTTTAAAATCTTTAAGATCTTATATAACTAATTTATGGTTTTATTTAATATTCATATTGATGTTTTCTAACGAAATAAAATTTTTGCTTCAACTACTGTATGTAGCAAATGAGGATATTTTCGGGCAAAAATTTTCTTTCGAGTAAAATTTAACTCATTTGTAAAAATTATAATAATCCAGTCGTATTTTTTGTACACTTTTATCAATAAATATAAATTAAAATTCATTACATATTTCATATTTTCAAGGCGAAATTATCTTATTTCATACGAATATGAAATGCGTTAGTGTTAAATGAAACAATCAACTTTCAATTAATGCAGTTGCGTGCATTTCGAAAATTGACTCACAAAGCTCAACTCGGGGAAATAGAACACAATATACTACACGGTTATAATTCATTGTTACTTTTTGTGTTTCTGATTTTTTCGTTTTATTTTCAACAGTTCCCACGGTGTTGCAAAATATTGCGCCACCGTATTTAAACGTATCGCGTCACAATGCAAAAATTGTGTTCGCGATATATCGCAACTTAACTATCCAGTTCTTGACGAATATTTTAATTATTTATAATAGAAATCAATATCACTATTAATATAATGTATATTTGCACAATAACGGGATAATTATTCAATGAAATTGAAGATGAACAAAACAACTGTGAGAAAATACAATGCCAATGGGAAAAATTGCAAAAGAAAGCAGATTTCCTTTTCCTATTATTGTTAAATCGATCGAACGTTATATGTACATGTGAAAACATATTATTATACATTGTATACTAAATGCTATTTATGTAAAATTAACAAAGCTAATGAAATGTTGGTTTAAACTTTCAATACATTCAAATTTCAACATTATAAACATCATCGACTCGGATTCCAAAAAAAATTAAAATCATCTTCTTAAGTTCTTTAGATGAAAATTTAAATGTCTTATTTTTTTACCACATTAATATTATAATAAATAAACGGAAAATTCTTCTTTTAATTTCCATTTTTGCTTTTAATTCGTGATTTTCAGAACATTTCATCGATGATTCACGATTTTTATTAATAAATTTAAAAAAAGTTGTTTATTTTTATTGAATTTAAAATAGTTGAAAACTTTATTTTTGTTAAAGAACTACATATAAACACTATTATTTCACACGTCCCGTCAATCTGAAAATTTTCAACCGTTAAATACTATCTAACTTTGGGGTGGTTTTTCACATCACTTAGTTTTGCAAACACAATCACCGACTATGGTTTACTCACCGAGCAAACACAGTGCGAATAGATAATACATGTCGCACGTTGCGATCACCAAAGTCGACTGAGGTCCAATAATGCTGATGGAACATACATGGAAGATCTGAAGAAGTACGGCGGAGGGGAGAATCCCCCACCAGCGATCCTGGACCTGTGGCTCGCGTTTCAATACCATTCACATTTTCTCACAGTAAAAAATTCATTCTTAATCCGGACTTGGATTATAAGATTGAACGTAAATATTAATACACATACGTTTACCCACATGCATCATCATCATCATTTTCACCATCCACTGCTAGATGAAGACCTCTCCAATCCTCTTCTATTCCTGTCTGTCTTGAGCAATCTGCATCCAGTTGATTCCACCCATTCTTCTCAATTCATCAGCCCTACCTTGCTTTATTTCACATCCTCTCGGAAATGTGTCCACTCCAACTTTTTTATATATTCCACTCCAAAGTTCCACTATATCTGCCACTTTGTTCTCGTTATACCAAACGTACATGCTTATCCGTGTGCACTGGATCTTACATAACATTGTTGAATTTAGCGTCCACGTTTCACGTCCATATGTCATAAGTTACGAGTCATAACTGGCAGTATGCATTAGTCGTTGGATTAAAAAACTATGTTCATTCTTCCGAAAGCGCTCCATCCTAGTTTCATCTCTTCTTATTTGCATCCAGTCATGTTCACTAATTGTCCTAGGTTCTTATATATGTATTTATATAATAAAAAAAAAACCTCCTCATACTCTGAAACTCCTAAAAAAATATATCTAATAAAATTTTCCGAGACACATTCTTCTCAATTTATCAACCCATTGCTGTCCACTTGCTTTCTACCTAGTCTAACCCATCGTCCACCTAGCTTTCTTTCACACCCTCTCGGACACTATTCTAATATTTCTCGCGTTCATCTGCGATCCTTTCTTCTCGCTACGTGTCCAGCCCATTGCCACTTCAACTTTTCACACTTTCCGCTATATCTGTCACTTTGGTCGTACTTCTTACCCATGTATACATCTTTCCATGCTTCTCCGTGTGCACTGGATCTTACATAACGTTCTTGAATTCAGCATCCACGTTTCACATCCATACGACAGAAGAATGGTTGACAGATGGACACGAAAAGTACTTGAATGGTACCCGATAGAGCGTGGAAGACAGCAAGACCAAACGGATGATGGACTGACGAATTAAGACGAATATGTGAAGTCAAATGTATGCAGATTGCTCAAGACGGGCAGGAATGGAAGAGGATTGGAGAGGCCATCATCCAGCAGTGGATAGTGAACGGATGAAAATGATGATGATGTACTTAAATCACAAAATGTTTTTCTTTGACAAATTTGTACACAATGTCATTAATATTTCTGCAGTCCAGCCCATTGCCACAATTTTTTCACACGTTCCGCTATATCTGCCACTTTGGTCATGCTTCTTACCCATGTATTCCTCTTACGATATCTTCTTGTTATACCGAGCATACATATTTCCATGCTTCTATGTGTGCACTGGATCTTACGTAACATTTTTGAATTTAGCATCCACGTTTCACATCCATTTAGCCACATTATAGAAATTAATTTAAAAAACAAATCATAATCAAATCGACGCATTCACCAAATACCCACATCCACAAAACAATACTTCCTTTCCAAATTCAACCCGTAATACTGGGTCTGTGATAAGACCTGTTGGTTAACTTTTTTTAATTAAAATATTCAGCCACTGCACAACTTTCGCCTTACTTGATGGACATCTATAATTTATTTATCAACACAACATGTCATAGAAGTGTCCATCCAATTTAATGAAATAAAACTAGCATCGCATGTCGTCTTAGGAAATTGAGAAATTCGCATCGGACTAATTTTCAACGAACAATATACATACATACATACATATGCACCGGGTTAAGATGAGCTCATTGACAATTCCTATCAAAATTTTAGATCTCACATGTTCCTTTCGTACAATGAAACAAAACACATTTGTATTCCTGGCATGTGTCGACACGACTCATGTCCCCGCACTGCGATTACTTTTGCAATATCACGAATTTTATCGCGGAAACACGCTTTTCTATTTAACAAGAAAATAATAACGGACGTTTTTTGAATGTCGTTAGAGCGAGGGGGCGAGTTAATATCATCCGCACCGTTGATTAACATCTTGAAAGAATACCATAAGTATCCACCACCAAAACAAACAAAGCGAAGATTAAATCTGTGAATGATTTCCGTTTAAATTTAAAATTTGATTCATTAAAAAAAACATGTGCAATAAATAGCACACACATAAGCTTAACAATGCATTTTTATTATTATTATTATTATTATTATTAATATTACATTGAAAATAAACAATAGATTTGATATCCTTGATGTTAATGCAATGCTACCGAGAAAGAATAGCACCCATACAGTTCAATTTCTAAAATTCACACAAAGCCTTAATTAACATTCACAACTAGACGTATCCGTTTGTAATAAAAAAAAAAAACGCGCTAATATGTTCGATCGTAATTATTAAAGTAAAAAAAAACAGCAGTTGCACAACATTGACTCGAAAATAAAATTAAAAATAAATAACAAGATTTTATCGTACATAAATCACGAATCTCCACATTTGGTATGTTGAGATGCTTTGCGAATATAAAGGCGTGCCTACACCATTCTCGAATAATTATATTTAATTAAAATTAATTTTATCATTGTTGAAAACTGAAAACCTGAATGCACGACGTTCAATATTTTACCCCGAAACAAAAAACAATATATGTACATACATACATACATACATACATATGTACTTGTCCACTTTATTGTCGTCCGACGTATCATCGTTGAACAGATATTTATTTCATATGCGAAAATTCAGCTTTTCGGATTTAAAATGCATATGTAAATACTATGTATTCACCTTAGCAATATACCTGGCAGAAAGCGAAAGTGACCTCGGCCAAGTCTGGGAACAAACAGTTTCCCAAACCGTAAAACAAAATCATCACAGAACTGGTAAGTATATTGCCCATTAAATTTTAAAGTCGACACGCTATTTTTTACATTGAGTAAAATAACAGCTTCATACGAGAATCTTATGCAAAAGTCAGATCGTGCTAATCGAAAATTTGCGAGTCAAATATTTCTGGAAGCTGTGATCGAATGAAACATCTCCTAACCTTCGACACCGCAACATTTTTCCACACAGTGCATTCTTTTGAATCGTCTGATATTTTTCCGGTTGCATCATGTCAATAGTAGGCATGAGATATATGTATGTATATGTATAGACGTACATACATACTATGAGGGATATGGATGTTGTCATCAATATAGTAAAATGATAAGCACCACTTTCGTGAATATAGAAATATGCATGCATACATGTTTCCTTTTAAACTTTTTTGAACAGCATCTTTTGAGCTTGCAAAATTGATTATTTAGCAACTGCATTACACAACCCTAAATTCGATTTCTTGTATATTTATCACGTCGAGAAAAAATCGCCGCGGGATCTAATAATATCTAATAGTCGATTTTTATCGCAATATTAACGCCTCACTATTAACACGTCAAATAACCAACGGCCGTTAATCTCGTGCTATTGCATACGTTACGATGTCAGCAAGGCCAAAAGCATAGATGAGTTACTGCAACACCCCAAACTAACTTAAGAACCTCCCTATACAATAAAATAATAAACATGAGATTATTATTACAAAGCTACCTATGTGTTGACTGTACATAGGTACTAGATTTTTTTTCTAGATTCGAGCTATAGATGGATTAATTAAATTAATTGCACGTAGCAAAAAGTGAAAACCTGGATCACACGCTCGTCCGCATAGAATCTAGTTCGAGGGAATCGGTTATGTCACAGTCAAATTACTCGCTGGACTTCCTAGTGAGAGGAGCATCTTATTTATGCGATTAAGTGCATAATCATGCACCACGTCAAATTGAACCGGTCGCATTCGCGGTGGCCTGAGCTTATGCGAAAATAATCGTTGGATCCGATTTGTCTGTCAGAAATGTGAACGTCATACACTTATTAGCCAAATTATACACATCGATCAATAGAGCAATGACGTGACTTTTCTGATAGATTTGATAAATGTTCAGTGTACATATATGAAATGCGTTCTTATAATCGATAACTAATTGAGAATCTCACCTATCATACCTGTACCTTAATACTGTAAATCCCTGTATTCCTCTTCGTGAAAACAATTGTTTTTGGTGTTATTTTGAATAACTCATTAAAAATCAAATTAATTCGACAACCAAAGTGTCAATTGCAAAATTGAGTAATTAGGGAGCGGTGTTGCGTGGAAAGTGGTACTATTATACCTACCTATGTGCAAATTGGTACATTTCAGCATCACGCAACTACAGTTCAAGCAGCATTATTGACCACAATGGACCGGCAATTAAGAACCACAAACCGCAAGTAAATTGCTCGACTTGTCAGATACCACAATTCGGCTTCTATTCAATTTGTGTGACAATTTTTACGTGGAGAACAAAAGCCCAATTACGAATAAATGAATGTGTCTCGTATACAAGTGGTCGCAATAGCATTGAAGTGAAAGAAGACACGGTGCCACACTGACATATGTACCTACGCGTAGACATTGCACTGATTCTACAACGTACATACATATGTACATAGGTACAAATGACGCAAAGCAGAAATTCTCAACCTGAGATCGACGATGGGAGAAATGGAAAGTGTTCCGCACGTCCGTACGTGTCCAAACACCATCTTCATAATGGTAGTTCTGGTTGTTGCATAAAAATTGCCCAATGCATTTGATTCTGTAGATTCAAAGAGAGAGAAAAATACTTGGGCAATTTCGAATACGCGTATTTTGAGATTCTTGCGAATTCGTTGCAAATGAACCTCGTTCGATTTGATCTAGGTATTTACATAGCATCTGCATGCTAATTATGAATTGTAAATACATACGAGTACAAGCTCTCATCGCAGCTGTATGAAATTTTTATGCAAACTATATCGGTGAAGTACCATTTGTTTGGTTGATTTGTTTCGCAAATAATAAAATGTTGACCTTCTGACATCTCACCATCACAACAATTAGTCTTTGTTTACATTTTTATAAAGTCAGTAGTATAAGTACGAATTGATGCATTACATTTACATATATTATATTATAGTACTCACATGTACATTTCGGAAAATTCAATGTGAAAAATGTAAATGAAAATCAACAATATTTAAAATCATCATCATAAATTTGAATTGCCATTGATGTTAGTGATTCGGCACCGTTGGTTTGGGAGCATCCTGGTCGGGTAAATGGCGGTTATCCTTCACCTGCTTAGAGCTATACTCATTTGCCATACATTCACCAGCAACGTATGTACGTACGATCGTCTTCTTTTTGGTCATAGTTCTGCATACCGCAACGTGGACTCTTCCGAGCAGTTTGAACAAATAGACAAGGTCAAAAATTTTTTTTAAAAAACTCGATTCGATTGTGGCCATTTCGATTCGTGTGAGAAATTAAGCCGAAAACGAAACAGCAATCATCGCAATACGCACACACACTAACCGAACTCAAAATTTGGCCATGGCCAATATATGTATGTACTTTGTTTATTCTAACGCGATCCACATTACTTGCAATTAATCTTTCGTCACAGCTTATTTATTAGTCATATTTAATTTGTAGTTAACACTACCTATGTCTCATCATTTTCAACAGTTCACCATCCACTGCTGGATGATCCAATCCTCTTCCATTCCTGTCTGTCTTGAGCAATCTGCATCCACTTGACTCACATTCACACATTCTTCTCAATTCATCAGCCCATCGTCCACTCGGTCTACCTTGCTTTCTTTCACATCCTCTCGTATACCATTCCAGTATTTCTCGCGTCCATCTGCCATCCATTCTTCTCGCTATGTGTTCAGTCCATTGCCACTTCAATTTTTTCACTCGTTCTGCTATACCTATCTGTCACTTTGGTCATACTTCTTGCCCATGTATTCCTCTTACGATCTCTTCTTGTGAGCAAGCATACATCTTTCCATGCTTCTCTGTGTGCACTGGATTTTGTCCGGTTTATTATTGTCCCAGTTTGCCATTTCGTATGCGTCTACCGTTTCGTTCTTTGGAAAACTGACAGATGGCGTCACGGGATACAACGAATTATTACAATACTATCCACTCATATTTGTGCTTTTGGCGAAAGTTTAGGTGGTAGGCTGCTAACAACAATTGTTGATCTGGTAGTGCATAACGGTCAACAGAGGTTATCGAGAGATTTTCTGTCTTGTTTTTACTAAATTCGCTAAATTTTACAAACGATATGCTGTGTTCTGGAAAAAAATATCGCCTGCGGCGCATTTTTAAAAGTTTTGCACAATATCTGATGTTTTTTTATGATATTCAAAACAATTCGCATGCAAAATGTTTTTATGCAAGAAAATATTTCGCTTGCGGTGCATTTTTGCTGAAAAAAAATGAACTTTTCAAAAATTGTACAAATTGAAAAATATTTTTCGAAAAAAAAATTTTACTGAAGTAAAATCCCAAAGTGTTCCGGTTTGAGAGAAAAATAATATGGTGTTTAATCTTAGGTAACATTCTTTTACCTGTCTATTACAAAAAAAAAAAATTCCCTTCCCTTTCCTTTAAAAATAAATTGTTTTGTTTTTCTTTTTTTTTGCGTCTTCTTTTTTGTATTTTAGCAAAGATGCGCGGTTGTTCCGGCCTTACTGGACAACCGTCTGTCCCTAACGGAAAGGTCAACAGACTATATTCGTTGGGAGGGTGGTGGCCTCATGTGAGGGTCTTGGGGAGAAAGGGTGTGGAGGTGTTTCTCTTCAAGGCGGCTTATATGTATATATGTACATATATACCTATGTCTATCTTTATTCGTTGGACTTGGTTCATTTTTACAATGGCCTGGGTCATAAAGAAGCGGATGAGTCGTAACTGCTTTTATAACCGAATGAGCGTGCACCGATCAGTACAGATCTTCGGTGGAAAGTTCAAATGGCAGATAGCGTGCCATAAAAGTGAACAATCGACCATATTAAAACCTGAGCCGGTCGAAACATTCTCACAGAACTAAGGTCGTCTCCATTCCTGTTTACCTCTGGCTCGGGTCGCGGCTGCGTGTTGTCTTTTTTTTTTGCACGTTTTACCAAACATTTTAGCGTCAGTCAAACTTTTCAGTGAAAGTGACCTAACGAAAACGAAAAATAAAAAAAATAATTTTATTCCCCCTACCCGAGCACACGTTCATATCTCACGGAAGTCGCTTTCGAAAAATCTGGAAATTCATATGACTTGATCACGACCACCACGCCCGCTACAGACCACTGCTAGGACCGATGCTGCAATTTGCAACCGGAAGATCTTAGCGTCATTCGCGTGTCATGACCCCGTCGAAAGTCGCAGTCGCAATGCTATCTAGCCTCGTGAAAATACCAAATCACTCCCATGATGTTAGTAGTGAAAATCGTTGTAATGACAAGCGTCTAAATATCATAAACACGTGATAATTCAAACAATTAATATAATACAACTTTTACTTTACATCAAATTACGCATACGTACGGTACAGAGGTGTCCTTGCCATTTGCTTTGAAAAACCGCAAAATTCTTTGACCACACCTACATATAGACGTAAGAAAATGATCTTGATCATGATATCATGATGATCTTGAAAGTGATTACAAAAAAGTTTAAAAAAACAGTCGGAGAAAGTGTGTAACTTAATGTTTGCATCTACCCTGCAAGCATGAGCTACCCACATACATAATTTGCAGAATCTGATAGTTATAAAGCTTTTCAAATTACGTTCTCCTCACGTTCAATAAAAACGAGGTTCCTAAAAGACAAATCTAACAAAATTGTCAGAGACCCATTTTTTTCAAATAGAGTGGTTGAAGTTTAGAACCGCCTCCCAAATCAGCTAGTAACTTCTGAAAATACAAATGTCTTTAAAAATCATCTCGACAAATTTTTCAATATACATATGTAATATGGATTTTGTAATCCTTTTTAAATAACTTATTTTAATAATCCTTTGTAAATAACTAAATAATTAAAAACTGTATGTATGTATGTATGTACAATTTATATCAGACCCCCGGGCTCCATCGACTATACCATACCGCCTACCAATGTATTTTAAATAAATAAAAAATTAAGATCATGTACGAGGAATGATTTCTATTGAAATTTCAATATTCAAATCATCTTTCATTTACATACATACATACATACATGGGCTAATACTATTAGAATGTTGATTTCAACAGATTTATTTCAAAGAATGACCAGAGCATCACTTGAACTTTTTATGTTGGCTTGCTTCGGTATCTAATGGCAAAGCATTGATAATCTTACATTATGAATCGATTAATTTCACGCTAGCCTTCTTTGCGAAAGACGTTCAAACAAATTGACATGACTATATACTCATTACTGATATTGATTCAAATGCTATTGTATTGCATTGTTGTTTAACGTCGTGAGATTATTAATTTGAAACAAACTTTTGTTGTGCGGTGACCTTTAGCAGAATCGTCGTAAACAATAAAACAACAACAGCGTGAAAGTGATTACGAAACCAACACACAACACAGTATCATCGAAGATAACCCGAAACCGCTATCTGGCCAACGCATCTATTATATTATGTACCTATTAGCACCAGACTCTGCATCAATCACAGACTCACAGACCATGTACATGAATAAATATTCGGTTATAATACCTTGACCATGGTTGGCAAGTGTCCGAGATCACCAGATAACGGTAGCCGGTGGAACGTTACATATCACGACTCTCGCTTTTTGTTTAGCACCTCGAACGGCAATTGATATGCATAGATAAGATGGCCGCGTGGTCAATCAAGCTCCAAAAATCGTCCTTGATGGCCATCCAGCACGAAGAACATCAATCAACGAATCTACTCACGATTCCACATTATAAACTTGGCATTTCGGAAATAGCACAATATTCACACGACCGCTTCGTTCGATACTATCCGCAAAGTCTCACATCACCTCGCCAAAAATTGTATGCAAGCTATGATTGCGGATGTGAATTTGCATACTATTACTATACATAATATGAATAGAAATATCTATGGTGTAACTGAATTAGAACCCCCTTCCCCACTTCTCATTCGTTTATAGAAAATTATGCATTCCCATGCAAAAATGCAAGGATGCGGGGCTATTAACTTCATAATTATTGACTTATGGCTAATTTGGTTAATATAGTACATAATTCTAGCTAGGAATATTTTTAAATAGTGTTTGTCTAGTTATGCTAATTATTTGGAAAAAAAAGTCAACATTCAAGTTCTATTAAAGTGCGAACAAAAAATAGAATTCAAAGAGTGAAAATTTTTCATCTGAATTGATGCTTTGAAATTTAAAAGTAACATTTGACCATTACACAAACGTTTGCCAAAATAAATAGGCTATTAATTATCGATTATCGTCATTTCTATGCAGAGGCTAATATTACGCAATTCATGAGTAATATAAACTTAATGACTAGGTGAGTGGTTTCAATCGTTGCTTTGAGTTGATCGCCATTTTTTGTTTAAAAAGTAGTTAGCTATACTTTTCCGCGTGCATTATTAGGTCGCATCAACAACCTTTTCCAAAATTAAATAATTTTATTTAATATTCATCGATTGAAAATTTAGAGTCATTTCAAAATTCAATTAAATGTTTACAAGTTACAAGTGGTTTATAATATACATATGTACATGTAAGTACAAAAAAAAAATATCGTTATTTTTAAGCATTTATTCAGTCTTGAGGGATCACCCTGGTTAAATCGACTCTCGGTAATCGTAGCAAAATTGCACTATAGCGATTTTTCGTGACATAATTTTTCACTGTGACATTTTCGCCAAGTACATAACCATCAGATAGCGCTAAAGTAATGACAGAGCAATAAGTCACATTACAAAATTGCACCGTAAGGCGTTAAGGCATGAGTGTACCTAAATCAAAACGCTTAAATTGTGCAACGCGAAATTGCCATTCTATCAAAATCAACTGTCAATTTCTGAACTAGAAATAAATTCGACATGTCTTCGGTTGAATGAAATAAACATTTCGCGAACTTCCGCGTACATCTCGTGTTCTCACGTTCGTTGTAAAGCAATGCGGTCGAAGTAAATGCCTGAACTCGTACAACAGTTGACGACCTTTGAGAGCATCGTCGTAAAAATGGGTTCGTAACCTTTTCGTTACACTGTAGCGCTTCAATATGAAAATTTAACTTTCACTTACATATAAACGAATATTTATTGAGAATAGAAGAAACTCCCTAACGCAAAAATCATCTTTTTCATATAAAATATTGTCGTAACTGTGAAGTCGTATCGTTCATAATACCATGATCAGATTAAAATAAATTCATAAATGTGAAAATCGTCGTATTTGTTATAGGTATGCATCGGTAATGCTTATCACGGTTAAGTGATAAAGAAGCAAAAAAAATAAACAAACATCACTTTTCGAGATATTTTCGCAGATTTGCCTTTGGTTGATTCAACTGTGAGCCCAAATATAGTATTATTATAAAAATAGATTGCTTATATTGGTGTGTTAACATTACATTGTATTCTATGCCGGAATTGAACCCGGAGACTCAATTCGATTCTTCCTGGTTGCAAGAACCGGATTTGCGACGTTCACACAAACGTACCTATTATTACTCATCTGAACAATTATCTCAACTATTTCTATTACAAACAATCTCTTTAAAAAAAAAATTCCAAGTGGTTCAAATAGTCAACGTTGTTCGAAATGTGCAATTTATGTAATTTCTCTATTTGAGAAATGTAATCTTCAAACAAACACATACCTTATTCAAGTTACACGTGCTTTTTAATGCATAAAATCACGATTTTCTTCGTGTGAACAGGTACCTACAGGGCATCAAAAACTGTGTCACAATCGTGAATCGATAAACGCGCTACGTTCAAGTTTTATATCAAATAAATTCTTTGAAATGTTTATTCAATGGCATGTTGCTAAATTTTTCATGCTCGTGAGTCATGGCTACCGTATTTTGGATATTTTTCATAACATCCAAAACCTAAATTTTATCTATAGCTATTTTCGATCATTTGTAACAAAGTTTGAATGTCAGGGTATTCTCGAGATTCAGCTGGTCACGTTTGAGCACAGTATGAATTTCATGCGACTAGTTGTTGGTTGCAAAACGTTTTAGCATGCAATTCTTGCGCTATACTACTGCCAAGAAGGATCATGAGTGTACAACTGTACATATACACACACTCAAGTCTACATTGGTACCATCATCACGAGATACACCCGTCTACAGACATAATCAATAAGAGTTTCTCTTTTACGTAACGGCGGATGAAGATGAACCGACAACGACCGTGGAGTAGGCTTTCCTACAACACCACCTCCGCAAAACATCAATTCAAAATTATAGTGTTAAAAAAATCGACAAAGGTCAAAACGCGCCAAGGATGAACTTGGTAACATTTGAAACCATATAAAAATACAAATTTGTTTATTTTATCCTTATCGAAAGAATTTTATGCCGATTGAACGACGTTGAAATATGCACAGCTGTTTTAATGTGAAAACGCATCAGAGATGTCAATTACGATGTATAGTTATTTTGCCTAAGCTTTTTTAGCTTGATCGTGCTCGTAAATTAATTGTAGGTGTATCCAAAATTTAGAAAAGGAAATTCTTCTTTATCGAAAATTCCCACACATTTCACTCGGAATCGAGCATTGTAATGATGCGTGGGTCAAATCAATAAAAATTGTCGAGAAAGGATGAGTAACCGCCATATGTATAATTGGATGTTTAATGTCAAATGTTGCGTAAAAATCATAATGAATGGCACATAATAAGGTACTATAGTTATTATGACAGATTGGCTCGAATTGAAATTTCACAATGTTACACACGAACATAAATAATATGGTAACGTGTCATCAGAATCGACTAACTCCAATAGAGCGTAGCACGTTTGTTGGGTGAATGTCTTCGTTACACTTAAAATGTTGTTTTATATAAATCAGTGGATCATTATGTATTAAAAATAGGTTCGATGAAGGCCCCAGCGTACATCTTGCGGTGGAACTCGAGCACAAGGCAAGGACAAGAGAACGGTCTGCAATGGATGGACCCTCTGATAGATATGTAGTTATTATGGCATCAAGCTATTAGATCGATACGTAAACATCCGTTTTTTAATTAGACTAATTTTTTTTTCGCGTCCTTTATAAACTTACATCAACGTATAAGGATTTGCAAGAAAAGGTCAAGGTAGAAGATGAAACTACTAGTCGGTCTTTAAGTATAATTTGCAGGGCTCACAAATATTCATTCAAATAAATATTCAGAAGAGTGGGTAGTGTGGAATATTTTTTCATAATTAGCATATTCTTATATACGGTGGAATAATCAAAAATGTTGCACGTAAAGTTCACGGATGTTACTGTCCATTTTTTTTTTTCTCTTTCGTTACGAGATGACTCCGTTGTTATTCACCTGAAACTTTCAAAAATGTCATGGCCATGCGTACAACTATTTGCCGAGTATTATGGGAACTGTTTTTGTGGTAGGTATGTATATTTGCGAGTAGCCTCTGGGGGATTCGAATCGCCAACACAATTGATGTGATTCACAATGTGCTAGATCATTTCAACATGATTTAACGTCACCAATTTTATGTGTCATGTGTCATATGTGTGCTTAAATGCTATTTACATAAAATTGAAAAAAAAAGCTTCAACCTACCTACGTCAATGGAAACCGTTTAATTTAAATAGATGTATGCGATTATTCGAACAAATTATAAAAGAAGAAACGTTAAATTGTATTTCATTTTAATTATAGTTTTCAAAACAAGAATATTGACGTGTAATCGCTATTCATTCGAATGATCTTAATGTTCGGCGATTTGGCTTAGTAACCCAAATGTTTTTTTGTAATTTTGCACACTCATCATGTTCATGTTCATATTTTTTTACAATATGTATATTATAAATTCTAAAGTATAATGATTGCATATAAATATTTGTATCATTTCACTTACTAATATTGTATTTTAGGAAGCTCTAGCGTGGAATTTTCCACGGAGCTCAACGAAGAGTCGTTCAAACCCAATGAAAAAATTTGGATGACATTTAAAAATGATTGTTTGAAAATATCTTTAATTTCAAATCATTTTGTTTTTACTGGAATGCGAACAAATTCAAGACTTCATATTGTATTAATAGCTAAGTTGATAAATATATTTATTATTTTAGATCAAAAAAACTATACGTATGTATGAATGTGATGTACATACAATGATACAATGTATTTTTTTCCCAACGAAACAACATTAGAGTAACGAAACTATGAAAGATCAATTGCCGTCTTACCAGGCTTTGAAAGACAGCTTGCGCAAAGCATTGAAGATATGCAATTTCGAAACAAATCGATCTGAAATTCTTCCACCAAATCACAATACGTCGTTAAAGGTTAAATTTGTAACGTTAGCAGTGTACTCCTTCAAAGAAACTCTTTACTGACAAAACTGAATAAAACAATAAGAACTTTTTGTAACAGTGAATGAAATTTGCATAAATTTATAGTATTGTAGTATTTTTATCTATGTATAGGTACATACATACATATGTACAGCAAAACAATTTTTCAGTTAAGTAATCAGATGAATGTTCATTTAAAAATTAATTAATCTACACAATATGACGATAGCTCGCGTGCTTAGTAAAACAAACTTGTGTAATTGTTGCATCTTAAATAAAATTAAGTTTGTAAAATCATATTAATGTAGTAATGTAAAAGTTCATTAACTTTGCACGACAACGTGTAAAAACAAACTGTAACAAAAATTGCATTGTGAAAACGCAATTTCATCACGTCATTAAAATGAAATGATGATGATGATGTCTGGATTTGAAAAAATATTCACCTATGCAAATAAATAGCTGTAAAAATAATTAATCGCCTCAAACAAATCAATGATACGCTGTCACGTTTCAGTACAAGATAAATTTGACGCTAATCGAGTTTGAACCCGCGAAAATTCATAATATGAAGGTTAGTTGTATTTCAAACGTGTGTATTTACTATCATACTATTAATTACTCATTTTTTTATTGAAAATAACTGAAAGGTGCATACTTCGGATAGCAGACAAAAAGCAACCGTTTACGCAAGATATTTAACATCTGATTGTTCTTTCGCCTTAAAATCGCACAATAGTTTCAATACTATGTAACAACGAAATAGAAAATATTAACCTAAATAGTTTACATTTATCGTATTCCAATTCAAACAAAAAGTTACACTTTGGCAGCCATTCAACAAAAGAGGAAGTATCTAAAAATATTTGTTATAACGTTGTAATGTGTGTGTAGACGGTCATAGAGATTGCGAACAATTAGAGAGGCTCGCGGACCTGGATGTGCAAAATACGACCTCGACAAGATCACGATCCCAAACCCAGAGATGCTTCTTTGTGAACGATTTAGTATGCACGAATCTGCGTGTGTAAATTGCATTTGCTTATTCAGTTGCACGAAATTACTTTTCGCCATCACAGCACCGTTTTCCTATACTGGAGTAACTAACTATCTCTAGTCTCAATCCATACATAATTACATAGATACATTTAGATATTTAGATTTAATATTTCCATACTTTTAGTATTTTTTTTTTTAGTTTGATGTGTAAAACAGAGTTAGGCCCTAATATGTAACATGATGTAATTCGAAGATTTGAAATCAAATAAATGAATCACAAAACTTTCTTATTAAACATATATTTATAATCTAGTATCTACATACATACATCTATACGAATATTTAATTGTTTTTTTATACGTTCGCGTGTCCGCTTTTGTATTTGGTAACGATTAGCAATTAAATGCCAGAAAAAACGTTGAAATGCCATTGCTGAATTGGACCTAGCTAACTTTTTGTGCTTTTAAGGTACAAAGGTGACTTAAAAAGTGTTCACACGATTATTTCTTACACGCAATCCAAGTCAGCTTGATAAAGTTAGTATTCACCATTAATAAATAATTCGATTGCTTTGAACATACATACATACATAATATGTACATAGTTACATCGACTAAGAAACGCTCCCAGTATTATGCCAACTACATATAAAGAAAACCCTCGTTATGTCTGGAAAGCCGAGGTCCCATATCGACAGATTGTATAGGTATTATATTGAAGCCAAAAATTTATCATCAAATTTAATAGGCAATTGATAACCCTCTACGGATACTTCCGTCGAGGGTGAGTTAAGGGTTTGAGCTTTTCCAGGTCGATTCCAGCAGCATAGCGTTGGTAAACTGCGCCATTATATTATAATAATCTTCTCCGCGAATGGTTGTTGGGTAACTCGACCCGTGAGAACTTCGCTAGTGACGCCATCACCTATAAAACAGAGTCGAGCTCTTGCAAAATGCCTCCACGTACATACATACATACATACATACATACATACATATTTACTTCGGTGGATCTCCTCTGTTTATCGTCAATACTCAACCTTTTTTATAAAATGCTCTCCGTGCGATGAAATATATGAAATTGAACGAAACGAAACGATCAAAACTTAAAACAAAAGACAGAAGTACAGAAAATTTTCAACTCGTGTATTCTTTTAGCTTCATAAATCTTAATCGATATGAAATGAATCAAAAATATTCGTTATATTAATAAAAATAAAGTAAATGTACTACGTTCTATCTTTCTATAAATAAAAAGAGTTGGTAAGTATGACCATAGTTAACAAAATTGGACATTTTCTTTTGATTATCGAGAATTAAAAATAAAATGTGTACCTATTTATGTTTATACATACATACATACAAACAAAATTTTAAATAATATACATATATATTATGTATCTACTTCGTATATCGATTAAGTAAAATAATGTGTCGATCGAAGCCAGACGTCGATATATGCTTATAAAGGCCCAAATTATAAACATTTGTGACGTTGTGAAAGATGGGCAACGTCATGCAAACACAACGTCATTTCTATAAGAAACATTTTGTTTCAATTTTCCAACGACTACATTACAATTTAGTATTAAATGTTAAGAAAAATTTTCCATGCGGTCTCCCCCTCCAGTCAGTCTAGATATTTTTGCCACAAGTTCACGGTCCATGGTCTCAACTAATAACCCTCTATGTTACTTTTTGTTTTAAAATAAAATAACTTTCAAGTAAAGTAACATACCTATATATAGACAGTTAGTGGTAAAATATAGCTTCAGTTTTATTAAATCATCCAAAAAACATTAAAGAGAAACAGATAGGGAGAGAGAATGTTAAATTAAATGTAAGTGTCTAGACTAGATAGATAAGGAAATAATCCAAGAAACTTATTTAAAATAAGTATCATTCACTTACTTTTTTTTTTTCATCTTATTTAACACAAGGATAAATTCAAAAATGTTACGTAAGATCCAGTGCACACAGAGAAGCATGAAAAGATGTATGCTCGGTATAACAAGAAGCATGAAGCATAACAATATAAGAAGCATGGCTAAAGTGTCAAATATAGCGGAACGTGTGAAAAATTTGAAGTGGACACAACGAGAAAAATGGACGGCAAATAATACTGGAATGGTATCCAAGAGGATGTAAAAGAAAACAAAGTAGACCGAGTGGATGATGGGCTGATGAATTAAGAAGAATGTGTGGAGTCAACTGGATGCAGATTGCTCAAGACAGTGGCGGACTGGCCATACAAGCGACATTGCCTGATGGCAAGTGGGCCCCGCTATCTGTTAGAAAATATGGGCCCCCAGTAAAATTAAATAACTTTTTAACTATTTCATTTTACGCGTGTAAAAATTTACAGGATATTACACTTTGGGTATTTCAACAAAACAAATTTCTTACAATATACACAAAGAACTAATACCTACTTTTACAGCCCAAGGATCGGTTAACTTTTTTTATAAGGGTTGAAATGTAAGTTTTCAACATTTGCATGGCCCCTTTTGCGCGGGCCCCTTTGCGCGAGGCCATTTCCAACCTCAAGATTATATACATATATGCCTACATATATACCTATGTATGTAACAACTACCTATTGAAATAAAAATGGGAATAAACAAATTTCCGTGAATAATATAAACTGAATTGCTTTACAATTTTGATAGGAAGATTCATCATCAAACAGCGATTTAAATTTACTTCATACTTTCAAAATAACATTTGATTATACATACTTCGACAATATAGTAAGATTTAAATACACAATTTTAAACAGTTTCCGAATATAAAATCTATTCCTAATCTAGACACATCCATGTACATATACATACAGAAATATAGGATAGGGGCCCCCTCCCCAAAAGCCCGATTTTCGATTAACTTAAATTAACTTACTGTGATTAAACAAACGTCGACAGCCACTGAAAGAGTGTTCTTAAATTCGCTCAAGTATGAATTTCGATCTATTTATTGCGTTGATATTTTTAAAATTAAAATAAAATTTTTCGTATTAATGAATTTCAATTTCTCCCTTGCACTCATACGCGCCAACGTTTTAGCGGATGTTTGTTTTAATTCGATTGAAATTCACGTACCGCTCGAATATTGAGATAGAAAACCAATCCCTATAAACGTGTTGAATTAAAAAAAAACTGGCCAAATGAACCCATAATACCACGGAAAAAGTTGTGTAAAAAATATGTATTTTTGACTTTAGAAATTCGCTAGAAAATTAATTGCAAAATATAATTGCACTTTTTATTTTTGATTTTTTGAAAATTTTATTTATTTTTTACCCTTAATTTTTAGCGAGATGGAAAGAAGAAAATTTGGTACATGTCTGCTAAGTCCCCGCCGGAAGTAGTACCCCCAGTGATTGCACCTCCTACCGTTTGACAATGGTGCCAGAAATAGCTATTGTCTTTAAACATCAATTAGTGCTCTGTTTTACACATAGGCCACTCAAATCCCCAAATCCATTATTCAACAAATAATATTCCAAAAGTAGCATTACAAATAAAATGCCGCCCGCCCATGTATATAAATAAATGAATATGTAATCGCTATCGATCTCGGTCGACGACGAACGCAGATCTGCTCTGGCGGTACTTTGAACCGAGTCTTACTTGCGACTTGCGACTTGCGAATTCTGCGATAGTAAAACGAACTCGTCGAAGAATTTGTCTAGTCGCAGTCCAAGATGTCAAGAAGCGATGTCATCAAAATCTGAAAACAATTAAAATTTCAAATGTCAATTCAACGATGATGGACTATATGTAAAAATAAACTTGACAAGTTTATAAATATGTAAACCTTCAAATATGATCAATAAATAAATAAAAATTGTATGTACGTAATGTAATCGCCTATACCGCATGTCATACCACTACAACCTATACCACCTATGTCTATGTTATCGATCCTGGTGGACGCCGGCCTACTTTGAACCGAGTCTCTCTTAAAAATCTCTAATACCCAAACGAATGTCTCGTCGCAATCGAAGATGTACTCAATGGGCTATAGCAAAGTTACAGTTTGCTGCGAAGGTTCATTCTTCACTCGGTTGTTCATTGGATTCAAACTAGTAGTCCTAAACTCAAATGATTTTAAGTAAATCGTATCGGCTGTCGGCTGTCATCGTTCGTATATGGGAGCGCCAAGGTCGTCAAGGTCAAGGTATACCATAGCAGGGAACACTTGGAAGGTTATAAGACTAGAAGTAAATGATTGATGTATTAACGTAGTTCAATTATTGCCCAATTTCATACTTGAAACGTCAGATCAGTATGTCAACAATGCACATATACACGCTTCTCCAATACACTCTCAGGGAGGGGATTGTCAAACGGTGGGAAGCACTTTTGTTGGTACCCCTACTTCCGGCGGGGATATAACTGACAAGAACCGAAAATTTTGTTATATGGAGGGGGGAGATATTTTTTTTTAACCCTGGGTGGGCCCCCTTTGACTCCTGGCAAGCACTGATTTCAGTTCCAGTCCGCCACTGGCTCAAGACAGACAGGAATGAAAGAGACCTTCATCTAGCTTTAAATGATGTTAATGATGATTTAACACAAAAATAACGTAAATGGTTAAATTATGTATCATCGAATATTTTTGTACTAGAGTTGTAATATGTCGTTGTGCTTGCATAGTAGGCATATTGTGACATTGCCCGTCTTTGGTGACGTCATAAATTTTACATTTCAACCTGGCTAAAATCGCGACGCCTCCGTATCAATTTACTCTTGATATCAACTTGTATTCTAGTTCATATTTCGAATTACCGCCGTGCAATATGTTTAGTGATTGGTAGCACTGGTAAATTGACAGGTGTCAAAGTCCACTATTGACCAGAACAACGGTGAATATATTGGCGTAGTAACTGACCGACCGTCGTGCAACAGAGGCTAACACGTAGCAGCAAAAATGGGTGGAATTCGAGATCGTGTCTTCGTGGTTGGAGTGGGTATGACGAAGTTCGAGAAGCCGGGAGCTCGCGATTGGGACTATCCGGAAATGGGAGCACAGGCTGCGAAAGCCGCTTTGGCTGATGCATCATTGCCCTACTCTTCGGTACAGCAAGCCACAGTTGGCTACGTTTATGGAGATTCTACTTGTGGACAGCGATGTCTCTACCAGCTCGGTATGACTGCCATTCCTGTATTCAATGTCAACAATAACTGCTCCACTGGAGCCTCTGCCCTATACCTAGCCAAACAGATCATACAATCTGGCAACGCCGATTGCGTACTCTCGCTCGGATTCGAGAAGATGGAAAGGGGATCCCTGTCATCTAAGTACATGGACCGCACCAATCCGCTCGACAAACACGTCGAGAAGATGATCGACATCGCCGGCATAGACGGCTCACCCATAGCGGCTCAACTCTTCGGCAACGCCGGCAAAGAGCACATGAAAAAGTACGGCACCACCGAAGCCCACTTTGCCAAAATCGCCCAGAAGAATCACAAGCACTCGGCTAACAATCCCAATTCACAATTCAGAGACATTTACACTCTGGAGCAAATCTTAAATTCGCCGCGTGTTTTTGGACCGCTGACGAAATTGCAATGTTGTCCGACTAGCGAAGGTGCCGCTGCCGCCGTGGTAGTCAGCGAGGCTTTTGTACTCAAACATGGATTGCAATCCCGTGCCGTTGAAATTTTGGGAATGGAGATGGCGACCGATCCAGCCTCCTCACTCTCCGATAGCTCAATCAAAGTTGTCGGTTACGATATGACGGCGTTGGCTACGAAGCGGCTGCTTCAAAACACCGGTACGTCCATCAACGATGTGAATGTTATCGAATTGCACGATTGCTTCTCCGCGAACGAGCTGATAACGTACGAAGCTTTGGGACTGTGCCCCGAAGGAGAAGCGGGCAAGTTCATCGACGCAGATGACAATACATACGGTGGGAAATTCGTTGTGAATCCGAGTGGAGGTCTCATTTCCAAAGGTCACCCGCTCGGTGCCACTGGATTAGCTCAATGTGCTGAACTAGTTTGGCAAGTCAGAGGGGAAGCCGGTCCCAGACAGGTAATTTAATTAATCTTCGCGGTTCCTTTCCTCTTTGAAGGTTGGAGATCATCGTTGCAATTTTAACTAGTTGTTCTGAATAATGACCGGGTGTTGCGTTGGAACCAGTCCGGCAAGTTCTTTAAGCAGGAAATGCGCCTTCTTCCTCATTATTTCGCATTTTCTTCCTCCCCTCATCATTATTTTCAGCTGTTCACCATCCACTGCTGGATGAAGGCCTGTCCAATGATCTTCCATTCCTGTCTGTCTTGAGCAATCTGCATCCACATGACTCCACACATTCTTCTCCATTCATCAGCCCATCTTCCACTCGGTCTACCTTGCTTTCTTTCACATCCTCTCGGATACCATTCCAGTATTTCTCGCGTCCGTATGCCATCCATTCTTCTGTCCATGTATCCAGCCCATTGCCACTTCAATTTTTTCAAACGTTCTTCTATATCTGCCACTTTGGTCACACTTCTTACCCATGTATTCCTTTTACGATCTCTTCTCGTTATACCAAGCGTACATCTATCCATACTACTCGTATGCAAAGATGTACGCTTGGTCGTAGGGATAGGACCGGGGCGAATTCCATGGCCCTAGAACTCAATATTAACGAGTTATTTTACTGAAGCGATGTGTAATGATGAGCAACCTTCAATATGACCACCGTAAAAGGCCTTTGCAATTATTTCACCTAAAAATTTGAAGAAAACCTTGTTACGACATGTCACAACCACACGACTTGGCACCTTCGACGCGCTTTTATGTATTTTAGTTACTAAAATTCAATATACACGGGTTATCGCAATGCAGCAATGTCTAATGATAATTAACTTTCGTTAAAGACTACCGCTAACGGCTTTAAACCAATTATTTCACCTCTAAAACTCAAGAACAATAAAATCCAATTATGAAACAAGCATCTAATTGGAAAGAAGCCCGAGCTGACTCAGTCCTATCCGTACTTCCTTATCTTTTTTCCATTCGTTTCGGGATGTCTTCCTTGTCCACCCAGGAAATTTTTAATATTCTCCTGTAGCACCACATTTCAAAAGCATCTTTTTTGTGGTGGCTTGGGTTAACGTCCAAGTTTCAACGCCGTAAAGAAGTACCGAGAAGATACAACATCGTAAAATGCTCATTCTAATGTCTACATATATTAAAGAGTAATTCTTTCATTTTAAAGAAACAGATTAATTAAACTAATGAAATACAAATGTTCAATTGATTCTCTCTGAGAATAGTATTTTGTAAATTAATTTAGCGCTTGCTGATGTTGCATGTAAAGGTATGTATGTATGTATATCACGAAAACAATAAACAGTCTGACCTGTATGTGACATTGTCGTAACTTTATTTAGATTATTTGGACTATAAGACATCATACTTTTAATATCCCATTGTGTTGAGAATACATATTTGTCTACAAGGCCTAGTTAGTCTATGTAAGATTGTTTATTTCAAAAAATCAATCAAATTTAATCTGCAATCTGATATTCAACATTGGAATTGTTTTTACATTGTACATCATATTTTTACTTTATATGTAGATAATTATCACCGTGCACAAAAAATGATAAGAGATTATATTTGCTTGTTTTGTTGTTAATTTTAAGTATGCATACTTTGAACTCATGTTTTATCTTTTTGTAATATGTATGTTGTTTACTCTAGTATCACATTCACTTTGCAAAACTAAGAAATAAGTCTATATGCGGATATTTAACGATTGTTGTGTTTTTCTAGGTTCCGGGGGCTCGCCTCGCATTGCAGCACAATTTGGGTTTGGGAGGAGCCGTCGTTGTTGCTCTTTACAAAATGGGATTCCCAGCAGTTGCACGTAACAAAGTGTCAACTTCATCGACGGAAGGTTTTAAAGTTTATAAATACATGCAAGTCTTGGATCAAGTGATGCAAGAAGATCAAGAAAATTTAATAGAAAAAGTGAGAGGTATATATGGATTCAGAGTAAGAAATGGTCCTGGAGGTGCAGAAGCCTATTGGTTGATAAATGCAAAAGTTGGAAAGGGCAGTATCAAACTGAATGGAACCGAAAAGCCAGAAGTCACGTTCACTGTGAACGATGACGATGTTGTAGAGCTAATCACGGGAAAATTGAACCCACAAAAAGCGTTTTTCCAGGGTAAAATTAAAGTGCAAGGCAATATGGGTTTGGCATTGAAACTGACAGAGCTATTAAATATCGCTGGACATCGAATAGCTGAAATAAGATCCAAACTTTAAACAACAAACATTCCTAAAATAAGGTTGAAGATAATAAAAAAAAAATTAATTACTTTTATATTTTTTTAAAAATACTATCATATAATAAAAAGATATATCTTTAAAACAACTGTTGTAGCTTGAAAATTTTATATATTATACCAATATGTATACTTTAAGTAAATTAATAAAAAATATATTATCATTTTAAATTTAAGTCGGTGATTGGTTTTCATATTTCAATGAAGTGCAATATTTTAAAAATCAACGACCCAAGATTATTATGTATTTTTATGTAAATATTGATATTACATAATTTTCATACAAAAACATTTTCTTTTTATCAATCTATTTTTTTTTAAATATAATTTGTTCACAATATAAATCAAAAATTTCACTTTTAATTTAATCAACATAATTTAAATTAAAAAAAAACTAAAATTTTCATTTTCAAATTACGGTGTTGGTAATTATGAAAAAAATTTATTATGTAATATATGCAAGTGGGCATGGATCTACACGTTTATTATGTATTGTAACATATTGATTTAATAGAATAAAGATGATATCGATAAAAAAAAACATTATGGTTTCAATGTACGTATATTATAATGTATTCCATTGAATCGGGAATCAAAATAAAACACAAAATTAAAGGCATTATGTTGGCATGTATTATATAATAACATATGGATGGGTAGTTTCTTGTAAAACTGGTTATTGAATAAAAATTACTTGTTCAAAATTATGTATTGCATAAATACATTAATCATCTGATATAAATAAACCTAGGGTATAATTTATGACATTATATATATATTTGTAAATATATATATGTATATATATAACATTTTTACATTTTGAATGCAATAATTACAAATAAACACACTCACACCTTGAGATCACATGAGTACTTTTTAACAGCCTACTAGTGGGTTGGGCACTATATATAACACCATAACAAAAATTCGGCAAAGCCATCACAAAACTTACAAGCGTCACATAAGGGGGGAAAACATAATAGATTTTTTTCGTTTTTAGAATTTAATAGATACACATTAAATATTATTTCAATAATGGAAGACTGACAAAATGAACTACTAGAAAATTTGTCTGGCAAATTAATATATGTAAATAATGAAAATATTTTGGGTTTGATACAAATACACGAGTATGTAGAACTCAAAAAATAAATAAATTGTATGAAGTTGACCCGCCTTCAGCCGAAACTAAGCTATGTTCGCCCTTAGCCCCCACTACTGCTACTGCATACACTCTCCTTATATATAAAACTATATTTATAGAAAACTTATTGTTAAGTCTACTGTTAATTGTATTACACCAATGTTACCCAATGCTGTTGAAAGTTACAGCACCCTTAATTTTTGTACTTTCATATTGATTAAAATATTTTTGACAAATTATAAACAATTGATATAAAATTTTAACAAAATCTGAGAAAAAATCAACAATTAACGTCATATATAAGTTTGTAAATATATATATGTAATATAATTCTGTTAACAATTTCACCAAGTAAAAAATAATAAAATATGAATTTTAAAACATAGACATGATTATACAAGACTTTGTACATTGATTCAAATAGCATGACTACCAGGGGTACTTTTTTACAATAGTACATGAAATCACTCTAGTGATAACTATGTTTTCAACATAAGTACTATTTTTTGTGAGCAATAAATAACATTTAGTGACTGTATTATTGGCAGAAAACACTCACATAACCTTGTGGAATACTCACTAACAATTTTATTGCATAGCTATCCACAGTAATAATAATTGTAATGTCGAAAAATGCTTGGCTGATTTTGTAATGATTTACTAATATAATATCATTAAGGCTTATTTATATTATAAATAATTTTACAAAGTTTATGAATAGTCTTTTTTCCTCTACATATAATTAGGTGGGTTTGATATTCCTAATAATAAAGGAATATGATTAAAAATCACTTTCAAATGTAAGTAATCCGAGCATTAAAAATGAGGATGAACGTTGTTACAACTGGCCAGATTAATTACATTAACACAGCCTAATTTGTGTTCTTACATTACACAGTAATTTCGTTAGTTACCTTTAAGACAATGCATTAACTCGCACTATTATTGACGGTCACTGACACTCCCATTTAATACTATCCGTGTCATCGTTCTCACAACCCTGTTGAGACTCTAAAGGTATTTCACATTCATCTATTTGGTCAGAGTTTGTATTTTTAATGTCGTCTACTGATATAGATTGAACCTGTTCTGATGATTCTTTATCTATCCTATCACTAGAAGAAGGTTCGCTTTCATTTAACACCTCTATTTGTCTTTCAACTTTATCATCAACAAGTAAAGAAATATCTATTTTTTTTACAACACTTACATCTTGATTCGAAATCTCGGGTTTTTCCACTTTTATCTCTTCTTCACTAACTGAATTTTCAGATCTCGATGTTAACGCTTGTTTTTCTTTCAATAATTCCATTTCTATGTACAAAGTAGCTATTAATGCATCTTTTTCTTGAATCACTGCTGCCTGTTTTTCAATTAAGCTATCCTTCTTTTTTAATTCTTCCAATAACCTACTGTTTTCCTTATGACTGTTTAATTCATCTTCCTTAATACTTTCCATTTGTTGGATTATTTTATTTTCTTTTACACGGTAAGATTTTCGAATATGAGGTTGACTCTCTTTTACGGGAGAAACATCCGATGACGCTTCAACTAATAAATCCTTAACATCTTCCTCGTCTGTATCGGTAGACAATTCACAATCTGGTGGGGGTGCACTTGTGGGAACATCAGGACCAGGTGGTGGAGAAGTAGATGAAGTTATTTCGTCGGAGCTAGGTGGAGTAGGTGGATGTTGAGGCTTCAATGCGACATTAGGTTGGAATGTTCTCTCGAACCTAGACGTGTCTTTGAGGTGTACAACCTTTTCAGGATGCTGCAGTAAAGGTGGCTCGCGAGATAAGAATGGGCGTTTATTAGGCCAAGGCCTAAATGCAGACAGAGCTCTATTATACTGATCGTACAATGCTGCTGCTTGAAATTGAATGTACGGTTCCATAGCATACACGTAAGTGTAAAAATCTTCCATCTTGGGCTTCTTCAATGGCACATCCAATGGCTCTATTTTGCAAACTGGATCGATTACCTGAAAAAAAATATTTTTTTAAATTAATACAAATTATTGTTGATAAATTGAAATATGTAAAGTATAATTAAAAATTTAAGCTTAATATTAATCATAAAAACTATATTTAGCAAAACTCATCAATCACAAATCTATGTACATATACTCCCTGAATAAAATTATGAAAAATAGACAACACTAAAAAAGTATATTATGATAAAGAAAGAACACACTTTGACATGATTAATACATGAAGATGAATTTTGGCTTAAACAACAGTGAATAGAATAGAATAGAATTAGCAAACCGCCAATAATTTAATGGCAGAGTTCTGCCAGACAATTTACCGGGCAAACTTTAATGAATGAATGTATTCTATGGGTTCGTTTCACATCAATGATGCTGTGCTTAGACAGGTGAGACTTACATTAAAAATATGATTTATATTTTACACCATAAAAAAATTAAAAGAGCTACAGGTATTCAGTTTCTGAACAGAAGTAACCTAGAGGGCGAACATACCCCAACTGAACGCCAAATCGATTGTGTCGCATGTCGTCCCATAAAATAGGTCAATGGGTCATACTGTCTGTCCCAGCGCATTCTCAAAGTGAAAAGTGAAAACTGATACGTTCTATTTCGATATAATATAAAATTCGATAAAAGTGCAAATAATATAATGCATCGCGAAAAAAGCAGACGATTGTTACATTGTTTGTCATAAGAAGGCCATCATTCGTGGTATCCTTTTTCATCTTTTTCGAAAATATATAATGCAGTGTGGTTTGGGACAGATTACAAGTTAATCAAAGCTGACTGGCGTCGCATGACTGCATACATCATGCATTTATCATAGTGTTATATTACTGACCATTTACATATGTATATTTGCAGTTGTGAGATTTTGGCAAAATTATATAACACAAAAAAATAAATTCCTTAACAATATCTAAAGAGGGTTCTTAACCTATGGCGATTTCCTCCCCGGGGGAGTCTCCAAAAAAAATTGCAATAATTCATTAGATTCAAGGCGATATTTGGAAAATCTAGTGGAGTCCTTTGACAATTACTTAAACCTTAATTAAGAGCGGATACGGAATCCTTTCAGTTTTAATTTCGGTGCTCTTAAACAGTTACCTATCCAGATTTGGCAAATAAAGCACTGTCTTAATTCCATTTGTTATACGACATATGCTTACAAAAATTAGGATAGGTGAGGGGAGGGGGGGATTTGGAATGTCAAGGGAGGAATGAAGTGTTCACCTCCAAGGGAGGAAATGAGCCCATAAAGTTAAAAAGCCCTGCCAAAGTGTCTAAGAATAAATCTTTTTTTTTTTTTTGTAAAAACAAACAATACAATCTTGAACAACACAAATAATAAAATAAACCAATTATCATTTTTTTTTACTATATTTTGTTTGTATATTCCGCACGTACGTACAAAAACTGTACGTGACGTACTAAACTGTTTGACCAATATTATCAGTACTTTATTGTTACTTTTAGTATGGTATTCCTTGGGGCTCTCGGCGACTTGTCTGCGTGAAATTGAAAATTTACTTTGCTACAACACGTACTAATTGGAAATAATTGATTTTTTTTAATGGAATTTTACAATGTCGAATAAAGAGAAATGCCATTTTCCGTGCATAGATGTCGCCGATGGAAAAATTCCAACAAACGACGCGAAAAACTTTCAGCGATGCGACACTGCGCAATTTTGATAGTACACCCGACATTGGTATTTCTTTTGATAGAACCGCAATGTTGTGATTGGCGAATATTTGTGAATGTACGAGTATGTGTGCGTACATTTGTATGTATGTTACGTAAACGACGGGCGCCATTCAGAGTGGCCACGACGAACGCGAATCGATAGCGACGCGCAAACACACGAGAAGAACGACAATTTTGACAAACGATGAGCAAGCAAATACGCTATGCGACGTAAACAAAAGGACACAACCGACACCCAAGTCTCGATCGGGTTATCTGTACATACAGAGCATACATATGTGCAAATGTATGTATGTATGTGCAAAGTTGGCTTTGTGTGTGTCCGTCTGTCTGCACGAGTGTGTTTTCCCGTGTGGTGACACCTCTTTCACGGTCACTTGCGACGTGGAGACAAGGCTGAAGACACGATGACGTTTTTGCACTAATTAATACACGTAGAGGCGAGACATGTTTGTTTATATGGAATGAAATGTAATAACAATGGTGAAATTTAATTTTAAGTGGAGATATCCAAAGCAGGGACCTCTGAAAGTAGATACTTTTCTGTTTAAGCTAGTCAATGCCCGTTGGCGGTGACGACCGTTTATGTATATTTGACCTACAGTGTATTTGGTAGTTCAAAATGTAGTAGGTAGTTTAAAACTGGGAGCGCTTCGCGCTACCGGTACCGTGATTGTATGTGTGTGCCGTGAGTGTATGCGAGCGTTCCACGGTTACCCAGGGAGCCGGGGGCTCCGACTAGCCAGCCAAGGTCGATCGATAGTGAATATGTTAAAAGGAGATTTTGTATACTTAAGTACATACTCGGAGAAAAGTCATAATGGCTCGTCATGTCAAAATGAAATAATAAATATATTTATTATTATTTACATTTATAAATAAATGTATTGTCAAAAGAAGGAAATGTGGAAACACATTATAAAACGGTGTACAATGATAATTATGAGATTAACTATCCACGACACATAAACTACGGAAAGTCAAAATTGGAGAACTAAAAGCGAGCCGTTCAGCTCGGCGCACGGTGTCGCCGATTGAAGTTCTAGCTAGACATGCGCAAATTTTTTTTTAAATCGCGATTTCTCAGAAACTACACTATATATCAATCTGAAAATTTATATTCATAGTTTTCGTATAATGTATCACGACTTGTTATGATTTTGGTAAAAATCCGACAGCCAGAAGTAGCAGATTACTTTTAAATATAAACCATTTTTGGTCTAAAATGATTTATATTATTATAAATTTATAGTTTTATGAATCATAATATGTTACAAAAAAAATTCATCAATATCCATCAACCGGAAGTGGCAGAATTTTGATTAACAATGTGAATTTGAAAAAGAATGTGAAAAAAAGAAATTTCTTAGGATAAATAATATTAATATATCTCGAAGAATGAAACTAGGATGGAGTGCTTTTGGAAGAATGAACATAGTTTTTAAATCCAACATTCCGCTATGCTTAAAAAAAAAGGCGTACGACCAATGCGTACTGCCAGTCATGACGTATGGGTGTGAAACTTGGACGCTAAATTCAAGAATGCTACGAAAGATCCAGTGCACACAGAGAAGCATGGAAAGATGTATGCTTGGCATAACAAGAAGAGATCACAAAAGAAATGCATGGGTGAGAAGTATGACCAAAGTGGCAGATATAGCAGTACGGGTGAAAAAGTTGAAGTGGCAATGGGCTGGACACATAGCGAGAAGAATGGATGGCAGATGGACGCGAGAAGTACTGGAATGGTATCCGAGAGGATGCGAAAGAAAGCAAGGTGGGCTGATGAATTGAGAAGAATGTGTGGAGTCAAGTGGATGCAGATTGCTCAAGACAGACAGGAATGGAAGAGGATTGGAGAGGCCTTCATCCAGCAGTGGATGGTGAACGGCTGAAAATGATGATATCTATTATCAAATATAAAAAAGGTTATAAAATGTAAAAACGTACAAATTCAAAAACAAAATAAACAGTAAAAGGTAAAAAAAGAAAGAAATCGATCGAAAAATGGTCTGAAAGAAATCGATATAAAAGTATGATTAAGCAAACTTCGGCAACTATTTTTTGCAGTTTCTATGAGTACATTAGTTCAACTTTAATATATATAAAAATCAAAACTGTACAGTGCCCTGTGCTATTTTAAAAGTTTCAGGAAACTTTATATTGTTGAAAAAAATTTTAAATTCGGGCTACAAACAAACTAATCCAAATTTCTACAAAAGCAATTAATATTTTTGTTAAAATTCATAGTGGTTTTATTGCTCTTTATTGAAATGATTATTGAAATGATTTTACCTTACTACATATTTCTATGTACCACTTTTTAGTTACCACTTGTACCACTTAACAAAAGTAGATCGCAGTTGGGTTTGCATTTGAGAAGTAGATCTTACAACAAAATTAGTGGGCACCACTGATACATATGTACATACATATGTAGTATACTAGTCACTGCCCGTATAGCTATAGCATATTTACATAAATCAAAGTATATATGTGGTGAGAGCACCTCGCGTGCCGAGAGTGTATGCGAGCGTTCCGCGGCTACCCAGCCAGCCACTATTTATAGCAAAGTTATTTCCGTCATGAAAAGTTGTAATCCAACCAAAAAAAAATATATATTTATATATATGTACGTATATTTCCTTTGTGTCGAAAAAAAAATTAAATAATTTAAAGCGAGTTTTGGTTAAAAGTATGTATGTATGTATGTATTTTTAAAATGGTTCGGTTATGGTTCGCCAAAATTGTCGAGATTCGTTCGTTTTTCTCGCTGGTTTCGAAACCGGTTTGCATCTCTGCAATTTAGTCTTTCCGAAGCAAAAAAAAAAACTGAAAACTAACAGGTCAAAAAACTCACGGCTGTATTTATTGTGTTTATTTATAAACAGGGTATATCGGGATACGCTGATAAAACTATGTAAAATTTCTACGACTGTTAATAAATAAATAGTATATTCGACAATTACCACTAGTCGAGTGCGTAAGAGCGAAGCGTATTTCAAATTGTACACAGAACGCAACACAATGATAAGGTATGCCAAACAAGTTTATCTCGACCTTATTCGTTACAGTGGTGCTCAATAAGCCAGATCATCGACCCAAACAGAGTATCGGCGTTATCGTAGTGCTTTTCAAAGGTCGTGCAGTATGTATAATTGTACATACAAGAGATCATCTTATTGTATTACACAACTAGATGTATGTACATATGTATGTATGTACATACCTATACATACCTACCGATGTATACGTTAGCTCAAATGAAAAGGTTTTTTCACTCCGCATAGTGAGCGACAGCTCCAAAAGTAAATGAAAATGATATGCTAATCTGCGAAAGGATGCACGTTTGCAGTATGGTGCAAGCATCGCTAAAATGCAATATGCATGTCATACAGAAGCCACTACAGCCAACGACCGGTTCTTCCCCTCAACACAGCCAACGTGCATCCGGAACTATTGACGACATTATTCTCTCCTGAAATACGTATGTGCATATACATACATACATATGTATGTATGTATGTACATCGAACTTGGTACACATTCGCAATTTTGCCTCGCACGTCTCAAAATATACAAAACAGTTGATCAAAATCTGTCGAAACGAATGCACGAAGTGCACGTTCTTTCATGTGTTTATCAGCAATTTTATAGCATAGAATAGAATCTCCCATGATATTTTGGTCAAAGCTGATTCATGCAACAGTGACCATCACATCACGTCCCTTCCGAGAAACGGTAATTTGCATAGCGATCAAAATGTAAATATTGTTCAATATCAAATATCTGGAATGCTATAATATAAACGCTGTTCTACATGATCGTTCTGAATGTCGCCTAAAATAAAATTGGTCGAAATTCTTGCGGCGTTGCCAAAATATAATATTTATGCCAGATTCCTAAGAGAGCGATCAAAAGTTTATAATATTGATAAAAATTTTAGTTCCATCATACATATGTATGTATGTAGATAATTTTCATTTCATCCATCAAAAGCAGACAATCGATCTTAGAATTATAACAAACTTCAAGGGCGAGTCTAAGGATCGATAATTACAATAACACAATTCGCTAATGTATACATACATATACACAATAGGCAATGCGAAACATAGTTCCGAGTGCAATAATGAATATAATTATATGTGCATTACTTTGTACAAGAAGCTCGATGTTGGTTTATTCGTTTATCCACTGGCGTCTTATCGAGAATTTCTTTAAATTCTCGAATCGAAAAGTCAAAGGGTTTTTCAATTTCGGTGTTTCTTATATAAAATACATTCTAAACGAGTGACTGTTTGTTGTTGTTTTTCGTTTGGTTCGAGTTTACGTAAATTCTATGACGTAGATACACCGAATTATTTCCATTTTTCCCGCCTCAGTAAAAACAACACAAAAGAGTTTTCCCAAGTGTTTTTTTTTTCTTTCAAGATATTTCGTAAACGAAAGCCGAAAAGTTCAAATTTCATTTGTGGCACGTGTACATTTAATTAACTCTGTTAAGTGTTATATATACAAACGCCGTGAGATTTTAAACAATATTCTTTCGAGTTTCGAGACAAACTGTCGTAGAAATAATATATTTTATCGACTGAATTCTGTGTATATTACATATTTAAACAATCAATTTCATTAAACGAATAAAAGTCTAATCGTTGCGTATATCATCATCACATACTATTATCGTGTACATATACATATGTATACGATAATAATCCTGTGATTAAATAAATGATTTCGATTTCCAACTTGAAATTTCTCGTCTGGTTCAGAGATCAAATGCGTCGTGAAAAATAGTTTCACCTGTGGCCAATATCTATACTTTTAATGTCAAAAAATGTGTAGCAGTTTAACTTCAGATAAAATAATTTCGCCTGTGGCGCATTTGGAGAATTGTTCATATAGAGAGAGTATGTAAGTATCAATTAAATCCGCGTTGAATACCAAATGCTCTAGAAATGGAACTGCATCGTATATGGAATATCGAATTGCGTGCGATATTATAATTGCACAAAAGGTCATGCAAGGCGAATTAAAGAAACAATATTTATAGACGCAGCAAAGATAGCAGCTAACAAGCAAAACCAGTAGGTAAAATTATTCTCCTTTGCAAAATACGGTAATTACATATATATGTATATATATGTAATTAACTAATTAGCATAGCTTTTTTTATTACATGGCTTCTTTTTCATAATCATGGCGTTGAATATTTTAATGAATATGCACAATATTTCAACATTCAAAATCTTCACTTTTCCAAACCCCAATTTAATTCACACCTAAAATTTCCCTCTCCCGCGTATATTATTAATTATAGAAATATGTATACATCTTCAGAGGTATATAATGAAAAAAAATTAAAAATTTTAATTTGCTTATTGGTGCGTCCAAGTCGGAGAATGTGAATTTGTATGTACATAGTTACTACCATAGTGAATACAGAGTTACTACCACTTCTAGTTGACCGACTTTAATGATTTTTTTCATAACTCATAATTGCTATAAGGATTATAAAATACGAGTTACAAAATATTCATCATCATTTTCAGCCGTTCACCATCCACTGCTGGATGAAGGCCTCTCCAATCCTCTTCCATGTGAGAGAAAGCAAGGTAGACCGAGTGGAAGATGGGCTGATGAATTGAGAAGAATGAGTGGAGTCAAATGGATGCAGATTGCTCAAGACAGACAAAAATATTCATAAGGGCGAAAATATTAAAAAAAACCAAATTTCATTCAAGAGTAGACTACCACTTTCGGTTGGCGGATTTTGACCAAATTCAGAATCAGATTTTCAGAGTTTGCGAGACATTGTTGACTATTTTATGAGACATATGTAAGTCCCACTTTCGGCTGACCGAATCTAATGATCTGTAATTACAGTTAAGCTATGTATAGAAACAAATTTGGGGTAAGCCACAATTCTTCTTCCATTATTTCGTTTTATTAAATTTGAGAAAGAAACATCTACTACATAAAACTGAATGTTTGTTTGTTTGTCCGCTGTGCAAATCTACAATTTTCTCATGGTACTCTAAACCGTAGACAGTTTATGGAAGGGGTCAGGGCCCCATACAAAAATTTTAATCAATTTTTGTTTGTACTGGAGAATAAATGTTTATTTTGATATTCATTATTTGAATTCACCCACCCGAGAAACGCCGGACAATTCGGCTAGTACAGTATAAAAATAAGCGGAATACAAAATGTAGAGGAGAAAACAATTGTGGCATAAAACTAGAATAGTTTCTACAATTTGAATTTGACGCAATTAACACGAGTAAATAAATAGAAGATAATATAAGTAAAATAAGTAAAAACAGTATAAGGGGAAAGGAAAGCTATAGGCGCGGATGGGATTAGGGATTGGAACGGTTTTGTATACAGAAATTTTAAATGTTGAAAGGTAGGAAGTGAATATGTACATATATCAATAGAGATTGGAATTTCGTTGAAAGCTTTAGATGAAGCTATAGATGAAAGAATTGTGACAGAAATTTGAAGTTTTTTTTTTAAATTTTGAAATTATATTCGATATTTTTTTACTACACACTGTTAGTTTCTTCCTGACAAATAAACAAATTAACCAAAATCGCATCACACGAAAACTACAGACGCGAAATTTCAGCACATCGAACCAAACAAACGAGAATAAAGTAAAAATATACCTATACTCGTACAAACGCGGCTCGTACACCGACAGTTGTCGATCGGCACGAGTTGTTTTATTTTTAAGACAAATCGATGATCCACAAGATCAAAAGACTGCCCACGGGGCGGAACGTTGGCAACACCCCGACCAAACGGTTCAGAGGTGAGATTAGGTTATATGTAAATATAATCACATACATACAAAGCGACTCGTACACCGGACAGTTGTGTTGATCGACACGAGCCGTTTTGTTTACGACAAATCGACGATCCACATCGACAGACTGTCCACCGGACGAAACCTTTTTCGACATCCCGACCAAACGGTCCAGAGGTTGGGTTAGGTTAGGTTACAAGCAAACAGAATCACATACATACATACAAAGCAGCTCGTACACGTGACACGAGCCGTTTCATTTACGACAAATCGACGTTCATACACATCAACATACCGACCGACGAATATGCAATACGTGCAAAACAACACGTATGTATGTATGTACATACATCCGACACTTGTCGATCGGTATGAGCCGTTTCATCAGCGACAAATTCGACGATCCACATTGACACACCGCCCACCGAACGGAACCTTCTTCGACACTCCAACCGAAAGGTCAAGAGGTTAGGTTATAAGCAAATACAATAACATACAAAGTAATTCGTACACCCGACGGTCGGCGATCGGCAAACGAGTCGTTTTTTGTTTACGACAAATCGACGATCCACATCGACAGACAGACAGACCGCCCACCGGACACCCCGACCGAAAGGTCCAGAGGTTCGGTTAGGTTATGATTATAAGTTATAGGCGGTTACAATAATATACATTCAAATGTATAAAGCGATTCGTACACCGACGGTCGTCGATCGGTACGAGTTGTTTTGTTTACGACAAATCGATGATCGATTACGTTGAACGTCGACAACACCCCGCGACCGAACGGTTCAGAGGTTAAAGGCGGCGGTGGGCGGGGGAAGGGAAGAGGGGTAAGGAATGCTGTCCGCGGCGACAGAGCAAATATAACCAGGTCAATGTCCCAGCTGGCTGGCTGGAAATAATCGGCGGGATCGTTCGCTTACGTAAGGCGAGTTACTGCTCACCTTGCGCTTGGGAGTATCCTGCTGCTGTTGTTGCTGTTGCTGTTGCTGCTGCTGCTGCTGCTGCTGCTGCTGCTGAGGAGACTGTCGATGCGGTGACTGTCGGTGGTTGGAGTCGCGTTGGAGTTGATATCGACGCTGCAGATCGTCCAAGACCGCTGCGAGACGATCGCGATCGGGCTGATCCTCGCAGACGAGGAGATAAGCTCGCCAGTTGTCGGCGTCGAAGCCCCAGTGGCAGGTGCGATGTTCGAGATCGCGATGCGCGTGACAGACGAATCGCTGCGGGGAGAAGAGGCCCCTGCACTCGGAGCACTGAATGCAGGGCGCCCGCCCTTCCGTGTAGAGGGCGGGAACGCAAACTCCGCTGCAAACTCCGAAGCACTCGTGATAGACCCTGAAGCGGAGAGCGGCTGAGGGCGGAGGAGCGGACGGGGGCGGAGCCGCCCTGTGAAGAAGTGCTCCGCAAAGCCTTTGAGCGTTCGTCTTCGTGATGAGTCCGCACGATGGCGCACTGCGCGGCAGAACGCCCGTCGCCTTCAGCTCGTGCAGCTGCTCGGCGGTGCAGCGCGAGCAGTAGATCTGCAGCTCGTCGCAGATCCTGTTGATCTGCTCTAGGGAGAAGTCGGTGAGCACGCTGGTTAGGATCTGCGGTAGGCAGAGCCGCTTCTCTCCGCCGACGAGGAAGCACGAGATGGGTTCACCCTCGAGCAGGGTTTCGCCCCGTTCGCCGCGACCGCGATCTGGCGCCGAAAGCAGGGGCGCGCAAGGAGATAGGGGGGGCGGCGGCGGGGGCGGTTGGGTTAGGGATTGGGATTGGGATTGGGTTTGGGTTTGAGGGGGCGGCGAGTCTGCGACGAGTGTCGGTCCAGGCCCGTGCAGACTTCGCGTGGCGCTGTGTTGGTAGCTCTTGAGCACCGTCTCCAGGTGCGGCGTGACGGCGTCCATGTCCGCCGAGGGCGGGAGCGGCGAAGGGCGGCTAGTGGCTATCGGCTAGTGGCTAGTGGCTAGTGGCTAGTGGCTAGTGGCTAGTGGCTAGTGGCTAGTGGGCGGGCGCGCGCTCCCCGCCCGCCCTGCCCGCCTCGCTCGCCATACTTTTGTTCGCGGCCGCGATCAGAGCGCGTCCGCCCGCCGACTCCGACTGGACGAGTGAACTCAGACGCCCGCCCCTCTCTGCCCCTCTCTGCCCCTCTCTGCCCCTCATCGCCCGCCCTACGCCGATTCTCACACTGTGGGTCGCGCAACTCTCTCGCACTCTCGCCAGTGCGCCATTCATCGAATAGATATAAAAAAGATATAGATATAGATATAAGAAAAAGCTCAAAATTCAGTGACACGCTGCGTCGCCCAGACTAGTGTTGTAAGTCGAGAATATTCTCCAAAAGATTATTCTCCGAGAATATTAGACAATTTTCTTTATTCTTGATTATAAAACATCTCTAGATAGTTTAATAGCTTCTTAGAGGATTTTAGGATATTTTCAGAACCTAATACTAATAATTCATGTGATATGACCAACCTCATTATGTTCAATGAGAACCCTCATCTAAGAGGTCATACTCTTAGACTCCAAAAAAAAAAATCAAATAAGATTGTTAGAGATTCATTCTTTTCAAATAGAGTGGTTCAAGTTTGGAATAGTCTTCCAGATTCAATAGTCACTTCAAAAAATGTTAATTTATATAAAAATCAGCTAGATTTATTCTTAAAAAACAATGGATATTTGTAATTCTTTAATAAATGGACCATTATTCATTTTATTTTTGTTTTTTATTTTTATTTTTGTTTTATTTTTTTTCTTATTCTTTTCTTTTTTTTTTTTATCTCTATTTTTATTTTTTTGTTACTATTTTTTTTTATTTTTTTTTTTTGTTCAAATTTGGCAATACTGTCCTCTCATTCTTTTTTTTTTCATTTATAATTTTTTTTTTTTTTTTAACTAAAACCAAACCCCATGGGCCTATCGGCTATGCCGCCTCTCCATGTAATTATTAAATAAATAAAAAAATAAATAAATAATACACAGGTTCCCAACCTTTTTCGAGTGGCGACCCCTTTTTATAAAAGCCAAGTGACCCGCGACCCCAAAATATTTGAAAAAAAGAAAAAAATATTATTCAAACATCAAGACACTGATTAAAAATGAAAATTGCATTCATCATCATGTTCAGCCGTTCACCATCCACTGCTGGATGAAGGCCTCTCCAATCCTCTTTCATTCCTGTCTGTTTTGAGCAATCTGCATCCACTTGACTCCACACATTCTTCCCAATTAATCATCCCGTCTGCCTTTCTTTCTTGCACATCCCTTTCGGATACCATTCCAGTTCTACTCGCTACGTGTCTACTTCATCTTTTTCACACGTTCTGCCACTTTGGTCATACTTCTTACCCGTGTATTCCTCTCGCGATCCCTTATGGTTATACCAAGCATACATATTTACATGCTTCACTGTGTGCACTGGTACTTATGTAGCATTCTTGAATTTAGCATCGACGTTTCACATCCATACGTCCATAACTGACAGAAAATTGGATTATAGTCAATTATTTTTTTTTAGTTTACTGTTTCAATTGGGGACCCTGCAGAAAACCCTTCGCGACCCCATTTGGGGTCGCGACCCACAGGTTGGGAGCCCGTGTTCTAGAGTGTCTGAGTGCATTTTGAATGACATTTTTTCATTCTGACGACACTGAATGTGTCATTTCATCATTTTAGCGTACGCACTACTATAGCATGAACGTTCAAATTCCGCAAAATTCTCACAGGAATACAATGCTTATTAACTGTAGATAAATTATGTATACATATTTTAATTACTTTGGTTATGATATTCCAGTGAAATTGTTCCAACTTATGATATAATCATTCATTTAAACAGAAATTTAAAATCATTTTCTGCTCAAATTAGTACGTTTAGATAAAATAAAAATATATTGAGATAGAAAACCAATCCTGATAAACGTGGTGAAATAAAAAATTCTCTAAACAAACGCCAAATAACACGGGAAAAAATGTGTAAAAAAAAATATATTTTTGACTTTAAAAATTCGTTAGATAATTAATTATAAGTATTTCAAAGCAATAAAAATCAAAATCAATAGAAAAAATATTTGACTATTGATTTCAATACTTACTTTGAGCACGGCAATACTATATTTTAAGTTATAGGCCGCAAAAGCCAAAAAAATGGATATTTTTTACATTTTTTAAATCGCGAATATCTCATAAATGAAAGCATTTCAACAAAAATAATTATCGGATTCGAATTCAGTGGGTCAAATTTAGTAAAGATTTAATAATCTCCGCTCTGGGTTTTAAAAAACGTGATTTTTTGTTGCTCAGTGTAATTATTGAATTTCATTTTTTTCAAAATTATGAAAGGGTACAGAAATTTTTCGTTTTTTAACGAAAGTTTACGTATTTCACAAAAGGGAGCGCTATGTTTACAGATTTCACGAAAAGGAGCGCCGGCCGCTCCCATGCGCTCCCTCCCATTCGAGCCCTGGCTAGATAGTGATGAATGAAATAGCAGCGTGGTGAAATATGAAGTGTGAGGAAAAGGAAAGGAAATAGTAACATTCACTAGTTGATTAAATTGATTTATATGTATGGTAAGGTATGAGCAATGGAAGAAAATCACGGAAATAATTAATATTTTGTGTTGCCACCTTTTCTACGATAACACCCCTCCCCCCTATTGGGACGTGACGTCGTTTACGGACGATCCCTTGGTTGAGACAATTTTATTTCGAAATTTTGATACCTACTGAACCTTTTCGTGGAATGAAATAAATATTCCGAAATGGGTGTTTGATATTAAAATTTCACAAAATCAAGATGTAATTATTTCTGCTGTTCCGTATTTTTCATATGACCCTCGTAGCCTTAAAATGTTTTAAAATTGTTTGCAAAATTGAACTTTATAATGATTGTAGGTAACTATGCAATGAATTGTGCAATACTGAGGAAATATTTTTTTTTTATTTTTAGGAAAATTTACAACGATAGATAAAATATGGAACAAGAACAATACAAATTCACAAAAGTGAATAGAATTGTTGAAAAAAAAAGAAATAATACAGAAACGACTAAAAAATGATTTTATTTTTTATTTTAGAAAGAAATGTATGAAACAAAAATTTTAACTTATACCAGAGTAGTTTGGGAGGAAGTTTTAGTTGTGAATTAAATCGGAAATTGAAAAGATTGTATACGTAGTTTTTAAATGTTGTGAAGTTGCAGGAGAATAATTATATCGATTGAGTTAGAAAATTCGCTTAAAGAATTGTGAGAGAACTTTGAATTTGAAGACTTTGACTGGAACAAGTTAGGATTTCGGAGCGTTCTGGAAGGACAGTTGAAGAAAATTTTAAAAAGAAGATAAGTTAACCAAAAATGATTTTAAAATTACCAAAATAAAATATTTTTTAAAAAAATACAAAAATCAAATCAAATAAATTTATACGGAGAATTAACGTATAACAAGAAAAATTTATTCACAAAACCGTTCGTTGAAGCGATACCAGTGAAGAACACATCAAGTCACCACACCACCACACACCCCTTCTCATGCAGTCACTCTAATGCAGAAGGCTTATTGTGCATAGTAAGGCTTATGGAAGTATGTAATTTTTTTTAACGCGCACGAGGAACATAAACTACTCGTGATAGCTGAACGGTAGCAAAAAATAAAATAAAATAATGAGGCTACCCGGAGGGAGTACAATCTGAAGGGGTGACATTCAAAGTGGAGGCCCTCCAGTTACGGGTTATTAGTAGGGACATTGGTTCAAAGTTATTACATACATTGATAATAAAGAACAAAAAGAAAAGAAAATAAGTAAAAAAAAAACAACAACACGTCTATATTGTAGCGACAATTGGTGAACATTATGTAAAGATGAAGAATGAAACCAGGATGGAGCGCTTTTGGAACAATGAGCGTAGTTTTTAAATGGGTGGTAATTAATTGCACTTGAGTTTAGAATGTTTAAATCATATTTACTTTCATAAAAATAATTTCTACTAATAACAAATAATTTGCATTTATAAGTTATAAGTGCAGTTGTAAGTTATAACAAATAGTTTTAACTTATAACAAATTTTTATAACAAAATTTCCACTTATAACAAATATATTGCACTTAAGAAAAAACGTTCGCACTAAAAAATGGATAGTTCGCACTTTGAAATAAAAAAAGTTTCAGTACGCCGCGCATTATGTTCATAACCTCTCCTCGTTGCTGTCAAGTTAATCGCCAACCTTGTTGAACATATAAAATGAACAATCTAACTGAATATATCGATAAATATAATTCCGAAAGTGATTCCGACGAAGCAAATGTAATTTAACATTTTGTTTTAATGTTGTCAATATGTTAAAATAATCCCTTTCAAAGTGTTTTCTTTCCCTATCCAAATTAAAGTCGGTCGTACTACATACATACATATGTTAAAACAATCTTTTTCAAAGTTCGAATAATCTTTCTCAAAGTTTGGTGTACTACGTAAGTTAATACTATCTAATCCAAAGTGCAATTATATATTCCCCCTTTTAAATCCAACATTAGGCTACGCTTAAAAAATAAGGCGTACGACCGATGCGCACTGCCAGTTATGACGTAGCGTGGATGCAAAATTCGAGAATGTTCCAGTGCACACGGAGAAGCGTGGAAAGACGTACGCTCGGTATAGCGGATCGTAAGAGGAGTAGGTGGGGGAGAAGCGTGACCAAAGTGGCAGATATAGCGGAACTGGAAATACTGGAATGGTATCCGAGAGGATGTGAAAGAAAGCGAGGTAGACCGAGTGGACGACGGGCCGATGAACCGAGTGGATGCAGATCGCTCGAGACGGACGGGAATGGGAGAGGATCGAAGAGACCTCCATCCGGCAGTGGATGGATGGTGGTGATGATGATGATGATGATGATGATGATGATGATGATGAATCATCATTGATGATGATACGTAACAATGATAACGGAAATGAGCGATGGCACCGTTTGAGAATCAGTGGCGCAGACGGATGGCGCGGCTGGCGCGGGTCTAGCCGGCGGCGGCGGCAGAGGGGAGGGCAGAGGGGGGAAGAGGAGGAGGCGGGGGGCAGAGCAGCCGCGGCTGGCGTGACGACCTTCCCGTCAAAATAGCTACCAAAGACCCCCCACCACTTTTTCCCCTCTTCCCCCTTCCCTCTTCCCTCTTCCCTCCCCCCACCTTCCTTCCTTCGCCCTTCATCCAACCCCCCTCCTCCTCCACCCCCGCCCTGCTTTCGCACCGCACTTTTGCTTTCCTGCAAATCGCATCGCACGAGCCATTCCGATCGAGGCGCCACGCGCGGCGAAAGGACAATACATACATACATACTATTTATAAATAATTAATACATATTTATTGTATGTATGTATGTATGTATTTGGTATTACATCTTCTATTATATATGTAAAAAAATCAATGTCTGTCTGTCTGTCTGTTTGTTTGTCTGTCACTTATAGGCTCCTAAACCACTCAACCGATCGCGATGAAACTTTCAGGACTCATTGTGATCATGCCGGGGATGGTTCCTGTGAAAAAAAATCGAAAAAAAACGGGAACGGGAACGGACCTGCTCACGCGTCAGAAAACGTACTAGGAACGGGAACGGGAACACACGGGATGAGTGGCATTGCAAAGCATGCCGGGTCAGCTAGTATTTCATACAATTCAAATGAATGAACGCTGTTGATTATTTTATTATATGTATGTACAATACACTCAAACCTCTCTTTGTGCTATTTCAAAGTTTTCCGGTTTTTTTTAATGCAATTTTTTTTTTAAATATATTTAAACGTACATATGTAATAACGTAACAATTAACAGCCCGTTGTTCACATGCTGTACGTGCAAAATCCAGTGTTTCACCTGTTTATTACGGTTCGCTGACAAAAGAGAACAGGACAAAACAGAAAAGCGATAAAGAGAACAGTGACAAAACAGAACAGAGGAAAAATAAAATATTTATTTTTGTCGAATCTATTTATTAATCACATACATATAAAAGAAAATATAAACATATATAAATATACAATATGTATAACAAAACGATGACAAAACAAAACAGTGGAAAAATAAATTTTTTTTTCGTATCTCGATATGTCGTATCTATTTATTAATTAAATACATATAAAACAAAATATAAAAAAATGTATATCTACTATATTAAATTCAATGTTTGTTTGTTTGTGATTCCGCTATGCAAATCTACAGTTTTCAACTTAGCCAAACTTGGTATACTATCTCATGATACCCCAAGTCAGATCGTAGGTGGATTTTGGAAGGGGTCGGATCGGGGGGTCAAGGGGGCCCCATACAAATTTTTTAATCTGAAAAAAATTTTGTACTGGAGAATAAATGTTTTCATTTGTTTCAATTTTTGTTTGTACTGGAGAATAAATGTCACCCGCCCGAGCACGCCGGGCAATTCAGCTAGTAAATATATAAAAGCATCCTGTCGAGGGTATCGGACGGTGGTAGATGTGACAAATTTATCAGGGCATTTAAATTAACTGCGATGATTTTTTTTATGACATTGCATAAGCATTTAATATTTAACATTTTTTTATGTGGTTAAAGAAACCATTCTTTTATTTATATGCATACCTACATATATAATAAAATATTATGTTTTTGATTAAATGTTAATATATTTTTTAAGAATTTTGAAATACATATGTATGTATGTATGTATGTACATATATGGGAAAATCGGACGGAATCTAATTCGAATTAATTTGCATATATCGTATATAAACACGGAATTTACAAAACATGACAAAACTGAAAAGTAGAAAAATAAAATTTTTATTTTTGTCTTAATATATACATAAATATACAATAATCACTGGCCATTCGGCGTAAAAACTTCAATTTATCATCTTGATTTTGATAATCGTGCACAACTATTGCCACTTGATGACTAAGGGTCTCATATCTTTTTTTTTTCACTTCAGGGCGACCTGTATGGGCATTGGCTAATATTAATCGATGGCAAGCTATATCTCGTTTTAATCCATCAAATAGGTTCCAAATGCTTGGGTGACTAGTATTAAACAATGAGTAAACAAACGTTGTGAAAACCTTCACAATAATTCGTAGTCTTAGGACATCCCTCAGCAGCAGCCTCAAAATGATTCCATATTTTAATTGGAAAAAGAAGTGATCTTCCTGCAACTCCTTCGATGTAGGTTGAGTAGAAATATGTGAGAACTTCATTCTAGTTATCCTCATTCGGAAATGTGGCAGCTAGTTGATTAACAAAGTGCATATGTGTTAGACCCGGGCCTCACCGGGCAACTAATCTGCCGACTAGTCTGCAGACTAGTCGGCCTTAGTCGTCGTGTCGTCAAAATGTTAGCGTTTAGACGGAGCGGACCTCACCGGGCAACTCAGTCTCCGCAACTATGGACGACTACCGAAGACTACATGCCGTCATAGCAACTCTGGGAGACTCACGATTTTCACGACCCGAAAAGACGTTTATATAGGCATGGAAATCCAAAACCGACTTCAAATATGGGTTTCTTAGACAATTTTGTAAAAAAAAAAAATTTTTTTTTTTAAAAAAAAAAAAAAAAGACGAATTTTTCATACTACGAGATAAACACTACACACAGATAATGATTTCCGAAGAAAGTTTCACCCCAGATCCTTATTTTTCTTCTTATTTTCAAATCTTCGCAAATCTTCAAATTCTTCCCATCATAGCATACAAACATCTCCATAAAAGTGTATAGCTCTGTAAGTGGCCAAAACAGACAAGAATATAATTTGATTATTAGGCAATATTATATAAGAAACACGAAAAAAAATAAGTATTTTTTATTTTTTGAGATTTGTCTATTTTGAAAGTGACGTAAATAAATCATACAGAGGTGAAGCACTCGCCGTTGTCTCGCTCGCACTCTATTTGCGCTAGACAGAGACGTTCCAATCCCCTTGCACTGTAAGCAACGGATACTACGTCATACATGAACAGCTGGATTCGGACAAAGGAATAAACGAAAACAAAGACGAATTTTTCATAACTTTTTTTTTTCGAGTTTCATTTATAGAATTGTCTAAGAAACCGATTCTGCGGGTCAGTTTTGAATTTCCATAATAATTAAAGATAATCAAAATCGCAATGTGAGCAACTAAGTCGGCGGAGCAAATTGCTCAATGCAACTCGCCGCAGACTAGTCTGCAGACTAGTCGGCAGACTAGTTGCCCGGTGAGGCCCGGGCCTAGTGTGATCAGACTCCATGCGCGTGCGTCATAGATTGTTTTTTGCGACGGTGTACAGTGCGATCAACAGTTCATTTGTGGTTCGTGATTATTATTTACGGTAATAATTTTTTCATATTGTTATGCTACATATATTGCAGATTATATTTATATTTTCAAATACCGTTCTAATTTTAGAAAAAAAAAATGGCTAAAAGAAATTTAATGAATGAAGAGGAATATGATAGCGATCTTGATTTTGAGCCGGAAATAATCTTGCACTATAATAGAAAAAAAGGTGTGATCGACAACGGTGACAAAATGAGGAGTGAATATTCTTGTGCAAGGTCAACAAGATGGCCTTTTAGAATATTTATGGAGATGCTGGATATAGCTGCACTGAATGCATATTTGTTATGGACGCAGAAATATCCAGAATGGAAGACAAATTAGAGAAGTCGTTGGAAACTTTTTATCAGGGAGCTATGTTTGGAATTAGCTATACCCAACATTATGAAAAGAAAAAATAGTGTGATAAAATTTCACAAACAACAGCAAGATGCCATTGCTATGGTTATATCTCAATATCATTGACAATCGGCAGAAGCGATAGATGATATAACCAACTTTACACCAGAATGCGCATCAGAGAGTACGCAGCAATTTCCCGAGTGCAATCGAGACTGTGCCGATTCTGTCCTTATTCAACAAAAAAAAAAAAGAACCCGATTATTTTGCCATGCTTGTCAAAAACCTGTATGATTATCGCATAGGTTAGAAAAAAACATATTTCATGTTCTGATTGTGATATTATGATAAACACAAATATTTAATATTAAATTTTATGTATTCGGTTTTTGTCCTTTTTTCATGCTATTTTGTTTTTTATTCACGTTTATTTTTCAAATTTATATTTTTTTTTTTTATCAATCTGTGTATTTTTGGAACATTATTATTACAAAAATAAATACTTAAAAACTTTATTTTATTTGATGAAAAATATAAACAAAAACACATATCCTAAAGCTGCATAGGTTTTGAAACACCGTGTGTTGTCATGGAGACTAATGTGTGAGAGCGAATAACGCATACCAATGTCACCAATGAATCAGTAGCGGTCTGACTATAGATGCTTCTGCACGTGTTACTATGCAGTCTTCATCTTTATGATGTTTTTTCTAGTTTTTAGCACTTATATTACCACCATTGATGTATATATTTATTTATATAGATACGGACTACTACTATGAACATTAATATAAGTAATAATTGTTAAATATTTGTATTTATCTGACTTAAAATCACAAATTTCTACATGTAAACTGAGTTGACATCATCGGAGCGCGCGGATGTTTTTAGCACCGTAAGGGAAAGGTTAAATATATCTCGATCTTTCGATAAAACATTTTTTTTTGTTGCTTCCGAAAAGTACATTTACATTGTAATAATTCAATCCTATACATTAATGTATTACTGATGAATACATAAAATATGAACTCTGTATTTTGAATATTTACATAATTAGAGGCAATATCAACTTAGTTTACACCACCGGTAGGGAAAGGTTAAGCAGATTTCGCCTGAGTGAGGATTGCTTTGGTAAGTGTTCCAAAACATGCATATTCACTTCTAATAAATTAATTCCCATTACATTCCTCGGAGTTGCACCAACTGCCTTCATATCATTCTTCATCCTGGTCTTTAAAATGTTTGCCTCTGCTTTTTGAGGATTAGAATCATGGCAGTGTTGTGGGACCTCTCCAAGGATACTTCCAGCGATTGTCCTCAATAATGCCTTGCATTTGGTGCTAAAGAAGACTCTGCATCTCCAGGTAATCACTCTACTTCCGTTTTCCCTATACTTGGTGTATTCATATCCTTGGTACAGTAGAACTGTATTTCCTTTCTGTGTTAGTGAAAATTCCATGATAGGGATCTGTTAAAAAAAAAATTATAATTAATTTTATATTGAATCAATTTCATTATATGAACACCTATAAATATAATATATAAATGAAAATCTTTTATAGTTACTAAATACGCAGTAGAAAATACTTATACAAAATAAATAAACTCACCGATAGCCTGCTTGTAGACGTTGCAACTGCTCAAACAAAACTAAAATATTTCCAGGAGCATTGCTTGTACTTGTACTTGCGAAATAAAGAACCACCCGATTGGTAAAATTTCGGAAAACCCCACGAATTATTTATGTCGTAGAATCTACGTTAAAGGGATCGGCAAACTTTTTTTAGAAAGGACCAGATCGTAAAAATTTTAGGCTCAACGGGCCAGGATAGAATTTTGTTAGATTCTTTTCTTGAAATTACCCTTTTAGCCTATCATCACTTTGCAGATTAATAACTTCCAATTGAAGGTTAGGCGGAAGCTTCTCAACTGTACCTACAGTCAAATAGATTTAAAAAAATAGAAATGTCTTTTGCAATTGCATCAAGATCCGGAAAACGCTGTTGAAACTGTAATTGGAGCTCAGAAAATATGTATATCTGTATGTATGTATATCTGCTGCAAATTTTTGTGGAAATGGAGATTTCTTTTCTTTTTCAAATTTTTTACAGCATAGGAAATGCACAAAGCAGTTTGACATGATTTGTGACTCAATTAACGCCAATTGTCGGCGATATGACTTAACTGCATTATAAGTTTCACATATAAAATAAAATATTAACTTGCGGGCCGGATTAAAAATAGGCAGTGGGCCGGATTTGGACCGCGGGCCGTAGTTTGCCGAGCCCTGTGTAGATAATGCGTGGAATTATTATTAGAATTATTTGACGACGTTCGGGATTCCCTTGTTTTAACAAAAAAGATCACTTTCTTGGAAAAATGGAATACTACCCTTTCACGTGCCTAATTACATGCAATTTCACGGTCAAATGGTCACTCATCGGTCTCGCAAAAAAATTGGCTTCCTGCCAACTCTTGCATTTATTAAGGTACTGCAATTTATTAACGTACATACATATTTGTATCCAAAAATAAAAGCATTTACTACCAAAAATTGATATAATTTTTGTAGTAAATGCTTTTATTTTATGCTTTTTTACTTTATCCTAATCGGATAAAGTATTGTGATCGTGCGAAAATTCGACCTCGAGATTTTGACTGATTTGGATCAAGTATCATCCCCTGATCACGTTTTCATGATTTCTGGAAAATGTCTGCAAAAGCTGAAATTTCATATCTATTATTTTCACGTAAGGTGTAAGAGCCAAAAGGAATTTGGTCAACATCAATCAACCGGAAGTAGGGTTTTTTTCGTGCAGAAAATTCAAAAATCCTGTAAAAAATCATATTTCCGAAACTGCCTCATAGATAAAGTTGAAATTTCATATCTATAGTTTTCACGTTAGCCGTACTGTGATTTTGGTCAAAATCCATCTGACATAAGTGGCAGTTTACTCTTGAACGAATTTTTGTTTTTTATTTTTTTCGGCCTTTTAAATATGTAATATCGTCACCATATTGAAATGTTGTAATTTTGGGAGAAATTGATATTAAAAAAAAAAAAAAACTTTAAAATCAGTCAACCGAAAGTAGGTTTTTTTTTTTTTTTGTCGAAAAGTTTACCACAGAATATTTCAGAAACTGCCCCATTGATCAAGTCAAAAATTTATATTTATAATTTCCATATAAAATTTAAGATTTGATAAGGTTTTGATCATAATCCGCCGACCGAAAGTTGTAGTTTTTCTTATTTGAATATATGCCGAAGATCGTATTTTACATACGCGCGCGCACTCCACACAGTAATTTCATGATATGTATGTATGTATTTTGGTTGGTGTGGTGGTGTGCATGCGTTTTATTTACTGACGTACTTAAAAAAATAATTTCGTTACTCTTTGTATTCCTCAAATATATGGATAAAGTCATGAGTTGGCCACACCCGAATTTTTTTTACATATCAACAAAACATCTAATTTGAAACCAGACCTAAAAAAAATTAGTTCCTCAGAACAAACGCTAACGTCGCACTAATTAATATCTACGCATATTTTTGTTCCATCAATAATTATAAAAGTATAATAATTGTAAAAGGTAATAAAATAAATATATGTAATAATTTTAATTATTTTTTTTAAATTGCTATCAACCTTTTTTTTTTTGAATTTGTATGTATTAGGTATATAGTTACAACACATACATAATCAATGATATGTACATTCCGTGTTTACATACATACATATATGCAAATTAGTTTGAACAAGATTTTTACGTCCGGTTTCATATATACATATGAAATGTACGTCCGGTTTCCATATATACATATGTATATGTACGTACGTACATACATATGTATATGTGTATTTTAAAATTCTTAAAAAATGCCCCGATAAATTTGTCACATCTACCACCGCCCGATACCCTCGACAGGACACTTTTATATATTTATATATTTTTATAATTTTTTTTATATTTTGTTTTATATATATTTAATTAATAAATAGATACGACATATCGAGATACGAAAAAAAAAAATATTTTTCCACTGTTTTGTTTTGTCATCGTTTTGTTATACATATATATTGTATATTTATATATTTTTATAATATTTATAATATTTTCTTTTATATTTATGTAATTAATAAATAGATTCGACAAAAATAAATATTTTATTTTTCCACTGTTCTGTTTTGTCACTGTTCTCTTTATCGCTTTTCTGTTTTGTCCTGTTCTCTTTTGTCGTGTTCTCTTTTGTCTTGTGCTCTTTTGTCCGGTTACCGTTTATTACAATGTGACCGGGGGAAATAAAAAAATCATCGCTAGTAACGGATGGCTGAGCGGATTTTTAAAAAGGAATGTATTTCATAATTTGAACATTCGTGGGGATGCTGCGTCGGCAGATCGAGAAGCAGCCAAAATGTTTCCTGAGACACTAGCCAAAATTATAATTTTATCGAAGATGGTGGATATAGTCCCGACCAAGTGTTCAACGCAGACGAAACAGGATTGTTTTGGAAGAAAATGCCTGATCGAGCCATCCAATGTACCGGCAGCTGCTTTAGATCTTTGACTTTTAAAGCACGTGGTCTATAAAGTCTATTTACTAGGAGGGGTTTTAACATTCGATCTCCCGATGCATTACTACAAAGTAACAATGTTACTCGATCTTTACTTAAACTTAAACCCACTTTTTTTTTTTTCAGACTTCGCGATGTAAACCGTAGACCGTGCCCTGTGAAACCGGCCGGGTGACTGCGGCTCTATTTACTGAATGGTTCAAAAATTACTTCTTACCAGAAGTAGAAATATATATATAAATATATGTGCATCTGCCATCGCTGAATTACGACCACACACTTTAAATGCATGCTGGAAAGCATGCATTTAATTTAATTTAAGCATGCATGGCCTGGATGTGTTACAGTCAATACAATCATTGAAACAGTGTCGACATCAGCTGAATTCGTTAATTTAGCGCATAGATTTGGCGGAGAGGGATTTGATACCTTCAACCAAAGTGATATCGACGAATTACTTATACTGACAAATAACCAGAAAACGATGACACAGTGGAAGAAATACCAGTTCCCCTCACGGCAAATATAATTCGAGAAGGTCTACAACTTTGCAGTAAATTGGAAAATCATTTTATTCTTCATGATACGAATTCTGAACGAGCCTGTAAGTTTCAACGTGGGCTCAAAAATTGTATTTCTGGGTATGAGGAACTGCATAAACAATTAGTCATCGAAACAAGAAAATCCGAACAAACTTTGTTCACTAATTATATTGTTAGAAAGAAATAACCTATACAGATGATGAAATTGAAGCTGATTCTACAACTGCGCATACTATTTCTTCCGAAGAAGAGAGCGATTTTGAGCCATAGATATCGCAAATCGTAACGAAAATTACACTGAGCAACAAAAAATCACGTTTTTTAAAACCCAGAGCGGAGATTATTAAATCTTTACTAAATTTGACCCACTGAATTCGAATCCGATAATGATTTTTGTTGAAATGCTTTCGTTTATGAGATATTTGCGATTTAAAAAATGTAAAAAATATCCATTTTTTTGGCTTTTGCGGCCTACAACTTAAAATATAGTATTGCCGTGCTCAAAGTACATAAGTATTGAAATCAATAGTCAGATATTTTTCCTATTGATTTTGATTTTTATTGCTTTGAAATACTTATAATTAATTATCGACTTATATCGATATTATAACGAATTTTTAAAGTCAAAAATATGTTTTTTTTTTACACATTTTTTTCCCGTGTTGTTTGGCGTTTGTTTAGAGAATTTATTTCACCACGTTTATCAGGATTGGTTTTCTATCTCAATATTTTTTTATTTTATCTAAACGTACTAATTTGAGCAGAAAATGATTTTAAATTGCTCAGTGTTATCAATGTTATCATACAGCGATGATAGTTTGTAATTAAAATAATTATTATTTCTATAGTGGATGTCTGGCATTAGAGATGCCAGATGCCAGACATCCTTAACATGTTACCAAAAATGTTATTTTTTAATAAAAGAAAGTAAATAAAGATTTTAAATTATTATTTTTTTTATGCCTTATGTTTTCCTGATTTTTTATTAACTTTTTTTTGTGCGATTTTTGCTATATTTTATATAGCTTTTTCAAAGTTATGCGGTTTTTAAAATCCATGAAACGCATCTTCACTTTTTCTATGTATGTAAGTCATAGCTTTTTTTGTGCGATTTTCCGCGGAACGCATCTACCGCACAAAAAAAGGTTTAAGTGTATGTATGTATGGACGCGTGTACGCTAGGGATCCCAATCGAGTATTCGAATTATTCGTCTGAATTTCAGCCATTCGTTTTTCGAATATTTCATCAACTATTCGAATATTTTCCGTGTATATATTTTGCAAAAAAGTTATTTTTTTTAAAAGATTTTATAAACAAGTTATATTTCGCGATTTTACAATACATGCAAATTTATATCATATTCGTATACACAAATGTGTATTTTAACCCTTAAAGCAGTATGGAGTATGGACGTACACGTACATACATACATACATAAGTCTTCACTCTTTCAATCATTTTAAAATTTCTACCTCTCTTGTTGTTCGACCTATTTGCATCTCGTTTGGTTACATGTATAGCTGAGATGTTCTTACTCCCGTTTATACCGCAATCAAAGAATTAAACAAAAATAGTGCATCTTTAATAACAGCAGAAGGAGTTTATAAATTTTTATTTAAGAAATAGGAAATAGGGAAGAAATAGAAAAGTTTCACAAATTTTAAAAAACAAAATAAATGAAAGACGTAATAAGACGGTAATAAGTTATTACCGTATTACTAATAACATTACTAATTTACCTAAATACATACAGGAATTATTCCAAAATCAGACGAAATTTTTAAATATGCTTCAAAATCTGAAATTATATCATTTGCAATAAATTGAACTGATGGAAAAAATACTAGTTTCAGAAAGCAACTCTACTGACTCTACTGACTCTGACATATGTAGAAGAAATTAACACTAACAATTCAGAAACAATTATGGAACAAGAATTGATGAAAACCATTTCAAAAATTACAGAAAAACCGAGTTCCATAAAAAATAATGTAAAAATATCCATACACAATATAAACAAGATTTCAAAAAATTCGAAAAAAAAAAAAAAATAACAGTCTGGATATCCTATACCGTGCCCTATTAACAATAAAGCCGACATCAATAGCGTGTGAACGAGTATTTTCGACTGCAGGGTGGACAAAAAAAAAATTAGAAATAGACTTAACAATGAAACGTTCAACGCATTATTATTTCTAAAATATTATTTTTTTTTAATTAAATTAAGATTTTTCCATTTCTAATTGCAATTTTCTATTTTATGTGTGTATTTTAGTTTTATGTATATGTTTTTTTAATATTCTTAATAAATTTTCTTAAAATTATGTTTTATTAATTTTAATATATTACATATATAAAAATAATGTAATTGATGCTTTGTACATATGTAATTACCTTTTTTTTAATTTTCGAATATATCCGAATATTCGAATGGCTCTTGATTTACTATTCAATATTTGAATAGTTGAAGTCGACGAATATTTGGGATCCCTAGACTGCACGCTAGGGTGGAGCGACGATGTATGGAACTTTTTACATTATCCTAATGCTAATCGGATAAAGTATTATGATCGAGATTTTGACTGATTTGTATCAGGTATCATCCCCTGATCACGTTTTCACGATTTCTGGAAAATGTCTGTATGTCTGTGGGCCGGTGTACTTTTTAACTTTAACTTTTTCTCCGAAACTATAAAGTCTATCAAGTTGAAATTTTATATCTATTATTTTCGCGTAGGGTGTAAGAGATATTATGATTTTGGTCAACATCTGCCGACCGAAAGTGGCAGTTTACTCTTGAACGAGATTTCGTTTTTTTATTTTTTTTATTTTTTTTAATATTTCGTATCTTCATAATATTGTAATATTATAATCCTTTAAGCAATACCTAGTCACAAAAAAATAAATCATTAAAATCAGTCAACCGGAAGTTTGTTTTTTTTGTTTTCTTACAGAAAAGTCAAAAATCCTGGCCCGACAAATATTTTTGATTTCAAAATTGTCCCTTTGACGAAAAAAATTGTGAACCCCTGCATATATGTATACGCAAGCAACATCAACTTCAATACATTCAATAATCAACAAAAAAAAAAAATAATAAAAAAACTTCTTTTGCTTTCATTGAAAAATTTTTTTCCCTAAGCAATATACACCTGTGTCTCGATTTACGCAATACATAGATACGTTCCATGAAAACCTCATACAAAATCAGGGGATAGGTTCCAGAATATCAAAAGCCGCGTAAATCAAGGCATATAACTCATAATACGGGGTATATGATAAAAAAAAACCAATGTATGTACATATGTGCACACATACATATGTACATACAAAATATAATGAAAGAAAATAAATTTTTTTTCGGAATTTCGCTGCTGTCTTGCCCTCTGACCCCCGGCCCGTTTGACAGTACATACATGAAATGAACATTGTATAGTGTACCGTTGATTGAACCGGTGTATGACCATAAATCATGTTGACGACTCGAACCAACTTTGACAAATAGCGGCCTGTTGCTAAAAAAAATTGTTTGTTATGTTGGCAATGCCAGCGTGATCGCAACAACCCAGACAAACAGATTTTACGCTTCATCTCGCGTTGTAAATAAAATCAAAATGATATACATACAATACAGATGTCCGCCTCCTATAGAGCCACCAGGATATCTTGACAATAAATGGCGCTGCATTCGCAACATTGAACTTCGCATTACCGCGTACTGCCTTCGATATTTTTGACATTTTTGCCATATATAAAAATAAGCGAAATTTCGCTCACAAAACCAAGTTTGAAAGCTGCGTTGGAGAAGATTTGGAGGGAAGCGGACTTTTATTTCGCGCCTTTGCCGTTTTTAAGTTATACTGGTGGAACTATACATACAGAAGCAGTTCATGGCGATAGAGGCGGATCCTCTTTCTTAAAATTTATAATTCGTATTTTTATTTTTTTCGCGTGATAAAGATTTCATTACGGTTCATTTCGAATAGGTTGATACAGACTTAATGCTTTAATTACATAGCGTAAATATTGTCGCCTCGTTCGTCAATATGTACAAAGTTCTCACTGTTATCTTATTGAAATCTAGTATGATTACCTGATAAGATATTTTTTATAATTTATCATATTACATTTTTGGGAAAACATTTACTCGAAATCTTCTAATCAGAGTTTTACAGTTTTTATTTACAAGTAAACTTCAACTTTGACACATTAGATCATTTCAAAATTAGATCCTATTTTTTTATTTGCAGATGCGACAAAAAACACATAAAATTTATTTATCTGCTGTTTATATAAAATTCAGGGAAAATAAAAATCTTCAGGAATGTACCAAAAGATTTTTATACGTTATGCCAAAAGTTGAATTACATCCGATATAATCAAACTTTACTGCAGAATCTATAATAGAGTCTGAACCATTTGGGATATGTAATGGCAACACTCACACTCGCTATCAGTCTTCCTGTCTTGTTGGAGAAAGGTTTGTTTGTTGTTGAGTTATTTTCATTCTAAAAAATACAATTATAAATCAGCATTTTTATTATATAATTTCAGATTTACATTTAAACCCAAGTAATACCATTCTGAATAAAAAAAATGGCTCTATCTGTAAACCTGCATGGGCGTTGTTTTTGTGTAATAACTGGAGCATCTCTAGGTATTGGACGATCAATTGCCATAGAATGTACCCGTCAAATGGGACCTGGTTCTCTCATCATACTGTTTGCCCGAAATGAAGATGGTTTGCAAACTACAAAATCATTAATTAACAATACTAATGTACAGATTGTTATAAAACCTGTTGATCTCTCCATTGCTACCACAAACGACATGGAAAGTATGTTACTAGAAGCTTTATCAAATACTGATATAAAAAATTTTGATACTAATATTATTATTCACAATGTTGGATCGGTTGGTGATGTGACCACTTCAGCCGATCAGTTAAATAATATGATAACATGGCAAGAATATTATAATTTGAATGTTTTCAATATTGCATCCCTAAACTGTACATTTTTAAAAATTGTTAAGGAATGTGAAGATCGCACATTAATTGTCAATATAACATCTCTTTGTTGTATGAAGCCATTTGCAGGATTAGCTCTGTATTGCAGTGGAAAAGCCGCTAGAGAAATGTATTTTAAAGTTCTTGCCGAAGAGTGTCCTCAACTCAAAGTTTTGAATTATTCACCGGGACCTGTTCAGACAGCTATGGTACAGAGTATTATTGATAAAACTACCAATCTCACGCTGAAGGAATCTTTTACATCTATGCAAAGTGACAAAAATTTACTTGAGCCAGAACAAACTGCTAAAAAGTGTATTGATGTCATTTGCGCTGGGAACTATAAATCTGGGGACCACATCGACTATTTTGACTGATTCATCATACCAGTCATTCGAATCTCAAAATGCTATTTTTTTAGATACTTAATGGAATGTAATTTTCTATCGCTTTACACAAAATGCACTGCTTAAAATCCATTTTCACTATTTTTTTTATATTTTTTACAAAAATAAATTTTTATATAAAAATTCTAAATCTTGTTTATGTCAAGTTTGGCTTAAAAATTTTTCCCCTTTCCCTTTAAATTTCGTTTCGTTAAATGTTTTCTTTAAATAACCAACTATTTATCAAATGATAAAAACTAGAATGTTACATTTTCACGAATATAAATAAACGCTATGATTGCAAATTATTAAAAAAAGTACTATGCAGGCTTAACATACGCCCCGGTTTGTCATTTTGTCCTGGTTTTTATAGTTTTGTGAAAAATCTAATAATTTTCTTATGAAATTCAAAATAATTAAGATACAAAATGTTCTTATTCAAGAAAATATTTCGCCTGAGGTGCATTTTTCTCACGATATTTTATCAGCAACATTTGCGATATTTTATTGTTTTTTTACATTAAACAAAAATTACAATTTTTATAACAAAATTAAAAAACATTTTTATAGTTTCGCGGCTTGGCCAACTTGGCTCTTGTGGCCGATGTCACACGAGGTAGGCCATCTAGGAGGGGTACGGGGAAGCGGTCAAGACGTTTGGTTTTTTGATGTGACCCAACATCTTACACCGCAGCCTGTCGACAAAGTATGGCTAGTCTAATGCAACGGATATGACGTCATGTTGGAGTTCGCTGATTGGCGGACGGTTCTACATCGCGCGCAGCGATATTTATACATAGACTACAAGCCAGTGCCTGTTGTTTGCGTTTATATATAATATATCAGTATTATATTATATTATATTATCAAATAATATATTATAATATCAAAAGTTTATTATATTATATCAGTATTATATTATATTATATTATCAAATAATATATTATAATATCAAAAGTTTATTATATTATATCAGTATTATATTATATAATTACATAATATATTATAAGGGGAAGAGGGGTGGGAGGGGGGATTCTAAACACTCGGGCTGAGGTGTAAGATGTTTTTTTTGTATAGAATTTGGCAGATTCCTGGAAAGCGGCCGCGGCCACAACAGCCACAACAGCCAAGTCGACAAGGCTGCGGCCACTTGTGAAACCAAGCTATAAATTAATGTACAAGTTTTGGAAACATAAAATTAGTTTAGTCAATGGCTGTAACAACGCTTGTTTGTTTCATCGTCACTTTTGACAGTTGGACTGTCATTCGGTCCGAAATATGATTTTTCTCGTTCGCCTGTGCCACAAAATAATTTTTAGCTTTTTACACTAAATATTTTAAGTTTTAAACTTTATTTGCGACAACAGCTTTCTTTCACTTACAGGTATAAAAATGTCTAAAACTTTCTGCATAGCAAGCAATTATTTTTAGAATCAAATCACAGATTGCGATAAACATTTATCGTCTATTTATTTTTGGTCACAAACCAAATTTTACTTGTATTTATTTGGATATTTTCACGTTTTGATGTCAGTTTTTTTTTTTTTTTAATAGGTCCATATTTGAAATCAATTAAATGAGTGAAAACTCTGGCAGACTCTTCATAGTCTTAATGGATTTAGCCTGGCGATGTAGAATTTCTCTACCGGCTTTGTTAACGTGTTCAATGGCGTTACTCGGTCAAGCTTGTGTATTACATATTAATATCAGCACCAGAACAATACGTGAACAACAACATGAGGTGAGAAAATTTCGTAAACAGATTGAATCCCTATCAGTATTTCAAAGTTACCAATGGTATCTGTGATAAAATTCCATAAAAAATGGCCTTTTAAATTTCAATTGTTCAAGTTGTTACAATTTGCAATGTATTACAATATTACACATATAAAATATAAATTGATGGTGTGTTTCATTACAGGGTGATTCATCGGGAGATTCTTCAGAGTCTGATGCGTCGAGCTTTTAAAATTTTATCAAATATAATTGGATAAGCTGAAAAGCTGGTAAATCATAATATTATGCATCAGATTCAATAATCAATCACAACCATGTAAATATGTATGAAGATTCTGTTCAGAAATACGGAATGTGAAATTTGTTTGCCAATTTGTGTATTTATGCAGTCCAGTCTGACTACACAAAAATTAAAATAATAATAAAAGTAGAGATTACATATAAATATATTTAATACAAAATTGTGCAAGTTTGAAAACGTCTCTGGAATACGCTTCCTATTTCTGAATGCGCTATATTTGATTTTTTTTAACATTGATATGTATGTATTTCGCCATTTTCCCATTCTGTTCTTATGTTGTATATAATTACTTAAAATTTTATTTGATTATTTTTAAAGACTCGGGCAATTATTATTTTCAGCATTTCCATTAGAAATATTTTCATACCAAAGAAAATTTTGCATAAAAGACTAAAAAATGAAATATACACCAATACATGCTGACCATTCAAATTAACATTATATGTAGCAAGTTAGTGCCTATTTAAATTGCGTATCATAGATTATCTTATTGATTTTTTAGTAATTCCAAGAGTTCTTGTTTGGCTTCTTGTAAAACAGCATACTCATGCTACATATGTATGCTGGTTCATCAAATTACATTTAAAACAATTTATTTAAATATTATTTATTACTAACCCAGTATTATATTATTTCAGTATCAATTTTCATTTTATTATAAATATATATAAGTATACATATATGATATAATACTACATTTTTTTTTTTTTTTACGCTTACTGATTAACATTTGAGTTTCATCACTCTCTAAGACTTGAGTTATATTAAAAATCCACTTACTGCTAAATATTTCAATTCATTTCCCAGATTTTAAAAAATCCAGTTTTTTAAATCATATTAGTATTATTTTCTATAATATCTTTATTCTTCGTTGGTGTATAATAAATTATTGTGGGAAAAAAAAGGTTAAATGATTAATTTTATTGCGAAGTTTGAGAAAGTTTTATTAGATGATGGCAGTGGAGTAGCCATTTTTCAAATTGTATAAAATTTAAATACCTCAGCGAAATCAAATTCTTATTGTTATATAAGTTTACAAGAAAAATATCAAATCTTTGGATTTTCTGAATTTAAATTCTCCAATCTTTAAATTTTTACACAAACATTGTTTGTTTTACTAAATATGTAATTTGTTTATTTGTGAAATATCATTTGGATTATTTGTAATTTACTCAAAATTCAGAATAAATCAAGAAACTATAACTATATTTTTGTTTTATTAGTACAACATAATATTATGCTGAAAAATACTCGGAATACACCCTACTTTCAATCCTATATAGACAATGATAATCTTGTTAGTATCATTATACTGCATAGTGGGGAATACCTTTACTCTAAATACACAATTAATTGTTAATTGTAGTTGATAGCACGTAAAATTTTTATAAGATTACTTTGAGACCAGAAATAATAATTTAATATACCTATAGTAATATATTATCGTAACAAAATGTTAAGTGACACTTTTGAACAATTTAACAATAACATTATTTTTATATTCTAATTGAAAATATTTTATTAATAATAATAATTAGAAATAATTAAGATGTTTAACTTATATCAAACAATGAATCGTCATGCCGAAGGCAAGGAGCAGAAGGAACCAGAAACCACCGGGCACGATAGATTCTACCAAGAAAGAGTCGGCAGAAGCAGCTTTCGCAAAAAAAAGAAACCAGCCTGTAGACGTGCACAAAGTGCCGTCGAATTAAACCCAGCGTCAATAGCTGTTGCTAACAAAAGGGCATCATTTCGCACTCGCTCAGTGTCAACCGAAAACGAAAGTGAAGGTAAATTTATGTGTTCATATATTCGTTTACAATTTATTTAATTGACATTATTTTTTGAATCTTTGACAAATTCTTAATTGCATTATAGAGGAAGCTGCGAATGAACGAGCAAACAATGAAAAAGCACCTCTGGTTGCTATGAAAATTGACTCACTGGCAAAACTTCTGTTTAATAAATCATTGATCGGCAGCCCTAGCGGATCCTTAAAATCATCGCCAATTGACGACAGCAAAATGCAAATACGGTAAGAAAAATTCTGTATATCTGTAAGGTTATCTCTTAAAAATCGCATTGTCAATTAAATCTCAGCTGTTTTTTTTATAAATATTTATAATACACGTGTACTGTTAATAATTATTGCTATAATTTTAACGTAATTTTTACTTTACAGTGGCAATGAATATGGAATTGAAAAAACTGCCGCTTCCAATATTTGCATACAATTCCTGGAGACAAATTCCAGGTATTTTTCCAAACTGATAATGTTAAACAACTATTTTGATTATTTTACATTTGAATTTTATGATATTTTTGGTATCATAAAATATATTTAACGATATTGTTGTTTTAGGTATGATTTCATATCGCAATTGAATTATATTGGCTCTCGTTCAAATAAACATTGGTTTGCTGTGAAAGATGGGACGATCAAAACCGAAAGACTTCTTACTTTGGTAATTCTTTTTCTGAACATATGTATCTATAAAAAATTGTTTTTATGCAATACCTATATAATTATTTTTCTATTAATATAGGTGCCGTTAAACGGTAACTGTCCAATTGAGACTTCTGAAAAGTCACGCAATATTATTACGGAATTATTTCGAGCTCTTCATCACCCGTATATTTATCCAGTGCTCGATGTTTCGTTTTTTTCCGGTCATAGTTTGGCTATCATTCCATTCAATGCTAAAGGGAGTCTCAAGGATCTTATTTATAAGGCAATATATCCTTATTTTTATGTCTAATAAAATGGAAATATACATAACACATTGCGTCAAATAATTACAGACTCAATGGAGAGATGATTGGTGTAGCAAGAATGAATCAAATGATGCTCATGTTCACAATGCAGGCTTACCGCTGTGGCAAGTCGGTCGTCTGGGTAGGCAAGTACTAGAAGGTTTATTATTTCTAGCAGAAAGAGGCTTTCCACCATTCAGACATTTGCATAGTGGAAATGTTATCGTGCAGAATGGAGTCGCAAGGTGTGTTTGTCTTAATATGTAGCGTCTTAATAAAGTTTTAAAATAGCATAATCAATATTGAAAATTTTAGGATATCGGGATTAGAAAACACCCTATTGGGTCTATCGTCAAAAAATTCTATTTGCAACTCATCGTCTCAATTTCCTGAAGTACTAGGCTTTGGACATTTATTGTTTGAAATGTGTGCTGGATATGAACTTGATTGTCCAGTACCAACGCCAGGACATTTGCAGTTGGACCTAGAAAGATATCCTCAAGTATTTTTATGCCAAATATGTTATGACGTACATATTTGAGGTTCTTTGAAATTGAAATGTGATCATTTTTTTATTATGCTGTAGGTTGCAGAGATATTGGAACTAATTTTTAGTTCACATCCTCCAACTGTTGCCGAAATTGTTCTCTGCGATCTCTTTAGAAAAATTGATTTGAGAGAAATGAAAGGATCGTGTTTACCAGTAAAAAATTTCAATAATAAAATTAAACGCATACGAATTCAATATTATAATACCTATACACTATCAAGTTTTAGGGTACAGCCTTATACATATGTTATGTTGAATTTCAGAATTTCAATCAGCGCCTTAGCAGTTCTTGCGCTGGATTACTGGGACAAGTAACCCGCTATGAACAATTTACTACTGCAGGTGGAAAATTTAATAAATCTGCATTGCCTCGCTCAGCTGGTTGTTCACCAGTCGCGACTCCATCTTCCAGAAGGTTCTATTGAATTCTACATACTTATTTAGTTTTTATTACCATTTCTCCATATGTTAACTATTTTGATTTTAAATTTTCAGAAGGTACTATACAGATGATGAATTTTGGTATCCGTAATCGGTTACTTTAAGTTTTATGTAAATAATCGTGCTATCAAAGCATCACTATTTATGTAAACTATGTATGTACTTGTAATCTATACGTTAAGGCAGTGATGCGTACTTTGGTGAAGTTCCTAGTAGTCTGAGGCTTTCGAGGATTTTCCACAGTGGACACCCCCTGCATTAATTCAATAGTTACAGTTAAAGATTTCTACGCATTGTTCAACATTAATATACGAGCCACTATTTTTAAATTATAATGTATTTACATAACTTTGTTAAATTATATATGTAAATTAAAATTCATAATATAAACTACATACATATATAAACAATAATATTCATTTTATTTTACTTCATCATTATTTTCAGCCATTCACCATCCACTGCTGGATGAAGGCCTCACCAATCCTCTTCCATTCCTGTCTGTCTTGAGCAATCTGCATCCAGTTGACTCCACATATTCTTCTCAATTAATCAGTCCATCCTCCACTCGGTCAACCTTGCTTACTTTCACATCCTCTCGGATACCATTCCAGTATTTCTCACTACTTGTCCACTTGAACATTTTCATTCGTTCTGCTATATCTGCCACTTCTTACCCATGTATTCCCCTCACAATCTGTTCTTGTTATACCGAGCATACATATTTCCATGCTTCTCTGTGTGCATTGGATCTTAAGTAATATTTTTGAATTTAGCATCCACGTTTCACATCCATACATCACAACTGGCAGTGTATTTTACAATCAAAAAATAATTGTTGTAAAACCATTCCTATCCCTTTCATTTTGTACAATCAAATCAATTTGAAGCGAACTAAAAGCGTATATTATTTGAATCAAATATTTTTTATTTTCATATTTATACGGACAAAGTAATGTAAAAATAAATAATACAAAAGTTAAACATTATTGTTTATTAAAAATATTTTTTACAAAATGTCTAATCCTATATAAAATACTGTCTAATTTAGTAATAATAAATAATGACTGATAGTTTTTTTACACATCTGTTCTATATTATTTATTATAAGAAATTTATTGCAGTTAAAGTGTAAAAAGATCGTAATTAGTGGGTATTTTCCTAACATATGGTAGCTTATATTTAAAACGCAATAACAAACCATTTGCAATAACAACTTTTAACTTTTTATCAGGATTGTATTTATTACCGTTGAGAAATGGAATTGAATATAGTGGTTCAAACTCTTGTTTAATTTTCGGTTCAGTTTTAAATTGACGGAAACCATTCACATTGAACTGAATACATTTTGGAAATAAGTGAATTTGTCGCGAATTGGTTTGTTCAAAAACATTCAACATAAATTTATCTTCTTTTTCACAGGGAAAATAATTCACCACCCTTATTTTCGGGTTTTTTTTAGGCTTCGATGGAGATTCAGGGGAAGAATCCAATTCACTCTTTGAACCACATTCGATCGTGTCTTCTGAAATATATAAATTTTGAAATTAAATATGTCCTGATACCTATGTATATGCTTTATTAGTAACCGTTTCAGAAGCATACCCGGTATGTAAGGATTAACTCTCCTGGGAGTAATGGCATCTCCTAATATTTCATACAAAAACTGATCAACATATGCTACTTTTGAATCATAACTATTGCCAGACAATTTCAAATATGTGTATGATGCATTCTGTAAAAAATAATAATCGTTTTAATTTTATAATTAGACATTACATCAATTATAAGTTGTTCATATTATGTATGTATATAAATGCACCAAAATTGCTTCGTGTAGTCCAGGTCGATATATTTTATCATTTTCATTAGATGTCATCGCTTCTATTAAGGGCATGTGTGCGGTAAGGCCGTCTACAAGAGCTTTTCTTCCTAAGGCCGTTAAACATTCTACCAGTGGACCATTTAGTCTCTCTTCCACGCCTTGTGATAAATATTCCAGTACAATATTTCTACCTGTATTACAATAGAGAATATTCAGTATTATTTTTAACAAATAACATTATATTCACCACCAATATAAATATTCAATACCTATATGCGCTAATTGAGGCCAAACCGTCACAACAGATAACATTATTTTGAGCATTTCATTGGATAATATGTTCTCAGTCAAAATATTTGATACTAGTATTGGAAATAGCCTTTGTAACTGTAAATTTAAAATAGCCACAGTGTAACAATAATTGAATTATACATTTATACAGATGAAAAAATATAAAATTAACCAACCTGTAAAGTAACATCGGTATCACTACAACAAGGATTAACTAACAAACAAGAGAGTATTTTTAAGGCTTGTTTTCTCCAAATTTCCGGAGTAACTAATTCACTTAAAACTAAAAGTGATAAATTGATAATGTAAGGAACAATAGGGCCAATGTGGGTATTGGTGCTCAGATCTTGTAACGATATTTTAACTAGCTGTTTATTATTACTTAGGAGAGCTAAAATATCACATATAAAGATATCATTACATTCAATACATTAATTATAAACACAGTTTATTTGTTATGCAATAGATGGTATTATACAAACCTTTAGATAATTTCATATAATAATTTTGTAAGTTGGGACTGATCAAACTATCCCCTGCTGAATTTTTACCGTCAATTATCCAAGACGCGGACAAACTTGGCGACGGTATTGTCGTCAACTCTTGATGTTGAGTGGCCATTCCGACAAGATCAATAACAGGATCCTTTCATTGCATATAAAATATGGAAAAACAAAAAAAACGTAGATATAAACTTTTGTAATTCATTTAATCGAAATGGTGATAAATTACTTACGTATGTAGTGCATAGATGTTCAGATTCGACGATAGGCACCCACTGAGGACCCGCTGGACCGAGGACAGGTTCAATATCCATCAATTTTAGAACTACGTTAACATCCTCCACTTCCACTTTGTGACTTTTAGTATTTCTCGCGTGTAAAGCGACATTCTGTGAAAATAAAAACGATACAATTTTGAATGATTGACAATTTTTTTTAAGGGGTGGCAATATCAGCCTGACAAAAAATGCTAAAATAACGATAAAACAGGATATTAAAAATATAATGGACAACCGCAAAACATTTTACACGGCTGAAAAATATAATGCACGACAAAAAAACAAAATTCCCTACTGAATAATATTTTGCACGGCAGAATTAGACATTGCACAACAGCATTAGACATATGTACATACATTCGCAGCCAAAAGCGATCAAACTCCCGACTATATATTTTCAATTTAGAAAAGAATTTATTACCAAATTATTTAATAAGGAGGGTATGATATACATTGTCATACTACCAGGGGTAAGAATATATTAATAGTTAAGAATTTAAAATTAAGTAAATCTAGAAGTGCATTGCACGGGGGTGTTGTTGAATACAATAGACTGCCAGAAGGTCTTGGAAAAATAAATCAAATTGATAGATTCCTGGCAGCCTCAAAACAACACCTCTGTATAAGTGCTAATAGATAATTAAGTATATTTTGTAATTTTAGCATTAAGTTACTATTTTTATCGTAATTAAGCTATTTTAATTAAATAAATAAATAAATATATTCCTATGGTGGAGTTTGTCGTTATCAACAAAATGACCATTTTTTGACTTATCATCATCATTTTCAGCCGTTCAACATCCACTGCCGGATGAAGGCCTCTCCAATCCTGTTCCATTCCTGTCTGTCTTGAGCGATCTGCATCCACTCGACTCGGCACATACTTCTCGATTCATCGGCCCATCTTCCACTCGGTCTACCTTGCTTTCTTTCACATCCTCTCGGATACCATACCAGTATTTCTCGCGTCCATCTGCCATCCATTCTTCTGGTTATGTGTCCAGTCCATTGCCACTTCAACTTTTTCACACGTTCAGCTATATCTGCCACTTCGGTCATGCTTCTTACCCATGTATTCCTCTTACGATTTCTTTTTTTGTTATATCGAGCATACATCTTTTCATGCTTCTCGGTGTGCACTGGATCTTACGTAGCATTCTTGAATTTAGCATTCACGTTTCACATCCATACGTCATAACTGGCAGTACGCATTGGTCGTATGCCTTCTTTTTTAAGCATAGCGGAATGTTGGATTTAAAAACTATCTTCATTCTTCCAAAAGCATTCCAGTCGAGTTTCATTTCTTCTTCTTTACATCCGGTCATATTCACCATTTGTCCTAGGTATAAATAACTATCAACTATCTCTACAATATGATTATCTACTGTGACAACGTTTTGCGTGCAAAATTCATTAAACATAATTTTAGTTTTATTAAAATTAATTTCTAAGCCTACTTTCGTTGCTTTTGTGTTAATTTATTTTTCTGACTTATATTCCCCACTTATTATAATTAACAGACCGACTATTTTTTGGAGGGCATCCACCTTGCAAGACATCGTCTTCCATATTTTTTCGTTTATCCCAAAAATCCGTCAATCCGTTGGCTAAATTTTAAGTAGCCGTCAAGTTATCGTTCTGTCTTGCATTGTATAAAACTTGTCGTGCGATTACCTATTTTTGTTATGAAAAAACGCTTTTTTTGTCGTTCATCTCCTGTCGTGCTGAAAATATCAACCTTTTTGTGAATAGGGCATACCATGCAGCGGAAGCAAAACTTACGTGTATCAACTGTCTCAATTTATAGCTAACATCTTCGGCTAATACGGAGCATGCCTCGTCGGAAACTTGTTCAATGGATATTTGTTCACTGATGCACTGTATCGATTCTGGACTGATCCCGGCAAACTTGCCGTGGCTGTTGTTTTCCTAACCAAAAGAAAAACCACATCGTTAGTTGAAGCGATGGGAGAGGACAAAACGAATCGGCATGCATAATAGTATATGATATATGATGTACCCTGTCTGTAGGCGGTGGAGTGTAGCAGTCGGTGAGGGGTGGTGGGTTTGTGTTGGAGTGAGGGGGCGTAGGCGTTGTTGGCGCAGGCCTTCGACGCGGTCTCGCGACTGCCAGTGACGTCACATGCGGACCAATTCCTGGTATTGCTCCTGAAATGCTAACGGCGCCACCGCCGCCGCCACTCGCAGGCCGCGTCTTCATCACAAACTGCTATCCCAACCACAACAACTGTCAACTGTGTCAACTGTCACTTGCGAGCATGGCTACCACCTGCTCGCTGCTCAGGTGTTTAGTGGCCATGTTGTTGTTTGTGCCAAAGCGGTCGAATGTCAGCCATGATTTTAATATTAGTATCAGGTAGATTTTAGTATAAAAATAGGATACAATTAAATTTTTAATACCAGTAATGATGAAAATGGTGTGTCGCATATGTATGTTGTCGCAAAATAAATTATATTTACCAATGCTGCTTTTGCGATTGACGGATATTCTTGCTGTTCTTGCTGTCACTATATCCAAAATTCTACAACACTTGTTTTATTAATTTCCACCGTAGGAATCACCACTCTCGTCAATACACGCAAATATATAAACAATGTAGAGTGAATACACAAAAAACGTGTGTCTTAAAACGGGAAATCGCCCAAAGCTGCATACAGACCGGCCCAACAAAGGCCAACGAACGACATTCGACGTTGGCTACCGCACGTTCGTTGGCGTTCGGAGATACATCCATAAGCATTTATTGGTTTATCAAAGGTTCGTTGGGACGTGAATCTCATTTAGTTATATTGCGGTGCATGATGGATGACGACGAGGAAATTATAATATCGAGTTTCATAATATACCTTAATGAAATAGCAAGAAAAATTAAACGAATTTTAATATGTTAGATATTTCCTTCCAGTCATCGTATCTTTTTGATTTTAGTTTATACTCGTTATGAATAGGATCCCACAGACGCGGCTTTTCTTTTTATAAGTCGATTAATAAAAACACTTCGTTTTTCCACTCTCTATTTTTATTTTACCTCAGGTTTTGTTCTGTGTTCTGACTATTTTCCATGTTTTACGCACTTTAGTATACACGACAAATAACAGCGATTACGTCTGAACTACACGCTCGCTTGCTCCAACTGAGCAATCGTTCGTTGGACTTCGACGCGTCGCTCGAATGGTCCGATTTCTTTGATGTTACCGCCGCGCTACGGGTTGCGAGTGAACGCCAATGAAGCTTCGTAGGCCTACGCTAAGCCGTCCATTCAGAACCAACGAACCCTTTCGTTGGCCTTCGTCTGTATGCAGCTTAATTCAAACCACCGAGAAATGACACATAAAGAGCGCGTGTCACCAAACAAACCAAAGAGAAAATACGAAAAACGCGTCTCTCAAAACGGAACTTCCCTCAAATTCAACACCAAACAAACGCTCAATGGGCTATAGCAAAGTTACAGTTCGCTGCAAAGGTTCATTCTTCACTCGGTTGTTCATTGGATTCAAACTGGTAGTCCTAAACTCAAATGATTTTAAGTATAATCGTATTGGCTGTCAGGCTGTCATCGTTCGTATATAGGAGCGTCGAGGTCGTCAAGGTAAGGCATACCATAGCAGGGAACACTTGGAAGGTTATAAGACTATCTGCCCTGCTCTAGAAGTAAATCGTTATTGTATTAACGTAGTTCAATTATTGCCAAATATCGAAGCTCAGACGTCAGATCAATTGTAAACAATGCACATATACACGCTTCTCTAATACACTCTCAGGGAGGCGATTGTCAAACGGTAGGAGGTGCATTCCGGTACTACTTCCGGCGGGGACTTCGCAGACAAGTACCGAAACGTGTCTTCTTTTATTTTTTTTAAAATAAAATGCTGCTGTCTCGTGTTACGCACAGTTGTGCGCGTTTTCTAGAAATGTGTTTACGATATGTAGATACAACTGTTTCCTTTCCCTAAATTTTAACCCTAACTAAAAAAAATTCGGGTGTAGCCAACCCATGACTTTATCCATATATTTGAGGAATACAAAGAGTAACGAAATTAATTTTTTAAGTACGTAAGTAAATAAAACGCATACACCACCACCACACCAACCAAAATACATACATACATATCATGAAATTACTGTGCTGAGTGCGCGCGCGTATATAAAATACGATCTTCGGCATATATTCAAATAAGAAAAACTACCACTTCCGGTCGGCGGATTTTGATCAAAACTTTATCAACTCTTAAATTTTATATGGAAATTATAAATATAAATTTTTGACTTGATCAATAGGGCAGTTTCTGAAATATTCTGTGGTAAACTTTTCGACAAAAAAAAAAAACCCTACTTCCGGTTGACTGATTTTAATGATTTTTTTTTTCGTAACTAGCAATTTTACTCAGGAGTACAACATTATAATATTGTGACGATACTACACATTTAAAAGGCCGAAAAAAATAAAAAACAAAAAATCGTTCAAGAGTAAACTGCCATTTCCGGTAGTCAGATATTGACCAAAATCACAGTATCTCTTAAGGCTAACGTGAAAACTATAGATATGAAATTTCGACAAAATTCCCGGAGCCGTTTCGGAAATATTCTGTCGTAAACTTTTCAACGAAAAAAAAAAACCTACTTCCGGTTGACTAATTTTAATGATTTATTTTTTTTTAAATATCAATTTTTTTCAGAATTACAATATTACAATATGGTGACGATACTATATATATAAAAGGCCGAAAAAAATAAAAAACAAAAAATCGTTCAAGAGTAAACTGCCATTTTCGCTAGTCAGAAGTTGACTAAAATCACAGTATCTCTTACGACTAACGTGAAAACTATAGATATGAAATTTCGACAAAATTCCCAGAGCCGTTTCGGAAATATTCTGTGGTAAAAGAATTTTAGAATTTTCTACAAGAAAAAAACCCTACTTCCGGTTGACTGATGTTGACCAAATTCCTGATGGCTCTTACACCTTACGTGAAAATAATAGATATGAAATTTCAGCTTGATAGCCTTGATAGTTTCGGAGAAAACACACATACAGACACACACACGCATTGGGGACACCTTGGGGACACCTTGATAAGGAGAGTATTTATAGGTACAGAAACTATTTGATGAAGTGGATTATGCTGGAGATTGAAACGGTATAGAAGGAGGGGGTGAGTTTAGAGTAAAAGCAGATTGAAGCGATAATTTGTCCATCCTGGCATAAGAAATTATTTTCGAAATAAATTTAAGGGCTATACTCTGCTGAAATGTGTTGCGACATATCTCCCAAATGTCTGGCGCACTTTCTGGTTCAGGTGACAAAATTTTTTGGATGCTATCTACCAGTACTTGCCGATTGTTTATTAAATTTTTGCGATTTTTTTTCGTAGCCGGTGCTTTAAATACCAAAGAATCCCTTTGATAGCTTTGTTCAGATACCTTTAACTGAATATAAATAAATGGAAAGAAACAGCTAAAACTTGGACGGTGCGAGAAATAGTTATTGTCTTTAAACATTAGTGCTCTGTTTTACACGTAGGCCAGGTAAAACAAAGCACTAATTGGTCGACGACGGACTACTTTGAACCGAGTCTCTCTGATATCAAAATAAGTCTCGTCGCAGTCGAAGATGTACTCAATGGGCTATATCAAAGTTACAATTTGCTGCGAAGGTTCATTCTTCACTCGGTTGTTCATTGGATTCAAACTAGTAGTCTTAAACTCAAATGATTTTAAGTATAATCGTATCGGCTGTCGGCTGTCATCGTTCGTATATGGGAGCTCTGAGCTCGTTAAGGTCAAGGTATACCATAGCAGGGAATACTTGGAAGGTTATACGACTATCTGCCCTGCTCTAGAAGTAAATCATTGATGTATTAACGTAGTTCAATTATTGGTCAATTTCACACTTGACTGACGTTTCAATATGTCAACAATGCACATATACACGCTTCTCCAATACACTCTCAGGGAGGCGATTGTCAAACGGTAGGAGGTACAATCACTGGGGGTACCACTTCCGGCGTGCGGCTAAAAGACAAGTACCTAATTAATTATCTACCGAATTTATTTCAATACTCACTTTGAGCACAGCGATACTATATTTTGAGTTATAGACCGCAAAATATAGTATCGCGTAGATGATCAGAGCTGGTTGTGGCGTCAGGCATTTGGGGTGGTAGTAGTTTAAGGATATTTATTTGACAATTTCAAGTACAATCGGTGGTATAGGTTTGATACAGACGTAGATAATGTTATGATGAGCAAATCAGTCAAAATCTCGAAGTCGAATTTTCGCACGATCACAATACTTTATCCGATTAGGATAAAGTAAAAATGGTACCCGAAGAAGAACAATAAGTTAGTCTTCTCTGTTGATCACTCGTTGCTAAAATTAAGCAGCAGATAAATTATTATTAACTTATTTTTCTAGATTCAAAAATTCAGATATTGGATCGAGTTCAAAATGGACAAAATGTACTAGGACAATTTAGACTTCGTCTGAAATTACTAAAAGTTATAATCCAATGAGTACGCGGCTTTACACACACAGTAAGTTCTTTCAGTTCTCTCATTTCGCTTAGTATATACTTAGTTCTTACCAAATCATTATTCATTCCTTATATTCCTTCCTCCCCTCCTAAAGGCAATGAGAAACTACCGGAGAGTATCTTTCCTTAGTTACATCACTATAGAAAACGATAAAATGTTCGTCAAATAGTAAAAGGCAAAGCTTGATATTTGAGTATGCCACTTTCACAAGAAGAAATTTATAGCGGGCCATTTGGCCTGTATAGTATGTATAGAATTCGACTTATGGAGCAGCAGGTGGTTGTCGCGCGCGATTGTAAACCGAGACTTTACAATAATATTTGATCGATTTATTCAATATTTCTGTGACGGGTCATGGCCGTATCGTGACACGTTTGGGGCACCGGCGCGTCTTCGGTTTGACGGATATCGCGCCGCACCGTGCATCCTTCATATTCAGGTGATTGAGGTGATTGAGTCTCCAACTCTTCACTAGCACCAGAACCATCGCCATCGCCATCACCAAGATGGTGGTGAGCGGTGGAGGCAGTGGAAGTGGAAGTGGAGGAGGAAGCTCGGGCTCGGGGAGAGTCATCCAGGTGACGAACATCGCACCCCAAGCCACCAAAGATCAAATGGGCACTCTGTTTGGGTGCGTGGGCCGCGTCGACGACATCAGGTTGTATCCTACGTTGCGAGACGTCTCTTGCCCCGTGTCTTCGCGCGTCTGCTGGGTGAGATATGCCGAGTCGATGTCGGCTGCCGTCGCCCCTCATCTCACCAACACGGTTTTCATCGACCGGGCTCTGATCGTCGTGGGTGTTCCCTCGGCCGCTGAACTCCCCGACGAGCATCGCGGTCTGCAACTGTCCGGCGGGGGAATCCCTGGATTGGGATTGACATCTCAGACGCATCTGCACGAGCCCGTTTTGCCCGCACATCTGATCAACACCCTCGATGGGCTTCCACCCAATCAGGTAATGATCAAATTCTATGATCGGCCGATTATCGACAACACTCCCTTGGTTTCTTCTTCATAATGATGAATATGGTGATCTACTTTCACCCCTATGGGCTGCGAGTATTAACCGTTTTTGTTTCGAGTATTGTAGTGATACGCCATTTTCACTAGGATACCGGAACGGATGTTGGCGTGGTGTGGTATCCGTCGCAGTAATAACACTGAGCAACAAAAAATCACGTTTTCGACTTATCAAAGCGGAGACCCGAAAATTATTACTAATTCTGACCCACCGAATCCGATTACGATAATGAAATTCATTGGTTAGCTCTAGTTTATGAGAAATGAGTGTTTAAAAAATGGACAATTTTTATATTTTTTTGGCCTTTGCGGTCTGTAACTCATAATTTAGTACTCTTGTGTTCAAAATAAGTATTGGAAGCAATAGATGTTTTTACTATTAATTGTGTTATTTGAAAGTTTTAAAATCGGTTATACATAATCGCCTAGCAAATTTTAAACGTCAAAAATTACACTGTTCGACACGAAAAATGCTTCCGAGACGAGATATGACTTTTCTTATAGATCTATGCCCAGTGAACACGAATCTGGTAATAAAAAATGTTGATTGGCTCGAGATTCGGAGATATGTATATGTGTTTTTTAAATCACGCGATTTTTCTATTTCTTGGTGTTGTTCGTTCAATGTCTCAAAATCGGTCAATTTTTTGTTCAAAATGGATATTGAAATCTATAGTCGGGTATTTTATCTTTCATTTGTAGTACTTTTCAGCTTTCAGATCTTTCTAAGTAGTCGTCCAGTTCAAATCAAAAGTCAAAAGTATGTATGTATTTTCACTTGGGATTTTTTCCCACTGTTAATACTATTTTATATTGAGTATTTTCTATTGAAACACGTTTATTGGGATAGTGTTCTGGCCCCACTATTGTTTGTTTTCGTTTAAAAGAGTTAATTGGAAGTGTGCTGAATTTTAAATCGGTAAAATTGCGAGCTCGAAACTCATCGCAGGAGGAGAAAAGTTCGTATGTGTATGCAGCCTTAAGCATCAAATGCGTATGCATCTCGTGTGTGTGTGTGGTGTGTCAGAATACAACGAATAGAGCAGTGCAGTGGTTTGAAATTTTTTTCAATTTGCTTTTAAATAATTTTGTAATGAAGTAATTAGAAGGTAGATTAATTCAAAACGCGGCGGTAGCACGGCGCGCTGTAGCTCGCTCGTACAGCGATTATGAGAATGTATGGCACATACTAAATACTACACGAGCGTTTCTACGGTCGCGTTCGAAGGCGTTGGGCCGACCGTAACTTTCTCAACACCCGGCTATTGCGCTGCGACCGTTCTACCGCCACGTTCGCTACCCAATTTTCATTCAACACGGAACATGTTTGACGTTGAAAAATTCATTTGTGAGGGGGGTTACGACCCTTCATATATAACGTAAGGTTGAAGGAGTACTCCAACCGTATGTTAAAATTAAAGGCATGGTCTGATATTGGAAATGCTGTGTTTCAGGGTTGGAACGAAATGTCAAAACTAGATAAAGATGAAAAATGTTAGTTTCTATATTTTATTATTATAGAAAACCTCTCCCCCACTTAATTATTTTACTTCAGAGCAAATCGTATGTTGAATTACCGGCTCTGCGAATCCAAATTACTTTATTTACCGGATTTATAGAGCCTGTGGGAACCCAGCCAGTATTGGAACTAGTTGGGAGCAGACCCCGCAGTGCGGGGGGGCCCATTTTCAGTCAAATATAAGTTTTTTTTTATGAAAATAAACGTATTCTATCTAGGTTCATTTATCTGTCACAACTTGTTAAAACATATGTTGAGAATTCGCCGAACTCTTAAATTATTAAATATTCTAGTCTAGGGTCTAGTTTTTTGGAAGTAATAACCGCATTATTATTTCAACTGACACTTCCAATTACAGTTGCAAATTACAGATTTTACATTTTAACAATTTTCTCAATTTATATAATTATACCATGATTACTGTGTTTTTCTCCGTCCACCATCCAGATTTTTTTTTTTAAATTGTATATATTGCCATCCATCGATGGTTACAGGGAATAGGAAAATATTTAAAAATTTTAATGAAAACAAATTAAATATTGTAAGACGACATCACCAGCTAATCATTAATTTGACAGTTGGTACACCCCTCGGGCCTATCCTAACTCTGGCAAACTCGCGCAAGTTCCAGATCTGGCAACCCCTCGCAAATCAACCCCTACCGAGAGTTTCAAACTCTCGGCATTCTCATCTCGATCAGCAACCAGACCAGACCTTCATCTCAACCCCCTCACGGTAACCCACTTTTTGAAAACTATTCAAATCAACTTCACCCGAGAGACGACTTCTTCGTATCTTCGAATACGGAGAAGACGTGCTCTTACAATATATATTTTAAGTAATTTATTTTTACTATAACATAATTAAAATTACTTATACATTACTTACTTTAGATACATATATGTATATAGGGTTGTCAGATTTCTTGCAAGTCATGCCTACCCATGTATCCCTCTTACGATCTCTTCTCATTATTGTTAATACATGTTATTTTGCCAAGGAATAGCACCTATACCATTAAATTAGGCTGAATATCTGTGAATGTGAACTGTCAGACAGTTCACGCGATCAGTGTTGCCAGATAACAATATTTATTACGGTCGCGTTTCGAACGCTCGTGTAGCCCAGACAAAAAATTCGGGTGTGGCCAACCCATGACTTTATCCATATATTTGAGGAATACAAAGAGTAACGAAATTAATTTTTTATGTACGTAAGTAAATAAAACGTATGCACACCACCAAACCGACCAAAATACATACATAAATATCATGAAATTACCATGTTGAGTGCGCGCGCGTATGTTAAATACGATCTTCGGCATATATTCAACTACCACTTTCGGTCGGCGGATTTTGATCAAAACCTTATCAACCCTTAATTTTTATATGAAAATTATAAATATGTATAAATTTTCGACAAGATCGCCGGACAAGTTTCAGAAATATTCTGTGGTAAACTTTTCAAAAAAAAAAACCTACTTCCGGTTGACTGATTTTAATGATTTAATTTTTCCTAAATAGCAATTTCTCTCAAAATTACAACATTACAATATTGTGACGATACTACATATTTAAAAGGTCGAAAAAAATAAAAAAACCAAAAATCGTTCAAGAGTAAACTGCCATTTTCGCTAGTCAGAAGTTGACTAAAATCACAGTATCTCTTACGACTAACGTGAAAACTATAGATATGAAATTTCGACAAAATTCCCAGAGCCGTTTCGGAAATATTCTGTGGTAAAAGAATTTTAGAATTTTCTACAAGAAAAAAAAAAAACCCTACTTCCGGTTGACTGATGTTGACCAAATTCCTTATGGCTCTTACACCTTACGTGAAAATAATAGATATGAAATTTCAGCTTGATAGCCTTGATAGTTTCGGAGAAAACACACATACAGACACACACACGCATAACTACACAGACACACAGACATTTTTTAGAAATCATAACGTGATCAGGGGATGATACTCGATACAAATCAGTCAAAATCTCGAGGTCGAATTTTCGCACGATCACAATACTTTATCCGATTAGGATAAAGTAATGAATGGCAGTAATAACACTGAGCAACAAAAAATCATGTTTTTTAAAACCCAGAGCGGAGATTAGTCAATCTTTACTAAGTTTGACCTACTGAATTCGAATCCGATAATGATTTTTGTTGATATGCTCTCGTTTATAAGATATTCGCGATTTAAAAAATGTAAAAAATATCCATTTTTTTGCTTTTGCGGTCTATAACTCAAAATATAGTATTTCTGTGCTCAAAGTGAGTTTTGAAATCAATAGTCAGATATTTTTCCTATTGATTATGATTTTTTATTGCTTTGAAAAACTTATAATTAATTATCTACCGAATTTATTTCAATACTCACTTTGAGCACAGCGATACTATATTTTGAGTTATAGACCGCAAAATATAGTATCGCGTAGATGATCAGAGCTGGTTGTGGCGTCAGGCGTTTGGGGTGCTAGTAGTTTAAGGATATTTATTTGACAATTTCAAGTACAATCGGTGGTATAGGTTTGATACAGACGTAGATAATGTTACGATGAGCAAATTACAATGTCTTGAGCAATCAACATCCACTTGACTCCACACATTCTTCTCAATTCATCAGCCCATCGTCCACGTATTCCTTTTACGATCTCTTCTTGTTATACCAAGCATAAATCTTTTCATGCTTCTCTGTGTGCGCTGGATCTTACGTAACATTCTTGAATTTAGCATCCACGTTTCACATCCATACATCATAACTAGAGACCGGACAGAATTGGCATGAACGTATTGACTGACTGGTGGGCGAAACCCAAGGTAAAGGCCGCATCGGAAATTTTTTGTAATATTTAAGAGGTAGGTAAAAAAAGGTTATAGGTGACAGAAATATTACACTCCTCCACTCTAATTGTTAAACAAAAATTGTATCACCAGGTCTCCTATGTGACTTCGGAACACTATCGAAGCAACTGCTCACTCACAACTAAAAAAATTTCAATTTCAAACAGCTCATTTTTTTTTTATCTGCAGCCAAAAAAAGCTTTTTAAGTGCAGCTGAATCAAATTTCCAATGATTGGATTATAATTTAAGTACCCCTTAAATATTACGAAAAATTTCCGATGTGGCCCTTGCCTTGGGTTTCGCCCACCATTCAGTCAATATGTTCATACCAATTCTGTCCGGTCTCTAGTCATAACCGGCAGTATGCATTGGTCGTATGCCTTCTTTTTAAAGCATAGTGGGATGTTTCGCTTAAAAACTATGTTCATTCTTCCAAAAGCGCTCTATCCTAGTTTCATTCTTCGTTTTATTTCTTCTTTACATCCAGTCATGTTCACCAATTGTCCTAGGTATAAATACAAAAAGAATATAAAACGGTTAATACTCACCAAACCCCTCAGTGTTATAGTTCAATAGCATGGTAACCGTTACAACGAATAAACTGGGTGGTTTTGACAATAATAAAGTTGATTTCAGTTGGGTATTACTAAACATTTACCGAAGTCTTAATTAAAGATCAGGGTCTTTGCCTGTTGCATTGGGTACACTTGAATCGTATGTAATTTGCCAAATTTATGTTTCAGGTTATTCAAACTCATGATCCGCGCCTATCAGCTGCGGACTTGCCCGCCTATCCGCCTCTTCCGACCGCTTATAACGCCAGACAAATCGAAGAAATACGTCGCACGTTGTTAGCAATGGACGTACATCCTGATATAACTGCGCAACAGATCGTCGATCACTTCAGCACAGCCGGTCAAGTAAAATACGTCAGGTTTTGTCAGAGGGATTCTGACACGCTCAAATACGCTCTAGTCGAATTCAGCGAGCAAGAGAGCATAATTAAAGGGTTAAATCTGAACGGAAGTAAAATTGAAAGTTGCGTCATTAAGGTTGTGGACCGCTTATAGTCATCATTTTTTTATACCGAACACTTGGTTTTAATATTATTATTCGTCATAGGTACACCATGCGACTCAAGCTATCGTGAAGCCTCAGACAAAGAGTAACGAGGCTGCTCAGAGAGAGATTGAAGAAGCAATGTGTCGGGTTAAAGAAGCGCAGAATTTAATTTCTGCAGCGATTGACCCGATGATTGGACTTCTGTCCAAAGAAAAGCGAAGGTTTGTTTACTACTATTAGGTATACAGTAAAACCTCGATTATCCGAACTAAACGGGGATTAAGATTGTCCGGATAAAGAAAAATCCGGATAATCGAGAGGAGAAACATTCATACATCTAGTATGAATATCTTTTATTGAAATATCTTCACATAATACATGTAAATACACACCTACAGAAAATTATTGTTTTGCGAGAAATTTAATTATCTATTGATTTTTGCTTAAAGGTTTCGAAGCCGCCAAATCACATATTTTTGAGACATATAAGTTGTCTCGAGTCACACTTCTTCTGTCTCTCAAACCACTTCATAGCAACATCTCAGCATTGAAAAGTTTCATAATGTATAGGACCAATATTCCCCCCATCGGCAATCTCCTCCTTGTCTTCTTGGTCTTGTTTCTCCGAGGTTAAGTTAGACCATGTCGCCCTTTAAATTTTTCGAGCCAACCCGAACTTGCTTTAAGACCCGTAACGCACTAGGCAGCCACAACGATGTTAGAAAATGTATGTGGCTGCCTGTTTGATAACGCACAAGGCAGTCAGGAAACTCACCGCGGCAGCCAAAAGTAAGGGCTCCGATACGCAGCAGCCAGACAGGCAACCACTGGCTGCCGCGGCTAACACGAAATGTATTTGGCAAAGCAAATGTATGTATGTGGCTGCCTGTGTGATGCACGCACTAGCAGCCAGTCGATTCGCGTTTGCCATTTAAGGTTTTCACCCGCTTACCAATTATTTTATAAACAATTCACTACGCACTAAATTCAACGGATAAGATCAAAATATAAAAAAAAAAAATCGCGTCAATGTTGCGTGCTGGAAACAATTTATATGAAACTATTTTCAACAAATTATTTGCATCTACATATGTATGTACATACTGTACAAAAGGATCCAAAATCCGAGATTACGAACCAAATATTGCATTGAAAATATGTTGTATCTACAATGTTATCGCTGACCGTTTGTGAGTGTGTTCTCATTGTTGTGGCTGCCACTTTGGCTGCTTGAACTGGGTGCACGTTTTCTGGCTGCCCGCAGCCAGGCTGCCTAGTGCGTTACGGGCCTAAAGTATGAATCTCAATTCAATCTTGTGTTAAAAAATTTCGATTTTTCTTGTATTAATGGACCAGATATTGACTGTCCAGATGATCGCTTTTGAGTGAACCACATGAAAATACACTCTTCAACTTCTTCATTTCGTGATTTTTTCCATAACTTAACGTTCTGTTAAGTTAAGTTATGCTGCTATGAGTGTAGGTATACTCTCCGTCACGTGTTATGCAACAAATTCGTATAATCCAATATTTTTGTCTGTTAAAGCTATTTGTTTTGTACAATCGAGATAATCAAGGTTCTACTGTATGTATAATTAATTTATTGAGTAAGTCTTGAAAATATTTAATTGTTTATAATATATTATAGGTCTCATTCGAGATCAAGATCAAGACGTAGATCACGTTCCCGTCAAAGATCTCGTCGTTCACGTTCACGCTCTCGTCATCGATCGAGACGCTCTAGATCCCGATCAAGGCGTCGAAGACATCGTTCAAGGTTCATTTTGTTTAAATTTGATTTTATTTATTGTTAGCATTCATTTTACATTCAATCTTTAATGTTAGATCCCGTTCGAGCCATCGTCGCAGCCATTCACGAAGGTCTCGCTCTCATGGAAAAGGTTCCCGTACTAAGAGGGATAAGTCAAGAAATAGAGATAAAGAAAAAGAAATTAAAGATAAGGACAGAAGTAAAAAAGAAGAAAAGGAAAAGACCGTTTCGATTGAAAAAGAATCTTCAGTCGAAAAGAGACGCTCTTCTTCAAAAGAGCCATCGAAAGAAAACCATCGATCTCGCTCTAGAGAGAAGAAGTCGCGAGATCGCAAACTTTCCAAATCTCGGGAAAAGGAAAGAAAACGTTCAAAGTCTAAAGAAAAGCGCGAAAAAAGGAGCAGATCTCGTGGTAAAAAGCGATCCAGGTCCCTTGAGCGAAAACGGTCCAAGTCCAGGGAGAGAAAGCGCTCCAAGTCGCGAGATCGTAAAAGGTCTCGATCTCGAGATAGGAAAAAATCGCGGTCCCGAGACCGCAAACGATCCAAGTCTTGTGATCGCAAGCGCTCGCATTCGAAGAGTGGATCCAAACCGAGAACAAAGTCGCCGAGTATGGATATAAAGAGTAGAGAGTCAATCGAGAGGGAGAATGGTCCCAAAGTAGCCAGAGATTACGATGAGGAAGAGCGTGGTTTTGAAGCCGATGGTGGATCTGGAAAATCTGAGGAATACAATGCAACACCGGACGCTCGCAGTAAAGATTCTCCCGATAATATGGATATTTCTAATTCTCCGTAATTTAATAAATATTCAAATATTTTTAGTAATAGCTTGTACTTTTCTTCGTACATAATGTAATGTAAATTTGTGCAATTCTTGCAATAAATTAAGTTTTATCTCAAAAGAGTATTGTGTATATGTACATGCATTCACTATGTTGTTGTAAGCTCACAGTTATACAACATCCCTTGGCATATCTTGTAATTATTTATTGTAGGGTGGATCTTTGAGTGCCAACTGTCATAGACATTTGGTTTATCGGGGATATCGTCCTACAGTATTAAAAAAGGATATCAATTCTTTATAATACTTAAAATAAAATATTATAATTGGTCAAATAAGTGTATTTTTTATTTATAAATAAAAGAAACAGGTGTGCAATAGTAAAAATCATTAAAACATTAATATGTACTACTAATATTCTTTATATATTATTGAGAAGCGTCATAACAAATATACAAAATAAATATAAAATATATCCAAATCATCGACAATGTAAGTAAATGCTAATTAATAATAATCTGGTTTTTTCAACTTTGGTCTTTCGACAATCACTATGTATTGCTTAAAATACGTACACATTTTTGCATCATCAAAATTCATAACCACGAACAAACACGTAACAAAAAACAGTCGTAACTTTATAAGTTTTACTTCATCGACACATCTATGATTATACATAAATTTCAAATCGAATCACTTTATGTTGTTTCAGATCTATCATTATGTTAAAAATCAGAAATTATTTTGTAAATATTTCTTATAATCTATACATAATTGAATTTTTTGTTTAACATCTAATGCAAGACAAAATGATAAAACAGTACAATAGGTTGGGGTCTAATAATAAATAATTGGGGACTGGTATTTTAGAAATAAAGATTCAGATTTAAAGCGAGGAAGAAAAATATGCGATCAAGCTCCATCACAGTTAAATATACATACGTGGAAAAATCAGTGTACACCCGATTCTCTTTTTGCACGGGGGATACGTTCCAGATACTACCGTGTAAAAAAAAGATACAGTGGACATATAAAGATGGGATATATGTTCCATTACTTAAAATCAACTCTAAATATAAAATTCTCAAACTCAAAAAAAAATCGAATTTATTTTTTATTTATACAAAAAAATATTTTCATAAGTTACATATAAATGAAGTAATAAATTTAGATGGTTTTCGATTTAAATTTAATTTAATATAAAACATATATTCATTCAGTGTCGCACTGGGCATGTTAAAAATCCGTAAATCCGACATAACACACCATAAAAAATTATTGTCGGATGACAACGCACCAATGCAGTTGAGCAAAAAAATTAACCCTGTAATAGGCTCGCTAATTTATTATTTTACACTAATGTATTTTTTTGTTAAATGTTTAAAACTTGAATTAATTTTATTAGTTTCAGTTTGTTAAGCATTTATTATTTCATACATGAAAAAAGCATTTTTCTTTTCATTAATTTTTCATCAATTCCATCGATTAATATGGTGTTATCATAAAATTAAACACATTCCTAAAACGAAAAATATTCCAACATGCAACAAGATATAATATTATATATCAGAATATTGAAATACAAAGTAGAAAAAGTAATAAAAGCTAGAAAACTAATGAAAGTGACAAATTTTAATGAACTCTTTTTCGCACTTTTAAGGTTCAAATGCGTATGTTTAAGTAGAGCTAAGACCTCCTAGTTAAATCAGTGGTATGCAACCCTTGATTAGTGTGCATTGTGCAACATATGAACATGTGCAACATATCTATTGTTGTTTTCACAAGTTTAACAACTCACCTAATACTGATCCATATTTGCAAAACCCAAAATAGAAGTTTTAGAGAAATAAAAAGAAATTTTATCGATTTAAAAACGAAGACTACTAATAATATAGGCTATTTTATTATTATTTTGCTAAATTCGATACTTGTGAAAGTTTACACAAATTAAAGTTTTCTACCGGTGTACATACATATGTACATATCTATATGTTTTGTTTCTAAAATGTTTCATAATTAATTTTAAAATATCTTGAACTGAAAAGGTTTACGATCAGTGGGTAGATCTGAGCGATGCCATAGTAGTAAATTTTTGGCTTAAAAGTTGCATACTCATAAACGAAACTTAAGTGTACCATAAAAACCAGGAATATATGTATGTATATGCGACGCAATATAGGCGACCAGTGCAACACAAAAATTTTTTTTGAAAACCGTGTTAAAGCAAAAAAATCAGTGTAAAAAAAGTAATTGGTCCGTTATCTTGAACCGTGTAAAAAAAACCGTGCAAAAAGAGAATCGGGTGTATATGTATGTCTAAGGTATATGTGACATAGTTTATCTGTGACATCATATGTCATCAAAACTTGCAAAGTCGCCTTGCCAATTGTCTTTCTTCGGTTTATCAGACGCGGTGCAGCTGAAGAAGTCATCTCCGTCAAAAGGATCACTGTCTCGGGCGAATATATTCACCGATTCCGATTTTTTAATGTCTAGTTCCGGTTTTGATCTCGATTTATTGCTAGAATGCTTTTGACTCCTTCTATTTTCAGGAATGCAACCATCTTTGCCTAATCCAAAGTCGAATCCAACAATTTTTTCAGTGCGTTCCTCCTTTGCTGTGCTTGCTACTACTTCTTCTTCTGGAATCGTATCACGACAATGATCGCCGTTGGCATCACTCGTCCTAAGAATTCCGTTTCTGGGTTCTGGAGAGAAATCATCTTCGAATAAAGAACGTGAAGAATTCGGCGGGGATTTCTGCGGTTTGATAGATGCAGGAGATCCAGATAAATTTTCGGAACTCAATTCCTTTTCATACTTAAAACGATTAAAACTTGACACTCTGGTCACTGGAGATTGTTTTTCAAGACTAGCATAAGATCCATCATATTTTGAAGATTTCCGCGTAGAACTAGGATTTTCGACAAAGTCGTTTTCGAATGGCGAATTTTGTGATTTTGGCGAATCCTTTTCTGAGAAGTCATTGGAGAAACGAAATCTGGCGTTATTGTTTTTAGGGCCTATGGGAGAATCAACTTCGGATTGGTTAAAGTCGTCGAAGAAATGATGTTGATGTCTAGAGCGTGGCGGCGAAGTCAAAGGAGGAGGTGAAGGAGAATGGTCTCTGGGTTCTCTGGAAAAGTCGTCTCGGAAGGGGGATCTGTGTGCACGATGCCTAGCAGGACGTGGTCGATGAGAACTAGAAGATGAAGGAACGAGACGATTCCGAGGACGTTCGGCTCCAGAACTACCGCCACCTGATCGTCTATCTCCTTCTCCGCTGCTTCCAGAACGTCGCCAACTGCGGTTGCCCATCGTACAACTATACCTTAAATAATAATCCTCATTAAAATATAATTACGAGTATGACATTTATATGTTGACAAAAAAAAGTAGTAGATTTATAAAACCTTTGCGCATCATCTCCTTGCCATGGCGCTTCACCTCTTCTTCTGCTACTTTCTCTTCTACCTACTGTGCTATATCCACGTTCTTAAATAACAAAATTACATGAGTATTATATACAAATATTATTACACATGTATTTCTAATTTTATTTTCTAAAGTTGACAATTACCATCAGGCCTTCGACGATCTTCATCAGGCCATGCCCGTTCTCGTCGCATTTCTCTACTACTAGAACGAGTACACGGTGAAAGTCGTCTACTTCCAGAATAAACACGCTCTCCAGACCATCTGAGCAAAAACATAAAAAAAATATATTACCATAAATTAGAGTGAATAATCAATACAATATAGTAAGAATCTAACTCGTCATCTTCGTCTCTGGATTTGTGCCTTCTCCTTTGGCGATCACGATCACGTCCACTTCCCGAATCGCGACGCTCTCGTGAACCTCCCGAATCTCTTCTTTCGCAAGAGCCAGTTGATTCATGTCTACATAATAATAAGATAAAAATAAAACATACATACGTATATTATAATGTAAAAATAAAACAAATACAAAATTAATTTCTTATAATACTAATAAAATTATAACCTTTCCCTATAACGTGAATGAGGAACTGAATCGCGAGGCGGCAATGGAGGCTCTTCTTCCCAAGGCGAAACATCTCGTGATGATGAGGACGTTTGTCCTGATAAAATACAATTATAATTTTACAATAAAACACAATATAAAATATAATAATAATTATCACTGAGCAACAAAAAAAATACCCAGAGCGGAGATTAGTCAATCTTTACTAAGTTTGACCCACTGAATTCGAATCCGATAATTATTTTTGTTGATATTATTTTGTTGATTATAAGTATTTCAAAGCAATAAAAAATCACAATCAATAGAAAAAATATCTGACTATTGATTTCAATACTCACTTTGAGCACAGCGATACTATATTTTGAGTTATAGACCGCAAAAGCCAAAAAAATTGATATTTTTTACATTTTTTAAATCGCAAATATCTCATAAACGAGAGCATATCAACAAAAATCATTATCGGATTCGAATTCAGTGGGTCAAACTTAGTAAAGATTGACTGATCTCCGCTCTGGGTTTAAAAAAACGTGATTTTTTGTTGCTCAGTGTTACTTATTTAAAAATATTACTCGTATGCCAGGTTTTGGGATTTCTACGATGTCTTCGGGACGATGTTTCTGGATAGTTGCGCGACCAACATTTCACTTGCTGCGGTGGAGATTCTTTCGAATCTGAAGACCAGGGAGATGCACCATCTTCACTTTGAGCTGGTGGTGATGAGCGTCCAGGAAGCAATGTCCATGCATCGCCGCGTCTACTTGATTTGCCGCTACTTCGGCGACTGCTATCTCTTTCCCTATCTCTATCGACAGACTCTCTTCCACCTGTAGGAAAACATAGTAATGAATATAATATAATATAATATGTACCTACAATTCAAAATATTTACTGTCTAAAAAAAAATGAGCAGACAAAACACCTGTAAGGACTATCTCAGGTGAAGATCCACTGACGACATCGCTAATTGATCCCGATAATAAAGGTTGGGGCGCAGCAAGTTGGATAGGCGATTTTTTTACAGGTTCAGGAACTTTTTCAGGACTTGCAATGTCTTTCACGACTAATGGTGATTTTCTGAAGGCGTCTTCTGGGTTTGCCAACGAGAGAGAGTTGTCGATGCAATCAAAGAAGTCGGAATGATCGAAACCATCGGATTTTTCATCAGATTTCTTTCTCTCTTTAGGAACTTGTAAAGGTGCTGATATATCAAGTCCCTCCGACAGCTCAGCACTTAATGGACGAGGTATTTCATCCACTGTTGATAAGTCCCTAAGGGCGGCGTATCTATCGGCAGTCGAAGTTTTATTCTTATTTACTTGGCCATCTTTAGTTTTAGCGTCTGTATTTAATGTTACGTCTATATCTGGAAGGGGAGAAAGACTAGTTTTTTGAATATTGTTAATAACACTTTTTAATTCTTCTAATTTTGTATGTTGTGCGGTGCTTGAAACTGGAGCTATCATACTCAAAGAATCAAACTTTATATTACTAATAGGTTTAGTTGTGACAGGTTTATCATCTACATTTAATATAGAAGAATCACAGGGCAAATCGGGTTGCGAGCTCAAAGAATCGTGCTCTTCTTGATGTTGGGCAAGAGGATCATTGTTAGCTGGTTGGCTTTTCAAACCTTCCGCTTCGATTTCTCGAAAGACGGCATATCTGTCGTACGAACTTTTATTGGATTTGTTGAATCTATCAAAATTAGCCTCAAACGTTTCGGTAGTGGCAGTCTTGACTACATTAAAATTATCTTCAAAATTGACCTCAAATTCGATGCTTTTATCGAGTGTTTTAGATGGTCTTTCAGCAACTTCGGGTGGTTGTTCGGGTATGTCTGGTTTCACAGATTCTCCATTACTGCTGGTTTGAATGTAGTCGTGAAGATGTCCAGTCAATTGGGCTAAAGTCATGCGAGATAGAACTTCAGCTGGCATACGCAAACGTCCTGCCAGTTCATCCATTCCGCATGTTAACAATTGTGCTAATGTAATATCGAGACCAGGAGATGGAGCCGTTGATGCTGCTGAAGGAGAAGGCGCAGGACGTCGGGGAACCATTGGAGCCGGTACTAAGTAATCTTCTTCTGGTGGAACTGTTGTGCTTAGCCAACTGAGAGTATTTAAGGATGATGTTACAGATTGAGTAGCGGCAGGCTGTCTTTTACGAGCAGGAAGTGGTAAAGGAGGTCCCATGTTTAAATCTCCACCTCTTTCGATCGGTTTTTTCGGTGGCAAGGGAGGCGGTGGTGACGGTGATGATTGCACACGTTGTCGTCCTGAATGCGGTCGTTGACGAATTGTTGATTTATCTATTACATTCTGTTGACAAAATAATGTATTAATTTAATATATTTTTATATATATTTTTATTTTATCGGTGAAAAGTACCTGTTTTAATAACTTAGGTGATCGGTTGCTTGGTTCTGGAGGTAGTGACACTTGAAGAGGTACAATATCACTTTTCAAAGCAGCACACAGGAACTTAATTTTCGTAGATTGATCTAGTCCAATTCTGGATTCGGGCAGAGTTATTTCTTTCCCAAAGATTGTGCTGGATTTGCTAGACGACGTTATAAAATCGGACGACTGTAAGCTCTTGGTGAAGTCCAGAGAGCCTCCAACGAATGGATCGTCACGGAGCGATTCAGCAAAAGGATCTGTGTTGTCAAATGGATCTGTTTCAGCGAATGGATCAGACGTGAACAAAGGTTCATTGTTGAACAGTTGAGTTGTTGGTTGGGGTTTCGCTATGCTGACAGAGCCTCCGGAATGTCTGCCGACTGATGTTAGTGTCGCTAATAGTTCTGATTTAGGCCTAGAATCAAATGGTGGTTGAAAAAGAGCATCAGAAGGAGCGATTGCGGTTCCTCCAACTAAATCTTTAAGGACTTTCTTGGGCGGGTTTTTTAGTTCTTGGAAGAAGTGCTTCTTATCAACGTATGGTTTACTACGTCCGGTTCCTAGCGGATCTAAATCCGTGAAAACGTCAAATATAGCACTCGAAGACCCTTCAATATTGGACTGGAAATAAAATATTAACATTAAGTGAATGGCGAAGAGGAAAATCAAAACATAATAAGTGGATTATCGAACGGAATATGCAGTCGAATGTCGAATAACTTCAAGTTATTTTACATAAGTATAAAGAAGTGTATGTACCATAAGTAATGTTTCAAGAGGAATTGGCGAGACTGAAGCAGTATTATCTACGATGATCGTTGTCGGTTTTTCAATCGAGCTCCGTTCAACCGATCCTCTTTCGATGCCTTTTCGAGGACTTTGATAACTCGGTCCTGGTGAAACTGTAGTTGTAGGTGACGTTTGTGATATTATAGAGGGAGCAGAAGTTGTGATTGCCGGTAAAGATGCAGGTGAATCGAAGTTGAATTGTGTACGAGCTGGCGGAGGACTAAATGGTGAGCTACCATCACTTGTAAGGCTTGCAGTAGTGCGTGGACCACGCAAACTACTCGGCGGAGGAGGTAAGAATCCCTAAAGCATAAATTCAAATTATTTTCTAGTACTTTTATAATATAAATTGTATGCTATGGAAATTTTACACATACCGGAACAGGTGTTGCGGTAAAAGAATCACCAAAAGGATCCTTGGGAGGTGTTAGTCGTTCCATTTGATGCAAACCTCTCTGTAGAGAGTTCAGTTCTTGTTCCAAGTCGACGAGCTCTGCGACGGCACTACCTCCGGAAGCACCAGCGACATTACTATTATTCATTGAAGTTGATGATGAAGCATTCGCTAGACTACCACCCAATCGTGAACGTGTATTCGAATTTTCACCATTCTGTATATTCACAAGTAAATTAATATTGTAATAGACATTATATAAAATATTACGAAATAAAAAAATGATACAATACTTTTGCAGATTCTATGTTTGCACTTGACATGTAGCGCGCTGCTGCAAGAAGAGCTTTGTTTTCCAATTGTTGCTTTGCTAATTCTATTTCCTTCTTTTTCAATTCGAACACAACTTGAAACAAATCTCTCATCGTAATGACGACCTAAATTTAGATGACATATTAATATTTTTACCTAAAACTATTCAATGAATAATTAAGGTATTGAGAAACTTTTATACTTGACTAGCAGCTTTATCAGTTTTTATACCGAAGAATCTGTGACCTGTATCAGGTGAGCCAAAAATGTATCCAAAAGCCCTCGAATCGCTCATATCTTGTGCTATGAAAGATATTTTATGCACGGGATGATGATATAGTGAGTCCTGCGGTTGAAGATTATACATAATTTATCTACAACACATTTACCGAAAGGGCGAGTGCATTCAATACACCTACCCCAGATTTTTCATCGCGTAATCTCAGCCCATCTATGGCGATATGCACCGTTATCCTTTGTTTATGCTCTCCAGCAGCCCGAATGGCCATTTTCAGATCGGCGAGTGCCTCCTGACACATTCTATCACCACGAGCTTCCGATACCTCCAGTATGCCGATAAGTTTAGCTTTGAAGAATACACCTTCGCCCAAGAACCGAGATGGTTCGTTTTTGTCTGCACAACGCTCACGGATATACCGTTCCATATTAATACAGTGTTCACATTTAAAATATAGATTATACACGTCATTTTGAGATAATATTAAAAAAATCCATAACTTTTTGACATATTTATGTCACATAACTACATATATGTATGTACCAGTTTGTCTTGGCACCTCAAAATGAAGTATTATAATAAATAAAGTAATATTCATCAAAAATACATGTAAATTGAGCAGAATGAGATGATAAAAGGTATGGATATATTATAACAAACAAACTAGCCCATTACACCTATACATAAGTTCACTGAATTGGAATAGAAGTTAGATATTGTATTTCATCAACGAGTGAACATAAAAATTAGGAATTTTTTTGACAATAAAAAATGCAGTTGTGATTCAAACGTGTAAAAATGAGAATAGTGTAATAGTTTTTTTATCACGAGAAAAATGATGATTGCTTGATGATAATGGTTATAGGGATTTAAAAGCGTGATCAATGCAACTCCATGTCCAGAAAATTAAAATTAATATGACATGCTCCCGATATTCGGCATTAAAATCATGCAAGAAAAAATATAAAGGAAATATTCTACATTAATAAAATAATAAGAAGGCTGTATTAGTATATATGTACATCACCTCAGTGCGAAGGATTACCCACAACCGGTAATAAATATTACAATATAAAAAAAGTGAGGTTTACACATTATGTATGCAATATTTTACTATGATAAAAATGTATACGCATACTTTGGTACACGGGTAACATGTTGGGTAACGATGATGGTATACTAAAGAGAATTTAGGTAGTATGACAAGTTATAATATCCTAAGGTCAACTGAAACACACTCACCGAATGGTCTTAATAGATGTTGGAAATGGCAGACCTGCATTCTTAAAATTCTTGTCCGCCTCCACCACGGGCTGCTTTAATATTCTCTACATATACGCCGATACACATTTATTTCCATCTCAATAAATGCCACAATGTGTAAACCTGGCAAACGGTGTTTGAAAAAAGCAAATTTTGTATATTTTTTTTGTTTTTAATATCAAAATGGTTTTTATTTATGTAGCAGTACATTAAAAAAAAGTATATTTTTTGGCAAATACTTGACTAAAGTCCTAGAGGGTGTGTACGAATACTCATCGCTCATACAATACAATATGTTTTGTACCAAACGAGCATATCAAATTTTACGTGGACAACATGCAAATTGAAAATCTATATATCGACGGAATAGAAATCGCTTTCGATGGAATCGAACTCGGCTCAATTTAACACGAATCATCTATACCTACCCTACTGTATAATTATGTAACAGATTACAGCTCAACGATTCACTGCAGAGTTCTCTAACGAGTAATAATAAACCGTACTTAGCACTCCCTAAATTACATCCAGGTCCCCCCACATATTATACATACATACATACATCTAAATTAGGTATAGACGTAATGAACAGCAATGAAATTAATCATTATATAGTTTCATTTCATTAAATAATTCGTATACTCACATGAAATTTTGTGTAAGGGAGGAGGGATTCTATTCTACATTTTTGATCGTAATTCATGCATTTCATCGTAATTTTTTTTAATCGGTTTTGGGGGTGGGGTACTGTTTCCATTTTTGTTCAAATTCACGAGACAAAACAACGCCCTTTCGAGACTTCGTCTCGAAACAATTCGCACCCTCTCTAGTCCACACCCCAGACAAAACACCAACCAATCCAGACGTATTGTAAATTTTGAATATAAAACAATCACTATTGGATCACTAATGGCCTAACTTACACGGTACGGAAAAATCGATCGTCTCGCGTGACATTCGCGTTTCGTCATTTCCCTACTAAGACAACGTGGGGTTGTTTGCGAATGTGGGAGGGGTAGGGCGGTGATTGCATTGCCGATTTGTAAAATTTAAAATTTGATTTGTGCCACTACCGAGTGATAAAATCAACGTGATCGATTTTGCGGCGGGCGCGTCTAGAGCACAATGAATAAAAAAAAAAAAAACAAACGTGGGGGGATTTATGGGTGGGTGTCGGGGTAGGGATGATGTGTGTATGAACGTGCCACAATAGAATCGTCGAGAATCGTTTGCATCGTGCAGACATGCTGGAGGATAATGAGGCAATGCAGCAGGGTGTCAAGGGGTGAAGCTGTAGCAGGGCCATATATACACATACAAACATACAAGGAGGCACGTTCAGTTTTCAGTGTTGAGATCACCACTTGAGCTGATTCTCAGTTTCCTATGCATATATGGCCCGTGACGGGGGAACAAGGGTGGATACTCCATGATGAGGCCATGAGACACGTTAGAGTAAATCGAGATAGAGAGAGACTCACATTTGCAGGGGCTCGTTTTCTTGCGTAATGTTTGCATTGGGAACTCGGCTTGCGGTAGCTTGTGGTTGAACATAGAGAGAAACGAACGGGTAGGAGGTGAGCAAGATGAGACACTCGGCTGTCCAGTCAATCGGCTGACATGTACGTTTCGATTTTAATATTGAAATGTGTGATGGACGTACATCGTGCGAATATAAACACTTGAACTTGCGAAAGAACATGCCATTGCTGGTCCGTGGGTGATCGTTAACGGCGACCGGCTGAGTGCGTCGAATCGCCAAAAGATCCCACTGCGCAACTGCAAACAACCCCCTGTACGTTCTCGCGTTTAGGGGTAGCACCCCTTACTGTTGGGTTACCCCTCGTAGGGGGTTAAACGTTACGGTTTCCCTGATACACCCAAGAATGCTGAAAGGAGAAACTTTTAGACCAGCTCAGCGTCGAGCCTTAGTTGAGTTATGCGCGAACTCATAGTTACATAAAATATAAGAAAACAAAAAAAAAACCGGTGCCTTCAAAGGGAAAAGTCAAAGTTGAAAAAGAGAAACAATGCTATCTCACCCCCTTGAAGCCCATTGAAAAAAATTTGAATTGTTTTTGGGAAAAATTCTATGGAAAATTCTCTGTCAAAAGTCGAAACTCTTTCATCAACATCAACTCGATAAAATAGTAGAATTTAAGTACATAATGCTGACAAAAATTGTTCGCAATACATTTTTTTAAAGTTCTATACGCCCAATTCTGTTTTTACACGATTTTGATATACATATGTAGGTAGCTTGGTTGAAAAAAAAAAAAAATAACAAAATGCAGATGTACCGAAGAGTTGCAATGAAGTTGATGACGTTTTGAATTCAGAAATAATAGACGAGGAGTTGTGTAATTCGGACGATGAAGAGATTGATCTTCAATCTAAACATAATACTAAAGTAACTTTTGCTGTCGAGCACGATTACAACAACATGATCAAAAATCATATTTTCGAAAGCGCGCTGTATATTGCGAGAAGAAAGTTGCATATATATATTCATGCCATTATTGCCCAAAAATGTGGAGAGCTCCATACATAACGATAGTAATGTAAGTGGTTTATCCAAGAAAAAAATAATGTAGTTTAGGAGTTTAAATGTATAGAAAATACGAAATACAGGGTAAAGTAAAATTTTTTGGGTATCATTTCGAAACCATTGTAAAAATAAAAGCCTTTTTTGATTGTACATACATATGTACATATAACCAACTGTTTTTACACGATTTTGTTATAAATAATATATGTTTTTTTTACACGGATTTATTTTGATTTAACACGGTCCGAATGGTAATGGTAATGGAATGAAGTTGGAAATTTTGGATTTTCAAAGTGGATCGTGCTCTTTTATAGGTGTTATATTGGTATGTAGTATTGCATTACATACATATGTATGTTGCCGAGTAAATTTTAGATTTGTTTTGTTTTCGAAATACAAAAACACCTTGAAATAACGAATACGAAAAATAAAAAGGACAGCTATTTCTTTGAAAACCAAGATTGAAATTTTAGATCTTGTAAAACAGCGGTTCTGAAACTGGGGTTCGCGGTCCCTTTGGGGACCGCATGGCGGTTTCGGTGGGACCTTGAGGTGATGAAACAGCATCTATCAATTCTTAGCGAAGAAAATTCTCACTATTTTCCTGAACTACCAGAATTTGAAAAATACCATCGATTTATCAATAACCCGTTTGTACTCTCCATTAGTGAGCTGCCTTCGGAGGACAATTTAATTCAAGAACAGTTTATTGATTTAATAAATGATGGAGGTGCAAAACATGTTTTTCGTTAAACGTGTTGTGGTGATTTTTGGATTGAAATGGCACAGTCCTATCCCGATGTTGCAAAGATGGCTCTAAGAGTGCTGATTCCATTCGCAACCACCTATGAGTGTGAGACAGCTTTTTCCACACTACTTACACAGATTAGACGCGACAAATGATATGAGAGTTGCACTGGCCAAAACAATGCCAAACATAGAAGAGCTGGTTCAGGCAAAGCAGATGCATCCATCCCAATAAAATTTTAACTTAATTTAATGACTAAGATGTTATATATTTTCTGAATAAATAATTGTTTGTCCAAAAATGTTTTATTCACAGCAGCCTATATGCAGTGCCGCACCGTGGGCATGTGGCACCCTTTTCATGAAATAATATTGATTTTTTAATTTTTAATAAAAGGGTCCGCGAGCCATCGAACAATTTTCAAAGGGACCGCCACGCAAGAAATTCTAAAGAAGTTTGAGAACCGCTGTTGTAAAAGGACAGGGTTCAACGTCTGTTTTTTGACGTTATGGAACCAATTTTTCCACGTATCGACCGTGTAAAAACAGAATAAGGAGTATAAGCTTATCAAAAAGTAGCACAAAACTCCACAAAGGAGGACCCTAGTATGTACATACATACAACATGTAAATCCACATAATTTATTAAAATAATGTTTATTGCAGCAAAACAATTAAAGGAAATGCGTAATTACCACAAAAATTATAAGAAAAAATACACTTGTTTGTCTAATCTAATCGTTGCGGTAAAATTCGTAATGCTAACCATGGTTAGCATTGATGATAAAATTTTTACAGCGCTAGTTTATTTATTTATAGCAACAGAATTACTCAATAGGAGGGAGGGCATACGGTCCAGCTATCTGATAAATTGTTCCGGAAAAGTTAATTAGGATATACGAGTCTATGAATAAAGGCAGAGAAGTAGGCGTTAAATTATTCTTTTAGATATGAACCAATATATTTTGGGAAAGATAATACTGTTTACGTACGTATGTATGTATAGTAAATTGATTAACAAGCGCAACAAGTAAAAAAATACAAGAAATGGGTGAAGAAAAGTAAAAGGATAATAACACTATGGCAGTAAATTTTTTTTATTGAAAAAATTTACAAATAAAAATTATATAAATAAGTATTATAAACATTTACAGTATTCAAATATCAGTGTGTGATATAAATCTTCATCAAGATTGAAGCAATGTGTGAATGTGAGAGTTTATTACTAGGAATATACGAAAACAAAAATAGAATTATTTTTAATTTTTTAACTTACTGAATTATTATTAAAATTTAAGACCATCCCTATTAAAAATCAATTAAGCATAGCTCCGATTTTGCTACGTTTATTGGTGATATGTTTTCTAAACTAATATTAAATCAAAAAGATTATTCTATCGATTTAATAACTAGCCATCTAATGTAACGTGATACAGATAAATTTAATTTTTCATGTATTTTTGGAATAGATTCAGATACAACATACACCAATTAAAGAGGTTAATATTTGCATGCATTTAAAGATGTCAGTTTAGCAGTAAATTTACAGAAAATTGATAAGCATATGTACTTTATATCCACAGTCATAATCATAAGTTAATATTTTTACATATAATATATTCATAGGAACTGAGCTATTAATATATATGTACATACATATACATATATACTAATGCATCTGTACACAATACAAACAACAATGATTATTTATTTATTATTCTGTTGAGACAATTCTAATTTCTACATTTTCTTATGATTAAATTATCATTAAATAATTATAAATATGGTAAATTTGGTTTGCTTAATAAAGAGGTTCTTTTTAAAGCCAAGACTCTCGAAGACAACCAAATGGATACAGCGTCAATAAGAAATCGCTTTGTAAAATTTGATATGCACTCAAGTAGAAATCATATGGTACATTTTAAAAACAGAAAAATTGTACGAGAAAACAAATATGTAGAAGTAAGTCTATTTTACGAAACGAACAAGTAAGGGTCTGGTAATTTGTGAGTCAGATAAACACATAGCAACTTGTCATTGGAAACTCCAAAGAGCTACTCTTCTCAATAATAGATGATTAGAGTTAATGCAGTACCAATAGGGCTACTTGAAACTATCAGGAGTTCATACAGCTGCTCTATATGTATATTGCAAGCTCTTTGGGAAGTCCCATCCACAGTGATTTTAGCACACGTTTGTAGGGTCACAAAAACTCATTAAAATTATTTATCGAATAAAAAGATCAAAATTTACAAATTAAAAGAATGGATATAAAAGTATGTCAAAAATTTTTGATGTACGAGTGGGTCCTGCCTAGGGTTACCATATGGTATCCAAAAAGAGGACATATTCTCCTTTTTCAATTGAAATGTTATGTCTTCCATCCATATCTAAATGTCTTCCTTTTTTGGTATACACTGCTTTACACACACAACTCGGATCATAAAGATATTATCATCAATGACGTAAAACTATACGACCATTTTTGCAACCCGATTTCATTCCTCAAATCCGAAGTTCTTCGAAAATCATAGACTTCATGAATAATGGCGAGTATTTTCGGAACTACATACATATGTACATAAAAGATGTGTATTTTTTTCGCTGATATACAATATATGTCCAGTGATTTAGATAATAGTGATAATAGACTAAATTTGGAGTCAGTGAAGGCCATAATACCGATAAAATACAATTTTTAGTATTTTTATAGTCATCTTTTGAGCAACGAAGAACTATTGTCAAAAATAGCCAGCTCCGAAAAATATGCCTAGTTAATTTTGAAACGTCCTCCATTTCAATTGATTTTAGAATAGATTGTATTACTTTTTCATTTTTGCATATAGTAACCCTAACACAGCCGTAACGATCGCACGAGTTGTCAGAGGCCCTGCTCGTTCGTTTCGTAAAATAGACTATGGGTTAGGTTAGGTTATTAGGCTGAAGAGATCAGAGTCTTAGATATACAGAATAGGCCGACTTACAGAGGCACAGCACAGTACAGAAGAATAGAGTGACGATGAAGAGTGTACGATACGAATGGCGGTTAAATTTTTGTACAATAATACGCACAGCTAAGCGGAGCAATGAACCTGTGTGGAGTGAGCGGTAAGCGGGTCGAGGCCAAAACCGGATGTCGAGGGCACAGCCTCCAAACAACACTTCCGGTTAGCACAAACCGAACACGTGCCATAACATGTATACACATTGTACAGGTACAACATTGCTCCGCTCCACTTGCGCCTCAACTCTACGTCTTATTCAAAATTTGATAACGTTAATAAGATAATGGTGATGATCAATGTGTCTCACCGTTGACGTCAGCCATGATCTTCGGGTCCCCCCCCCCTCTCACCTGTCACCTGTCACCTGTCACCTGTCACTTGTCACCTATCAACCTTCACCTCGACCCGTCAGCATCAGCAGCATCTTCACTGATGCGAGAACACATTCAAACTCGCGTGTGTATGTGCGCTCAGTGTCGCCAATGTCAAATGTCAACAAGTCAACATGACGTTTGTTTGTGTGGGCCAAAAGGTATATTGTCGGTATATATGGTAAAAAAAAACAGGTATGCTCGAGGCCGTTGAAAGGTCGTGATGCCAGAAAAGTGTGGTAGACTCCATTGTTCGAGTGCTATTCTATCCCATCTTCACTCAACAGACCTCAATTTTTTTTTTCAAAATATCTCAACAAATTAAAATTAAGTTTAATTGATAGATAATAGATCCCACACCACGACGTGACAACGATCTATTAATGCTTGGTTTCGCAAACTGTCCGACTTCGCTGTTGTGGCCACGTTCGCTTTACATCTGTTAAATTTTATACAATAAAAAGCACCGCGTTGGCGTCGGTTAGACCGACGCACTCCCGAAACCAAGCCTTTAATATTAAAAAGTTTTATCGACTTTATAATACAATACTTGACATTTACTATTTAGTATTTACCTATTTTGAACACAAATAAAGTAAAAAATCACTAAAATACTGAACGAAATGACATTTTGACATTTGGAGCCATGCTCGTACGCGGCGATGTTACGACCTCGCGTAATTGTCGCAAATGTCAGCAGTCAGCCCAGTGACGCACGTCATGTATAGGTATTGGTGTCAACTTATCTAGCGAGCTGATTGAAGCCACTCAAGAGGCGCTTCATCATGAAGTCGGCCAACGTTTCTCTTCAGGGCACCCAATGGTCGAACTTTCACTGCAGCAAAGATGCCCTCACAGACACATACGGCTGGTTTCTGCAAGTCCTCCTCGCTGGACTCGCCTTCACCTGCCTCATAGGTACACAACAATACCTTCGAACACGGTAAAAATCTCTCTATTGTCTTTCTCGTTTCAATCGTTCATTCTTTGCACAGGTAAACGATTCTGCGAGCCCAGGTACACCCGAAGATCGTGGCTGGTCTGGTTTTATGACACGTCCAAACAAGGAATGGGAGCTTTTATCATTCACATGGCGAACGTGTGGCTTTCGTCGCAGTTCATCGGAGATCCGTGCACATGGTATTTTCTTCGCTTACACACGATCGGATGTATGTCGGTGTTGTTCAGACTTGCCACCGTTGTATAATACTAGTATTAGTGTAGGGGACAATCTTTAGCACTAGCAAATAGGTAACCCAGTGGTGTCCTCCATTCCTCAGTCTTAATTATCATCTTTAGAAGGAAAATACTTCTCAAAATTCTTATCAAGTTACGTAAACTTCTTGGGTACTGGCAAGGACGACAAAGGTAATGTTACAGGTAGTCAAAACAACCGTTGGCTACTCTCAGAGAAAAAGCAGGCCTAAGCCTCGTGTTTGTGACTATACGCTTTCTGTCTCAGTCGGCAATTGTGAACAATGTGTAAAGTATGTTTATGGAATCGGCTCGAGATAATATAAGTTTGTTTCCAGGTATATAATCAATTTTATGCTTGATTCGACCCTAGGGCTGTTGGTCATTTGGGCAGGTATACGAGTGGCTCAAGCACTCTCGAGATTGCACGGTTTTTATCTCATCAATTTTGGAGAGTATGGTGAGTATACATACGTTTAAATTTATTATTTACATAGTATGTATTTTGGGTTGCTTAAAAAAGAAGGCATACAACCAATGCGTACTGCCAGTTATGACGTATGGATGTGAAACGTGGATGCTGAATTCAGGAATCTTACGTAAGATCCAGTGCACACAGAGAAACATGGAAAGATGTATGCTTGGTATAACAAGAAGAGATCGTAAGAATACATGGGTAAGAAGTATGACCAAAGTGGTAAATATAGCAGAACAAAAAAAAAAGTTGAAGTGGCAATGGGCTGGATACATATAGCGAGAAGAATGGATGGCATATGGACAGGAGAAATATTGGAGTGGTATCCGAGAGGATGTGAAAGAAAGCAAGGTAGACCGAGTGGACGATGGGCTAATGAATTGAGAAGAATGTGTGGAGCCAAGTGGTTGCAGATTGCTCGAGTCAGAGGGGAATGGAAGAGGATTGGAGAGGCCTTCATCCAGCAGTAACTGGTGAATGGCTGCAAATGATGATGGCGATTAGAGACCCGTGTTTTTCGCACTTTGCGATAAATCCTAAATATATGCTAAAATTCAGAATTAGTGCGAATTTGTGCTAAAATCGTAAAATATGCGAATAAGATGTTAAAAATCACAAAAACTTTATAAAATTAATTTTATGTAAAGAAAAATATTACTGAAACAACGTTGAGACTTGTTTGTACACACTAACTAGCGAACTAATAACCGAAAATTAAATTCAAATATTATTTTTGAGTTCTTAAAATAGTCGTGTCAATATTGACACTAACAGTTGGGTCGTCAACAGCTGGGTCGAAAATTAAAATTGAGATGGTTTTACCCAAAGTAGTTCTATTGATGAGAAATATCGAAAACTATGCAGAATGCAGTATTATTTAAAAAAAATTGCAACTAAAAATCAGTTTTTCGTTTGACTTCAACAACAGTCGTTCTTCTTGTCTCGCGATCGGTCTCTTACGTGTAGTCGTGAACTTTTGAAGATTCGTGAATGTGAAAGATTTTAGACCATTTTAGCAACTTATAGCAAATGTAAAAAGTGGTTTAAAACCTAATATACTGCAATTGTTAATACCCCCCAAAAATTAAATACGAGGAGTTTGGTTCTGCTGTAATAAAATCTATTTGGTGTCCTGTAAATAGTGTGGATGCAGAAAGATTTTTTAGTAAATATAATTTAGTGGTAACTGATCGTCTTACTAACTAAAAAGTGTCGTCTGTGGAAATACATACATACATATGTTCCATGCTTAGTTTTAATAAATTTTAAATTAATGTTATATTTTATTTTTTAATTCATGGTTTTTGTCTCTGTATTATTGCTATTGCTATTGCTATCCATATTGCTATTTCTTAATAACTATAATAATACTATTTTTTATTTGTCACGTTAGTTTTAAATTGTTTGTATATAATAAATTGTGTTACAGAGTATTAAAATTGATCTGTATTAAAAAAATTATCTAATAAAATTAAATGCTAAAATCGATAAAAATATATGCGAAAAACACGGGTCTCTAAATTGATGATGTATTTTATTTATTCATTTATTTTTTTGTAGGTAAACCTCCTTCTGCCTGCGCTTGGGGATGTCAATGTGCGCTTTATGCACTTATAATGATCGTCATGAAAGCTAGTATAGGTATAGCGGTATGGTTCCTCAATCAAGTTGGTGTGACTCGATTTGTCTTATCACCATTTACTGACCCGCGGCTTGAACTAGCCGTTATTATGTTAATTATTCCATTTTTTGTTAATGTAAGTCAATATTATATTATACCATACAATATTTATGTTAATTATTGTTTAATTCGTATCATGTGAGTAATTGTATTTTCTTTTCAGATTTTAATGTTTTGGGTAACGGATAACTTCTTAATGTATCGTCCACATCCCGATAACACTAAAAAAAAAACTAAGGTATGCAACAAGAGCTGTAGTTTATAATCAATTAATAATTCTAATTGCGTGTATATCAATGTTTTTTTATTCTTATGTTATTAGGTGCGGTATCGATCAATCAAAAAAGAAAAGTCTGGCTCTGAAAGCGAGGAAATTTCAGCAGACGAGAGACTTATTGGTGCAAACGCATGACCATCTCGAAAGCCTGTTATAGAACGGGCTTAACATCGAACATAATTTCCAAAGATTATACAGCCAAATATGATGCTTAATCTTAAATGGAATTATTTTACGAATGTCCTGTGATATTTGCATTGCAAAATTATTTTTGGAACAAGAATAATGTGAAATTTGTTTTTTTGGTTCATTTTATATTTATCTTTGAAACTATACATATATGTACATACATCGATTTTGTTAGTGTCATTTTCCAAAATTTGCATTTGAAGTTGCTAATTGAAGAGATTGAATTACGTAATTTTGGTATTTGTTAGTTTAAGAAAATTGTATAAGAATTATTATGCTTTCTATAAATTAAATGATCATTAGTGGGTCACATTTAATTTTATATTTTAGTTTAAAAATATTTTCCATATTTAATCGTGAATGTTAGATTGCTTATATTGTATTTGTTCAATGTCATCAAAGGTGTAATCGCTTTATTTTATTATATCTGTGATTTTATTGAAAACGTAATGGATATTGTTATATGATATAATTGTATATATATACATACTTTATTTTATAATAATTAATAGCACCCAGAAGGGTGTTAATTTAGTACTTTGGATAAAAAAAGAGAGGTGAATGAAATTTGATTCTATACTTGTACAATTTAAAAAATGCTTAATCATAAATATTCCTATATTGATATTACATACTTTTGTATGGCTATATATTTTATTGTAATTAAAATTGTAAAATGAGGGTATTGTATGTTTATTTTTTGGAGAGTATATAAGTGACGACAAATTTGTATAGGAAATCTCAATAGACCACGGTTCCTTGAAATATTTGTGCTTAAATCATAAATGTGTACTTTATTTTTTATGTTGTTTTCTCATAATTTTTATATTATTGTGATAAGTCGTTGTTGTTATTAACAAACACTGTAAAATTCCATTGATTGCAATGCTTATCATTTTTTAAACAGTGTCTCAAATGACTGTACATATGTAGATATCTATAGAAACTGTATGTTTGTTTTCGCACCACGCCTTAATTAAGTATGCTGAATGCAATGTATGATTCAAATCACTTGTAAATAGACGTCACACTTTTAATTTAAAATTTTCAATGCATCGTAAGTGCCAAGTACTTTATTTATTGAAATAGTATGATAATTTTCCATTAATATATGATATTGAAATCAAATAATTGATATATTCAATGTTCATGCAAATGTTATGTTAACAATTACTATAATTTATTTTTGGATTGTATTAAGTGGTTTGATATTTAAGCGCAATCACAAGTTTCGTATCAAATTCAATATTTTAATAAAATTCTATTATCGTAATTCACAGATTTGTGGGAAATTAGATTATAAAAAAAAGTTTGCAATAATTTTACCAAATACATACGAGCAGGGAATCATATTCTCATATTTATTTGCATTGGTATTCGTTAATGCATAGCTTCAAAAGCTAGCAAACGTTGAAACATATTTTTGTAAATTTTCTAAATCGCATATTTTTTTTTTTTTTTATGTGTCACGAATAAAAGACTGTATTTTTATTATTATGCCTGTACACGTGATCAATGATCACTATTAATTGACATTTTTAGTTACCTTTAAATGAACCGCAAGTAATTTTTAATAACATTGTATTGAGTATATTGTTCATTGTTTATCGAAAAAAATCTAAAAAAAGTTTGTATTATAAATCAGTAATTTGGTGAAATATACTGGTAAAAAACTTTTTTTAATAGTATTTTCTTAAAACCCTTGAAGCATTTTTTACTTTAGTTTGGTGTTGGTTTTTTGGTGACAAACCCGGTTTGGCCGGGATTGTCCCGGTTTGTCATTTAGTACGCATCTATTGTTTCATTTTTTTGGAAAATTGATCATGTACTGCGTAACAGTCAACAGAGGTTATCGAGAGTTTCTTGTCTAGAATTAGAAAGGCTTAAAAGAAACTGCATTTATGGATGCCTTAAAGAATGAATATCCCTTTCTGAAAAAAGTGTGTGGCTACGTTGATCGCATAAAATATTAACACGTCTTCTGAGTTTTCAGTGCTTCAGGGTGGGCGTTTTACATAATATAAAAGATGCTGCGTGTTGGAAAAAAATCTCGCCTGTGGCGCATTTTTTTAAAGTTTTGTACGAAAAGTACTGAATTTCTTATGAAATTCAAATAATTTAGTTGCAAAATGTAAACTTATGTAAGAAAGTATTGTGCCAGCGCAGTGGTGCATTTTCACTCAAAAATTTGTACACAAAAAACATTTTTCAAAGAAAATTTTTTATTGTACTAAATGTTCCCAACCTATGTATGTACATATGAAGGGTTTTCTGTGTGGACGCCAACTGAAACAGTAAACTAAAATAAATTTTTACTATAATGCAATTTTTTTCAATCAATCTTCATTTAAAGTCTTGATGTTTGAATAATATTTTTTGCCTTTTTAAAATGTATTGGGGTCGCGGGTCACTTGGATTTTGGATAAAAAGGGGTCGCCACTCGAAAAAAGTTGGGAAACTGTGTTCTAAAGTGTACCCGTTTGAGAATAAAATAATATGGTAAGCCTATGTACAATAGTTAAATAAATGTTATCCTGCAAAAAATGGACCTCGACCTTTTGTTCTGTCGGGTATTGGCACCAAATCCTAGCCATTTTTTTTACAGTGGAATCGAGGCCTTGGTTTCGCGAGTGCGCCGGTCTGGCCGACGCCAACTCCGTGGTTTTTTTGTGTATACATTGGCCTCAAAGGCTTATTTACACAATTTGTACAAAAATGGACACAGCCGCGGTGCGAGGGAGACCGCATATACGGGCGAGCATCGGAGCGAGCGAGAAAGCTTGAGCCGCTTCTATCGATGTGTGCGTGTGTAATGACGATCGGACCTCGGAAGCAGTGAAATAAGCTTTCTTGTGATCTGGTCTATATGCAACGCAGTTTACAGCCATGTGCTTTTACTGCGCTATCAAACGTTTGTATTTAGGAACTGACTTCGATCTGAAAGCAAAATAAATAGGCTAACGTACTGATTTTTTTTAAATTAATCAGTCCGTCAACCACATTATGTTTGGGGTTGCGAAAGGATACATCGCGGATTTTTTTTTTTTTTTAAGTATTTTTCTGCAAATTCGGCGGTGCTGCAGCCACAACGCGTGGCCGGTCCCGTAAAATACTAGAGACCTCCCTGCCTCAAGTCGGCAGGCGGAGTCCCACCTGGGTTGGCGGTCGGATTCGCCGTCTTCTTTTTAGAAGTTAAATCTTTTGCACAAGTGTTGTGGGGACAGGACGCCCTGGGGTTGGCTTTCACTGCAATCTAAGCGAATTGCCAGTGCCTTGATGAGCGCGTGCTTATCTGTTTCAAGCCGCAGAAAATATTTTTTTTTGACAAGTCTATTAGGTGATTGCCGACTGTCGGGAATTTCAAGTCTCTGTGAATTTGGCGGTTTCGGACGTACCACGGGGCATTTACTGCCATTCTAAGGGCTTTGTTTTGAGGGATTTGGAGGTTATTGAGCCAGGTGTGGTTTAGAGCGTGGGCCCATACCGGGGCTGCGTAGGTCATAACCGGCCTCACCATGGACCTGTAAAGCAATACTTTATTTTTTTGTGATAGTCTGCTCTTCCTCTTGAGGAGAGGGTAGAGCCGTGCGAGGGCTACAGAAGCTGCTCTATGTATATTCCGGTAGTGTGGAAGCCAGTTAAGTTTGTACTGCAGGGTGAGTCCAAGGTATTTCGCTTGTTTCGCCCAGGGTAAGCTTACGTTATTTAGGGTAACCGTATGAAGTTTACTGATTTGACAGTTCCGCCCTGTGGGTAGGAACATGATAGCCGGTGTCTTGGCGGGATTTGCTGAGAACCTCCACCTGTGAAACCACTGTTCTAGGCGGTCTAGATAGTTTTGGAGGAGTCGGTTAACTTCACCGCGTCTTTCAGCGCTTGCAAGGATGGCGGTGTCGTCTGCGTACAGGGCTAGAAGTAGGTTATCACCGTCTGGGCGGGGTAAGTCTGATGAGTATATATTAAATAAAGAGGGACCGAGAATTGACCCTTGTGGGACACCAGCGCGTATTTTGCGTGGAAGTGATAAGGTGTTGCCTATTTTGACCATGAATGTTCTGCCGTACAGAAAAGAGCGCGTGATTTTTTAGTTAACGAGGGCGGGAAGTTATATTTTATCATTTTATGCAGTAAGCCAGCATGCCACACCTTGTCAAAAGCCTTAGAGATGTCGAGAAAACTCCTCCTACCGATCTGCAGCGAGAGGTCTCCTGCTTCACGAATCCGACCACCCGCTGTAACTGGTGCACCGCCGACATTCCGGCGCGGAACCCGAATTGTTCAGGAGGGAGGATATTGTGTTCTGCCATATGCATGGACATGCGATTAAGGATAAGTCTCTCCATCACCTTACCGAGGCATGAGAGGAGGCTAATAGGACGGTAGTTCACGGGTAAGGTTGGGTCTGAACCTGGTTTTCGAATCATAACCACGCTGGCCGTTTTCCAAGGTTTGGGGAAGTACTCCTTGCGGAAGGAAGCATTACAGATAGCTGTTAATGAGCTAATCGCATTTTCCGGAAGAATTTTTTAGCGCTCTGTTCGGTATGTTGTCGGGGCCCGGGGCCTTTCCTGTTTTAGGGATCTGAGGATCTTACAGACTTCTATGGGGCTCGCATAGCCGGTAAACGTCTGGGAGTTAGTGGTTTCCGCAAAGCATTGGACTAGCTTTTCGGTGTTGATTATGGTCGCTGGGTTAGCGTCCGTTCGGTTGATGTCGAATTGGAGTTCAAGACTGTCGGCAAAAGCCTTGGCCATACTCTCCGTTGTATAGACTAGGCCTTCGGTGGCTGATAGGATTTTCTGGGGTTTTACCGGTTGGCTTTTGAAGAATTTGGCCATCCTCCAGAAGGCGTTTTTCTTTTACGTTTAACGCTTCTATTTTCGCTTCCCATAGAAGTTTCCGATGGCTAGAAAGTTCCTCTCGGACTTCGTATTGAAGTTTACAAAGCGCGGATCTGTGGACCGGGTCCCTAGTTCTTTGCCATTTTTTTCTGGCGCGATTTTTTTTTGCTAATTAATTGTCTGATTTGTCTCGGAAGTGATTGTTGGGAGCTGTTATCTTCGGTGGTTGAGGTCGTGGCTTTATCGATTGCCACCGTTAGGGATTCCGTTAGATTCTCAACTGCCGCATCAATCCTTGTTTCCGAGTCAAGGTTGGTAGGGTACGTTGTGTTTTGCTCAACTAAATAAACAAAGTAGCCCCAGTCGATTGTTTTGCGATTGAGAGGGTTCACCAGCGGGGAGCTGTTGGTAAGTTCTAGGAGGATCGGGTTATGGTCCGATGAGAGGTCATTATGGTTTATGAGGTTGTAGCCACCTACATAATCTTTAAAAATTACTATATCGAGTACGTCGGCAAATCCGTCAGTGAGTCTGTGGTAGGTTGGCTCGGAGGGAGCGTCTATGTGGAAGTTTAGTTCGGCGGAGATGTCCGCGAGTCGTCTGCCGTTACGGTTACTGCGTCTGGCATGCCAGTTTCGGTGTTTGCTGTTTAAGTCACCTGCTATGATGTTGGGTTTGTCGGGGATTAGAATGTCTGCAAAATCCTCGGGAGCAATGGGTGCGTTTGGAGGATTGTAGACTGCGTGAAGGATTATTGATTTGGATTTTCCGATCCATACTTCTATCGAGGTGCAGTTGAGAGCTTCGGTGGGAGGAGTCATTTATGAGATTTTGGGAGAGACAACGTTTTGCGTACACCGCTGTTCCGCCACCTCTCCTTCCCATCCGGTCAGTACGGTATAGGTTATAATTTGCGATACGCGGGTTGGTTCCAGCCGTAAGGTGGGTTTCATTTATTAATGCGACGTCAACGTTGTGTCGCTGCAGGTAGTCGGCTAGTTCCGGTTTTTTGTTTGCGAGTCCGTTCGCATTCCAAAAGAGGATTCTAAGTTCGCGTTCAGCCATTAAATTGGATTAGGGAAGCTAATTGACTTATTTTTGATTCTAGGATTGAGAATCTAGAGTTCATGGCATTAGCTATTTCATTCACGTTACGCGTGAGTCTATCCAGGTCAGTTTCGGAGGAGTGCTCTAGGGAGGGAAGGCCCATCGAGGCAGCGTAGGAGGTAGCCGGAGGGCTCAGTGCTGCAGCGTAGGAGAGGAGAGGCGAGACCAAGCTAGTCGTTGCAGCTCTGCGGGGGGGGGCAGGTTGAGGGGTTGTTGGGACCCGTTTTGAGAGGGGGGTAGGGACATGGGAATGCTTCCTCTTATCCCTATTTCGGCCGTTGTTTGGGTTGAGGGGACATCCTCCGTACGAAGCGAAGTGGTCTCCTTCGCAGTTGGCGCACTTGCGTGGGGGATTTATGGCCTCGCACTCTTGTGTCATGTGAGGGCCGCAGCATTTAATGCATTTTGGTGACATTCTGCAGTTTATTGAGACGTGCCCGTGCTTCAGGCAGCGAAAGCAATGGGGGATGGAGTTACTCCTGCGGAGTGCCTCCACTCTCACTACCTCATTGCAGAGGTATTTTATGTTATATATTTCTTTGCCCTTCGGCGTTCGAGGAGACTCGATTAGTATCAAGGGCATTGGGGACTTTGTTGTTTTCCTCATCAGACGGACGACCTTGAGGGGTTCGTGTCCTAAGGACTTGAGATCTTCGGTGATCTCATCGATCGAGAGGTCGGTGTTTACCCCCTAATAACGGTTTTGAGCGGCTTATCCGAGGCAGCCGTGTAAGTATAGAACTCGTATTTTGAGTTTCTAGTAGTTTTGTAATTTCTCGGTGCGCCGTTTCATTGTCGGCGACGAGTTTAATAGTGGCCTCTTTGGAGGTGGCCGTAATTGGAATCCGGCGGCAAGGAGCTTACGGCGGATTTCCGGTATTGTTTTTTTGTTCCTGAGAACAATAGGTACCGGCTTGTGGATGGGTAGGCTACCTGCGTCCGCGGGTAGCACTGGTGAATCGGGAGAGGGGAGGGTTGTTCCCCGGACAAGTCAGGTGTTAGGTTTTGACTGCTACCTGCGGCATCAGGTGGAGTGGGCGTGGCTGGTGGGGATCTGGGGGTTTTATACAGGTGCCAGACACCTGTGCTCGCTGTTGTGGAGAGTGTGCGTACGTGTGATCGTCGCGGAAAAGGGCGGGAAATGTTACCCGTGCACCTGGGAGATTGGATTTTTTCGGAAACGGGTTCCGGATTCGCGCAGGCGAGCATTTTCGTGGTTTCCCACTTCTCGCAGATCCAGCGCGGGCTGACGATTTGCTTTCTGGACGTCGGACATTCTGTGAACAGAACTCGCGAGCCCCACGGAAATCAGCATCGTGGGCTGGAAGAGATCGTGGGGGGGCCTCTTCGAGGTCTCCGTCAATACCTGAAAACCGGTTGGAAAGTCCCGGTGGAGACCTTTCAAGGCTACGTTGCCTTTTGTTTGAAAGCGCGGGAAACTGCTTCGCCGCCTTGGATTTTCCCTGTGGAGGAGAAGTATACCTTGGCGGGGTCGCTTTGGACACCCGCCACTTTCCGGGGTTTACGGCAGCGACCAGAAGAGCCTCCAGCTCCGCTGTCCTTTCCCTTTCGCTCTGGAGCTCGGCCAGAACCCTCTCGATCTCCTTTTGCAGAGAGGCAATCTGCGATAGGTTATCCATTTCAATTAGGAGTTGTCACTGCAAACTGGACTCTGCGCAGCTGAATCACTACGCCCTAGGCCGGGGGCCACCATACGCGAGCTTCCAGGGGACTCACGCGCACTCAGCAGCCGACCGTGGGAGGATGAAACAGTTAAAGCGGAGAGAGCGTTTCAAGCGACTTTCCCGCTCGGATGCCGGACACCCAATCGCGAAATAAGCCGACCGAAGCCGAACGTTGACGATTCCAACGAGCATGTCGCGCTATTACGCCGCTTGGGGGCGCACGTTTCTATTGTTGTTTTTTGTGTGGAGGGGCTTGAGAAGTCAACATCGTCGGAGGTGAGGTATGCAATCCATCCCAATATGAAATAAATATTATAACAGTAATGGTGCATTGGAGCGCCACTCGCCACTGCTATCATACCGGTGGTCGTATTTCGAAATGTTTTCCGAGGGGAGGGACAAAGCAATACGTCTGAGCGAGAGGCAAATTTATGCTCACCAACAGTAGTTATGGTTTCTCCAAATGCTCTCAGATGCGCAATTGGGCAATATAAAATACGGCGATCAGTCTCATACGCCAGTTCTCTCTCAAGCATCTCTGGTCTCACACCTCGACCACTACCTCCATCGTTGACCATCCATCGACGTCGCTGTTCCTGGACTCTCCACTGAAGACAACCACTACGGGACTCCAGCTCTCAACCCTCTGGGCCCCCAACGGGCTACCTCGGAGATGAACGTCCCCCTTGCACACGAGTCCGCACCAGACGAAATAAACGCTCGTCAGTCGAACTCACGCTGCCCACGACGACCGTCCTCACACTGCTCAAGACAATCGTATTCATCGCACGCAACTACGTAGATACTTAACTTCTACGTACCTGTAAATTGTTGTACATACTTCAACAAATAAATAAAATACAAAACTCTATCTTGTATGAAAATAGAACGTTTCATACACCTGACCCAGCGTTCCTATAATAAATTGGTAGTGACATCATATCTATAGTCGTAAGTCGAGAAGTGACTGTAGATACTATAGGGACGTTGTGGTCACTAGCTATAAGAACGGGTGATGGTGTGTGTGTAACTGTTTATATTTTCATACAAAGTGGAGTTTTGTATTTTATTTCTTGTTTGAAGTACAAAAAATTACATGTATACAGAAGTGTAAGTGACTACGTAGTTGTGTCGTTGTGTGCGATGAATTAACTGCGTGTGGTACGTGTTCCAGAGTACTTCTTCCGCGAGTACGCTTGATGAGGCGATGGTGTGGACCTGTGGTGAGGTGGTGGTGTTTGTGTAGTGGTGTGTTATAGTGTTATGTTGAGGTAGTTTGGTCCAAAGCTGGGGCGTTGTTGCCATGGTGAGAGTGTTGGGAATACTATGTCCGTGAAGCTTTTTGTATCATTCAGATTTGTTTTTGGGATCTCCCGTTTTAAGATACGGGTTTTTTGTATGTTTACTTTACATCGTTTGTGACGAATGTTTATACGTATACGTGTATTAACAAGAGTCGAGATTCCTAAAATACTACATATAAGTATCTCTTCCTGTATTTCCGTATATGTACATACATACATATTCCCAATTTCAATAAACTTCGGTCGTAGCAGGAATGGTGAACCTTTGGCCTGCTATGGCCAAGAATGTCACTTGATTTGAGGTTAGAAAGTGTGAAGTGCGCCTTATTGTTTTCAATTGATATATTTATTACTATACAAGATCATGTTCACACGTGTATTTTTTGTATACAACGAAAGATTATTTTACACTCCGGTAAGATGGTACAGTGACAAAAAACTACCTTTGATATCGTGCAAGAGAACCCAATTAAACTATCGAGGTGAAGGTGTAAATAAGCACAAAGAAATAGCTTTATCGTCCAAAGGATGGAACCACAAACAGTCAAAAGGAGACTATTTCACGATAAATAGTAAACCGTCACAGGAGCCACCAATTACGAACACGTTCGAAAGTCTTGGCTTGACACCAGAAACATTGAATGTCCTAACTAGCACGCAAATAACCATTCCGACTACAATACAAAAACGGGCGATTCCAATCATCTTGTCTGGGAAAAATTCTATCATAGCTGCGCAGACGGGGTGCGGAAAGACTTTGGCTTATTTACTTCCACTTTTGCAACAGATCAAGCTGTGGAAAGAATACGAATACGACGTACCGTTCAATAGTCCATCGGCACTTATAATATCCCCTAACAGGGTACTCGGTAAGGTGACAAAAATAAAAAAATGCAAATGGGTTATCGTTACGGTTGTATTTCATTGTGGTATATTTATGTTTCAGCAAATCAAATAGCTGAAGTGGCGAAACCTTTCTGCGATAGTTTATCATTGAAGTATGAATGCATAACCGGAGGGCATATGAAACGATGTATGTTACACTCTTCGGTCAAAGAAGTTGATTTGGTGATCGCCTCGTTTGGAGCTCTCAGCAAGATGGTAACAAATCGACTTTATAATGTTCAGGATTTACACCATGTCGTCTTGGACGAAGCCGACACACTTTTAGACAACAGCTTCAGTGGAAAGTTGTCCAATTTCTTAAAGAAAATACCCGTGAGTCATGTGTGCTAATATTATATGAATCGGTTGTGATTTTTTTGATACTTACATCATGTTTATATATTGTATAGTTTCAGTATCAGGCATCGATACCACCGAATGGTTCACAATTGACTCTTGTGAGTGCTACAATGCCTACAGATCTTCCAACTTCACTATCGGATTTTATAGATATGGAATCATTAGTGAAAATATCTAATGATTATTTACACAAAATACTTCCTAACGTTAAACAATCGTAAGAATTTCTTTTCAACAATTGATTGTGATAACTAGACCTCGGATTTTTTGTTGCAATGACCTTTTGAGAGCAGAACGGTCTTCGCGACTCCGTTACTTTGAAATATTTTCTTAATTTTTTACAGAATAATTATGATAATTCGTAATAATGCTTCTGAGGAAACGACAACACCCACTCCATATTTTAGATTAAGACTCTTATTTAAAAAATAAACCAAAATAGGATTATTTATTTTATTCTAGGAAATATTAAGGTTAAAAATTTGACTATGTTTATTGGAATATTAGCTTATTGCCTGTAGACAATCAACGCTCGCTGAATTTTAAATATCGTAAAGCGCTTTTTTGATAGAGATCTTTGCTACTTTCTAAATTATTTTTCCAGAGGTGGTTTGGGTGGTCTGGGTGGTCCGGCTAGGCTTGAGGGAGTCTGGGGGTGGTTTGGCGTTCCCACAAATTTTACATACATAACCACATACACACACACATTACGCTCTTTATTAATATAATAGATGTTTATTCATTGTGTCCTTTCATATTTCACAGGCCACAGTAACGATGTGGGAAACTGTAAGGTTACTGTGGTAGAAATTTGTATAAAATAAATAAATAAATATTAACATCAGGTAGTTATCATTTAGGTATATGTAGTGTATTGACATACATATCAAAGAGTATATACACGTTTAGGTGGCCAAGTCGCGCTACCTCTCAAATCTATCATAAATTACATGAGTCTTAATTATTAAATACGAACTTTTATTTAATACACGTATACAAATACTTCATGAGTCTAAAGCAGACATATCAAACTGAGGGGCTCCATATAAATTAAGCCCCAATTATAGGCAACTTTCAATTCGAATAAATAAAATTTGGAATGCGTTAAATACTCCTAACTCTATATATACATATGTACTCTGGGTAGTTAAAAAATGCGGCTAGTAATTACATTTATCGCAATGAAGGCTAACACCATTAAATTTAATTTCTGGGTGATTCTTTATCTTGGGTTTCTTTAGATTCTTTTGGGTGATTCACGAGAGATGTTAATGATGAGATGCAGAAAGAATGAATGGGAAAAACCCCATGAGGATATGTATTTTATTTTTACATTTTTATTTATGTTATGCAAATTAAATATATAATATAAAATTATTATAATTACAATCAAAGGTAAAATAGTTGAAATTTGAAACATGGATTCAGAGTAATGGAATATTTTTATGACCGTGTTAACGTTCAATTATGACCGCTCTGTGTTCAACCTGCTCGTGTTCAACGGTCAATTATGACAATAAATCTGAGGTCTAATGATAACTTTGGAAGCAAATTCAATACTTATCTGTTACATCTAGGTTTTTACGAATGGGAAAATCGCAGAAACCAATGGAATTGCTAAAAGTGATCAGATCTGATGTAAACGGCCGTAAACCTGTTATGATATTCGCTAACAAAACATCAACCTCAAATTGGATATCATTGTTTTTGAACGAAAACGGAATAAAGTGCATCAATTTGAATTCACAAATGCCTGCCGATATGAGAGCATCACACTTTGAGGCTTATAAAAATGGCGAGGTTCACATTCTATCCTGTACAGATATCGGATCGAGAGGATTGGATACAACACGAGTACGTTGCCATTATTATTTATTTCATCATCATTTTCAGTCGTTCACCATCCGCTGCTGGATGAAGGCCTCTCCAATCCTCTTCAATTCCTGTCTGTCTTGAGCAATTTGCATTCACTTGACCCCACACATTCTTTTCAATTCATCAGTCTATCGTCCACTCGGTCTACCTTGCTTTCTTTCACATCCTCTCGGATACCATTCCAGTATTTCTCGCATTCATCTGCTATCCATTCTTTTCGCTGTGTCCAGCCCATTGCCATTTCAACTTTTTCACTTGTTCTGCTATATCTGCCACTTTGGTCAACTTCTTACCCATATATTCCTCTTACGATCTCTTCTTGTCATACTTATTACCTATTACATATTTTATTTAAAGTTAATAAAATTTAAAATTGTGATTAATGATTTGATTGATTTTCAGACTAAGCACGTATTAAATTATGATTTCCCCTTGTACGTGGCTGACTATATACATAGATGTGGACGCACTGGTCGGTTAGGGAGTCCAACTGGTTGTCGCGTTACGAATTTTGTCTCATCCCCTCGGGAGATACCTTTAGTTCAAAATATTGAAAAGTCAGTTCGCAAATTGAAAGATTTGCCAAATGTAGAAGGTAACATTACCAAAATAATACATGGCTCCGTCTTGGACAATCCTGAGAGTGATTTAGATAAAACTCCCATGGAAGCTAAAAATTAATATGTATGTGCAAAAGCATTTTTTACATGTAATGAATATTCATAAATTGATACATAAATATATACAAAACTAAATGAAGATTTTATACATGTTTTTTTTTTTATTTGTTTGTGGTCATAGATATCGCGTCAGAGCATAAAGGTAACGTGTCCAAAATAGTATGTTTAGGGCAGCAGTTTTACAGTTTGAAATGGTCATCATAAGTCAAGTGACTGTATAAAAATGATAATTGTACATATTGTATTCTAGATTTTTAGATGCTATTTCATTGTTTTTGAATTTACACAAGTAAATTTTTCAAATTGCATGCAAAAAATCCGGACTTGTCACTTGTGTGCTCCAAGAATATTAGTAGAAATTTTGTACATTTTGATGTCAAAAAAAATTATGACGTCATTCGAATATGTCACTTGACTGCCTTGATAGAATAATTAAAGAGGAACAAAGTTGCATTCATAAATCATTTTCTCGAAATCTTGGACATGTCACCTTTGTGCTTCGAGGACGCGATATACTACCCTATTTCAACATTAGCAATGTTTATTATGGCTAGCTGTTTATTTTTAAGGATTGTAGATCACCATATTGTAGAGATAGTTGATAATTATTTATACCTAGGACAATTGGTGAACATGAATGGATATAAAGAAGAAGAGATAAGACGAAGAATGAAACTAGGATGGAGCACTTTTGGAAGAATGAATATAGTTCTTAAATCCAACATCCTGCTATGCTTAAAAAATAAGGCATAAGACCCATACTGCCAGTTAATAATGACGTATGGATGTGAAACGTGGATGCTGAATTCAAGAATTTTACGTAAGTTCCAGTGCACACAGAAGCATGGAAATATGTATGCTTAGTATAACAAGAAGAGATGCTTAAAGGCGCGAACACTCCGAAGTGAAATCGCTTCCGAAAATTTTCGCCTCTATCGTCGTCCCACTCGCACCGATATAATTCGCATTGGTGCGAATCAACGACGATAGAGCGCGAAAATTTTCGCAAGCGATTTCGCTTTGGTGTGTTCAGGCCTTAAATGTATAAATGAAGAGAGGCTGAAAATGATAATGAATTTATCAGTTACTTTAGTGTCATTTTAAATAAAGTACTTAAGGCACTCTTCGGTATAGGTATACAGTAGAACCTCGATTATCCGGATTTTCGATTATCCGGAATCCCGGATTGGATTTAATAATTTTTTTAGTGAAAAAATTTCAAAATTCAATGGATATGAGGGGAAAAGTATTGTTATTACTCGACAATTCACCGTCGCACCCGTCAATAGAATGCTTAAACCAGATTGATGAAATGTTTGTGGTAAAATTTCTTCCACCAAATGTCACGTCTTTAATACAACTGATGGATCAGGGGGTAATAGAAACATTAAAGCGCTTATATCGAAAACAGATCCTCCAAAGACTATTGTTAGCAGACGAAAATAATGAAGAATCAATTAATTATCAGTTTCCACAAGAAGATCAATTTAAAGGACTGTTGCTATATGACAACAGAGAGTTGGGATTTTGTAAATGTGTCAAACTTTTGAAAAAACCGTTAGTGAGTTCCAGTAATGCAGATCACGTTGATTCGGTTAATATACATACACTAGTGTAAGCCCGTTGAATATCAACGCCCGCTGAATTTTAAATTACGTAAAGCGCATTTTTAATAGAAATTCCCATGAATTGATCGCACGGTTGTGCATAGGTGACAAAAAAAAAAAAAAAAAGTTTTATAGCGCCATCTATGTATTATAGCAATCTCGTAGTATCGATAGTATCGATTTTTTTTTACTTTACTATTTATATTATAATTATTAATTATTATATATATAATAATTATAATTTTGTAAGTGATTTTGCTAAAATCAAAAAAAAAAAAAAAATAATAGTTTTTATAGCATCATCTATGTAGTCACGATTCCTTGTATAGGTAATATTTAAAAAAAAAAGGACTAAATTGACCAAGGGCGATAGCGAATAGCATTAGTGCGAGTTCTCTCGAGCCTGGGGTCCTGGGTTCGATCCCCCACTCTTTCTGGTTTTTTAACAATTTTTCCTCAGCGAGCGTTATCAGCAGACAGACAGACAGACGGATTTCGGCTATTATATATATAATAGAAGACATCACGAATACAATAGTACAAATTTTACGAGTGGTTAAATTGTGATGCGAGCGATCCTTGATTCCAAATTTTCAATGATGAGGAAATATTTGACACACCTTTAGAAGAATAAGACCAAGAAGACAATGAGGAGATTGCCGAGGAGGAGGAAAATATTGGTATTAAACATTCTGAAGCTTTTCAGTGTTTAGATGTCGCCATGAAGCGGTATGAATGAAACAGAAAGAATGTAACTCAAGACAACTTATATGTCTCAAAAGTATACGTGACTTGGCGGCTTCTAAAAGGAAAGCTAATTTTAAACATAAATCAATTATTGATTTTTTTTAATTGTCAATAATTTTAAATTAAAGTTTTATATCTACATGTGTACATGTGTACATTTTTCAATAAAAACATTCACAATAATATTTAGATATATTTTTCTTTCTCTTGATTATAATTTTTTTTTTATTTTTTTCGATTATCCGGATTTTCGGTTATCCGGACTACCCTCATCCCCAATTAGTCCGGATAATCGAGGTTCTACTGTACTTTTATATCAAGGAATGGAAATGTTTCGGTCTGCAGGTGAAATAATTAAAAAAAAGTGTTTATTTTTTATGAACATTTATTTATTTTTCAAATATTCGTTAAAATTATTTAACAAAATAGCGTAACGAGATTGTTAATTGGTTTAAGAATTCAAGGTACATATTTGGTCTACATATATTGAAAATAATTGCCAGTGATTGTTTACGATAGAGACATTTCACTGCTTTCTTTACGTATATATCTAATGTGCTGCCCTTCCATTTCCACATCCATTTGGCTTAGGGGTATCCCGTAATCTCCCGTGGCCCATACATCACAATTTGGATTGCTGGCAGAGGCGCTCTGCCGCGGCTGATACAGATTAGACGGAATGTAAGATATAGCTAGCAGTCCACTGCCGCGTCGGCTACCCGGCAACGTGAGCGTGGCGTCTTCCATAGACTTGCAACGACCTCCCATTATCCTGTTGACGCTAGGTCGGCTTGTAAATTTATTCACTTGAGGCTGATGACTGCTACGTCTCGAGTTCTCTTGCAGATTTGACACATTAATAGTCTGACTGACGTTGGCGCTGCTCGTTTTCCGTTGATCATCAAGTGTGGAGAGGCTGCACGTCGGTACTATCTTGTGAGGAAACCTCGGAGAACCTTTGACTTTGTCCCTGAATGGCAAAATCGGCTGGGAGTTTTGATGTGCCATCGATGGTCGCCTTTGATTTGGTGGCAGTTGGAAATTCACTTTTGGTTCCGATTCGAAAGACGGTCTGTTAATCAACACTCTCGTAATTCTCTGCGGGTCTTCAGTTATTGTTGGATCCGACATGTCATCCGTTAATATATTGATTATTGGACCGCTGTGAGCGTAGGATTTTCGCCGGAGACTTCTACTCGACGATTGCACATCTAAAGTGTTGCACGACAAGACCATATTGTGCCGTTGCGTCCCCGGAACTAGTCCTGCTATCATACCCATGTGTAATCTCAACGCTGCTGCAATTCCTGCTCCGCTGTTGCCTGTTATCGATGCTGATGATGTTTTTCTGCTGGCTGGTCTGCTTCCAAACAAGTTTCTGATACGAGTTAATATTCCGGTGTTCTCTTCGGATCTTTTGTTCAGCAGGCACAAGTTGTACAAATCTATAGCCGGGTGTGTTTTATTATCATCCAGCTTTGGCTCAGAGTTGAATGTTACGCTTCGCCTCATTGGCAATTGGGTCGTTTCTGCCGATGGCCAACTCGCTCGAGGAATCACTGGAGGAAGAACTGATAGTAGTAACAGTGGTAATCCACCTCCGATACTAGGCGTACGTGGATACTCTCTTGATTGCTTTCTTTCCATGGCTTCTTGTACGACGCTGAGTTCATTCTACAAAATACGAACATCCAAAGTTAATATTAATGAAGTGTATAAAACAATATTAACTCCATAGATACTCCTGTAAATTTGTATAATTTAATTTTAACAGTTTCAAATACTAACCCTTTTATGTTGAGCTAACGAAGTACTCGAAGATGTATTCGAATTCGTGTTTGAATCAACCAATAGTCTTTCTAGGCGGTTTATTTCTTTATCTAGAGTTGCAACTTCCCGTCTGTATACCTTATTTTGTATTTCAACTCTATATTGCAATTCGCGCTTGTCGTCCATCACAAACCTTCTCGTATTGCACTCCAACTTGAGACCCATGCTTTGAATTATAGGATCCATGTTGTCCTCCTTCTTCAGAATGGCCAAAAGCTTCGGAAAGAAGAGCAGACACAGCGTAGCCGTGGTCGATATGAGGATTAGTGTCGTAATGGTCACGTAAGCCAGCGTGGCCCGCTCGGAGATAATGTTAGCCAATACAACAAATATGCCGCTGGTTATGACAACACTGTAAACGCTTATTCCAATGTATTGTGAATCGTTCAATGCTGATATTTTAACGTGCCGAGTCTCCCAAGCCATGTACACGCCGACAATTAACAATAGTCCTTTGTAGACGTAGAGTGCTCCGAGCCAACCATTAGTATTTTGAGATCGACACACTTCAACCTGAAATTATATCCATCAAAACTCTAAACTCTTGAACAAATACTGAAGACTTTTTTTTATTTACCTGCGGTTGATATACAACACCTCGATCCACCGGACTTATCTCCATAGTCAAATTCTTTAAATGACGTTCCATCGGATCAACAACCACCCACAAAGTTACAATGAATCCGTCGATTAATAATAATGCACATATCAGCGATATCAATTGTGTATCTTGTAACAATTTTGTTTTACAGACGCCGCTACGATTCCTAAAATTGTTATACAACCTTAATTAGATAGTTATTCGGTTATAATTGTGCTTTTTAAAATGTACATATATACCCGATGAATATTCTGTGAACCCTGTAAGTTTTAGCGAACATGGAGCCGAACGCTAGCGAGAATCCAGCTGACAACAAGTAAACCCTTGCCTATAATAAATAGAATACACTCAATATAAACCAATCAATTTATTTTATATTACGTTTTCTGGATATAATTACCGTGCAGACTGCTGAGAATTGGACTAAAGACGGTAGTGTGGCGTGATCCAAACCCAAGAGACCAACAGCTCCGTACACCAAAACGCATCCGACGATTGTTATATTGTTTAGTTTCGGTGATGACAGCTTTATTGATCTAAATTTATAAATAATCAATATAAACTCATCATTTCTTACTGTAGATACATATGTATAATTCGTTTATTTAATAGGAAGATTTATTGTCAGAGGTTCCAATTTTGAAAATTTTACTTGATTTTCCTGAAATGGAGGTTAATGACGAGGAAGGCAAGAGCAAGTACAACTCCAACTAGAGCTAGTGTTGTAACTGCGAGGAACGCTGCTGGTGCTATGGTTTCGATACGGTAGTGAAGCACCCGGCGGGCTGCAGGGGCTCCGGCTATCCATGAAACATCCCGGCAAGCTCCACAAGCGAAGTCTAAGGCTCCCCTTCCTGGTTCAAATAACGCTACAGGCCAGGCTTCACCTTCTACAACACATAAAATCAAAATTATCCCGAATTATCATTGAATGAAGCAATTGTTCATTCTCATTTTATATATTGTGGTTCAATTTTAAATTTAGTAAATAGGTTAATTAAAGATAGGTTGCAAAAATTGCAAAATTGAGCTATGCGGAGTATTTTAAATGTAAATATGTAGATTAACTAGTATAAGAAATATGTTGAATGTTTTGAATTGGATAAATGTAATTGAAACCTTAAAAGTGTGCATGTATTAGTAAGATAAGAATTTATTACCAAGTTATTTCAATAAGTATTTAATAAGGGGATATAATATATGTACATAGTCATAATACTAGGGGTAAGAATAAGTTAATAGTTAAGAATTTGAAATTAAGTAGTTCTAGAAGAAGTATTTTGTACAGGGTGTTGAATACAATGGGCTGCTGGAAGGTCTTAGAAATATAAACCAAATTATTACTAATAAGGAAATATTAATAGCTTATATCAATATTATTAATTTATTTTATTATAAAATATTCATAAATCTATAATACTATAAATAATAATAATAATAAATAAATTATAATGTATACCTTGAACTTGGTAGAAGGCTGAAGTTCCGACACGATCTGCTCCACTGAAAGATACCGGACCCTGAAAAATATAACAGTTAGCCGAACAGGACAGGACAGTCTTTTAATATGTATGTATTTCAAAAATTGTGCGTCATTTGGTTTGTAACATCTTAGATATGTCAAAAATCATGCTAATATAACTTTTAGAAAACCTACCGCACCCTCTTGGGCTCGCTAAGTTTTCTTAAATTTCTTAAATTACATATTATTTCAAAATTCTATAGAAAATTCTCCCCGAAAAGACTTCAGAACTATTTGTATCTTCCCCAGATTTAATTCCTTCACTTGTAAAAGAAGTATTCACATTTCCTTCCATTTATCTACGATTTATGTGGCTGTACCGATACAATCACAATATAAGTAGTCGGACTTGGTCCACTGTTTCACTCGTTGTTTCGTTTTTGTGCCGTAAGTACATTTTACGCTCAATTAATTCAACTCATTTGAATTAAAATTTCGCGTGCACTCGGTCGAATCGCAATTGTTATAAAATTAATTGCGTTAGATGAGATTTATGCGCCCAATTAAACGAAAAATGTTTCACGAATTTGAATGAAATAAAAATGAAAAATTGCACGTATACGATTAATGTACGATAGGCACGTCCGCGTGTACATAATAATTTACGGACACCGAAAGCTTTCGAGTATTGGTTCGAAAGCTTCGATTTCAAAACGCGCGTGTTCGAAATTCAAATCGTCACAACCTGTCGAGCTTTTGTCGACCCGAGCTTTGTAATTTGCGGTCCCCGTTTAACAATCTACAATCTACATGGTATGCATAATTTATGATTTGGCGCGGACCGAAACGCCGAGAAAATTGAGGTGTCCCAGCTGCTGGAGGAACTCCTCGGCCATGTCCTTTCTCGTGTAGTCGAAGTGGCCGAGGCTGAATAGGGACGTAGACGGTATCTGGTTCTTGAAATTCCTGACGGTCGCCGCGTATTTGTAACTTGAAGATTGGCTGCTGCTGTTCCTCATCTGTCGGCTGTTTTTGTCGAAGGAATGCTTCGTCTTCAGCGATAGGAGATTTCTAGCGAAGAATGTGCTCAGAGGATGGCTTTGCGACTTGGTTGACCAGGCGGCTTCAGCACCTCTGAGCGCTAAAGCTATAGCCCATACAGCGTCATATGTTTGCGGGGCATACTTGGACAGAGGCACCTCCATGGATCTCATTTCGGACATAAACATCTCGTTCGTCTGAAAATTAAATTTCTTAAATTGTATACAGGTACTTCTTGTCAATTTTAATAACTGAAATTATCATGAAAAGAGTTAAAGTGAATTATTTAAAAAGGTGTGTAACAGTCTTTCAGGATTTGAGTACACATCACAACTGTTTAAGGGGCGATGCGGCTTACGAAAAGTCTTAGCGATTTTGCACAAAAGAGAAATGATTGATTGAAATGGGCGAGGCGTGTGTTAGCACAGGCTCGTATCCATTGAATAAAATTTATTTTTTATTCGCGTATAATAAATCACGTTTCGATATAAATTCATATCGAACGTGAATATTGAATGTAATGTACGTTGTGCGCCAGAGGAACAGGCAATCGTAAAATTTCAATAACTTAAGTATACTGATAAATTACTAACGTTAATTTTACGTTTAAAATATCTTTTATTTAGGCAACATTACTTATTTGATCTTGAGTGTATAACGTAAAGCAGAAGCCGAAAGCCGCAGGTACCGAAAGCTGAGAGCTTAAGACTCTTTTATAATACCTATAAGACATTTTCTCTTTATTTCTGACAAATTGAAAATGTCACAACGTTGAAAATATAACGAAGTTTCTATGTTTTATAACATCGTGTATTGCATTTGTCTCTCGTACTTACCAGACCGGAATAGGAGACCATTTCTTCGCCGATGATACTGTTGTGGCTTGAAACCAGGATGAGCCTGTCGACCGCCATCGCCAAATGCACCTGAGGACATTCCGTGGTGTTCTTCCACCAAGAGGGTAAAGGTGGACCCTGTAGGATCCATGCATAATCTGCACCAAACATTCCAAGCGCGTACGCCTACAGAACCAACGCAAAGTCATTAACGATACTGTAAAAACAGCAATGAATAGTGTGAATCAAATAGATGTTTAATTACTTCACAAAAGATCTTCGGTGCCATTTCGTGTGAAAAACTTCCGATTATAATCCTAGTATCGAGCTCCTAAAAAATAATTAAAAATTGGTTATATTTCCGTAGGTATTTATTTACCTACCTTACCTGAGGCTCAGACAATTTTGGGCCGAATTAAATGTTTGATGAGAATTTCGCGAAGTTTGTTTATTTATTCCGCGTTGTAAAACCCCTTTTTCTTCAATTCATTAAATATTAAACAATAAACGCTACAGAATTGTATTCGTAGTCGCTTTATTACAAAACCTAGTACTTTTTGGTATTTTGATCATATTCACGGTTAAAATTTTACGTCTATTCATCGCTTGTACAACGAAGTAACGTAATCGTAAAAATTTTGCGCTAAGTTAGATTAGATTTTATAACGGGGGTGAGCCTAGAGAGTCGTAACTTCAATTCAACGACTTTTACGATTATTATTTTGGAGATATTTATAAGCTATGTAAGTGGTTCAAAATATTTTTTGCAAGCAAGTTTATTTCTATATAAGTTTGGAGTTCGGTTTAACTGTGGTGTCATTTTTTTTTTTCGGTGGTAATTTTTTTTACAAACAAAGTATGTATGTACATACATACATAGTTGTTCAGAGGGCCGAGTTCAATTATGATGTAAAAATGTGGTGAAAACTCGCTTACGCTTAATAATTTGAGTTGCTCTTTAAAGTCAGTTTCTGCAAAGGTGATGGTGGCTGCACAGGTGATATTGGCTTGCTCTAATTCAGTGACCAGATCGTTTACGGCCAGACTGTAGATTTCCTCGTTCTGAGACAATGCTGTTACTGTATCCCAACCAAAGCGTCTATAAACGAATAATATAAATTTTAGCAAGAATTTTAAAATCGACTAACAGCAAAATTAAAGTAAAAAGTCAGAGGAAAACTAGTTATTTATAGATAATAGTATTTTAGCTACATTTACAAGTGTGTCAGTTCTCTTGACAAAAAAACTGTTGAAAATTCACGAAATTGCAATGTAATTCTATGTATAGGACAAAAAGAAAACGGAATTGGAATTGGTTATCCCGTTTGGGAAATTTGCATGTTTGAAAAACATGGCTCTTTGCTCCGATTCCGAAAAAGGAAATTTCGCTTTGACAAAATTTTTCCCTTTTTAACACAGGGAACACAATTTTCAATTAAGCTCCTCTTACGTTTTCGTTAATGAACATTTTCCTTTTTTTACTAATTCCCTCGAACATGTTATTTTCCGAAATAATGCGAATCATTTTTAGCGGCTCGGGCATACCAGTACCACAGATGCCTTCCGAAGATCAATTTATTTTCATTATTTTTTTATTTACAATTTCCGGGAATTTTCGAGAGGAAACGTTATACAAATTAGTATCTACAACCTACTGATTTTTTAACTTTATTAATCATTCTTTTGAATATTGGGAAATTAAAAAGACAGTCTAAAAGTCTTACGATTTATTTTTAAACTTCTACATTTAATAAGAAGCATCATATTTTAGATAGGTAGATACTGTTGATATAAACATCAATCTAATTTTTTTTAGGTAATACATAGTTGTATATTTACTATTTATTGCATTATTTTTATCAGTTGCATACACGAATGGTTCTTTATCCTTTTTAACTTTTTTCATTTCCACTCCTCGATTTTATTTATGGCAATTTTTCCAAACGTCATGATACGAATTTGTGGTAATTTAATAAGTGTCTTTCACCTAATGAACGCTATCCTGGCAGGATTGTGGGACGAATCAGGAGCCACTGTGCGGTAGAACAGAGGGAATTCATTGCGGTCGCTTAAAGCTGGAGACGTGGACCCGAAGGAGACCTGCAACATACCCAAAACAATTAAGAAACCCCGAAATAAGACTGTCAGCGCGTCGCGTCAAAGGTGAAGCTAATTATTTTCGGTTGGCAGAGGGTATCCCAATTTGCCCAAACCACTAGGGGAGATTACGTAGGTATCGCATTTTTGAAGATAACAAACCTGGACTATGTTCCAATAGGGCACGACCTTTGCCAAACTTTCGGTGACCTCTGAGCACGCAGATCCCAAAAGCATCACCATCCTAGTGGAAGTTTGCGTATACAAGGCATGGAAGAATCGATCCACTCCCACGCCTGGATCGCACTGCGAAATCACGAATACATTGTTAATCCGCACACAATGAGTTTATATGTAGAATTTTTATAAAATAAAATTTTATCTTTATATTGTTTACTATAAAGTTTTTAAAATATGAATCGAACGACTTACCCAACCTTATTCAAAAATTAGCCTACTACGACTTTAGTATTCCGTCTATTTAGCTTGAAAAAGTTCTCAGACGTTTGACTCGCGTTTCATTTTAAACTGAAGCTTAACTGTAATCCTGCGTGCAGATACAAAATGCCCCTCCGCAAAATGAATTAAATTTTCTTAACCACCAAAGGGTGGTTACCCCTTTTTTTTTATTTCCTTTAAGTTTTTGCTATACTTTGTCTGAAACGAGCGCTATACGAGTGCACTCGTTTGACCCCTTGAAATTTGCATGTTCTTGAGCTAAATCAGCGATTTTTACGTTCCCCCCCTCTTTGTCTCCCATTTTAAGGGCTGAGAAAAGACATTGAAGTGCGCAGAGGCGGATACTCTTTGAACGGTTAAACTGCTCGATATTTTGGCTTGAATGGACAATTTTCAAGTTTCAGCCGTCGAAATCGGTGAAAGCATATGTACACGCACACATACGATTACATAAGTAGCCATATATGTATATATGTACATATGTATGTACGTATATACGTATATATGTATATATGTGCTGAATTTCTGAAAAACTTTCTTTGGATATATGTATTACTCAACAGTAGAAGACGTGAAGTGACTCCCACGAGATGGTGGTTTTGCTTTTAACAAAATTTACATTACAAACGGAAAAAATATGCAAAGTTTGTCTTGTTGATCTGCCGAACGAGATTTTTCGGTTTGTCACCAGAAACTTTTAGATTTGCTATTGAGATTGTCAAAATATCAAACATGTCTGTTGATACAGAAAAAAAAACAAAACTGAAACTATCTATGTCCTTAATCTGTGCTACTGAAGCATTTTGCATAGATTGAAAGTTACAAAATATACATACATACATCCAAACATACAGAATCTTAACCTTGCAGAAGAAAGACAGCATAAGTTTCATCTTTAAAGGAAAATCTCCATTTAATAAAAAAATATCAAGATTTCAAACTAACATGCGAATCAAGATAGCAAACGGATTTGGCAGATCTATTTTTGGATACAACTCGAATTATATTCGATGGTTTACGAAATATTAAATGTAAATAAGACCGAAAACATTTCACTTCAAGTGATTGTTGAATTTAGTCGACGACAATATACGAGCATAGTGTAGTGTAAAATTATACATCGAACATAAACAATGGTAGAAAGTATAGATAGAAGGCACAAATAAGCGACATATTCGCAATAAAGATATTTTTATGGTTTCGTACGATAGTTATCTGCATAAGAACAAAAGGGAAAAAAGGGGGAAAAGAAACTAGATGGTGCCATTTTTGGCTGATACAGAAATAAAAAATTTTCCCCGGGAAACACAATGGGGAGCAATATCGTAAAACGCTAGTAATGCGACGACATTCCGAATTGGTGTGCGTTGGGAAATAATTTAAGGCTTTGGAGTGGCTTTTCCATTTTCGCTATTGAAACTCGCACTCCCTAGCCAATTCGAGAGTACGAACGAGATGACACTTTTGGATTTCTTGAGAGTGGCGTGAAGTTTTAATGAAAGTCGCCAGATGACGAACGGCAAAATTTTCGAACCAGTTCGCACACGATAACTGTCTTCTTACGCCACATTTCAAAAACAACGAATGCCAGTTTGTAATACATATCTATGTCTCATTTCACATATGTACATAAGTGTTTCGATGTCGGGGGTAAATTTGCAATGCAGCTCTAAGCTAACTAATCAAAGCAGTGCTCACAGTCTACGATTTGACATTTCTCTCCTAGGTCCGTGTAAATAAATCGAGGTAACTTCCTGCAGATTTATTCACGATGAGGTCTCTGGGTTTCGACCTTGGCGGCTTTGCACGTGAATTATGGCCGCGCGTGGGCGTAGACTTGACTCATTACTCAACTTCAGCCGTTACAACGTGTTTTTGCAAGCTTTCCCGGAAAATGGCAAACACACACACTTTTCCGAAATTATTCAAAACACACCGCCGAAACAATGCGGCTAATTTTTATAAGAAATTTCCAAGTCCGAAGTTGTACATATGTATGTATGTATATATGTATATACATATGTACATATATACATACGTATGTATGTATGTACATATATATATACATATGTATGTATGTATGTAATACATACATACATATGTGCATGTATGATACATACACATTGTACATATGTACACGTACATAAGACAGGAATATGGCGACTGTAATCTTACGCCCGGAACAATAGCGCAATTTAGAGCAGAATGAACGCGACACTATCTGTATATTATAACAGGATCGAGCGGTTGATATACAAAGGATTTCAAACAAAGGAAGCTGAGGTGGGCTTGAAAAGCGATTCAGGTACACTTGCGTGGTTATCAATTTCATAACCGTATCGAATTTCGACAAATTTAAAATTATAATTGATCAATACATATGTAGCTGTATGGGTTATTGTCAGTATCGATAAACATCTGTTTGGGTCAAATTACACTAAATCTACGATCAGCGCAGAAGCTTTTGCTGCCAGATTTGGGGAACCTTGCGTTTATTTAAATATTGTTTTTGCAATATTGTTTTTCATTACTTTGGTGTCATTGGTGAGTAAGTGTAGATAGTATCCAGGCAGTAGTTTGCGCTGGTTAACGTGCTTGACAGCCAACCGAGCTGCTGCCAGCTCAGAACGTCCTTCTGGTCTCTCGCCCCACCTCGTGCTCAGCTCAAATAGACCTAGAAGAGAAACTCTTCTCACACCACCTATGTATAATAAAAAATAAGATGTATTTTATTCGTTATCGTCGTTGTAATGAGTGCTGTGAGGTAAACCATCTTTAAAGAAATCTGTATTGAATATTTGCACGCTTGTATGCCTGTTAAAATCGTTTTAGAGACGTGGAACATGAAGTGAATTCGATTTAACTGTGTAACAAATGAATTGTTTAATATCCTTATTCGATTTTGCAACCGGTCAATATAAATTACTTCGATTTGAATTGATTGAACTTGGGGCTTGGGGTGCGGTTCAGGTGAAATTCGGTTAAGACTAGAACCCTTTGACGTTTTAAGCAATTTAAAATCAAATTATAAAATTTTAAATTAATATTTTGAATTGAGAAGTTTAAAAAATTTAAGAAATTCAGATAAATATTTGAAAGTCTACTAGGAACTGTATTAATATTTTATAGGGATATATGTACATAGTTTGTTTTGAAATGAAAATGTAGTTACATTATTTTCTTATGTCAAGAAAGTTGAGAATTTCGTACATATATGTACGTTTCATACATGTACATACATTTCATACAGACAAATTCGCTGTGGGAAAATTTTATTTGATTATTGGTTTGCAATATTTGTTATATGCAGTAGCCAATCGCTCAATGGGTTTTCTCACGTATTGACGACTCAACGTATTTTTTTGTCTTTCGGTTCATTGTTGTGGACATAAGTGGAAAAGTGTGGAAGAGCATTGTTCGAGTGTGGCTCAGGCAAGCGATTTTTTTCAGCTCTTCCCCTCGTTTCAATGGGCAAAAACTCAACTGCTCGTTCAGACCAAAATAACTCACCCATCTCGTCTCTAGACACTCTCCTCCTCTTCGGCCTCGACCTGGCAACACCGGCAATTTCTGGACCACTCCATGAATCGACGGCTTCATTCTCTTCGTCGTCATCATCAGCGTTCTCCCTCTTCTCGGGTAAACTCCTCAATATGACGGGACTCTCGTCGGGATTTGTCAGATCGCGTTTCTCGAACGCGCTACCGCTCGTTCCATATTGTCGTTCCTCTTGTCTCGGCTTATCGTATTTCCATTTTCCATACTTTTGGCGAAAATCGACTTTGTCCGGATGCGTGCGACACCTCACCGAATTTTCCGCTATCCTACTAATGTTTCTTCCTGCGTTCACTGAGTTCGGAACATACTGAGCTAGATTCGCTTCGTTGACTTCTATCGCCGAGCATGCGACAGTCACTACTAGCATAAATATTATTACGAAAATATATTGTGTGGTAAGTCTTTCGGTTGCGCAAGTTTTACAGCACGCGTCGATTGCTTTGAGAGGACGGGTTAAAAGATGATTAGAGGTGATGGAGACGTGGGAAGAAAAGATTCTAGGGTTGCTTTTGGTGATCGCCTTGGTGCTCATGCCCGTCTACCGCCGTTTTATTTTACGTGGCCGTCTCTTATGAGATGATCTGAAACAAATGAAAAATATCGTATAATTCTATAGAAACACAGAGTAGGAAGGTGTATTACAATGTGTGATAGTTAAATTTGTGCAAAAACCCGTTAAATATTAAACAGCACTGAATTCAAATTTGCAACAGATATTAATTGTTCATTTGTGTATTATAATAATGAAGAAGACAAAACAAATAATATTTCAAGACTTTTATCATATTTGATTGAATAATTTAGTGATATATTCCGGGAAGTTATTATAGCGTGGATTGATTCAATTTAATATCGCTATCAGCACTTTCTAAAATATTTCAATTCCGAAATATTTAATTGTAATTTCTTACACAGATACGTACGACACTCTAAAATATGTACATTATAATTATTATTACTATTATAATTATATTAGACTAGTGTAAGCCCGTTGAATATCAACGCCCGCTGAATTTTAAATTACGTAAAGCGCTTTTTTAATAGAGATTTTTTAATAGAGAAAAAAAAAAAAAAAATTTTTTTACTTTACTATTTATATTATAATTATTAATTATTTTATATAATAATATTCTGCTATTTTGTAAGTGAGTTGTAAAAAAAAAAAAAAATAGTTTATAAAGCGCCATCTAATTGATCCAAGGGAAACGATAATTTCGATAATTTAATTAATACCCAGTTTTATTTTTATTATATTATAATTATTAATTATTATATATATAATAATTATAATTTTGTAAGTAAAAAAAAAAAAAAAAAAATAGTTTTTATAGGTATGTAGGAAATATAGGTTATATTTAAAAAAAAAAGGACCCTTTTAGGAGGCTGCCGTAGCCGATACGTTAGCATGCTCGGCTACCGACTTCGACGTCGTGGTTTCAAATCCCGCTCAATCTGGTATTTTTATTATTTTTCCTCATTTCCTATTTATTGTACCTATAGGTAATGTAACTAAAGGACAAAGTCATGGCCGGGCGATAGTGTATAGCATTAGTGGGATGACTCTTGAGCCTAAGGTCGTGGGTTCGATCCCCCACTCGTTCTAGTGGTTTTTTAATAATTTTTCCTGAGCGAGCGCTATCAGCAGACAGACAGACGGATTTCGGCTATTATATATATAATATTAAGAACGTTGCAGGAGTGATTTTCACTCAAAAACATAAAATTTCGGTCTTTGAACGTGCCTTGAGCTTTTCAGCTCGTCGAGTATCTGAGCGTTTTTGAATCAATGTGTATCATGAGACACAGAGATATTGGAAATTTATGTGCTTATTGTGGATTTCACGACTTATCGATTGGTTTAGAGGACACTCGACGAACGCCCGAATTTGATTTTGAATTTTCTCAACCTGTAAACGAGGGAAAATCAACAGCAGCGACGAGTAATGGAATTTTCCTTAGACGATTTCGTAAGTAATTTGTGCCCGATCGATTTGAAAGCCTTGATGAAATCATGGCATATAGGATAAATTCAATTTTGCGAAATGGAAACGTAGAAAATATGTGTAACTTCCATTGAGAATTCCAATTCGGGAAGATAATTTATTCTACCTGGGAAATATTCAAGCGCATGCAAAGGAAACACATCACATCGGTATGAAGTCATATACAATTCATTTTTGCGGCAAATATTGGATATTTTTTGTTGAAAATTTTTATCGTCAATATTCTAGAAAATTTTATAAAGCTTATTAGTTTTTTTTTCGGAAAATCTAGTAAAAAATTATTTGAAAAATTTTACAATGAATGAAAATAAATTTGTTTTGAAAAATTATATTCAGAGCGACTAAGTGCAAAATTCAACAAATTTACAAGCATATTAGTATCATAAAAAAATGATTTCCCTCGTAAAGCTTTTCGTAAGTATCCGAAAGATGTTCGTTCGCAGATCATTAAAGCGAACATATCCTTTATTTTTGAGATCGTATAACGGATACTTGTTAAAAACCTATGATTAAATCGCGATCGTAAAATTGTCTCATTAAAAGGTTTATGAAGGCTTTCTACAAAAATGAAAAATTTTCGGGCTTCAACTCTATATCTATGTACATACATACATATATGGTAATTTTATTAAAAATTCGATGTTATGAATTGTTGTTATGAAGTGAATATAATAAAATAAGATTTAAAGCAAACTAAATGTTGTCTAATTTAGATTGTAGGAAATTTTGCAATAGTCAATTTATGGTGGTAAATCTACAGGGGAATACATGTGTATAATTAATTATACCTTTGAAATATAGGTATAAAAAAAGTTTTCACCCCTACGAAATATTTTGTCGAAAAGTTTCAAAGACTCATCGATCAATGTACGAGTAAAAAAAGTATCTTTTGGAATAAAATCAGAACTTATCCCCCTCGACGATTTAACACAAAATAAATCTCTGTCCGTTTCATGCAAAATATCTCCAATGTTTCAATAAACATGTAACGCAAATAAATAACAAAGTGAATCGTTAGAAATTCGATATGTTTGCGTATCGAATTTCTATTACAGAACAGAAATTATTTACATTTTCAGCGATCTTTCTCTTAGAATACATAGAAAGTCAGAATGATGAAACGTAACAAAGCAGAGGAAAAAATCTAAAATACACAATATTGAATTTCAAAAACATATCCTCGACCTTTCAAATATACTTTATTTAACACAATTTTTTTTCCGAAAAATGCGTTGAAACTCGACAACAAGGTAGAAATGTAATATTGTAAAGCGTTGTAATTGAATAAAATAGCATTCTAAAAAAATCCAAATTGGGTTATTGAGGTCTTGTGACCTTTTATCGATTAGTGTAGATCCGGAAAACCCTCTCCTGGATCAGGACAAATACTAATTTGGCCGCGGATTTGCCCAACGGCTAAATTGGTCGACGTGGAAATATTAATTTTTAATTAAAATATTAGTTTATGTAATGCACAGTGGACTTATCAGATGATTGTAAATATGATGACACATACAATCTCTTATATTGTGAATATTCAAATTTTGGTTACAATAGAATGTTTAAATAATATAAATTATTTGATTGAGTAATGTATTCAATACGTACTTAGAGGTAAACATATTTACTAGCTATTTTAACCCTTTACAACATTAACACAGGACGTTCTCCCTAATGGGATTTCACATTATCATATTATGTATATATGTATGTATGTATGTACTAGTACATAATATTTTACATGCAGTGGCAGCGGAACTAAAAAAAACATCCCCGTCCTTCATACAAATATCTCTAGAGATCGTCCTTTGCTATTAATTGAATATTATATTCAGTACTTAAGCAAAACACACTCTCAAAAGTGAATCTAAGCCTAATAATAATATAATTGATTCACAAATACAAATTCTCGCTTATATTGCGAATTATTATCAAACAAACAATAAAATTTAATTAGTTTTTTTTTTTAATTAGATTTTAATATAATTCACGACTGGTCTTTGACATGCACGATATTATCTCAGTGAAGGGAACGGAAAAAGGTATAAGAAGTAAAGGGAGCGAACACGTGCCACGGAAAACATTGCGATACGTTTCACGGTAAATTTTCTGCGAAAATGCCGTGCTGCGAAAGTTTTTTCAAGAGTGGTGTACGCCACTGGAGATTGCGCAAATTTATCACGAGAACGAGGCGATACAGGAGAGGAGCACGTGCCTCGCTTAACGACGGCTATCAGTAAATTTTCCAGTGGCGTCGAAACGCGCTTTTCCGACCTCGGTACTGAAAGTGTTAACGGTTAACCCACCGGCAGAGAGCGCATCTCCTTTTTAGCTCAACTTCTCGTCATCAACTATCAAGCCTTAGATAATTTATAAACATGTAGCAGGATTCACAAAATTAAATTTTTCAGAGGGACAAAAGACCTATGAAATAAAATAAATTTAACAACGTCGTAAAATGTGCGTTACTGTGTGGTCATAAAGAATTTCTACCAATTTTATCGTCGGATGGCTCGAGCTATGTAAGTCCTACGAGGATATAAAAGATATTGTGACCCACTTTCAACCGAAACGAATTAAATTAATTATTTTTATTATGATACGTGCCTTTTGGAATGTAATGTTTTTGATAAATTTAATGTGAACCTTTTTGTCTGTAAATTGCGTCATTGTGCTGACCGAACTTCAAAGGTAATGTTTTTGAATCTACGCAAAAATAGCCCTGAATTTCAACTTTAGTATGTGTAGCTTCATTATATGTAGGTGCGAAAAGGTTATAATTATACTATGTATATCGCTCGTGTGAAGTAGAAAATAAGTTTATAAAAATATGGACTCTTTTATATTATAGACCGATGTGTATATTTTTTTCGAAATTGGATATTTTAACTTAATGCATTTTTTTCACTAATTAATAAGAATTATTTCCTGTCGCTGTTCCATAATTCAAAACGAGTTACCAAGGCGTGAACAAAACGAAGTAGAACGTAATTGAGTTGCAAATTAAATTTTTTCCGTAAAAAAGTCTCATCAAAAAATCTTCCATAATCTCATAAAACTACAGTACGTCCCGGTAAATAATTTACATTTAAAATTAATATTCTTCAAGCAACAAAAAAATAAAAAAAAAAAATGAAAAATAAAATAAAAAAACAATTTATTCGTCTGAAATATATTACATGTACATACATACATACGTATGTATGTAGGTACTTATATAATATGTATTAAATTTATGTACATATGAGTCGCCTAGCTCCAAATCCCGATAAGTTCATAAAACTCACTTGTTCGCAAACGCGGTTTTTCTGCTACAGACTTATTTGCTTGATGGCGTTTAAACTCATTTAAACTTAATTTTGTTCATATTAAACAAAATATTGAGATTAGAAACATGGATTTATCGTTGTTTGTTTCTAAATATGGCTTTTATCATAGTTCAATTGTCAGTTTTTGGAACTAACACTGATTTTCAATATTTTTTTACGGCGCACTTGGCGGTATTTGGAATAATTCAAGTATAAGGCATCGTTTGAAAACATTCTTAGAACCAGAAAATATTTTATTCTCGTTTTTTATATATTGTGGACTTATCGGGATTTGGAACTAGGCGACTCATATATACATACATATGTCTTTTTGATAAATATTTAAGTTTGATTTGCATTCTTTGCTCATTGTATTCTTCGCTCACTCTTTTCAATCTTATATAAATATTAAGGATTCACGTGTTCTCGAGGGAATGAAAGTTGAAAAGTTAATTAAAATTCACTCCATATCAAAAGTTTTGCTTCGGCAAACTCGAACAGAATATTAGAATGGCTTTCATGCACTTTGCGATGTAACGTAATATCCGACCTTTATAATATACATACTATTATGTCATATTATAATTCAAAGAAAATATCCTTTAGTCTATCAAAGTACATTTAGGGCACGTACGACGTGTCCTCATATGGATAATTTGGATTATGATTCCTCGCAGACCATATTGACTTTGCAATTGTTTCAATCATCTCGAACAAAATATTACATTATGCATTACTCATTCAAAAGGGACCGCTTTGACCGTGTGATTAAATCGCTTAATCCTGTTTTGAGTGAAATTAATTAGCCCGGAAAAGCCTGATTTATTCAGCTGATTTGCCGCAAGTCTATTAACATAATGAACCATGTAAATCCACTAGTCTTTGTGGCGTACGAGCATAATTTTCAAATAAAATATCACGGAAAAGTCTTGCATTACAAGCAATAATACATTGTAATCAAACATATAAACTGTATTTCAAGAATACAAAAAGGATTAGAGTTAGCATACGGGATATATCTCATTTTCGGTAATTATAAAAAGCGGTCACAAAAAATAAACAAGGTTAAAATAAAAGACCGCACGAGGAAAAACTGTTATGGGATTTAGCGGAACGGTGTGTGTACTACTCGTAGGGATTTTTTTATTTTTATACGCACTGAACAAAAACAGAAAAAAATACAAAAGGGGCTATCCACACGCTCTCCCAAATTGAACATTTTTTTCACTTCTAACCTAATGTAATTCCATATTTTATTTCATTTTACGGAAAAAACAGTGACAAGTCGTTGAATATGTGCGTATGTGCTAGGAAAATGGCCAATAATTTAATAATACGCAGTGAACTCAATATTTGCATAAGTTTGACTTGCAGACTTAATATTGGCATCAAATATATGTGAACAAAATGGTTAAAAAGCTTTTAAACAATAAAAGTGAAAATGAAATATCGTGGTAATGCGAGAATCCAACGATTTTCAAATATGATAATCTGAAACATAGAAATTATAATAGGATACAACTTTTTAAATCTAAGATTTTGTTCGAGACATTGAAGTCCTTCAATAAACGCTAATATTTAATTTGGCACTAAAGTTTCCAAATTGACAGTGTTTCGAACTTTTGTTATTGACGGCTTCTCGGCCTCTCGAAATTTATTCTCCCCAGGTTTCGAAACGCGATCAAATATTTAACGGAAGCGGCTATTCTTCCCGGATAGTAAACAGCATATTTGTAACGTTTAAATATAGTATGGAACAAACCCGTCACTTTGTTTGCCATCTATCGAAAAGTTTATTCCGAGAGCCAACGTTGAATCGTTATGAGTTTGGAGAACTTGTCAGAGCGTGTGAAACTTTAGAAATTTTACAGTTCATAATCAAGTACACGTATAAAATATAAATATTTTCTTAAGAAGATAAATTTTCACGCTCGAGAAACTCTAGATATGTATTATCGTGTTATAATACGAATATTCAACATTGAAATTAATATTCAAAGCTAAAATTTTAACGATGATGGTATACTATTATATGTAAATGTACACATTATGTATCTGCCAAATCGATGTTTCATGAACTGGCAGAATTATTTCGTATAAAATTAAATAATACATAGTTTTTCATCACATGAAAACTATGCATATAACCTGATATAAACACCAAACCAGGTAGCAATTTGAATATTTATTGAACAGTTATTTGGAACTAGATGACTCACTGACTCAAATATCAGTGGTGGTTAAAATGATGCGGCGAAATTAGCACGCGAGACTTTAGCGCGCCGACATTAGCGCGCGAACCGACGCGATAGCGAGGTTAGAGCGCAATTTATTATTTTTATATTTATAAAAAAAAAATAGAAAACAATTATTCTAAAAACTTGAAACACATATGTACCTACATGATAAAAGAACCATAAAAAATTATTAAAAAAAAAAAAGGCAAACGTACATGACAATTGTCTGTGTTTTATACTGTTTATACTTATAAACAGTATAAAACACATATGTATGTACATAAAGACAAATTTAAATTTCAAAATTATTAGAGAATTCTAATTTACTAATACTATTATAAGTTGGAATTATGGCTTCCAATCTTTTATTTAATTTGGCATATTTTGATTTCAAGCAATTTGGACGCCTGATTATCTTATTATTATTTTTCTCAATCGATAACATTTTCATGTATAGGTTTGTAAAAGTACTAATTAATTTTAAATAAGATGTAATTTTGGCAGAAAAGTTATCTTAGATAAGTAAATTTCTTTAAATGAGCAGTCAACAATACAAAATTATCTTATTTTGCGCGCTACTGTCGCGTCGGCGCGCTAAAGTCCCACGCGCTAATGTCGGGGTGCCAGTTAAAATACATACATATGTTAAGTGCTTAGTGGGCTTGCCATTGCACTGGCGTCAACTGCTGTTTAAAATAATAGGAAAATTCAATTGCATTATATAAATCCATTACCGATAGATATGGATTTTACCTTTATGACTTTATTTACATGAAAATTGGCAAAATATTAAAAACAGAATGCTTCTTTTCTAATGAAAAATTTAATTTATTGAATAACTTTAGGTGTTATTTTCAATGATTCTTTTTATTGATGAAAATTTATTTATATTAAAGAGATTTAAGATCGTCTTGGTGAATTTTCAGGACCAGATTAAAACGCTTCATAAAATTGCCTTCGTTTTAAGCATCCGGTAGGATTAATTTGCATCGGCCGCCCAAGAGAATTCACTCGTCGCGCTAATGATTATAAACGTTCATTTATAGCGACGAACGTTTTCCTGAAGTAATGATCAATATTTACAATCAAATATCGACCACATATTCGATGACCAAAAAAAATTATACAGCACGACTAGATTTAATATTCCGAGCGGCGCAGCGCGCTGCTGAAACTCGTGGTCACGTATTTAGAATCTCTCGAATATCTTTCCATCTAGCTGATTAGCAAAGTCGTGTTCTTAGCCAGTGGTAATGTTTACAATTAGGGTTGCTTCATTTGCGGATTTGGGTCTTGTATACATACATACATACACTGGCACTAGCAAGAATTTCTCCAGACTCACTTTTGAGGGTATCGCAGTACCGACCTACTGCGGCAAAATGCCGTTTTAAGTATAAGTTGCGAGTCTTGTACTTCGCCTCGTCTGACTTTAGTTTATTTTCTGTGAAATTCGAGACAGTTTTGATTAAAATTAAATTTTTCAGCAAAACGCAAATATTCGTCGGTACCCGCGCGTCAAAAACCATATGTCGAAATATAAATTATCCCTGTCTCTGGATGAGAATTTTCATCCTCCATGACGTGATGGTAAAATATGGCGGTGTTCACATGTAAAAATGAATTTTTTACATGAAATAACTAGAGTTTGGTGTAGCTATATTATTACAGTTTACATTTTAGCGAAGAAAAAAATGAGTAAATCATATTGTTTCCGACAGAGCGATGATTTATTGATTGCAGTAGTATCTCTTCTCAAGAAAACTCAACGATCTATATATGTATGTATAAATAAATGTACATACCTACCACGGAAGTGAAGAATTTATAGATTTATTGAAATCGGTTATTTATGTCAGTATATGTATTTAAGCAAATATTTTTTTTTATGATTCGAATACTTCTATAATAAATTAAAATTAATTGTTTGGATGTCTCATCTTCTGTTTTGAGTGAGAATCGTATTCGATTAAAGTACAATAATATTTTTCTGAAAAATATGACTTATTTATTAGCATTAGGGTGGAGCGAAATTTTTGTGTTTGAAAATTGAAATGCTTGGGCTTGGGAAAGTTGCTCCATGGGTATACAAAACAAACGGGATAATAATTTTTTTGATATTTTAAATCTTTATACTGCCCCAAAGAGGTCAAAAATTTAGAAAATATATGTTTTTAGCTAAAAGTGAAAGATTTAACTACTTACTAACCATGGGAAGATTTAATATATTTTCCCAATATTCAAGCAGCTTGGGGCAGTAGGTACTAAACATTAATATTTTTAGGAGATATTTTGCAGTTACGATGGGTATGTGATAGAGCACTAATCCCGCACCCAAGCTTTTTGATATTACGAAAAAAAAATTTCTTCATACAAGACCGCTCCACCCTTATCCACATTTATACTGATGTCTTTTATGCCCTTGCAGTATCTGCGGCAAATCAAGCGGAATTGAGCAGTCATATAAATCAACGTCAGTGAAATCAATTAAATTTCTTCTTATACTCACGCATACTGACATACGTCATAATATAAAATACACATAAAAAAATTGTCATAAAGTTTTACTCCGACGAAAAACACACGGTGCAATAAACAAATATTATTTCTATATCTATAATATTCAAACGTCTAAATATTTCAAATCGATCAAATAGATTGGCCACATTCTAATATTTACTATCTACATAATTAAAAGAATAATTCGAAACCATGCTGTATAATACATGTAATAAATTATTAGTTAGCAGGATTTGGAGAGAACCATTTGGCAAATCTTCAGTGTATAAATATGTATACATATACATATGTATGTAAGTATAAATTCTAAGCATTTCCGCGAGTTAAGTATCAATCGCACCGAAGTTACAAACAATCGTCTTTCTGTGAGTGTTAAATCGACTTTTTGCACATTGAGGTTCATAGAATATAACGATTATATGTATGTATACATAATCGATTCGCGTCGGGGATATCCCGCTCGACTATTTGCTTCACCAATTCAATATTTGATTAGAGAGATCGACAGTGGCTTTTGATCATTCAACATTCAACGATTAGTGAAGAGGGTTTCGCAAAAAAAAACCACGGAAAAAGAAAAAGGAAGCTCGAAATCGGAACGAGAACGTCGCGTCACGTCGTCACAGTTCCACTCGGTCGCTTACTACATAACAAAACTCCATTTTGCAACACGTGTCGGAGCAAACAATTACGCAACCGCAAACTGGGGGACGTCTGGCGAAATACCTCTAAGTTGTTATTGTATTTTTTAAGGGCATTCTCTCCTGGAAAAAGGGAAACATTAAAGGGATATTGTTAACCGACGCGAAACCCTCCCCTTTTCACTTTTGTCTCTTGTTATGCGGAAAATATTCTATTAGCGCGCGTTATTGTTCAATTTCTAGTTCGTAACTGTTGCTCGAATTGAATAAAGTTTCAATTGATATTACAACACGAAAAGCGTACGCTTTCAATAAATACGAATATGCGATATTTAAATTGTGCATATCACATTATTGCATATGTGTTTTTACGAGCACACACAATTGATTCCATTTGCTGACATCTATCATATGTTAGCATGTCCATTAATTCAACATATCACCTGGATACCTGGAAAATTAATTATAAATCGTAAACAATTGACCGTAGCGATCAAGTGTATTGGGCCCGAATCTGGCCACACACAGAGTTTTTAATTAAATATTTTCCTTTCGGTATTTTCCATGGCTAAGCATGACGATCAAAGGCTTTACTGGTGCGATTTTTTTTCAGAATCATTGCCATGTGCCGATCAGCTCAAATTCAATTATCTGCAGTGGATGATTTAGTTATGGCAACTGAATGTGACGTAATAGCAATTGAATTAAAATTCATCACTAGCTAATAAATCAAAAGGATACTTACAAAGAATATTATTATACTGAAAATTGTCCTTTTAATGGAAGACATTTTGAGGCATTTAGTACAACTCAAATAATACTGCACATTCTATATACAGTAATAGTCGGTTCCCTTCAAGTTTTGGGTAAAACGGGTCGAGTGAGGGTACCGATTTAATTGACCGAACGCATTTTCAGAAAGGATATGGTCGAAAAGTGCCCTCTTGCTTTGTCCGAATCCTCGTGGGATGGATAGAAACGCACCAGAAAACTAAGCCCCAAAATGGAAATCTTCGAAGAATCACGTGCAAAAAAATAAACCTCCATTGCACGTACATTTTATTAAAATTTCAAATGTAGGATAGTGGAGAAAGTTCAAGTTAGGACTACGCATTGTGCGCGACGTCACGTTCTCTCGAGGTTTACACGTGTAATCTAGTTTGTCTCAATTAGGTTTCTACACGTTTTTCCGGTTAAAAAGCTTTGTCTATTCCTCGGGTGGGTTTTGTAGTTTTGCGTGGATGAATTATACATTTACTAGCGAATGAACCTCTGAGTTAAATTACTACACAGTGCTTTATGCTTTTGCATTGCATGAAATTAATTGGACATCGCAATTGAGTTACAATGATTCAACGCACAAAATAAAACAAATATAACGATCGATATATTTTAATGTAACCTAAACTTTTAATCAACAAAGACGATGTCGCTGTTTTAATTCAAAACAATGTACACAAACCATTGGTAGGTACGCTATTTGCTACACAAAAATTATACGTTTATATAGAATTAATACAGCTTTATCGTAACTTCAGCATAAAAAATTTCCAGCTGAAGAAAAAGCCGTAACTTTACATTCACCGTTGTTTTACTTATTTATAGGTACAATATTATTTAAAAAAATTCTTTGAATATTTTTGAATTCATACCAGTTGTGAAATAATGTTTTTTGGGTAGCATAATATTTTATTGATGCTTTGTCAGCAATTTTATTATCATATGATTGAACATTTTTAAAATTAAACCTTAATTTGGACCTATTATTTATTATTTTATATTTTTGCCTATTCAGATTTAAATAGTGAATAGAAGTTACTGTTTTTCAATGTTCAATTATGAAGCTATGATATAAATACATAATATATTTAATTTATAATTATAACACAGAAACGCAGGTACGTAATAAATATGTGCAAAATTCTACGGTGAAATTAGTTTATATAAATGTGCAAAGTCGGCAATTACCTACTACCATCGTCGTTAACGAAAATAGTACATACATATGTATGTATTTCGAATTTCATCAATAAATAATTTAAAAAAAAGGTAGAAATATTTCATACTCATTTTTGCGACCGACCCATTCAAATTATTAACAAGCGATAATTGCGTTACGCTGAATGTATGTATTCGGCGCAAACAGCGAAATTTTCCATGTAATATCTTTAGTCGAAAGATGTTTGATGTCGAGAGCCTGTGTACTGTTAACGTGAACGTTAAAACATGTTTGAACAGCACACAAGGGCTTCGGGGCGCCGTTAATTAAATAAACATAATAGGGGGAAAAAGGTTCGGTTAGGCTTCTTGATTGAATGGGATACGTTTTCTTTCCACGGTTATACTGAACGGAGTGGAGCAATCGGCCTAATAATGAACTAAGCCTCGCTTTGAAAAAACTTACACTTTTTCGAATCCACTGAAACTTCTCGCCTTCTTGAATTATTTGATACGGTCCGAATTATAAATGAAAATAATGAAGAGATTCAGTCAATCAATTCACCACCGAAACAATTCATAAAGAGACTGAATGAATACTAAATACATAGCACAGAGTTTTTTTACCGAGAAAAATAGCATGTTGCTAAGAATTCTCACATGAAACGAATCTCGCGTGAAAGACCGAACAAAGAGCTCGAACAGTGAAGTGGAAAAAAATCGCCGGAGGAGAATCGCACTCGGGAAAATCCTTCAGATTCATTTTTAAACGGGTCAAGCGTATTTCCGACTTGTGTGTAATATGTTTTTTTTTTTTTTTCGTGCGATCTCGCATGAAAATTTCGCCGATGGAACGACGAAGATGCGTAAAAAGTTTAGGTGAACGATTTCCAATGCGCGGAAATATCACAGAGGCTGCTGGTTGGTAAAAATTGGAATCCGAGGGGAAAAAATGAAATGTGACGATGTGAAAAGGTTATTGATGTGTTCATGCGACCCGCTATTTCGTCGTATTCAAAACTAGATTTTGTAAATATTATATGTAGGTACTTACTTGATTGTGCGCGCATGTGAAAGACGAGGCTTAGAAAGTTGCGGGACGATCTCGTCAAAAATAGAAAACGACGAATAGAACCTTCGAAAATTTCCTAAGGAAGTTTGTACAAGAAATTTCGCTCGATTTGGATGACGAAATTCTGACTTCAGACTTCGATTTGTATTATAAATTGTAAATATTGTATTTATGTACACTGAGCCATTTTCTTCGATCGATGAGATATATATTTTTTTCCCTCTAGTCTAGAACATGGCTCGGCAAACTACGGCCCGCGGGCCAAATTCGACCCGCGGGCTAATATTTTATTTTACATTTTAAATTCGAAAATGATGCGATATAACGAGAGGACCGATAGTAGATAATAGAATTCAGAGGAACGATTGAAATTTTTATTTACGAGAAAAACCGCCCACAACCACTATTATCGAATGTTGAATGGCTTTAGAAATTAGCATTTGCTGCAAACATTGTGGGATTTCTTAATGGATTCAATTTAAAACTACAGGGAAGAACAGTGTTCATATGTGAAACTTATGCTGCAGTAAAGTCATATCGCTGACAATAGGCGTTGATTGAATCACAAATCATGTCAAACTGCTTCGTGCATTTCCCATGCTGTCAAAAATTAGAAAAAAAAGAGAAATCTCCATTTCCACAAAAATTTGCAGCGGATATACATACATACATATTTTTTGAGCTCAAATTACAGTTCCAACAGCGTTTTTCGGATCTTGATGCAATTGCAGAAGACATTTCTATTTTTCAAAATCCATTTGACTGTACAATTGAGAAGCTTCCGCATAACCTTCAATTGGAAGTGATTAATCTGCAAAGTGACGATATGCTAAAAGGAAATTTCAAGAAAAGAATCTAACAGAATTCTATAAATATTTTCCAGGCAATGAATATTGTCAATTAAAATTATATGTATGCTCGGGGATTAATATCTGCATTTGGCAGTACATACTTGTATGTATGTGAAAAGACATTTTCAAAATGAAGTACGTAAAATCACAATACAGGTCAGCTTTAACAGATGAATATTTGCAGTTAATATTGATGATAGGAAGTACTAACTTCAAACCCCAGTTTGATGAAATGTTATTTAAAAAAAAAGCAATTACATTATTCTCATTATAGTAGAGCTTATTATGTTACATGTATTGTTCAATAACACGAAAATTTAATCTGTTTCTATAATACGTAAATTAATAAATGTAAATATTTCATTTGTTTTTATTGTAAGTATGTCAGCAAAATGTACATAAATACCTATATTATCACCACCTAATAAAAAATGTTAAACTTTTTTTTTTTATTTATAAGTAAAATTTCCTATGTAAATATCCTCGAGTTTGTTTCCTGACCCGTTGAGCTTAGAATTTTTTCGATTTGGCCCTTTCTAAAAAAAGTTTGCCGAACCCTGCTCTACAGGACGGAACTGTATACAAGAGACATTTCATTTAAAGTGACAACGATGACTCGATTAAAATTTTTTCACTGTAAAATGGAACTAATACTTACAATATTTACCTCGTACATATTATATACTATGTGAAATAATAAACAAAATTCTTTCTTTTATAAATAGTACTTTGATGTTGATAATTTGACGATTAGGCCCTTGTTCGGTTACCAGGATAAACAATAGGTTTCATAATTGTACGTGGTCAGCCATCTTATGGACAACTGATCTGATGTTATTTTGTTAACTTGGCTTAGATGAAACTGAAGAATCTAGTACTTACCTTTGCATTGTGAAATCAATCTTTACCCCACCCCCTAATATGTAAAAATATGACGGCTTTTCATATTTTTGTGAACGATAGACATAAATCAAAACAAAAAAAACCATATCAATATCCTGAAACTTTTATCCCATCATGTTATACTAATTTAAGTGACTTCACCCAAAAATCTTAAAATCATTACTTTTGTTAAAATTATGTAAAAAGTCTCAGTGAATTCTAAGAAATAAAGGAAAATTGAGTTAATTAATTTGCTCCGTATTATGGTATATGTAGCATAAAATAGCATTGAAAGTATTTCAATACCCATTTCAAAGTTTTCCACAAAAGGTATCTTAATATTGCATATCAATTTAAAAGTCTTAAAAGCTATTATTATAGACTTATAGAGAGTATAAATAAATTTAAAAAAGTTGAACTTACATTGACGTGTGTATGCACTCGCGGTGGAACTGCAAGATGCACCCTTAACGAGTGCAGCAGCCCATTGCAAGTACGAAGTTTATTATAAAGTTCTTCAATTTGAAACGCCCTTGGTTCACTACAGCCCACATACAGACGAGGGATAAAGTTTGAGGCTAATTACATGTAGCCTCTTTTGTAGTAATTAAAATTTTAATATTTCAATGGTAAATATGCAAGTATTGAGGACAGATATCAAATACTTACACGAAAACTGTATACTATTGAATCACATTCAGAATATTTAAAGTCTAATTTTTTGTTTACAACCTACTGAATCACATTGAGACACTACTGTACTGAGAGACCTCTAAAAGGGTTGCTTCTATTATTTTAAATATTATATTACAGTTAAAGATATGTTAAGGGTAGTATCGGCGTCGGGGTCTTTGTTAGTGTGGCGCGTGCAGCGCGAGCGACGCGCAGGGCCCGACTGCTACCCCTAGTCATTTACCATCCCCTATTCATCCACCCACCCACCCACCCACCCACCGGGACTAAAACGGTGTCTTCATTATAACTGTAATGCATTTTAGGTGTGAAACGTGCGTTTTAAAGGAGATTTTTTATTTTATAGCTCAGTATGACGACTGATTAAAACATTGTTACAAAAACTTAATAAAAATTCAATTACTAAACATTGTAAGTCTCTAAAATATATTATGACAAATCTTCAATAAGAAATAAAGTTAAAAATGAACGAAGTGTATAAATCAAAATGAGTTTTCATCTATGCCAGTTGTGTATTCATTTCCGTTCTTGACATTTCGAATCAAAATATTGAAACGAAATCGAGAATACGCACAAAAATAATTTGATTTGGGATTATTTTCGATGCTATAAAATCGATTATATTAACATAATAATCGAGTGGTATCCGATCTAATATAATTATTGTATTATGAAATCCACATTGCTCGTAGAATATGTATACGAATTAATAACACCGAGCAACAAAAAATCACGTTTTTTAAAACCCAAATTTCAATACTCACTTTGAACACAGCAATGCTATATTTTGAGTTATAGACCGCAAAAGCCAAAAAAATGGATATTTTTTACATTTTTTAAATTGCGAATATCTCATAAACGAGAGCATATCAACAAAAATCATTATCGTATTCAAATTTAGTGGGTCAAACTTAGTAAAGATTGACCAATCTCCGCTCTGGGCTTTTTTTTGTTGCTCAGTGTAGTGCAGTGTAAAGAGAGAGAAATAGCAATGTTCAACAGCATTGAAATTGATATTTTATTCATGGAATATTTAAATCACCAGCGTATGAATTAATAAATTCAAAGATATGAATCAGTAAATGCAATAGCAGAATAGTGTATTTCCATTGCACTTTGCAAAGAATATGTAATAGTGGACTTGTTCCTTTTACACCTTGCGAGATGTTTCCTTTTATTATAGAACATAATATAATGCAAGTGAATCTGCTATACAGCTATCACATCTACATACATACATATATGTATGTATGTATATAAAAGCACATCTCTTTTATTATTTTATGAATCCGGTCGGTTTATGAATAGCTTTCAATGTGGATATTTTTTTTTAGGCGTTTGATGTCCTTTTTTTCCTCACGCAAAGTGCGTCGAAACAACTATAAATATTCATATACGAGATACTTTTATGGTTGCAATCAAATTTAATTTTTTACATTTTAGCGTAGGTACAAATAAAATATTCCTATATGTAAGAAATGTGCGCGTTGAAATTAAGCATATTATAGTGTTCTTTGTGTTTGATTTTGGTGAAATTGTCGCCGGAAACCCTTCCGTAATTATACAATTCTAGGGATCAAAGGAACAGTTCAAATTATATGCGTTTCCGCATTTCAAATGTCATGAAAGGAAAATGCGAAAATCTGTGTTGAAAGCTCGGAATTTTCCCATTTTAAAACATTTGTTAGAATCTTGATTACGAACTCCAACACAGTCGAAACGCATTAGAGATATTTTTTTAGTATTTCGCTTGTACCTACATACATACATACATACATATATATAAAGTTATATTATATATCAATGTATACGATATGGTATTTGACTATTTAAATTTGATGCACCTTCTCGTGACTCACACTTTTCTTATGTATCATTTTTTGTATTCAAATATGACACACATTCAAAATTTATCGGAAACATTATTAAAGTAGATGGTTTTTGTCATTTTGTTTATATTTCGAAATTTTCGATGCGAATGTTACGTCTACGTCTGTATTAATATAACAAAATTAAATATATGGCAATGGAATTTTTTTTATTTAACAATGTTCATATTGATTACATAATAACCCAAAGATACTTAATTATTATAAATTCGATACAAAAATATAAAATAATTGGAAAAGTATATATTACTTGTATCGAATTTTTCTCATATATTCCAGTAATTGAATTTTTATCAGATTCTCGAGTAATTGAATGTTTCCAGATGAATACAATGCGCATTAGGAACCTATGATATTATTTTATATTAATAAATAATTGATATTATGGTATATGGCTGTGTAATGTCTAATGTGTACTGCTGAGATCGTATATTGAATATTCTTAGTTTACATACATATGTATGTATAATATGTATGTACATATGTACATACGTACATGTACGGATGTTGATCGTTTAGTGAAGTATTCCTTGTGAATCCTGGTCATAGTTGAAATTATATTAGCTAACGTTATTGTCAACATTCTGGGAAATTCAATTCTAAACAATTTCCTCAACAGGAAAAACAAATTTTCAATATGGCTTTATGGATAAAGATTTTTTATATTTAATTGAATAAATAAATATAAATGTAAATAAATAAATATAGCGATAAAATGCGAATGCGCAATTCTTGTGCAATACTTTTTCTAGAGAGAGATAAACCTGTAAAAACGTAAAATGAACCTGTCGAGGGAAATTTCGATTTGCAGCATTTCGAAATTTTCGTTTGAAAATATTATAGTAAACAAAAATACAAATGTACACACAAAAATATAAAAATACAAAAATACATTTGGTGGAAAAAATCAACGTAATGTGTTTTTTATTATCAAATATCCACAACGCCATATTCTTTATTATAATATTTTAGTATTTATTTACAATTACGAGTAAATATAGTCTTCGATGTAAAACAAACGTATTTTTGCGGCGCTAACGCGAAAGTAGCGTTGGCTCGTGCAAAAGTTCCCAAAATTGGATTAATTTGACGCGTAAAGTTGAAAGTGGACATCGTCGCTCGTCGGCTATGCCTTATCATATTAATCAGGGCCGGCTTTGGGGAATGGGCGGATGCAGTGTTCGAAATGGAAATTTTCACGAATTATGTATATATTTATCGAAATGCAAAATCTTACCGAGATTAATACCGTTTAATATCTGTAAGTCAACTTCAACAGGTAGATCTGAAAATGGTCTCTGATTTTTTACATTCTATACACTGTTCTGAAAACTCTTTCAGTCGTTAAAATATGAGCATTCTGACTGTTTTGTACAAATTTATCGATTTCATTATTATTGGCCGATTTTATTATATTCAACGATTTTATATGGGCGTCAGAAATTTTATGTAGGTGTATTTTTTTCCTTGGACAAGATTATTAATTTTCTTTCGTACTGCCTGGGAAACACAACAGTTTTGCTACGATTTTGACAGTCGTAAATTTTTATCAGAATCGATTCCTAAATTTTTAACTGATCTACAAGAAAAGCAACCTAAACCTTTATTTTCTATAATTAACCATTCATTAATATTTTAAAATGATCAAATTGTGTCCGAGTCCAGCATGATGGTAAATCTACAAAATTAAGTTTTTTAGTGATGAAGTGCAGTAATAAAATATAAAAAAAAAAAAAAATAATCAAGCGATTCCCGATGGTGGATTGAAATTGCAAATACGTTCGCTAAATTCAAGTTCTCTCATCAGAGGGACAGACAAAACTGAACTAATTTGAAATGGTAGCGGTACAGCTGCTTTATAAATTTTGTTAAAATAAGAAAGCCGACAATTCAAAGAAAGATATCGTAAATTATCGAGAGAGGCCCGTTGCAGTTCGACCATAGTGTGACAGACAGTGCCGACCATAGAGCAATAAAACTTTTTGCGCATAACCGACCAAAATAAATAGAATCTAAAAACCCTCGAATTCTAAATGTTATCTTCAAGTAACACACGTGTATCCAGCTTTTTCAAAACATAATAATATTTTAAATGGCTTTTGGCTACAGATAAGATGCCTTTGTCGGAATTCCAGTCAAAGATTGTGATTTATATAGCGCTTAATATACAGATTTCACGAAAGGGTACGCTACGTTTTCAAATTTCACGAAAGGGAACGCCCGCTCCCTGACGCTCCCGCTGAATTCGAGCACTGGGCGGATGTAAGGGGAGCTACCGTTGAGTTAATCGAGCACGTGCCCAAGTGGACCTCACGTGCCACGTTCACAACGTCTGACGTAGTCGGAAAACTACTCACGAAAGCTTCGTTACTATCATAGAATAATTTCATTTGTATCGTGTAATAAAAGACACAGACTTTGCTGAAAGTCGTGACACCAGTATTATGTATGTACAATTGTACATACATACATCAGTTATAAGGTTGTGTTTAATTTGGACGCAAGTTTAGCCCGTTACCGACAATGCGGCCCTGGTGAAACATTCAGCAAGCGGTTTTCCATAGAGACTAGCTCGGATCGACAAACACAGCCCAAAAAAAAAAAAAAGCAAACGGATAACGCAATTTGTCTTTTTCCAGCTATACCTACGCAATTTCCCCGACGCACGACTGTGTATAGCGGATGGTGAAAATAAAAGGTGAGACCGAGGGTAGATTGTAAGGGTTCATTTCATTCTGTAGGTATATCTCTCTTATTCTTTTTTGCCTTGGCACGATGTTTTTTTTTCATCATTAGAATAATCCCATTTACTGGCGATAATATACGGTCGAAATGGGCCATTGTGTTTGATCTGTTGAGCAGTTAGCTGACGTGAGAGCATCGGCTCTGATTGAATCGTATGTGTTTCTCCGTATGTTACAATACCGATCGAATCGATATAACCAACAACTAAATGTTACCAAAAATTACTGTGACAATATTATTTACAAACAGTACGTATAAAAAATATGCACGTCATTTAAAGTCATTTATTGATATTTAATAAAATAAATCTCCATCACAATACTTTACTACGTATGTACATACATAGTGTCTCGCCATAGTGACGAATTGGGGAAACCTGTTATGTCACTATGGTATAATTTGTAAATAAATAAATAAATATAAATATATGTATGTATATGGATAAAGTAAAAAATATGAAGTTTCAGGATAAATGGTTTATAAATGGTAAATAAACACACATCCACGCATGGACATTTTCCGAAAATTATAAAAGCGTGATTATGGGACTTGATACATATCAGTCAAAATTTCAAGGTTAAATTTTCACACGATCACCATACTTTATCTATAATACTAAGTATATGGATAAATTAAAAAAATATATTTTGATTACACATACATACATACATTTGTATAACACTGAGCAACAAAAAAATCACGTTTTTGAGTTACCGGAGCGGAGACCCAAAAATTATTACTAATTCTGACCCATTAAATCCGAATATGATAATGAAATTTGTTGGTTAGCTCTTGTTTATGAGATATGAGCGTTTAAAAATGAACAATTTTTACATTTTTTTTACCTTTGCAGTCTGTAACTCAAAGTTTAGTACTTTTGTGTTCAAAATGAGTATTGAAAGCAATATCCGACTATTGTCAGATATTTTTTCTATTAATTGTGATATTTGAAAGTTTTAAAATACTTAATCGTCTAGCAAATTTTAAAAGTCAAAAATATTTTTTTTGTTTCAGATTTTTTGCCGGTATTTTTATGCGTTACATTGGCCAGTTTTTTTATTATTATTTTAATACATTTATAAGGATTGGTTCTCTATTTCAGTATTTTTTATTTTTGTCCAAACGTACAAATTTGAGCTGTAGATGATTTGAAGTCGCGTTTAGAGGTGGTTGTGGCGTCAGGCGTTTGTTGGTCAAAATGGATTAAATAAAAATTTATTTATTTATAGTGTAAAATCGAATATTATTGTTATTGAGCAATTAAGTCACATTCGTGTTTATACGTATCTATTATACATATGTATGTATATTAAATCTAATTTCTTTGAAAAATTACAACATCTTAACATCCATTTGACGACACAATCCGCTATTAAAATATCCTTTCGGTCGTTTCTTTTCATACGATGTACAATTTACATAAAATTTTAACGTGTACCGTGTGCGAATAGCTCGTGATATATTCGCGACGTAAAACAGTCCCTATTATTTCGTCCCGAGAAAATATTTGAACACCACCGATACGTCTCCGCGTTAACGACGCGTCGCAGAAGACGCACTACCTATTCTCAAACGTCCGTAAGCCAAATCCCGGTGAAATATCTGTATACGTTTACGAAACTGACGCGTCTCATTTCGGGGAAAAGTGGATCAAGCCAACGATTTCTCACATAAGGTATTGATGACGAATTCGTGTACGTTCGCGTCACGTGTCGTCCTTTATTTAAACGTGGCAATAAAGCGAGCCGTACACGTTTGGCAATCGAGCGAGATGAGAAATTTTACACAATTGGGTTTCGGAGTACGAACTCTCCCATTCGGTGCGTATAGAAACGATATTCGCAAAAGCAAACGATATTCGCCTAAAGCAAATTGGAATTATTTGTATTGTTGAATTGTACATATGTATGTACTTCTTATTAGGTATTAAGAATATCAATAATTAAAGCTTATTATTTTGTGTTTGAGTCAGTACGTGTGCAGATAAGTAACGGTTTGGTAATGTTTATTCAATGAGAACACTGTATTGAATCACGTCTTTTGAAAATATCTGATTCAATTCAATTTATCGCAATGATTTATGTATAACGTGCACATTAAAGCGGACATTTTACTCATTTGATAAAACAGGGTTGACAGAGTTGTTTCAATGACAATGTACATAAATGATGCGTGAAAAATGTCATATAATAATAATAAGATCGTTATAATATATTTTCATACAATCATCGAGAGTCTAATTTAAAAATAAAGAAATCGATTTCAATTGTGTTATATGGCATTTTCCTATTTTTAATTGTATGTTAGTATAAAACTTTATTCAATTATTTTTTTATTCATATACTAGCTGACCCGGCATGCGTTGCAATGCCCGATCCCGTTCCCGTTCCCGTTCCTAGTACGTTATCTGACGCGTGAGCAGGCCCGTTCCCGATCCCGTTCCCGTTACCGATCCCGTTCCCGTTCCCGTTCCAGATCCCGTTCCCGTTTCAGATCCCGTTCCCGTTCCCGATCCGTTCTTCGTTCCCGTTCCTAGTACGTTATCTGACGCGTAAGCAGGCCCGTTCCCGGTCCCGTTCCGTTCCAGATCCCGTTCCGTTCCCGATCCCGGTCCCGATCCCGATCCGTTCCCGTTCCTAGTACGTTATCTGACGCGTGAGCAGGCCCGTTCCAGTTCCGTTCCGTTTTTCCAGATTTTTTTTTCACAGGAACCATCCCCGGCATGATCACAATAAGTCCTGAAAGTTTCATCGCGATCGGTTGAGTGGTTTAGGAGCCTATAAGAGACAGACAGACAGACAAACAGACAGACATTGATTTTATATATATATATATATATATTTATATATTTATATATTTATATATATACATTTATATATTTATATATATATATACATACAGTACCATCAATGTACAATATTTTACTGAAAGAATATCCCGAAAATTGTATTTCACCACGAAAACTTTCACAATGACGTCAATCCAGATATTTTTTTACGTATCGTAATTAATGAAGTGAAGGCGACAACCGGAAACACCAGTTGCGTTCAACATTGTTGGAAACTTCCGAACGAGACGTTTATTACGCAGCAAACTAAGAACAATGCTACCGTTAATATTGGCGCTTCGTAAGTTACAATATGTATTACGCCACACGGAGGCATTATTGAGTAGAACGTGACGCAACGCCACTAAACGCATTGTCGTGTTCAAAACTTTTATAAACGAAAAAATCTATCCAAGGTTCTATAGATGAATCTTCTTTAGAACTTACTACTTGTCGTTCGTATAATTTCATAAAACGTTCAAATTGCAAACTACTTTATTGTTTCGATTTTAAACTTAAAAGAAGCAATCAAATTCAGGAGCATTTCCAACGAGCACAACAAAGGAAAATGTACGGACCGGTTTTAGAGCATCAAAGGGGAGAAAACGGCCACCGGAAAACCGCTTTTCCGACCCGTTTATAAATGACGACGTTCAGTGAAATATCGCCGATATCAAATATCGAATTTGTTACAATGCGATATTAAATTAACTACGTTAAACTTCTTCTCAGAAATTCACGGTAATTTTCTACCGAAGAACGAATATTTAACTCATTTATTATACTAAGCCAATTTATAATATAATTTTCTCACGCGCAACAACGCGCAAGCGTGTTAAAAAACTTCGTTCACCTCGCCATTGTAACGATGTATTGATTTAGATTTATTCAATATTATCAATGTTCACACGTGGGATATTTATTCAGGTAAATATTACGCGCAAAATGTTTTAATTCTAAACAAATTACAAATTACGTCAGTGGCAACGTAAAAGCTGTCCAATCCAGTCCAGTTTTACAAATTTCATACATTTGGCAACTCGAAATTAAATTCATTAACCAATTTGGGGACGCGGTGGCGTTAATGTCGAAATTCAATTAAAACTCGAAATTGAGTGCGTGGCGTTTGCGGTCAACAGTGCGTCACACTCGATTTACAATTTTGCGACGTGTCCGACTTTGCGAAACGGGATAAATGGGCTAAGTGAGGTGAGGTGATGTCGAAGGGGGGTAGGGAGGGGAAGGGAAGAGTGTTGTTGTATTGTTTTCATCCCTATCGAGAACGAGGTGAATTATACATTCGAGTCCAAAATACAACTTTAGGATTAAACGTTTCGGGTTCGGGGCGATTTGAACGTGCACGATTGACAGGTGAAAAGGATTCGCGCACCGAAACTGCCCCGTTTATTTATTTTTGAAAAATTCTAGCATTGGGATTTTAATTAATGACGAAGGTTGGGTATTATCCCCGGAAGCACGTTTTACTTGAATGGTACGCATAGTGGAAAATAGCGCTGGCTTTATGACCTCACCTGACAAACTACGACAATGTAACGATAAATTGCGTTGGCTGTTCAGTGAAACGTATTTTATTATTTTTAATTTGTCTTCGGTAACGTTTGGAAACCGATGCTAATATAGTAATGATCAACTTTTAGTTTGCTGCAAATTTAAAGTCTAATCCGCAACGCTACGAAATACGAGAGTAATTATACAATTTATTTAAATATGGTCGTAGATGAATTCTTAAACGCTCCTCGGTTGCTGATATTAGTCGAATATATCAATGTAGTTTTTGTATAAATTTTACTATAGACGATGTTATTTTTATCAATCTTTTCACGATTTAAAATATAAATTGTTTCGAAATGATGTTTTATTTTATGTCCCACTATTTCAATTTATAATCGAATATAATAATTATAATTTAAAAAATTGAAATATATTAGAAATATGGATTAATAAGCATTGTATGCAACAACACGTGCAATTAATAAATGAGATTTTGATTAAATTTTTTAGAGCCTCTTTTTCGTAAATATGTACATACATATGTAGGTAGGTTTGTACATAGAGTTAGGTTTAAGGAAGTAATCAATAATACTAATATCAATATCTTTGATTATATTCTACTCACTACATTGATATTATTAATTTATTATAGTGCCATCGCGTCGGTACATATCCGTATAAAGTCCCTCATGCACCCTCTTCTTCGTTTTAGGTGGAAAGCTTTTAGTGCGATTTAAATACTGTGAGCCGTAAAGTTGGTGCGCGACTTTTAAACGGCTTTAAAAAAAAAAAAATATATAAAATTCACCAACCGCTGAATATAAAGGGTTTATTCCCTTCGCAGGCTTGCAATGCCTCGTTATAGTATGTGTACGTGTATTTAAGTGTTTTATTCAATTTTGCGAGAGAGTCCGGCAAACTTTTACGCCGGGTCTGAAACGTGTCCGAGACAAACACGGCGACAACTTTAATGGATTTCAGCGTGAATGTAAAACATTTTCCGGGAACAAAAATGGCTCCAAATAGTTGGTACGTGTATTCCCACTTCCCCTATACCCCACCTAGTTCGAGTAATTGCTGAACGGTTAAATTTTAAATAGAGTACGAGGTCACGTTCGGCGCTAGACGTATTGCATTCTATGTATATTCCCCAGTGGGCTATGCGAGGTGTGTGGTCTTCTTGTTGGCTTATTTGGTTGTCCTTTGTGCCAAAACTATTCGGGCAGATGGACTCTAAATCGATTAAGGTACAAACGGAGCTTTTGTTTTGAAAAGTGTGTATGTGTGTGTGTCGCTTTGTACCTAATCGAATAAGCCGACAATAAAGCGGGCACTGGGGAAACGCAATGAAATCAACCGACCAAGTAGCTTATCGAACATAACACAAATGTATGTAAAGGTACATATGTATTTAGCTGTTAATTATAAGCAGAACTGTACCCTTTTTGGGACTTAAAATACCGTTGCGATAGATTCCGCACGAACGATTTTAATCCATAGTTCGATTCGTTGTCGCTACAATTTATTGCATTACCTTAGATACCTCCAGTGTCTGTTAACAATTAAGTGACAACTTATACGAGTGTATCTTTTACACACCAAATATCATTTTGAAAAATATTATATATAATTTTTTGTTACGACAAACTTATTTACTGGAATCGCTTAGTAAAGAATTTGCACAAAAGATGATTCCCCGAGCAACTCTTTGTCCCCTCCCCCCATTACCGTCTTCGTTTTTGTCTTAATTATTATGCGAATATAATCTCGAGTGTCGTAATAATATGCCACGATCCTTAATTTGCGGTAGATACGGAGAATTAGTCATTCAAAATTAATCCTTCAGCCGCATCAAAGACTACATTTCATAATTATTTTCTAATTTGTGTCGTAAATATTTTATTAATAGAACAAACACTAATAATATTAATGAAACAAAAATCGGATGATGAAAAATGAAATTTAAAAGCGAAGACAAAATTGATAATAAAACTATAGGTAATACATAAAGGTAAAAGTGTCACTTTGTTGATACATTTTCAATTTTAACGAATAATTTCTTAGTGAAAAATAGTAATGATGAGTCAAAACGGACAAATGTTGGAAAATGCATTCATTCAGTTGGAAAATTTGCTCTACCACTCTTTAAAGAAAATGGAAGTATAACATAAATTGTACACTAACACAGTCATTTTCATTTAAAATTAGCTAATCGCACAACTCGTTCTATTTTCTTCGTTCTCCGATGTTAAAAATTTTCTGGTCAAAGTTACTAGACTGAACGAATTTATAATACGGTCCGGAAATTTTAGCACAAAAGCAGGCTATATATCCGGACGAAAGGTCGGCAAAGTATAAGCGAACAACGCCAAGCCAAATTGAGGTACCGTGGAAGATAAGAATGAACATACACCATATCACTCTCAATAGTGAACCATGAACCGAACGTTGAATAGTGAACCGATTTTGTAAAATAAAAAATAATTTACAATTTAAATAGCATTAAAAATGCATTATGCATCAAAACGCTAGCCATAACAATAGAGTCGTATTTTATTTCGGATAAATTGGCTTAGTTTAGTGTATGTAGATTTTGCACAGACCTACCCGAAAGCTTTGTCGTATGGAAATTGAGTCCCTTAAGCAACGGAATGTTAAACCACGTGTAATATTTTAACGTCAAAACGGATGAGGGACGCTATGTCGACGTTGACTTGCGGGTCAATTTGCACGCTTGCAAATTGCAGTTGGTGATAAATTGACATCGTTTAATTCTAGGCGTTGAAACTGTTTGAAATGGCCGAGTGTAAGCAGTGCCTTTTGTCGCTCGTATTTCCGTCACAAGCTGGAACAGATTCGATTACAATTCAAATACTCATTACGTTAGTGGTTAACACTAACTAACTATGTACATATGTACATGCGTACATATGTATGTATGTAGTTACAAGAAGGGATGTCAACTCGAGTACCGAGTACTTGGGTACTCGAGATGTTTAACCACACTAACGGGTAATAGACTACTGGGACTATTTTGTCAAGTATGTACTACATATGTAGGTATGTATATACATATGTGTGTGAGTATTACAAAATCGCATTAGAAAATGATTCAATTGTAATTTATAAAAAAGATTATGTTTCACTTGCCTACTGCACTTTTTTGTTTGGGTTTGACTGGTCCCCTTTCAGATACACAGAAAACTTAACTTTTTTTTATGATTTTAGTATCCGGATACTCGGGTTACCTGGATTCCGAAAATATTTAAGTGCCTGGGTATTGGAAAAAAGTCGAGTAATTTGGCATCCCTAGTCACAAGTGGATAGCACTTTTTTGAATTCAGACTTAATTTAAGTCATGTAACTTTTGTGTATATATATATTTCAACTTGTTTCTTTAAATATTAAGTTTAATTGATAGTAATTATGCAGGTAATACCAATCTACTACCTATTACTTATACATAGCTACATACATCTTCTTCTTCTGTATATATATAAATGAATGTCTGTCTGTTTGTCATGCCGGGGATGGTTCCTGTGAAAAAAAATCGGGAAAAAACTGGAACGGGAACGGGAACGGGCCTGCTCACGCGTCAGATAACGTACTAGGAACGGGAACGGGATCGGGAATGGGAACGGGACGGGATCTGGAACGGGAACGGGATCGGGAACGGGCCTGCTCACGCGTCAGATAACGTACTAGGAACTGGAACGGGAACGGGATCGGGAACGGGACTGCTCACGCGTCAGAAAATGTACTCGGAACGGGAACGGGCATTGCAACGCATGCCGAGTCAGCTAGTAGGTATATAAAATAACAATTTTTTAAATTAAAATATTCTATTTCCAAATCTTACAAATTTAATATATTCATATGGCAGAGAATGACTCGTAAACTTTGCGTTCGTTCGCCTTCTTTTGCACAGCTGTCGCAGAGTGAACTCGCGGTAAAAAAGTAAAATCGAGTATACCTACATACCTATATATGTATATCAAATCTCGTAGATTATTCACGACCGTCCCAGTTGTCGATGAAAACGAATCTCTTTGTGAAACGAGGAATATTCAAATTGAACTGGTTTCACTCATTGGTTTCGAAAAAATAAAAAAAATTACCCTTCCAAATAAAAATTGCAATTTAAAGTGCAACGTTGAGTTTGCAAGCAACAGTTTTTACACACATGTACATACATATAAACGTGTAAGGATGTACATATTTTGAATTTATTTCACAGGAGTTGCATATTCTCGACAGTACTTTGACGCAGCTACAAAGTAAATTTTCGCCCGTGTGCAGCGCAAATTTAATTGGGTTCGCCTGAGAGAAAATAATGTCTTTTGACAAAAACGAGCGGTGCATGTTCACCGTTTTGTCGATGTCGATCCGCTTCAATAAAAGTAAGCGTAGAAAAGAATTCGGAAGAACTCGTAATTCGGTTAACCCTCAAACCGCGCCAGTTGTCTCGCGGGACTCGTCCCACTTAATTGGACATGCGGCCGGTGCGCAATAACCGCGTTTCATATACCTGAAATCCGGGTTCAAAACTAAAGCGAAATTTTCATCTTAAAATTTTATGAAGAAAATTTTCGAACGGCCGAGAAAATTACTTTGTATCTTTGTTGGGTTCGACTGGTCAACAACTGAAATATTTTATTTGACATATGTTTTTGATAATGATCTTTATCTGTTCGTTTAGCTTTCAATATTCAATGTTGTGTAGCTGTTTTTTAACATTCGTTCGTTTTAATTCGAAACCTACATACATATAATACGAGTTTGTCTGTGGAGCGCGGTAATATAAGCAAAGCAAAAGCGTAATATTCATTGAACATTTCCAGCAAAATAGCCGATACTATTTCAATTTCATGCATCGATGCTTGTAATGATCCTGTTAGTTTTCAGAGCTGTAGCACATACGCAAACATACAACAAACATTGCCAAACTAATCAATTGTATAGTTGTATCAATGTATGTATCTCAACTATGCAATTGAAACTAGCGATATACTCGTATGTGCTAACATTTGAAATACTATCCTCATCCATTGCGAAATATTACTAGACGATTCAGCAATCTAAACTGTGTACTTGGCATTTCAGGTTTTCTTAACATACATACATATGTAAACCGTTATTTACATTTAAAATTGCATTACAGTCATCAGATTACAAAATCTCGGATTTAGCGAGAAAACCCTTATGCGTTTTCTCGAACCGGGAAAACTTTAAAGTTTTCCATATTGTTTACCGCTATCGGAAATCTGCTCCGACGACGCAACCTTTCACCGTAATGCGGGTTTAAAGATGCAATCTCTTTTTATAGCCCGATCTGATCGGAAGTGGGTGCTGCCTTTGTCATTCTTTTTTTTCACCCCTCGAACGGTACTCTCCGGAAGAACATTATCGGGAAATTTCTCGCAAGAATACCTTTCTGCGACTTCATTCGTTTTCGCAATCTTGGATTACGTCGGAATAAAGTGCGCTGATAAAAGTCATCATACAACTGTGTCGAGGATTTAATGAATCCGCTGAAATTTTTATGTGGGTGAAAAGGTTTTGAAGCCGATTATAAATCCGGTATTTACTCATTAAAATATGTACGAATGAATATGAAAACTAGCCCGAATTCAAACTAAAGCGTCATTAAATTAAATCTCTTTCGTAATGGCGCATGTTAAAATGTTTACTAATTTGAAATGCCAGTTGAGTATCATTGGGCTGCTGCATCATATTTTTATTTAAAAAGAATATGAATTAGGTAAATCGCGCGATTTTCTTTGAGCTCGAATAGTTTAGGTACCTACTCGATTGAATGTTATAAATTCAATTTCTATTTGTGAATTTTTTTATTCTTACATTTTCAACGTGCAAAAAAGACGAGCCACTCTCGACAAACGGACTCCGGTATAATTAAGGTGGCATTCAGGTCACGAGACTGAAAAAAATATTTTGTGCAACTGAAAAATTTCTTCCTCTTTTTCATATCGTGTAAAAACTCACTTTTTAAATCTCTAATTGCGGATTATGTCGATTCACTGCGAAAAAGATGTCCTCTTGAATATTTTCTGCTAGGGGATTTTTTTCAACCCTTCACCATAGAATTCTGCTCAATAGACTGAATCATTTATAGAAAAAAATTTGAACTTTAGAGTTTTCTTCCAACGATTTCAACGATCGACAATACATACTACATACTACATATGTACATACAAGGAGGAAAAATATCCAAATATCAAATAATTACCATATTTATTTTACCTTTTAATTACGTACTACACTTTTTACTACACATATTAATTTGTGTAAATTTTAAAACACGATGTATGTATTTCAAAATGTCACTAAAAATTAATCGAAATAAAACGCAACCATAGTAAGCCTGCAAAATTAATCAATGTGTTAGACAAGTACTGGATACAAGCTTATGATCGACTCATTAAAATCAATGTCGTTATAGGTTTAAACACCGTGTACTAAAACTAACGCTGCGTAGCATTCAATTAGAAATCTATCGTCTTATAACCTAGTATTACCTCACCAACGACGTACATAAGTTCTCGTGAAAGCACTAAAGAGATCCATTACTGGCTTGCACTACAGATAACTAAATTTGTCGCCAGACTCCATGAACTTCAGCCAAATCGATTTCGTACAAAATACACTTACAAAGTAGCTGTATAATAAGATTTTGAAGTTGAAATCGAGACGAGCAGTAAAAACCAAATGAAATATCGTTGTGTTCCGCGTTGTGTATTTTTCATTTCGCTATCGGATAACGCGAAAATGTTGCGTATAAAAATGTTAAACGACCTCATAACAAACGTGAAAAAAGTTCTGATAATAAAATGTGCGCTTTGTGTGCTTCACATTGTGTGAAAGTTACGCGTTCAAATGAGTGAAAATATTAGTAAGAATGGAAATTTGGAATATACATACATATGTACATATGTATGTATGTATGTAACCTAGGTACCTACGAGTATGTATGTACGTGCATACATAGGAAGAAAAAAATTCTCAATGTACTCGCCTAATCAATATTTTTAACCACATATAAATGTAGTTAGCTGCTATTTATTATATCTTAAAGATATAATTATTTGCTTGATCATAATTGGAATGGATACAAGGAGTGTTGATAAATTCCAAGGATTTATAAATAAAATGATTCTCATGTTGTATGGGCAATTCTTTGCGGAACTTCCACCTAAAACGGTATCGTTGAATTTAATTAGACAATGTAAGAGAGCTCGTTTACGTTTCTACATATATTTTTTTTGGCATTGTCCTTCGACACGACCCCAATTATCCTTATAGTGCTCAAACATTCGCAAAGGACACTCAAAATGATTATTTTTGTTGATTGAAATTCGCTGGTGCGTTTTTACAGTAGGTACGATGATCCAGTTGGATCCAAGTTGGAAATTTGAACCAACACCTACCTGGATAAAACACGATATATATTAAGGACACAGAGACTTTATGATGTTTACGATTAGATGCTATTATAATCGTTCAATATTCGAATATTCGATTCACCGTTACATCGACAAAAGTGGCGTACAACACAACCACATCACGATATCGTATTCGAAACATCGAGATAGGTCGGTCGCATAATGGATATGAAACAAATTGGATACATAGGCCGGAACGATATTGGATACAGCCGGGATGCGGCAACAATGAAGCCATCCCGATTAAAGAGGATACCCGACAGCGTTTAAGGGTCAAAAATAGGATGGGCGAACAAAGCGTCACCGCTATACAATGTGAACTTCGCTTGGTTACGTTACGGTTTGATATTTTGCTAACCTCACAGAAAAGGTATCATTGATATAAGTTGCAATGGTACATACATGCATTCAGCTAGAACAGATAACCGATGATGCATAATACATCCACATTACCTTTACATACATATTTGTACCCATTTTCGTACCTGAAGCATCGCATCCTATTGTGTTACGCAGATGAGGGAATAATAACGAGCTTTCTTTGAGACACACGGTAAACATTAATTACTTCCTGAGCGCGAAAACTTGCCGCAAATGTTGCCACAACGGAGGCTTCTCGCAGATATTTCATTTTCACAGATTAAAGCCTGTGCGACGTTGCGCAAAAGCTTCCGCGGGATATTATTAAGCGCACTCCTGATGTACATATGTACATATGTACCTATGACAAAATTAAATTTGTTAAATAATGTAAATAATAAAAAAATATCAGAGAACGTTAAATAAAAGTTGAGATTTTCAAAAATTATTTTAGTTAATATCCGAGCGAAGAGTCACTATTGTCAATCGACTAAATTAGAAATCTTGTTTAATTCCGCAATAAATCCGTAATAAGAGCGAAATAAAGAGGGTTCGTGGACCCATTTTTATAATAAAACTCGTGCGTGCGACTTCCATATACATATATGTAGGTACATACATATGTACTTTTAAAGGAATTATTTATTTGAAAGGAACATCCGCGGCCCGACCACTCTACTCACGAGAATGTATCGCGAGGATATTTTCCTTATGGATTTTTCCCATATGATTTTCGTAAGGTTGTGTCTATTTGGAGCGCATGGAATTGCCTTTCATTTTTGCTGACAATAACGGTATAGTAATCGAATATCTACGCGGATGAAATTTTGCGAGGCCGATCACGTCGGGATATGATACTGAAAAAAATTTGAATTTATACATTTCGTACATATGTATGTATGTATGTAAGTGTGCGCACAATATCTGGAAGGTGTCTTGCGTAGTAAAATATTCAATCAAGCGTTCGATATTTTGTACAGATATGTTCCTGAAAAGTTTACCGTCATGTTCAGTAGATAGGCGTACTTTTATGCACTTTTTTTTATTTGCCGTAAAATTTTATATTCGAATATAAAAGCTCACAGCGCTTGCGATAGTGTGAAACCGCCTTAAAATGGATAGGTTAAAAAAATTGCATACTATTGTATATTTTAACATTTGATCAAAATATTATAACTCCATTATATTTTTGGGTAAAGTAGTGCCGGCAATTTGAATAGTTTGATACGTACTAAGTACATATAACTACATATATGTACATAGGATTGTTGCAGGAATCGGATACATCCATTTCTCTAACAATAATTTTACTAAAATATGATGGTAACATATTATTATCTAACTTAAATATAAATACGAACATACAAATTCTCAAAGTATCATTCACATTCAACCAATCTAATTCAATCATCATCTTTTTTATACTAGCATACTTATCCGCATTTAAAATATATCTCATACCTCTATTTTGTAATATTTGTAATCTATCTCTAGTTGACTTATCTAAAATATTTAATAATGAACCACAATACATAAAATGAGGTCAACAATTAGGTACATTATAAATTATTATTTTAGTTTCTGTAGATAATAATTTTCTTAGCCGACATAATATTCCTACTTTTTTTTATTAAAAATTGACCGTGTAACTTAAAATCTAACTTATCATCCAAAATTATACCTAAATATTTGAAATTATTAACTAGATCAATATTATTTTCACCAACTTTTAATCTAAAATCAGTTTATTAATCTTATTATAATGAATTACCATTGCTTTGGTTTTTTCTACATTTACTTTTAATTTGTTACTATTCAGCCAACTTATTAAATTACTTAATTCAAAATTTAATGTTTCCATTGTAAAATTAATATTCTTATCTATTATATAAATCAATGTGTCATCGGCAAATAAATGTATCTTACATTTATTTACAACATTAACTATATCATTTATGTACACTAAAAAATTCCCAATTTTGATCCTTGGGGAACGCCTCATTCAACATTCAATTTATCTGAGTACGTATCACCCAACTTAAACTTTTGTTGTCTGTCACATAAATAGCATTGCAGCCACTTTAGTACAATTCCACGTATCAACAAAAATTATTATCGGATTCGAATTTAGTGGGTCAAACTTAGTAAAGATTGACTTATCTCCGCTCTGGGTATTTTTTTTTGTTGCTCAGTGTAATGGATGGCTTTAGACTCGTGAAGCATTTGTACATATATCCTCATACTTTAAATGTAACTTATAATTGATTTGAGTGCGTAGCGCGAGTTGACCACATATGTATATGTACATACATATGTTACATACATATGATATGTATATACGCTTTGATATGTAAATACAATATATATATATATATACATAGATGATAACCACCCGATGACAATGTCAACAGGCAGTGACCGGTACATTAAAAATACAGTTGAATCAAATGCACTTAATTAGAGTGTATTTATCATGGAGAGTTCGAGCTTTTTGTTCCTTTTAAATGCAACATCGACGTTGGAGACTGCAAAAAGCATGTTGCTGAATTCGTGCTGAAAATGCGACTGAAACTGCAGTAAGGTACCTAGCATGAAAGAGATTGTGCACGAAATGACCGCTATTGCGAAAGCGCACGCTAATTAAATTCTCTTATTGTTTTTCGTAATCGGCACCACTACAACGGTCTCTTCCAGTTCATTAAATTAAATAGAGCAGCATGAACTTAAAATAATATCAACGCCGCAAATTCGAGCATTTGCTCACTTTAATCGTTTTGCGCCCCCTACTATTATTTACTTCGGCATATAATATAATATAATATAATATAACGAAGACGACGGGTGTCCACGTCGTAGTGGGATGGCGTGTTGTGAGATTAATGGTTTCAGCTAACAGTTGGCCACCTGAAAGCTTGTTGCCAGGTGGAAAACAGGCACGATAGAGGTTCGAGTTCCACTCGGTAAACCCTTAACGGCCGGCGTCAATAATTTACCCTTCTGCTTAATTAGCTTCCGGCGCCGAATTATTACGACTTTTTCAATTCCTGTAATTCGCCAATAAAGTTTTTCCAGCTTAAGGCGAATATTTTTCATCATAAATAGACCTAAAATTCAGTTTAAATAATTAATTGATTATTCTATTATAGTGGAAGCGACAGACTTTCATCTAATATTAATATCATAATTGGAACCAGAATGTATCCATTGACAACTATCGCATCACTGCAAAATAGCGACTCTAAAATAATAATGATGTGGTTTAATGCTCCGCTTGAATGAGTTGTTGTGGAATTAGCCATTTGTTTTGAAATTGCATTTGTGAAATTTTGTTTATTTGAACGTACACCTACTCGGTAATCGGCTTATACATACACAGTGTACCTAATTCGAATGCAGAGAATATTAAATTTGCATCGCCCAGTAGATTATTAAGTATAAATTATAGCCTCGTATCCTGTCGAATTTCAGGTTGGATGAATTGTCTGGAGTTTAATTACCTGTCATATTCAAACGGGAAATTTCAACGGCGGTGTTTCCACGCTCCTAGCAAATTTCAGAAGCGATTGCAGTCTGCAAAGGTTTCCACTGCAATACCGTTTGACAAATTACATTTTCGCTTGCGCTCGTGTTTGCGGAACACTTTGGCGCGTTCGCCGATAAATAAACAGACGTTCGGCGTATTCAGAATATAAAATAAAATAAACAGTGAAAAAGTGTGAAACGTCCCATGCGAGTGTATTTTATGCTCGACGGGTTAAAGCGGATTTCGTACCGTAAGTGAGGATAAATTTAGTTATCGAGAGAGTATAACAATCCATCTGTTCGTCGGTCCGCGTATGTGTGTGTGTGTATGTTTGAAATCAGGTGATTTCCAGTGCATCTGGGTTAGACTATTTATTCATCGCAGATGAACGGACGAACAAAGCCGATTGCTATATAGTGTATATCGTATGAATCCATTGCATCGCTGTATCTTCATTCATTTCCGTTGGATAGGCGAAAGCTCTATTCAAATGACGCCTTTGAAGGCACTTACATTCACTAATTAAATCGAAATCACCTTTCGAACTTTTCTACCAGAAATTATTCCAAGCATTCAATGTAAGATATCTGAATAGAGGAAAGCCTTGACTTGCAATGAAAGGAGAAAGAGTAACCGTTTTTTGAACCAGTCGTTAAATTTTCCTCTGAGAAGCTGATTACATTAATTAGATTATTTTATGACGTATAAAAAACTAAACAACTTTTGAAAAGCGTCTATTTATTCTGTACAACGAATGAAAACGATTTTCTGAGAATAAGTTGTTAAGCTAACACCAAATAAGCAATCAATCTATCCTTTTTGTGAAACTAATTCCGATTATTTCATAATTAGAATATTGATTAATATATTTTAGTAATCCGAATATCTGTTTATTGAACGGTTCAACAATTTTTTAAACTAACTGGATACTTTTTAATGTGTGCTTATTGAATTCGAATGATTAATTAAATTTAAATTTAGAAACACACGATAAATTCACATCATCCTATGTACATATATCTAATATATAAAACGCTTAAGTTTGTATGTACATATGTATGTATGTATGTACGTATGGGTTATTCGTTAATTACCAGGCGTTGTTCGGGCGCGATTAATAGAAACGACGAAGTACACACGATAGTAGATGTTTTCAGCAGATTTAAGTAGATTTAAGCAGATAGTGTTTCGGGAGCCCAAAAAGGGGCCGCCGGGGCAGGAGGGGGGTGGGGGGGGTAGTAAGGGGCCGGCATTGCTTTTCGGGGGTCCAAAAAAGGGACCGCCGGGGCTTGAGGGGGGTCTGGGGGGTAGTGGGGGGCCGGCATGGCTTGAGGGAGTCCAAAAAGGGGGCCGTCGGGGCTTGAGGGACGTCTGGGGGGTGGTTTGAGGGCCGGAATGGCTTTTCGGGAGTCAAAAAAAAAGACCGCCGGGGTAAGAAGGAGGGTTTGGGGGTAGTAAGGGGCCGGCATAGCTTTTAGGGAGCCCATAAAAGGGGCCGCCGGGGCTTGACGGACGTCTGGGGGGTGGTAGGAGGCTGGCATGGCTTGAGGGAGTCCAAAAAGGGGCCGCCGGGGTTTGAGGGACGTCTGGGGGGTGGTTTGAGGGCCGCAATGGCTTTAGGGGGTATCAAAAGTTGAAAAAATAAAATAAAAAATTCAAAAAAAGTTCCAAAAAAAGTTGAAAAAATCCAAAAAACCGAAAAAAACTCGAAAAATCCTATAGTGACGTAATAGCGTTACTATACTCCCTAAAATCTATGCCGGCCCCTTACCACCCCCAAACTCCCCTCCTGCCCCGGCGGCCCCTTTTTTGGGCTCCCGAAATAATTTACTAAACAAACACTATATTACATTATATTAATTACACCCCGGGAAAAGCCGGGTAATAAAGCTAGTACATATATATAATACATACATACATAACATAATAATCATCATGTAATAATAATCATAATTAAAATTGAATATTGCCAGAAGTATGCATATTAATTAATGTTTAAAACATCTACCTATAAAAAACCGATTAATAAACCAAATACGTACAAAGGCTATGTGAGAAATATAAAAGAGAAAATTTTGCATTTTCATTCATCGGAAATGTGCCAAATCTTCATCGGTACAGTAAAATCCAAACTATAATAAACAGAAGTACAGATTTATTTATTTGGCGTATAAATTCAGCTTTATTTTGATTATTTAGCATTCGCTCGAGTGCTACTGCGATAGAGATGTATGTATTTACATATGTATGTATGTACATATGTACATATAGTGATTTACATTCGCTTTTGATTTGGCAATATTAATTGAAGTTTGTCGTATGTATTTATCGTGTCGTGTGTATACTTAATATCAAGCGTTATCAAATAACGTCATTGTTATAATTAATAATTATTTTACTTTAATACAAAAATGATAAGATTATTTCGTGGAAAAATAAATAAGAGAATGCTCGAACTGTAACGCAGATGCTACGTTCACATCACGTCACGGAATGGAAACGTGACGCCGATGAAATAATTAAATAATATCGTTATCTTCGTTTCAAGTGAACGTAACAATCATAAAACACAAATACCAAGTAAACAAGCTTCGAACGTGAACGTACATTATTGATAAATAATCGTAACGTGTACGTTTAGGCGTGAAAAGCTAACGCGATGATTTTCGTTTTCGCGTGGTGCACATTGAAATAAATCTAATGATAATTCGATAAATCAAACCAGCGAGGCTTGATAAATTACACGATGCTCGTTCGAATCACCAGTCGGAAAATAACGTGAAAGCATTTTCCGAAAGCCTTTGATGTGACGAAGAGTTGAGAGATGCGAGTAAATATTTCGAACGAGCGGACCCCGCCAAAGACATACCTGCTCCATTCTCGACGGCAGATTAAAGGGAACCTATTTTCGAATTCAGATATGTGAACAATCAACGGTTAAATTTTATGGCACAGTAAGCCCGATATATGAACGAATTAACATGATACGAACAAACAAAAAATTTTCGATTCTTATATACCTACATCAGTGGTCGGGAACCGGCGGCTCCGGAGCCGCATGCGGCTCCGGGCGCGAAAAGTGGCTGCTCCGTTTATAATCCAACACTTTTCGTAAAACAAAATAAAAAAAATTGTAAATTAGATTTTTTGACCCTGAATTTAGTCGCTTCAACCGAATTACTTACTGTGTAAAATTATATTATGTGTAAAAAGTGAGAATATTGCTTCTTATTTCGAATATTACCATTGAGATATTATTATACAATATTACGTTCCGAATTTATATAAATTGTCCGAAAATTCAAAGATCAAAAAACAAGTTCAAAAATAACATTAAAATCCGTTTTCAGACAAAATATTTATTTTTAGCGCTGAATTGTATAACGTTAATTAATATCTTGTAGACGACTAATTGTATGAACTCTGCAGCTTGCAAGTCAGTAAAATTTATTTATATACATATATGTATATTTTTATTAGATAATATGTGGCGGCTCCGAAAATTTGCCATTTTTTGGATTTTTCGCTGATTTGGCTCCGGGCTCCAAAAAGGTTGCCGACCACTGACCTACATACATACATATGTAGATATATTAATAGAACTTGCATATTCTCAATATAAAAACAAATAAGATGTGGGTATTCTACGCTTTTCATTACCAATCTTTTCCATCGGGTCAGATTAGAGGAAATATCACTATACTGGATAGGGAAAGTTGTGTGATTACTATTTGGGATTTTTTTCAATTGTATGAGAGGCTTTCGAGAACCAATTCTCAGGCATCGATGGCGTCGCCTAGGATTTTCCATGAATAAATTTTTACTTATCCAATTATCGCCTGGATAGATTTAATCGAGACTAATATATTGAAAGGTTCCGCAGGCGCACACTCCCGTCGGCAAATCTTAATTACAAAAGGATCAAGAGCTGATCACCCGACGGGTTTGCAGCGCAACAGACCCCAACTATCCCGTGCCAATAAAACTAATTTCTATACTTAGACTCAAAATATATAAATTGTCACCTCAAATATTTATTTATTACAAAACACATCAAAATTCGTACATACATAATTTTTTTTTGAAAACTACGGATTTTCAAAAGAAAAAGTTTCATTGTGATAGGATTAACAGTTTTTGAGATAAAGCGATTCTACATACATACATACATACATATGTATGTACACACATGTATCTAACAGTCGAAGAAACACAGACACACGCACGTACTAGGGTGGAGCGACATTGCAAAAATTAAAAATTGGCATTGTAATACCTACCAAAAGTTTCATTATATCCATCCGTATTCTCGTAAAAATACTGAAAAAAATCTGCGAATATGTCTTCAGGCCTCTACCTGATGGCGAAAAATGAAAATTTGCCTATTAATTTCGAAATCTGAACACAGAATACAAATTTTTAGATAACATGCTCATAAAATTACCCTAACTTTATTAAATATTATAATTACTTTTTTTAAAAATCTAATTTATTTACGTATTCCTTGAATTATTCAAATAAGTGTGAATTTGTGAGCGCGGTGGAGGGAGGCATGCGAGTAAATAAGTATGAATAGCAAAAATAAATACTAATTTTCCAATTAAAATTGCTATTTATAGAGATTGGAAACAATCAATTGGAAATTTTCATACAAATTTTCATTTCAAAAGTGTTAAGATAAAAGTGCTGGTAGAGACCAGAAAAACTTTTTAAATTAAGGTATTATGTAGGTATAAGAGGTATTATGTAGAGGCAACTTTTTAGAACTATTTCAAAAGGTTCCATAAATCGTCGCTCCACTCTAATGTACATACATTCTGCAAAAATCATGAAAACATCAAACCAGGGGACGATATCAGTCAAAATCTCAAGGTCGAATTTTTAAGTACGGTACTTTTCCATATTATGCAAAATTTGCTAGTTTACCCGTCATGTGACGGTGATTCTCACCCCTTCACCACACCCCAACCTCCACCCGTGTGCGCTGGTTTGTACAATAGCAGTACAGCCCGTATGTACCGTATGGCCATAAATCGTGTGGTCGACTCGAACCAGCTTTGACAGATGCCGGTTTGTTGCCAACACACCGACCGCTAAGAGGAGTTTGTTTGCTATGATGGCAAGCAGGTTTTTCGCAAATATACATATATGTACATATAATCGATCTCGGAAAATTGATACTTTGAATTTATCGTGCTGCACTTACTTTAGGCTTTATTGTGGACTGCTCTAACGTCGCTAAATACATACGAAAAAAACGTTTGACGTTTGTATGGGCTTTTGAAGCCAGAGTCGGTTCACGTTTGCACGACGAAAATAATTGTTTCCGTCAGATACAGCGTTTCAATTGTCAGCCTCCGGAGTGGGTACGCCTCTCGAATCATACGGATAAGTGGATGGAGAGGGCCGGACTATTCGAAAAGAATTCACCGTAGTCTGACACAACAACCGCGCCAAAGTGTCCGACAAAGTCGGAGAGGGTGGGATTTGGTTCATAAATCAGGGCATTAATCCGATAATCCCGACCCGGACGAAACGCGGCATTCGTCTTGGTGACAACGGCAGATGTAGGTGGTCGGCCATTAGCCAACCTGTCAACAGACAGGGGGCCAACAAGTGCGCGAGAAAATGCCACTTTATCGCCGTTAATAAAACGAAATATTATATTTTTCAAAACACCTATGTAATACGTTATATGTATGTATAACTAGCTGAATTGCCCGGCGTTGCTCGGTCGGGGGTTGTATATGGGGGCCCGTCGACCCCCTGATCCGACCCCTTCCAAAACCCACCCACAGTCTGACTTAGGGTATCATGAGATAGTATACCAAGTTTGGCGGTTCTAAGTTGAAAACTGTAGATTTGCATAGCGGATAAACAGACAAATATTGAATTTTATATAGTAGATATTTGGGCATTGGAGTGATGCCACACGAATGAAAATGTTCTCGACGATTGATTACCTACTGCGGTAGCAGCTGGCAAGATTTGGATGATATTAAAATCCAAAGTGGTCCCCTTCTGACAACAATTTTCAGACATACATATGTATATAAAAAATATTTGCAAAAAGGCGAAAAAAAAAAAAAAATGAAATCGCGTTCAAGAGTAAACTGCCACTTCCGGTCGGCGGATGTTGACCAAAATCATAATATCTCTTACACTCTACGTGAAAACAATAGATATGAAATTTCAGCTTGATAGACTTGATAGTTTCGGAGAAAAAGTTAAAAAGTACACCGACACACAGACATACAGACAGCTTCCATAAATCACGAAAACGTGATCAGGGGATGATATCTGATACAAATCAGTCAAAATCTCGAGGTCGAATTTTCGCACGATCACAATACTTTATCCGATTAGGATAAAGTAAAAATTAGCACTACCTATCAATTTCCTTTCCACCCATTAGGCAGCGGCAAACCATTGTCTTTCTCTTGTTGTTTCACTTAAAACATTAAAGTGGCAAGTATATGTACATAGTATACGTGTACATAACTTCAGATGTAACGAATGTAAGATTATACTGCTATTGAGATAAGTGCGTGATGTATTGGAATATTTAAGGGTAGAAGTCTCTACTTCTGTGCAGAGGCTGAGCTTTGGTTGCATTTGTACGTTACATGTACAACGTACGTGCTTTTCAGATTTCCTGCGTTTGAGAGCTTACAGCAGCTCTGAAAGTATTCATTTCGTTTTTGATAGGGGATAATTTGCATAATAAACGTCGAAGGGCATTGTTGCAAAATAAGGGGCGAAGAATGCCGCCCGTCGTCGGAAATAATCCAAGGGCATAATTTAGCACAGAGGCGGCTCGTTCTGAGAAAATTTGAATATATACCGCCTTGAAATTTTATTATTACTGTTATTGCTTGTACTGTGTGGAAGTGGGGAGCTTTTGTAACCAGCCAGTCTCACATCTGGACGCGTTTTTTTATTTTATTTTATTTTAAACACTTTTTAAATAGAAATAAAATTCAATACACGCTTTTCTTCAATGTGAAATTTACTTTGAAGCGTGACAGTATTTTGTATGCGACAACGATTTGATGCGATAAAACAACGCCTGGAAGAACAAAGCGAGCGTATCAATTCCTGTTTCCCAACACAGACTTGCGCTACAGAAAATTCTTATTAAAAATCATATTGTGCATTAATAATATATGTATGTACATTTATACTATTGCGTGCACAATACATTATATTGAAATTTGAGAGATTAGTAATTCCTTAGATTCTAATGCATCAGACCGTAGAAACGGTTAGTTTTATGTGGGACGATGAATTCACAAATTCAATCTGCTCGATATCGATTTTCACATCAATACAATTTAATGTGTGAAATGTGAAGTGTGCGTCTACTTATGTTGCGTTATTGATTACGGGATTATTATTTCTAAGCTAACGCGTTAACGTGAGGAGTCACGCTCAGAAACCAATTTCACAATATCTATCGACAATAATATATTCAGCAAAAGTATTCGAAGCTTGTGTGCGAATTACATTTATAAAAGGTAGATAAGAAATTTTGAATGATGCCTGGCGTTTTGATAATTAGTCTAATAAATCAAGCGCTACACCGCTTGAAGGGACACGAACCCTTATATACATTTATTCGGACAATTTATCACTCGGTAGTCTCTCACTCTTCATTTATCGTTTAATTATACATACATACATACATATTTGAATTTGTGAACGTTTGTATGAGCATGTATAAGTATTGATTGTTTACTGACGCGCTAAAAACTGAGAAATAATAATGATTGTTAGCTATAGTATTAATTCTGTTGTGTTTATCTTTCGTATTTGTACATTTTCTAACTTCGCAGGAAGTTTTCCGCGAAAACATCGAGTTTTCCTTTAATATGGTTGTATGTACGTATAATGTATACTTATACGCACGCAGTGATAAAACGCAATCATGAAGATCCTAAATCTCAATGATCCTTATAAATGTCCTGTGCTTAATGAAAATTCTGTTGGTATTCATACTGACTCAAAATAATATATAAAAAAAAAAAATTAATATCTCGTACTGTGTCTTTTTTTAGATATTTGGAAATTGGTTATAGTCCACCAAATTAGTTATAGTTATATATACCACCAAAGTCGTTTCAAATAAATTATGTTTATTATTGAAAATATACCAGGTATGATTTTATTTAGTCAATAAAACGTTCTATGCTATTTAACGATATATAATGTATTCACGTTTTTTTTAAAAGCCAACGTGTTGTGGTTTCATTTGGTTTTGACGTGTAGTATAAAATTGAATTTGTAAGTAAAACAATAAATAAATAAATGATCATATTTAAAATTTGAGGACAGAATTGAAAAACTTCGCAAGCAAAAATCTATGTTTGCATATCGTATGGAAGTTTGATTCTAGACGAAATTGTAAGAATTGAACAAGTTTTTGTTCTTCTGTTTTTTTTTTTTCATTTCCGAAGTACATACATAGGTATTGTACTTGAAAAGAACGATTTTTGGTATGTAAATATTCTTGAACTGATTGACAGGGATACAAATACTGATTTGGATACTGAAATATGCCAAGCAAATAACGATTCAAAGTACTTGTCAGATGTAGGTACAAAGTACTTGTAGATGTAGGTCAGATGTACATATGTAGGTATAAAAGAAAATTTTATTTCTCGTAATAAAACGAAACTTTTCAGTGAACATAAAATTTTAGGTACAAAAATTGATATTACTGTAATTCTTTATATTATGTAGAATAATATGTGTAAAATCATCCATCAATGCAAAACTGTATGCTAGCAATCGAAAAATACAATACTAAATTAGGTAGTTCGCCGTGCATTTTTACATTAAAATTTATAACGTTTTAGGTTTTCATTAGGGTTAAACATAATGGGGGTTTCGGGTTTAGGCAATATGCATTTTATCATTTATATGCGACCGTCCAATTCGGTAATTTCGCGCTACATAAAGGGTTAAAAGCGTATTCAAACCCTTTCAGAATTGGGTACTAAGCTCGCAACTCTGAAAACCCCTAGATGGATATCTCGACCATAAAAGCAACTGATTTTCCTAGTCCCGTTATTAAAATATCCCCCCATCCGACGATTATTACTCATAATTTATTTACCCGAAGTGAATTATTTGAATGGCAATCGTTTTATTTTATCCCTTATATCAAATAAGTAATTTATCGTTTTATTGCGTCGTATAGGTACATACCCTATACATTCATATTGTATGGAAATTTACTTCGTTTATATATATTTTAAATAAAATACATTTTATACTGCGAATGCGTAGGTGTGTAATGCTCAAATTTCGTGAACATTGACATTTTTCATTGAAATTATCCCATTATGTAACAGAGATGTCAAAAAGAGTAATGCTTTACAGAAAAGAGTTTACATTTGCCATAAGACTTATACAGTAATACTGTATAAAAAAATCCAATAATAAAAAAATAAATAGTATATATATGTATGTATTATTTATTATTATTACCTACTTATTTATGTATACATTAAATTTTTTATACAAAGAATTTTTACTAAACATTTTGCAAAAATTTCTTGTGTAATAATATTATTCTTAGATATTTGCTAATACCAACTCAGAATTCACTGATGCTTCAGTTGTACATATTTAAATATATATGTATGTACATATGTACCACTGTATGTAGATGTCTTCGCTACGGTTTGCCGTACAATTTGAATAGTGCATTACAAACGTGTTAGTACGGTTTCTCAAATTATATTTGAACAAGTCTATAATATCCTCCATCGATAGAAATATGAACATTTTACCAATTCAGAGAATTAGGGCGTAACAGATTTTTTGAAACAGTAATTTGTGTAGGCGATGAGTTTTGAAATTTATGGAAAGTTTGAGAACCTTCACCAAAGTGGTGGAAACGTCTCGTGAGAATTTCAGATCGTGTGCTAATACGCGCTGCACTGAAATTACATTTGAGATTTGCATCGCGATAATCAAATGTGCGCTGAAAATCGAATGAGACTTCATAATATATTCAAGTAGGTACATACATATACGTATATACATATGTAGGTATGTAGGTATGTATATTCAAAAGTGAAATTATGCATATCAAATTCAGATTTTTGACGTCTACTAAGGCAATATATGTACACACTGCTTAGTTTATTTATAATTTCAATTTTAGTTTTTTTTAAACATATCGCACACCTACATAAATCAAAACAGTATCAACTCAAAAATTAATTTTTTTTTAGTTAATCATTTATTCGGATTCTACAAACGAAGCTGCATGAACCAACAAAACAAAATGAAATGTTTTAATCTGAACTTTCTTTAATATGCTTGTTTAAAAAAACAAAAAAACAGTAAACTCCTATCACTTATGTATAGCGACATGACAATAAGTTTTTCGTCATTCCTGAAAAAAGAGTTTTTTTTTTAGTTGATACTGTTTAGATCTAGGTGTGCGATATGTATGAAATACATACTATGTACTATTCATATCTTGGTATATTTGACTATGGGTAAATGTTTCGTGTGTAAACACAAAGTGGGCAAACTTCATGAATTATTTGTCTACCGCACTGCTAACAATCCTTAAACATTCTACGAAATGCACATATGTACATATGTATACACATACTTTGTTAAGCTGGAATTGTTGCTTTCAGATTTCATGTAAAAGTTTCACTGCGGCTCTATAAATTGAACTCAGAGCTGCACATTTGTATTTCTTTGTTAAGCTAAAAACCATACGAAAATATTCAACTTTTTATTTAATCGAAAAGAGCGTAAGTTTTCGCTCGAAACAAAGGTCGTAAATCGCTTGGCAAAAAAGTGGCGTTTGTGTACAACGACTGTTGGAAAAGTTCACAGCGGAATTAACTCGGTTAACCGACAAACCGCGGTTGAATATACTTATACGCCTTTTTTGCCACAAATTTTCCCCGTGAATTATCCACAATGTAAGATATATTTGCGTTTTTTATTTAGATCTACATAGCTGTAAAGCCTATAAGAAGATACTGATTAATACGCATTCCAAAATACAATAATACTGTATAGCAAAAAAAACTATATCTAGAGGCTCATTCGAAATGATTGAAGTCAATAATTAATAAGTTAAATGGTTTTAGTCAATTATTATATACATTCATATATACAATTATGTATACAATAAATGTAGATACATCAACGAGATAATTTAACTTTAATTCACATAATAATTAATTCAACAAGTTTTTACTTTATCCATATCGGATAAAGTATTGTGATCGTGCAAAAATTCTACATCGAGATTTTGACTGATTTTTTTAATAGTATGTAGCCGCGCTATTTTCAGTTGTTGAAATAGACAAAACGTGCTCAGCGTATACATTTTCGTTTTACCAACAAGTGGGTGGTATACAATATCCTATTGAGCTTAAAAACACATTGAGATAAGTTCCTTAGAATGGGCTCACAAGATACTATTATGAGTACACGAGAAACGAGCGTTTAAAATGTAAAACCACGCCCACTGCAAATTGAACCTTATCTGTAAAATATTTTAAAACACTTGGTTCACTTTACGCAGATACCCAGATATTTTATTTTAAAAGTAACGTATCCTTCAGTATGAGACTTTCCGGTATTGAGCAGTGTAAATAAATCAACCCGACAGATGTCTTTTCATCTGAGCAATTTTTCAAAGCATACCGTTTCAGAATTTATGACACTGAAATGAATTTAATTTGCTCTCATTGTCGTTGTTTGAAATGCGTCTGAAACATCGGACTGAATCGCCCTAATATAACATTGCTGTATATTCAAAGGTGTACATTCTTTCCGGAAACTGTTTCAAGCAGTGAAATTGACCCAAATTGCATTTCAGCTTCCACGCTAATAATACTCGAAATCTACCGTTTGTTGACATTCAGTTAACGTGACTTGATGCTCTATTTGCCCGGTTAATTTTATCTAATTGGTTTAGTCTGCGACAACTCGAATTTGATAAACGTAAATATAAACAAATAGGATAGTATTTTTTTATATGCTATGTATGTATGTACGTATAAATGGAAAAACAACGAACATTCGATTGTAAATTTGTTTTTAATTTGATATTTTTTTGTCGTTAGTCAGAATATGCTTTGTGTATCAGTTATACTTTATACATTAAACTCTGCATAACGTGAAATATGCTAATTACATAATTAATCATATTTAATTTCATCCATACAGCAAATTTGGCCATCAAAAGATATTTCATAATGTGATGCATATATTGCATATTGATTGAAATATTACGGTAGAGTATAATATATGTAGGTATATAGCGAGATATCGATACTGTATTTATTAAAATAAAAAATATGTGCTGCATACAGCACATATTTTTTACATTTTTTAGCACATATAATGGAAAAAAGAGAATTCAAGCACATAAAAATCTCATTTTCGTTCGACGGGTGGATTAAACACTACGAAAACAAGGAAATAAACGAGATTGATATCAAAAACTATTAGAGGCGAACAGAACAGGTGATCCTGACGTGGCATCCCTTGTAATTTATTTCACAGTTGAAGAGCTCTCGACAACCCCGTCTCTGTCGTTGCAAAAACTAACCAACGAAGTAAATTGAAAAAGAAGATGTAGTGTCCGATGAGGCGTTAACGGCACATTAGTCCTGGGACTTGCCCATTTGTTTTATTTGTCTACCTACTACTATCGCATTGTTTCCTCATCTTTTTTTTTTTTTTTCTTTTATATACCATAGATTGATGGATTACGTATACTCGGTCGTTTTGGAAACACCAGAAAGACATAAATTATATACACTCATTAATTAAATAAGTAAGTAAGTACGACACAATTTGAATGAAGCGATTTTGAGTTTTCCTTTCAATTTTGAGTGTCTGGTGGACTTTCTGGTGAAATCCGGTCAATTCGGCGCAAGTTCGTCCTCGAGGACGTCGGATTGAATCTGCGGCTTCTGACCAAAATTAGGGAAAACCACGACCTCAAATATTGGAGCCTAAAAGCCCTTAATGCACATCACATTACTCGGGCGTCCACGTCCGTGCGCTGGAAAATTACGCAAAGTTCGCCCATTACTACACAATCAAATTTCATACAATTTCTCAAAATTGAAACAAATCTTATTTACTCTTTCTCTTTCTATATATAAAATATATATATATATATATAACATGAAATGAAAATACTTACACTCACAATGTAAGCTTTTTCAATACAATTCGACAAAAAACTTCGACGGCGTTCCATGCTTCGAATGTTTCGTTTGTTCTTAAAAATGTATTACTTCATGTAAAATGTCTTATTAAAAATATATACAGTATGTATGTCGTTCGAAAGACATATTTAAATGGAATTGAGTCTGCTTTGTTTGTAAATTTTCTGTTGTTGACACTTTTAAACGATATTGTGTCACGTTGTAGACTGGTAACAGTGTTGACACTGAAAAATTCATTTACATAAATGCGAAAAGAAAACATATTACATAGCTATAAAATTGCAATCGGGTTTAGTTAATTTCTTTTTAAAAAAAGTTATAAAATATTTTTATTTAATTTCAATGAATTCAAACACACTCGAAAAATAGCTGGGATTCAAATTTTATTCAGAAATATTTTAAATTAGACGAAAATGGAAGAAGATTGGAGATGCCACCATTCAGCGGTGACTGATGATTATATTATATATTATATTATTGTACCAATACATATGTATATATACATATACATATATGTATACATACATAGGTAATAGAAATATTGTAATTTATAAGAAATATTACAGAAATTTATAAAATTTTACATTGAATCGAAATTTTTCAGTAGGTACATTCAATTAAAATATAAATTAGTCTACCGTTTTCTTAAAAATTGTCATATAAAATGATTCGAGAAAATAAGTGAATAATACAATATGTAGCCGAAATAGCATATACATACATACATACATACGTAACTATTCCAAAAATATATATGTATTCGTGAATTAGTTACGTGTATGTTGTATGGAGAAAAGGAGATACAGAGTATTCGAAATTAAAAAAAATAAAAGCAATCGACGGAAACGAAAACAATGTAATGAATTTAAAATGACGAGCGTCTAAATGGGGATTCTTTAATCATAGCTGAAAGGGTTGAGAAAAATTTTATATTGAAGCTCTAAAATATTTTTGGCGACAGCGACGTCTCCTTTTAATTATTAGCAATGTTATTATTTGGAAGTTGAACAAATTGAAAATCTCGTCTTCGTTCGAAGATGAAGTAGCCATCTTATTTAATTAAATGAAACCGTTAAAAGCTTTTACGGGATCGTCGTCGTCGATGCCATTCCTAAATAAATGCGCCTCGAATCTATTTTAAAGAAAGTATAGGTATATACAAACATGACAAAATTATTAAAGCTATCACAATACATTGTCAGTAATACACGAAGAAAAATGAACCGGTGCGATGTCGTATTATCAAAATTACTTTTTTTGTAATTTTTTACCGTTATACGCTGAAAGCAATGAATAAATAATGGTCCCGTACCGCTGGAGCAACACAATAGTAAAATGAAAACAGCAGAGAGACAATGACAACAAACAACTAACGTTCGAACAAATGAAAAAATATGTATAGTGTAGTTTACTGTAAGCTTTTGCCTCATATGTGACGTTTTGAAAATCTGCTGAAAAGTTCTACAAATATTCAGTATACAACGTAGAATTAAAATTCTAGTACGTGTATAAAATTTAATACCAAAATGTTTTAAAATTTCAATTATTTTGAAAAATCCCATCTGGACACCTGAGATTTAATCAAATTTAATACGAACGACTTGTCTCGAGTAGCTACTCAAAATTTCACACGAGAATACTTTTACATATTATATTTAATTACCTACAACAGAATTCGTCCCGTTTGATATCTGACACGTGTCAGTCCACACTCAGCCTCCGTCAATTAGATATATTAGTATTATTCTACGAAAATAAATATATCACATCACATCGTCACATACATATGTATGTGACGTGATAGTACCTACGTGTACATATAAATCCGAAGTAGACGGTTCAACTCAAATAAATCTTTCTAAGGTTTGCCAAGCAAATACGTCTCTTAGCCGCCTTGGCGTTCCGAGGCGAACCACCACTCCTTGAATATTTAAAGATGACTGTGAATGAAGTAAAGCTGATCCAGGTATTTTGAAATCACTGTTTTAGGCACAATATACACGATCGCTACTGACGTTTTGCCTTGTTAGACAGTGTTGGCGAGCTTTAGACAACGAGAGTCGAATTCTATTGATTGAATAATACATTTTCAAGTCGCGTTAGATCGATTATACACATATGTACATACATACATACATACATACATATTGTGGCAATATTATAAATAGAGAAGAGGTAATAGTCTTCTCACAACAAATTCATAGATAAAGAGACTATTTTATAAGTTATTGCCGCTGCATCAAAAAGTAATAAATAGTCATTTTACCTCAGATAAAGATTTTTCCTTGACACACTCAAGCTACACGGTGAAAATAGTGACAGAAGCAGTGGCGGCTCGTGGTTAAAATAGTTAGGGGTGCTGTGGTAGATTAAAAAATAAAATAAAGTACATTTCGCTTTATTTAAAGATCAAAAGTTTGATAATGTTAAAAAATAATTGTAATCATATTTTTATTTCATATTAAAATCCATCCGTCTATTTTTGTTATTTGAAAATAGGTCTATTACTTTTTCATTGAATTTTGGTATTTTGCTCTATCGATAGCATTGACAAAGCTATCAATCTTTCCTGATTCGTTGTATTTCTTAGAAACGTTTTTATTCTTTTTATTGTTGAAAACACCGCTCAGGCTCTGCGGTAGTCATCAGAATTATTGTAATGACAATTTTAAGAGGTTTCGTTATTTCTTCAAGAACATCGCATAAGTTACTTGCAGAAATAAATTTTGATAATGATTACACTGAGCAACAAAAAAAAATACCCAGAGCGGAGATTGGTCAATCTTTACTAAGTTTAACCCACTGATTCGAATCCGAATCCGAATCCATTGTTGAAATGCTCTCGTTTATGAGATATTCGCGATTTAAAAAATGTAAAAAATATCCATTTTTTTGGCTTTTGCGGCCTATAACACAAAATATAGTATTGCTGTGCTCAAAGTGAGTATTGAAATCAATAGTCAGATATTTTTCCTATTGATTGTGATTTTTTATTGCTTTGACATACTTATGTATAATTAATTATCTAACGAATTTTTAAAGTCAAAAATATATATTTTTTTTACACATTATTTTCCCGTGTTATTTGGCGTTTGTTTAGAGACTTTTCTATTTCACCACGTTTATAAGGATCGGTTTTCTATCTCAATATTTTTTTTATTTTATCTAAACGTACTAATTCGAGCGGAAAATGATGGAAAGACGAGAAACATCCGATAGCGCTGTTCAAAGTGACAGCGCGATTCTGCGTTCGAGCGGCGAGACTTATCCACTCACCTTATCCACTATCCTCACAAACCGCACCACATTTTATGTACATATCGAATGAGCACCGCTGCACAATACGCAGTGTCGCTACCCCGATACACACATCTAGACCGGTGAGCGTAATACGCGCCCAAATTCTACTTATATTTTCATATTATTTTATTTACAAATTATACCATAGTGACATTACAGGTTACCCCAATTCATCATAATAATATATGTACAATAGATATACATATAATATATCTGTTGTATCATACATATATGTATTATATATCACATACTATATAAAATTATATTTATCCACATTTTGCTTGGGGGTGCTGCAGTTCCGCAGTGTATATGGACGAGCCGCCACTGGACAGAAGTCTCTGCTACTGATTGTGGACCCCCAAGGCGAGATGGTTTCATAAAAATGAGATTCAAATAACGAAAAATAATGCCTATTTTCAACACAAAAAAAATTATTATTAGTATTTAGATTATTTTTCTTGTGGGATACTGGTATGATATTTCTTTTGTTTTTTGTCATTAATTAGTAATTTAAACGTGTGTGTTGCTTATTTGCATTGTCTTAAACTAAAAAACGATAAGAAATGTATTTTATCTGCGTTTTAATACCGCACATGAACCTTTCACTTTTAGCTAAAATCATATATTTTCTAAATTTTTGACCCCTTTGGGGCAGTATAAAGAATTAAAATATCGAAAAAATAATTATACCGTTTGTTTTGTATAGCCATGGAGCAATTATCCCAAGCCCAAGCATTTTGATTTTCAAAAAAAAAAATAATTCGCTTCACCTACTAACCATGGGAAGATTTTATATTGATAGCACTAATCCCGCACCCAAGCTTTTTGATATAACGAAAAAAAAATTTCTTCATACAAGATCGCTCCACACTAATGTATGTATGTATGTAGGTACATACAGTACATTGTGCATAGAAATGCAGACGATTATATTCTATCCTAAAAATTAGAGTCACACACTTTATGAGTATAATTTCGCCAAACTATAATACTTAGTGAAGTAAGCGTTTATAACACCTATGCCTACACATGCAAAGACCCCGAGGTTAATTATTTTTAATTAAAATTACCTAAAACCTTCGCTTGTGTATCAAACGCACACATGCGGGTTGGGTAAAATTTGTGGATAGCATATATTTTCATCGTAATTTAAACGGAGAAAAGTGAATTAATTTTGTTGAAAATGTATCCATCTACATATGTACCTACATAACATACCCACCTGTTTTAATATAAGGCTGTCCTACAAAAATTAAACTTTCAACCGCAATGTATTAACTTGAAAGCTTGTTAAATTTTCGTAGAATTGTTATAAGTTATAACCTAAGAATACATTCAATTTTAATATTTGACAAGTGACAGATTGGTTTTAAAAATTTAATTTATAATTTAAAATAAAACATTACAATGTCGGATAAAAAATTTCCGCCACACTTCATTCGCCTTTACACGTAGCGCTCGATTGAGTTTTCTTCAGAAAAATTGAAATTTTTTCATATTACAATTGCGTCAAGAAAATTCACCAAAGGAAATTGTGTACGAAAATAACACTGATTTAAGTTTGATCGAAAAATTTAGTGCGTCTTTCATGCCCGCTAGTTTATGATAGAAATATATGTATGTATGTATGTATGTACATATTATGTATTTGCTAGTAGGTACATGTAGTGATGTTAGAACTTTGCACCCAGTAAACAATATCTTGAGGGCTTTTTCGTAAAAGCGGGAAAACGGATGAATATTTAAACTATCCCCTCCTCCATCTCCTCTTAATAAACCACATATGTAATACATATGTAGGTATCTAATATATAAAACGCTTAAGTTTGTATGTATGTATGTATGTATGTACGTATGGGTCATTCGTCAATTACAAGACGTTGCTCGGGCGCGATTAATAGAAACGACGAAGTACACACGATAGTAGATGTTTTCGGCAGATTTAAGCAGATAGTGTTTCGGGAGCCCAAAAAGGGGCCGCCAGGGCAGGAGGGGGGTCTAAGGGGTGGTAAGGGGCCGGCATTGCTTTTCGGGAGTCCAAAAAAGGGGCCACCGGGGTAAGAAGGAGGGTTTGGGGGTGGTAAGGGGATGGCATAGCTTTTAGGGAGCCCATAAAAGGGGCCGCCGGGGCTTGGGGGGGGGTCTGGGGGGGTGGTAGGGGGCCGGCATTGCTTTCGGGAGTCCAAAAAGGGACCGCCGGGGCTTGGGGGGTCTGGGGGTTGGTAGGGGGGGTGGTAGGGGGCCGGCATGGCTTGAGGGAGTCCAAAAAAGGGGCCACCGGGGCTTGAGGGACGTCTGGGGGGGGTGGTTTGAGGGCCGGAATGGCTTTTCGGGAGTCCAAAAAAGGGGGCGCCGGGGTAAGAAGGAGGGTTTGGGGTGGTAAGGGGCCGGCATAGCTTTTAGGGAGCTCATAAAAGGGGCCGTCGGGGCTTGAGGGGGGTCTGGGGGGTAGTAGGAGGCTGGCATGGCTTGAGGGAGTCCAAAAGGGGCCGCCGGGGCTTGAGGGACGTCGGGGGGGTGGTTTGAGGGCCGGAATGGCTTTAGAGGGTTGAAAAGTTGAAAAAAAAAAAGAAAATTCAAAAAAGTTCCAAAAAAGTCCAAAAAAAAAAGTTGTAAAAATCCAAAAAACCGAAAAAAACTCGAAAAATCTAATAGTGACGTCATAGCGTTACTTTAGCGTTACTATACTCACTAAAATCTATGCCGGCCCCTTACCACCCCCCAGACTCCCCTCCTGCCCCGGCGGCCCCTTTTTTGGGCTCCCGAAATAATTTACTAAACAAACACTATATTACATTATATTAATTACACCCCGGGCAAAGCCGGGTAATAAAGCTAGTAAATTATAAATCATTTGAAAGTTCAATTCATCCTCTTTCTACTGATATTTTTCTCTTTTTCTAATGGTGACCATTCACGATCCGTTTTCTCCGGGGTAAAGAACGGCGACTCATTAAAAAATTGGGGCGTGGCCAACCCATGAATTTATTCATAAATTTGAGGAATACAAAGAGTAACGAAATTAATTTTTTAAGTACCTATGTACGTAAATAAATAAAACGCATGCACACCACCACACCAACTAACATACACACATACATACATATGTACATATCATGAATCACTGTGTTGAGTGCGCCCGCGTATCTAAAATACGATCTTCGGCATATATTCAAATAGGAAAAACTACCACTTCCAGTCGGCGGATTTTGGTCAAAATCTTATCAACTCTTGAATTTTATATGAAAATTATAAATATTAATAATAAAATATTTTCAGCTTGATCGGTTAAGTAGTTTCAGAAATATTTCGTGGTTACAGGATTTTTGACTTTTCTATAAGAAAAAAACTCAACTTCCGGTTGACTGATTTATTTTTTCATAACTAGCAATTTCTCTCAGAATTAGAATATGTATTACAATATTGAGACGATACTACATATTTAAAAGGCCGAAAAAAATAAAAAAACAAAAAATTGTTCAAGAGTAAACTGCCACTTCCGGTAAGCGGATGTTAACCAAAATCACAGTATCTCTTGCATCTAACGTGAAAACTATAGATATGAAATTTCGACTTGATCTTGGGGGCAGTTTCGGAAATATTCTGTGGTAACATGATTTTTGAATTTTCTACAAGAAAAAAACCCTAGTTCCGGTTGACTGATGTTGACCAAATTCCTTATGTCTCTTACACCTTACGTGAAAATAATAGATATGAAATTACAGCTTGATAGACTTGATAGTTTCGGAGAAAACACATACACACATGCACAAGTACACAGACATTTTCCAGAAATCATGAAAACGTGTTTAGGGGTTGATACCCGATACAAATCAGTCAAAATCTTGAGGTCGAATTTTATCTTTTTTAGGTCGAGGTCGAATTCTATCTAATTTTACTTTATCCGATTAGGATAAAGTAAAAACATCGTGAATCGACCGTTTTTAATCGATTTAGCACATTGGCCACCATTACGAATAATTAGTGTTGTAAGTCGAGATTATTCTCCGAGAATATTTGAAAATTTTCTTTTTTCTTGGTTAAACATCTCTAGATAGTTTAATAGTTTTTTAGAATGACACATCCAGCCTCTGACGACACTGAATGTGTCATTTCGTCATTTTAATCCGAGAAATTCTCACAGGAATACAATGCTTATTTATAGATATTTTTATTGCTTTGGTGAAGAAATTGTTCCAATTTACCGATTTAATCATTATTTTATGAAAACTAATAGTATTCGTGTAATCCGTGTCACATCTCCCAAGTATTAGCCCGGATTAAAGGGAGTTTACTGTACATATATATGAGCTTACTGTTCATTCGGCCAAAAGGAACCGATTAACAACAACAAAAGGGCAGGAAAATTAACTTACATTTCTCACAATTTGAAAATTTTAACACGCGAAGATTCACATATTCCAAAAAAAGAGCCGACAGAGGATGAAAAATATGAAGAAGCCGATGAATGTAATGAATCTGACTTAGATATAATTGTGTTAGAATCAGAATCTGATTAAATATGTACAGTTGTTCTTTTCATCTCTATATATGTATGTATTTGTGTGCATATACGAATATCAAATTATTAATAAATTTGTTTTTGCATTAATTAATTACTTTTATTTATTTCCTCCCTCATATTTACCGCTCATATGAATTTATCCATTTTCGCAGAAGGCTTAGTTGCAACGGAATATGTAGTATAAAAACCCCTCAGATGCTCTAAAATAGAAAATTCTCAAATATTCTCGGTTTGGAGAATATTCTCCAAAAGATTATTCTCGAGAATTTTACAACACTACGAATAATTATTAGCTACTGGTAAAATTCACGTATGAATTATTTTTCTTATTGTTTATTTTACATAGAAAGTAATTTAAGAAGTGCTTTGAAGTGACCTCGAGATTTTAACTGTTTTTTATCAGGTATCATCCCCTGATCACGTTTTTATAATTTTTGGAAAATGCCTGTATGTCTGTGTGTTAGGCGGATGTGTGTAGAATCGCTATAACCCAAAATCGTTATTTTTTTTATGTATCTGTTGATTTTCTATAAAATAAAATGAACTAATTCGTTCAAAATGTAACATTTACCATATACATATGTATATATTTGTGGACTATCGGGACGTCGGAAGCAGAGGCTGTCAAATACATACACAACGTCATCTCACATTGCAGCCGGACACGTGACATGCCGTAATTCGATAAATAAATAAAACGAACCCCTTATACAATATATCCACACCCACACCGTATACACATAGAAAAACGAGAAGCGTGTAATTTGTTTTCAGCCGGCTGAAACAAACTGAACGTTATATTGCGTACACGCGTGTCGCCCCGTAATATATCATACATTATTCGCGTCGAATAGTGCGAGCCGTGCGTCCGGTGCGCATGAAGACGTATTATTAATAATATTGCGGCTAGGGTTAATGGGGGTCCACGGTGTTTGGGATGCGGGTGAGAGTCATCCATCATGTGCAAGCTGCCAGAAGTGTCCTGTAATGTGTCGAGTGGCCCAATGTCGAAACCATTACCCGTCGTGTGTGTGATATTCGAGCGAAGGGATCCGCCATTGTTGTAATTTAGAATCGTGTCAAAGACTATATGTACTATGTATAGTAAACAACGTGGGATGGATTTAATCGACGATAGCATTATTACGCCAGACCGGATTGGGTATCATATGCTCGCAATGAATCGGCATAACACTTCGGCTGAAGTGCCAATCTGTTGTATAACAGGCGGTCGTGAAATAGGATCATTTTGAACCAATCTTCCCGGCAGTAATGGAAAAATGGCCTCATGTAAGCGTTATTTAAAATAAATTATCAATTTTTACTATTTCATTGTGAGATAGGCTTTTCCAACACGAAACTAGCGCGAGAAACACTATTTTGTATGAGACTACATTATTACATACATATGTACATATACGAGACATACATACAGTGCTCGTGTAGCTTTTTCATTTCGACGACGAGGCTTGCAACATTTATCACACTTCCGTTTACGGTCTAAAGTTCGGCACGAGAACGTCTTTTTTTTATTGTGCGAGCTTTCGTCGAGTTAAATATCGACGGGAGCTTTCGCACGGTTATTGTTTATTTAGATAGAGGGGCCATGCGAATCTATTAAATATGCAAGTCTACAGGCGGTTCGCTAGGCTCGGCTTTGATTTATATTGTAAGCGTAACTGAAAATATACATATGTACATACGTCCTATCAAATTTGGATAAAAAAAATCAATATAAATCCACTTATGGGCTTCGGTGACGTCGAAGAGGCTACTTGTTTAGCAAATTTAATTAAAAGCGGAAAATACGAACAAAGGCTGATTAAAAAGAAGACTTCGACAGGCCTCCGGTATACTCACAGGTGCTTCATATTTTTTTATGTTGAAAAAAATCCAGGCTTATTTTTTATGATGGAAACTATAAAAGAACCATTATATGTACATACATACCTATATATTAGCCGTTCGCGTTGGGGAGAAATTCAAAAGCTTCGCGTCACGTCGTCGACTAAGTATCGCAACGAAACGAAAGCTCGAATGTATGCAAAAATAGACGAAGTACAGGCTCGCATACTACGGTGTTGTTTTAAAAAGTAAGCAACGTCCGTCACTTTGAAAAAATAATATTTAAATTTTAATAGTATATGTATAGGAATATAAAAATTTATGTTTGCATGCGAAGTGCTCGAGTGTCGCGCGAACGAAGCGACAAAAGCCCAAAATCCATTATGAACGACGCTTTTCCTCTCTCCCTTTGCGAAACTTTCGTTTGAAATAATTTTCCATTTATTAAAATTATAACGTCGAAAAAAGACAACGGCGACGACAACGACAACGGCGAGCTTTCACGCCGCGTGTTTTTCACCGTAGAAACCTTCAAGGCAAGCTTTGGAGACACAATACACAAAAGTTTGTCAGCCTTTTGATAATATCACAATAACGTTTCATTGCGAATTAATGTCGCTTTGATTAACATTTGATTTTTCCCATTGTGTATTCTATACCGATGACATTAGTATATGTACATATTTGTATACTGTGTACTTAATGTGCGAAAGCTTGCTTTCTCGCTTGACCTGTCGCACACAACAGGCTAACAATCACATTACCCTAATCAAGCGATCAAGATACATATGTACATATATGTATATATATGTAGGTAGATCTAATTGATGCTACGGTAATCGAACAACACACTAATTAAATTTAATCATCGAATTGAACAAATAATCAATTGTAATTATTTGCGTTTTTAACATCGGCCAATCGTCATTCAAACCATCCAACAGATTATAACAGATACATACAAATAAAATAAGTACATATGTACATTATATTCAAAACAACTGGATTAACAAGCTACAGAAGTACAGATACTCTAGCGATATACCTATAATATTATTGATAGCAAACGAACAATTTAGATATGTATGTACCTACATACATATGTATGTATTTAAAAAAATAATACACTATACATACACGATATGTATCTGTTTGTAACCGAAACTACCATTAACTCACAAAATTGAACACCATTTTCAAAAATAACGACTCATATATACATATATTAAAACGTAATGATATACAATTGAAGCATGATAATCTGCATTTCAATATATATTCATATTGATTGAAATTAATGTGAAAAGCAATATGTATGTACATATTTACTTTAATTCCTGACAAAGTTTCCTATTGAATTATGTCCATATACATATGTGTACATACATATATATGTACATACATACATATATTTCGTTGTATTCCTTCAAGTAGTTTTTTATAACAAACAAAAAAAACTTTTCATAC